>CM038677.1:682824385-683424385 GCA_021605205.1 Aegilops longissima
TTGTCGAAGCTTTGATCTATATGTTGTCATCAATTACCAAAAAGGGGGAGATTGAAAGTGCAACTATCCCTAGGTGGTTTTGGTAATTCATAACAACATATAGCTCACTGAGCTAATGCTATTCCAAGACAAATATTTCAGGAAAGCTCAATGAATGGCATGGCATGGATGATGAAAGTGGATCCCTCAAAATATTCAGGACAAAGGATTGGCTCAAGCTCAAAAGCTCAAGACTCTACATTTTACATTTTAGTGATCCAAGATCACATTGAGTCTATAGGAAAAGCCAATACTATCAAGGAGGGATGAGGTGTTGCTTAATGAGCCTCTTGCTTCATGTGCTTAGTGATATGCTCCAAAACCCTCCACTACTTTCTCACATCCACATATGACCTAAACCTAAAGTCAAACTTAGACCTACCGATTCTTTCTATTCGGCGCCACCGAGTTCAAATGTCATAGCCACTACCACAAACCCTAGGCAAATCGGTCTCACCGATAGGGATCTCGGTCTCACCGAGATGGGATTGTAATCTCTCTGTTTCCCTTCGTAACGTTTCGGTCTAACCAAAGTGAGCGATCGGTCCCACCGAGATTGCAATATCAACTCTTTGTTTCCCTTTTATAACTTTTCGCTCTCACCGAAAGAGCAAATCGGTCCCACCGAGTTTACCTGACCAACTCTCTGGTTAGCTAATTACCAAAATCGGTCTCACCGAGTTTGTGTAATCGGTCTCACCGAGATTACGTTATGCCCTAACCCTAATCATATCGGTCCTACCGAGTTGCATGTCAGTCCCACCGAAAACCCTAACGGTCACTAGGTTTACTAAATCTGTCCGACCGAGTTTGATGATTCGGTCCCACCGAGTTTGGTAAATTGTGTGTAACGGTTAGATTTTGTGTGGAGGCTATGTATACCCCTCCACCTCCTCTTCATTCGTGGAGAGAGCCATCAGAACAAACCTACACTTCCAACTTACCAGTTCTGAGAGAGAACCACCTACTCATGTATTGAGGCCAAGATATTCCATTCCAACCACAAGAATCTTGATCTCTAGCCTTCCCCAAGTTGCTTTCCACTCAAATCTTCTCTCCACCAAATCCAAATCCTGTGAGAGAGAGTTGAGTGTTGGGCAGACTATCATTTGAAGCACAAGAGCAAGGAGTTCATCATCAACACACCATTTGTTACTTCTTGGAGAGTGGTGTCTCCTAGATTGGTTAGGTGTCACTTGGGAGCCTCCGACAAGATTGTGGAGTTGAACCAAGGAGTTTGTAAGGGCAAGGAGACCGCCTACTTCGTGAAGATCTACCGCTAGTGAGGCAAGTCCTTCGTGGGCGACGGCCATGGTGGGATAGACAAGGTTGCTTCTTCGTGGACCCTTCGTGGGTGGAGCCCTCCGTGGACTCACAATAACTGTTACCCTTCGTGGGTTGAAGTCTCCATCAACGTGGATGTACGATAGCACCACCTATCGGAACCACGACAAAAACATCAGTGTCTCCAATTGCGTTTGAATTCTCCAAACCCTTCCCTTTACATTCTTGCAAGTTGCATGCTTTAATTTCCGCTGCCTATATACTCTTTGCATGCTTGCTTGAATTGTGTGTAGATTGCTTGACTTGCTCAAAGATAGCTAAAATCTGCCAAAGTCTAAAATTGGGAAAGGTTAAGTTTTTAATTGGTCAAGTAATCTAATCACCCCCCTCTAGACATACTTCAAGGTCCTACATCTGGGCTCTGATGTATAGAAGAAGCTGAAGGTCGCCTACACGCTGATAGAGCAATTGTATACCGGCGCTCAATGAATCATCTGCACCGCTTCTCACAATAAGCCGCCCCTGACGTTAATCAAGGATACCTTAGCCAGGCTATCTATGTTGCGTGCCCGGGTAGAAGAGCTAAAGAGATCTGCTGCAAGGGCTGGCGCTTTGACTGCACAAACCCAGGCAAAAGCATGGGTGCCTGATCTTGATCCGGCAGACGTCATTAAAGGCTACCCAAGCTTAAAAGAAGACGAATCAGAATTTTGCACTGATGATCTCCACGCCATAAACCGGGAAGTTCGTCCACTGGCTTGTCAACTTGCTGAAGAAGCTGATCTATCATTTTACCAGGCGAGTTATGACACCAATAACAAATGGGTTGCCGCACCGACTCCTGAGGCTCAAAACCTGATCCCTCCAATCCGTAAGCACACTTATGCCCCTGATATTGAACCGTCCACCCTTATAAGCGACAAAGTTGTGTTCCAAGCATTAATTGGGATCGACTGGACAACTATTGACTTCCAGCTGCTGGGTAGAGACGAAGAGGATGAACCGGTGCAAGATTATCCGCAGCCGTCAGGTCAAGCTGGTGGCCAATCATAATCCGGAGGCCGGTTTAGTCTTCTACGTGCTGCAACACGTACTTGAGAAAACAATTATCCTTTTGGGCACTGAAAAGCCTTGTAATAGGCTAGTTAAAACACTTGGTCTGTTATGCCTTCGTGCATATTTATCTGCAACTGATGCGTGCTAATCCGCCATGCTTAAGATATGATGTTCATAATCCATAGCAATTTACTCAAGCTATTCCTGCTGATAAAAAGCTTAAAGCGCCCGGGCGGTTTACCACCGGGTGGGTTATTTCCCAAATATATATATACAACCAAGGTTTATAACCAAAGCTAAAAAAAGATAACCAAATATGTAAATATGTGATACCTGTGACCTTGAGTTGGCTAACCAACTTTGTAGCGAGGGTAATAACCCTAACCCGGATTATCAGTAACTCTTGTCATATTATGCTGGTTTACAATAAAACCGTTCCGGGTTGTGTTAAACACCGGTTTATTCAATACGTGTGACTTTGAGTCGAAACCAGACCGGGCTGATAGTATCCGAATTATAACTTATCATGTACTGACAACTTGGAGTTGACAGCCTAACCGGGTTGATGAACACCGGTTTAAAAACATCATAAATATTGTCAAAAGAGAGAAAAACTTGGCAAAAGGCGAATAAAAAACCGTTGTAGTCGAGGCTTTTCATGGGCTGCCAGGCCCCAAATTCGAGGCTTTTCATGGGCTGCTAGGCCACTGAGTTAAACCATTTTTGCAAAGCCTTTTAAGATGGTCCTCAATCCTTAACCAAACATCATTTTAACTTGACAAGTTCAGGTACTTATTAGAGTAACTTGTCAAAGTTCGATGGGTCATACCAGGTTTACTTGGGCGGAGTGACTTACTTAAAGAGGCAGGCTAACCCGGGGTTTTAGGTGTATACACCAGGCTTCCAAGCCATGGCTTGATGGCCTATTACAAGTGTAGATTCATTGTTCATTTCGACAGCAAGAATTCCCAAGTAACATTTTGAGCTGTGCTCAGCCGGTGCCTAGGTTTGAGTAGTTATTTTGCAACACTCTCTTTGGCGCCGGATTGATTTGGATTCAAGCCGATCAAGAGGTGTGACTATGGTTCAGATACGACCAAGCCCCCAAGTGATGTTGTGGCATTGCGCCAATCAAGAGGTGTAGCCATGCTTCAGATACGACCAAGCCCCCAAGTGATGTTGTATAAAGCTTTGATAAGCTGAATCAAGGGGTAAACCGGACACTGCTTTATAAATAGAAGCTCCATGTAACCACACATGATGCCCTGCTTTAGCTGAGGTTCCGGTTTATTATATTGATGACAATATATACATTGTCATAATATGTACATAAGCAGACCCTATGGCTCAAGTATAGTAAGGCCGAAGATGAGCAATATTCCACGGCCGGTTGGTCTCCTCCTCCGATTTAAGTGAGTCTTTGCGCTCTCGAACATCGATTCGGTAGTATGACCCGTTGTGTAGATTCTTGTTGACCACAAAGGGTCCTTCCCAAGGGGGGATAGCTTGTGCATATCCATCTGGTCCTGGATGATTCGAAGCACGAAATCGCCTTATTGAAAGGTTCTGGTTCTAACCAGACGGCTGTGATAACGACGCATATCTTTCTGATAAATCGCCGAACGGGCTGCTGCCATGTCACGCTCCTCATCTAACAGGTCAAGAGCTTCATGTCGTGCCTTCTTGTTGTCAGCTTCGACATATGCCGCTACACGAGGTGAGTCATGACGGATGTCACTAGGAAGAACCGCCTCCGCTCCATAAACCATGAAAAATGGTGTGTACCCTGTCATTCTGTTGGGTGTGGTATTGATGCTCCATAACACAGAAGGTAACTCCTCAACCCAACAACCCGGCGTCCGTTGCAAAGGAACCATAAGCCTGGGTTTGAAGCCTCTCAAGATCTCTTGATTGGCCCTCTCCGCTTGACCATTGGACTGGGGGTGAGCCACTGATGATATGTCAAGCCGGATGTGCTCACGTTGACAGAATTCCTTCATGGCACCCTTTGATAGATTGGTACCATTGTCTGTTATAATGCTGTGTGGAAAGCCAAACCGGAAGATCACCTTTTTGATGAATTGAACCGCCGTAGCTGCATCACACATACTGACTGGCTCTGCCTCCACCCACTTCATGAACTTATCAACCGCCACCAAAAGGTGGGTCTTCTTGTCATTGGATCTCTTGAATGGCCCAACCATATCCAGCCCCCAAGTTACAAACGGCCAAGTGATTGGAATCATCCTCAATTCTTGAGCCGGCACATGAGCACGTCGTGAGAATTTTTGACATCCATCACACCTTTTGACCAAGTCTTCGGCATCAGCATGAGCTGTTAACCAATAAAAACCGTGACGAAACGCCTTGGCCACCAGAGACTTTGAACCGGCGTGGTGACCACAATCTCCTTCGTGGATCTCACGCAAAATTTCATGGCCTTCTTTAGGAGACACACAATGTTGAAACGCCCACGTCACACTGCAATGATGTAGCTCTCCATTGATAATAGTCATGGACTTGGACCGCCGGATTATCTGCATCGCCAAAGTTTCATCCTCTGGTAACTCGCCTCGTTTCATATACGCCAAATATGGAACTGTCCAATCCGGAATAACATGAAGAGCCGCCACCAACTGAGCTTCCGGATCAGGAATAGCCAAATCCTCTTCACCAGGGAGCTTGACGGACGGATTATGCAACACATCCAGGAAGACATTAGGTGGAACCGGTTTACGTTGGGAACCCAAGCGGCTTAAAGCGTCCGTCGCTTCGTTCTTCCACCGGTCCACATGATCCACCTGATAACCTTTGAAGTGACATGCAACAATATCCACCTCACGAAGATATGCCGCCATTAGTGGGTCCTTAGAGTCCCAAGTGCCGAACACTTGCTGAGCCACCAGGTCCGAGTCACCGAAGCACTTAACTCGGCTTAGATTCATCTCCTTAGCCATCCGAAGACCATGGAGTAAGGCCTCATATTCAGCTGCATTGTTAGTGCAAGGGAACATTAAACGGAGAACATGACAAAACTTATCACCTCGTGGGGAAGTTAATACGACTCCAGCCCTCGAGCCCTCCAATTGCCTGGACCCATCAAAATGAATAGTCCAATAAGTATGATCCGGCTTCTCTTCTGGCACTTGTAGTCCTGTCCAATCATTGATGAAATCCACAAGTGCATGAGATTTGATCGCCGTTTGGGGTATGTATTTCAACCCGTGAGGCCCGAGCTCGATGGCCCACTTAGCAATCCGGCCAGTTGCTTCCTTGTTCTGGATTACATCCCCCAAAGGAGCAGAGCTGACCACCGTGATGGGATGACCTTGGAAATATTGCTTAAGCTTCCGGCTTGCCATGAAAACTCCATACACCAACTTCTGCCAATGCGGGTACCTCTGCTTGGACTCAGTAAGTACCTCATTGATATAGTAAAATGGCCGTTGAACCGGATATTCCTTTCCGGCCTCCTAGCGCTCCACCACAATACCCACGCTAACAGCCCGGGCATTAGCTGCCACATATAGCAACAAGGGCTCTTTGTCAATCGGAGCAGCGAGAACCGGCGGATTAGCCAGCTGCCGCTTTAAGTCCTCAAATGCTTCATTAGCAGCGTCACTCCAGACGAAGCTATTTGTTTTCTTCAGCATCTGATACAAAGGGATGGCCTTCTCACCAAGGCGACTGATAAACTGGCTCAACGCGGCAATCCGGCCTGCCAGGCGCTGAACATCATTGATACACTTCGGTTTAGCCAAAGAGGTGATGGCTTTGATATTTTCTGGATTAGCTTCAATGCCCCTGTTAGACACCAAAAAACCCAAGAGCTTGCGTGCCGGTACACCAAAAACACACTTGGCCGGATTAAGCATCATCTTATAAACCCGCAGGTTATCAAAGGTCTCCTTCAAGTCATCTATCAATGTCTCCTTCTGTCTAGATTTTACCACAATATCATCCACATAAGCATGAACATTGCAGCCGATCTGATCATGAAGACAATTCTGCACACACCGCTGATAAGTCGCCTGGGCACTTTTTAGCCCAAAGGGCTTAGACACATAAGAGAAGGCTCCAAAAGGAGTTATGAAGGTTGTCTTCTCTTGGTCCTTAACTGCCATTTTAATCTGATGGTAACCAGAATACGCATCTAGAAAGCTCAAACGCTCGCAACCCGCCGTAGCATCAATGATTTGATTAATACGAGGGAGGGCAAAAGGATCTGCTGGACAAGCTTCGTTGAGATCAGTGTAGTCCACACACATACACCAAGTGTCGTTCTTCTTGAGCACCAGCACCGGATTAGCCAACCACTCAGGATGAAACACTTCGATAATAAACCCAGCCGCCAAGAGCCTGGCAACTTCTTCTCCGATAGCCTTGCGTCTTTCTTCATTGAACTGGCGAAGAAATTGCTTGACCGGTTTATACTTGGGATCAACATTGAGAGTGTGCTCAGCGAGTTCTCTCAGTACACCTGGCATGTCAGAAGGCTTCCATGCAAAGATGTCACGATTCTCACGGATGAACTCGATGAGCGTGCTTTCCTATTTCGGATCCAAGTTAGCGCTGATGCTAAACTGCTTGGACGAATCGTCGGGCACGAAGTTAACAAGCTTAGTCTCATCAGCCGGTTAAACTTCAGGGCCGGATCATGCTCTGTAGTTGGTTTCTTCAATGAAGTCATATCTGTCGGATCAACATTGTCTTTGTAAAACTTCAACTCTTCTGTTGCACAAACCGACTCAGCATAAGCCGCATCACCTTCTTCACACTCCAAAGCAATCTTGCGGCTCCCATGCACTATTATAGTTCCCTTGTGACCCGGCATCTTGAGCTGCAGATAGATATAACAAGGCCGTGCCATAAACTTAGCATAAGCTGGCCGTCCAAATAGGGCATGATACGGGATTTTTATTTTCACCACTTCAAAGGTCAAGGTTTCTGATCTCGAGTCATGCTCATCTCCAAAAGCCACCTCCAGAGCTATTTTACCAACAGGATATGCCAATTTACCAGGCACCACACCATGGAACACCGTATTGGACGGTTCAAGATTTTTATATGTTAACCCCATGTGACGGAAAGTTTCATAATAAAGGATATTGATACTACTCCCTCCATCCATGAGTACATTAGCGAACTTATAACCTCCCACCTGAGGCGCCACCACCAATGCCAGATGACCCGGATTGTCAACCCGGGGCGGATGATCTTCTCTATTCCACACGATCGGCTCCTCAGACCAGCGCAAGTAATCTGGTTCAACGGAGTTCACTGCCCTCTTATGAAGCTTCTGATCGCGTTTGCACAAGCTAGTGGTGATGTAAGTGCATCTAGTGCCACCCCTAGTTGGTTTTGGAGTATTGACGACAAATCTGGTTGAGGGACTAATGTATTTGTGAGAATTGTAGGATAACACAGGTAGTAGTCCCTCATTGATTCGGTTTACCTACTGGAGATGACCCCTAAAAATGTATGAAGACATTGAAGACAATGGTCATATGTGAAGATATTCACATTGAAGACTATGACTAGAGAAGGCATTGTGTGAAGACTATGGAGCGCGAAGACTTAGTTGTTTCGTTGTTTCCTTTTCTTCTTTGTTGAGTCATAGGAACCACCGTACTATTAAGTGGGGTCCCAGTGAACAAATTGAGTGGTCAAGTGATGCTCAACCAAATCCTATGTCTTGACGAAGACAATGAGAGCAAATCTTATCGAGTTGGATGAGTCAGCTTTACTTGTAGCCCAAGTCAAGCTGCCGCGTGTGTTTGAAATCTGACCGTTGGAACACATGTCAGTTCCTTAGTGACCCAGGGCCATTTCGGACAAATCAAGTCGGGTTGCCTAGTGGCTATAAATAGCCCACCCCCTACACCTTAAATTGGTGGCTGCTCAGAGTTAGTGCATGGCTTTTGTCGTTTGAGAGCAACCCACCTCATAAGCTTTTGAGAGAGAGAAATCCTTGCGAGGACAAAGCCCAAACACCCAGAGCCAAAGAGTGTTAGGCATCACTGAAGTCTTTCTGTACGCATTACCTAAAGACTTGTTACACTTGAGGACTGTGAATCCTCCAGCCTGTTAGGCGTCACGTTCTGAGCATCCAAGAGTCATTGTGGATCGCCGGTGAACAAAGTCTGTGAAGGTTTGGAAGTCTACCTTGAAGACTTACCAGAGTAATTGAGCGAGGACTGGGTGTCCTTAGCTCAAGGGGAACAAGGTGAAGACGCGGTCTTCTGAGTTGAATCTCAGCCTCCTAACTGACGTCTGATTGTCACGAAAGAACGGAACTGGTCCAACAAATCATGTGTCCTCAACAAGTGACTGGTTCTATCCTCTCCCTCTCTTTACTTAAAGTTTGTCTTCGTGAAGTCATTGCCTGTTTGCTTTACCTATTTGTCTTCACTGTGTGACTACTATCGTTGTTTGGCTTCATACCATCTTCCATCCTGATCCTTACTACCTAGCTGCTATTAGTCTTCGTGCTTTCACTTCATTGCATACTTGACTATGGCTTGCTTAGTGTAGTTTACCTTCCGCTGCATATCAATAGGATCATCTCTATTGTTAGTCTTCGAAACTTCCATGTTTTGAAGACTTTCGTAAAAATCTCCTATTCACCCCCCCCCCTCTAGTCGATAACTAGCACTTTCAATTGGTATCAGAGCAAGGTACTCCCTTGTTCTGTGTGATTCGGTTTAACCACCTGGAGTTTTAGCTATGTCGACTGCAGGGATAATCAAAGTCTCCACTGCTTGCCCTGTCTTCGATGGAACTGAATATTCCTACTGGAAGAATAAGATGTGCATGCATCTTGAAGTCGTTGATGTCGACCTCTGGTATCTCGTCAAGAATGGCGTTCCCAAGACTGGTGAAGGTGTCACCCCTGCTGATGTGAAGAAGTTCATTCAACTGGATTCTACTGCCAAGAACATCATCTGTGGTCATCTGACCAAAGGACAGTATGGTCGTGTGAGTGCTCTGGAAACGTCGAAGCTAGTCTGGGACTGGCTCTCCAAGGTCAACGAAGGCGTCTCAACCCAGAGAGATCAAAGGATCAGTGTTCTTCACAACCTCTTCAACTGCTTCAAGAGAAATGACAATGAGAATGTCCAGCTCATGTTTGATTGCCTCACTGACATCACAAATGAGCTCCGTGCTCTCGGCGCCACTGAGATTACCAAGCATGAAATCGTCAAGACACTACTGAGATCACTTGACAGCTCGTTCGACACCCTTGCCCTCATGATACAAGAACGCCCTGACTTCAAGACACTCGATCCGTCTGATATACTTGAGAGGCTCAACACACATGAGTTCCAGTTATCTGAGAAAAGAGATATCTATGGTCCCAACTACGGCCGAACTCGCGCTTTGAAGGCAAAAGTTGTTTCCTCATTTGAAGAAGAATCTGACTGCAGTTCTGATGATCCTGAAGACATTGGAAAGGAACTTGCTATGCTTGTGAAGAAGTTCCAGAAGTTCACTAAGAAGAAGGGCTTCAGAAAGTCTTCACGGTCCAGCTCAAGAAATGATGAAGCTTCTACTCATGACTACAAGAAGAGAACATGTCACAAGTGCAAGAAACCTGGACACTACATCTCTGAGTGTCCACAGTGGGACAATGCGAACAACAAGAAGAAGAAGAGCAAGGAATACGATTCTGATGACAAGAAGAAGAACAAATCCTCAAAGTCTTCTTCTAAGTCCTCATCCAAGTCTTCATCTCATAAGAAGAGCTCAACTGGCAAGGCTCGTGCTTTTGTCAGCAAGGAGATGGATTCAGAGGAGGAATCTGCTTCTGAGGAGGCGGAGGTGGAGTCTGAGGAGGAGTCCGACCCTGGTGTTGCAAGTCTGGCTCTAGCTACAGCCTATGTCGCCATGTCCATCTTCAACACTGAAGACAATGGCTCCGTCACCAAGGCTGAATCTAATGACAAGGACAACTCTGCTCCCACCTACTGCTTCATGGCACGTGGTGCCAAGGTAAAATCACGTGATGCTTACTTTCAAACATCAAGTGAAGATGACTCTGATTGTGAATCCAAACCCAGCTACAAAACACTTGCTAAAATTGCAACTAAACAATAGAAAGCTATGGAACATACTCAAAAACTGTTAGACAAAAGCGATGACATGTTGCACGCTGAAATGACCCGTTCTCGGTCCTTAATTGAAGACATAAAAAATCTTCATGTTAAGTACCAGGAACTTGAAAGTCTTCATGAAACGCTCTCAACCACTCATGAAAAGCTCTCCTATGATTATCTTTAAAGGAAGCAAGAGCTTGAGAAATTGAGAGCGGCTCATGAAGATCTTCAAAAAGAGAATGAGTCACTTCACGTTCAACAGATCAGTTCCGCTCAGGGAGGATTTGAACCACCATGTCTAAAATGCCTTGAGCATGATAATGCTACTTTTGTTGCTGAATGTTCTACTTCTGCTACTGTTGCATTGTCTTCAACTACTGATGTGGTAACTAACCCCTCTGCTGAGGATACCACTACTATTGCTGATGAAAATGCTAGGTTGAAGACATTGCTTGAAACAGGGATGTACAAAAGTCTGAAAGGGCATCAGACTCTGTGCGATGTCCTCAAAAAGTAGATTCTAAACCGAAACCCTAGGAAAGAGGGTGTTGGGTTCGAGAGCAAAATGAATGTTGATGGCTCCTCTTTGGAAGCTTTGAGCAAGCGATACCCAAAACCACATGGGTTGTGCAAAGGGACCTTCAAAGGATCCATCCACCTTATCTGGCTTTACCTGTGCTAACTCTATTATCATTGATGAATCCTTTGATGCAAACTATAAACTGTTTAAGAATCAAAATGGTGATGTGTTTGCCAGGTATATTGGTACTAACTGCAGGAATGGGCCACCTATCAAGAAGACCTGGGTTCCCAAAAGTTGTCTTGAGAATCTTCATGTGAATGTCATCATGACACCACCTGGGAAGAAGACAAATCCTAGACCAAAGGCTTCATATGGCCCAAAGGCTTCATACAGACAGAGGAGTCACCTGAGTCACCCTAACGCCAATGTTTTGTAGGGAAACCATACTCAGACTTATGAATATGAGCGTGTTTCTTCAAACCGCTATGTTCATAAGACTATGAACTTTTCTGCTTATTCATATGAGTATCGTTCATCTCCTGCAAGGCTATTTGCTAGGGCTCCAAAGTCGAAGTTCTCAGATGCTGCACTTAGACTCATTGCTTCTAAGCCACCCCTGAGGATGTGGGTGGTTAAGAAGAATTAACTTTCTTTTGCAGGAAATGGCCTCCAGCCGGAAATCAAAGGCGTCTGATGCTATTGCTGCGGACCTAAAACATCTTGTAGGGCGCAAAATCAAATGCCCGAATGGTCTCACTATGTATTTTGTTCCTGAATCGTTTGCCATTCATTCTATATGTCCTAATCTTGATCTGAGCTTCGATAATCCTCTTGCCCGTCAAATGTTTATGCTTCACAATACTCTTGGTGAAGCCTATCCCCTAAGCATCTTGAGGGTATGACACCTCATGCTTGAGAATGGATTATGGATAGCGGATGCACTAATCATATGACTGGTGATCGAAGTCTTCTCATGGACTCAACCTTACGTCCATCTGAGAAGAGTCACATCACATTCTTGACACCGGTAAAAGCAAGGTATTGGGTCTAGGTAGAGTTGCAATCTCAAAGGATCGGCACATGGATAAAGTGATGCTTGTTGAATCCCTTGGTTTCAACAATGTACATCTCAATGCTTTGTGACTTGAACACGATTGTGATATTTGGAAAATATCATTGCCTTGTACTAATGGAGTCTGACAAGTCTCTAGTCTTTGAAGGGTACCGGAAAGATGATCTATACATGGTAGATTTCTCAGCAGGGCCACAGCTTGTCGTATGCCTTCTTGCAAAAGCTTCAGAGTGCTGGCTCTGGCATCGGAGGCTAGGGCATGCTGGCATGAGGAACTTACACACTCTCGCAAAGAAGAAGCATTTCATAGGCATCGAGGGCGTCAAGTTCAAGAAGGATCACTTGTGCGGTGCCTGCGAAGCTGGAAAGATGACTAGGGCCAAGCATCCCTCGAAGACAATCATAACGACATCTCAACCCTTCGAGCTGCTACACATGGACTTATTTGTCCCTACTCACTAGTCTACTCTCACTACTACTGCTTGTCTTTATGGCTTCGTCATTGTTGATGATTACTCAAGATATACGTGAATGCACATAATTCTCTACAAGACTGAAGTGCAGGATGTCTTCAGACGCTTCGCCAACCGTGCCATGAACAACTATGGCGTCAAGATCAAGCATATCAGGAGTGACAACAGCACTGAGTTCAAGAACACCGGCCTCGACCTTTACTTGGATACAATGGGAATCATTCATGAGTTCTCAGCTCCGTACACACCTCAACAGAATGGCATCGTGGAGCGCAAGAACAGAACCCTCATTGAGATGGCTTGGACGATGCTAGATGAATACAAGATTCCAAGAAAGTTCTGGCCTGAAGCTATTGATACTGCATGCCATGTCATCAACCGGGTTTATCTTCACAAGCTTCTGAAGAAAACATCCTATGAACTCCTCACTGGTAAGAAGCCAAATGTCAATCACACATCAAAATTCGCACCGAAAGCACATGAAGGTTTTATGATTGGTTACGGAAAGGACTCACACTCCTACAGAGTCTTCAACCTCTTTCGCTATAAAGTGGTTGAAACTGTGGATGTGCGGTTCGATGGGACTAACGGCTCACAAAGAGAGCACCTGCCAAATGTGCTAGATGAAGTTCCACCTAGTGAATCCATCAAGCTAATGGGAATTGGGGAAATCATACCATCTGACGCATAGCCTGAAGAGGAACTTATCATTTCTGCACCTAATCAACCTAAAGACAATGCTCAGCCCAGAGACAATCCTCCCAATGATGACAATGATCAGCAAGAGCAAAATCTCCGTCCAGTCCATCCTCGTGTTGCAAATGAAGTACAGATTGAGAAGATAATTGATAGCATAAATGCGCATGGTCCACTCACTCGTTCAAGAGCAACACAGCTTGCAAATTTCTGTTGGTACTTTGCATTTGTCTCAATATCTGAACCCAATAAAGTTTCTGAAGCCTTTATGGAACCTAAATGGATTCAAGCTATGCAAGAAGAGCTTCAACAATTCAAGCTGAACAATGTCTGGGAACTTGTCAAGCGTCCTGACTCTCACAAGCACAACATAATAGGTACAAAATGGATATATCGCAACAAGCAAGATGAGCATGGTCAAGTTGTCAGAAACAATGCTCATCTCGTTGCTCAAGGATATACTCAAGTTGAAGGGATTGACTTCGATGAAACAGTTTCTCCTGTGGCTAGGCTTGAAGCTATTCGCATACTGCTAGCCTATGCTAACCATCACAACATCTTGTTGTATCAAATGGATGTGAAGAGTGCATTTCTCAACGGCAAGATTGAAGAAGAAGTATATGTTGCACAAACTCCTGGCTTTGAAGATCCAAAACATCCTGATATGGTGTACAAGCTAAACAAGGCACTGTATGGCCTCAAACAAGCCCCTCGCGCTTGGTATGACACACTCAAAGACTTCCTGAAGAGCAAAGGCTTCAAACCTGGTTCCCTGGATCCCACACTCTTCACGAAGACATATGATGGTGAACTTTTTGTGTGCCAAATATATGTGGATGACATTATCTTCGGCTGCACCAACCAGAAATACAGTGATGAGTTTGGACACATGATGCAAGAGCAATATCAGATGAACATGATGGGTGAGCTGAAGTTCTTCCTTGGTCTTCAAATTCGTCAGCAAAGAAATGGCATCTTCATATCTCAGGGGAAATACCTTAAAGATTGCCTGAAGAAGTTTGGAATGCAAGACTGCAAAGGTTACACGACGCCAATGCCAACCAAGAGTCATCTAGGTCCTGACGCCAATGGTAAAGAGTTCGATCAAAAGGAATACCGCTCCATGATTGGTTCTTTACTTTATTTATGTGCATCTAGGCGAGATATTATGCTTAGTGTTTGCATGTGTGCTCGATTCCAAGCGGCACCAAAGGAATCGCATCACTTAGCTGTGAAGAGAATTCTTGATATTTGGCTTACACCCCAACATTAGGATTATGGTATCCAAAGGGCTCGAGTTTGATCTAGTTGGATTATCGGATCTGACTATCTTTGGTGACAAGGTGGATCACAAGTCTACATCGAGCACATGTCACTTTACGGGGCGATCACTTGTCTGTTGGTCTTCAAAGAAGCGTAACTGTATCACTCTCCTTCGCTGAATCTAAATACATTGCTGCTGGATCTTACGGCGCTCAGCATCTATGGATGAAGCAAACTCTCAAGGACTATGGCATCGATCTAAAACAAGTACCACTCTATTGCGACAACGAAAGCGCCATCAAGATTGCCAACAACCTAGTTCAGCACTCGAAGACAAAGCATATTGAAATTCGTCATCATTTTCTCATAGATCATGTCAGGAAGGAAGATATTGATATCATACATGTCAACACTGAAGACAAACTGGCAGATATCTTCACAAAGCCCTTGGATGAGAAAAGGTTTTGCAAGTTACGGTGTGAGCTAAATATCTTGGAATCCTCAAATGTCCTGTGATCAGGCACACATCCTAACACTTATGCATGTTGATGACTTAGATGTGCAATACACGAAGTAAAGTATATCTTCAATTAATGAAGACTTACATTCTGAGTGTGAATACATTAACGCGGAATTTGACTTCAGAGCGCCACGATAATTGTGCGCCATGTCTGGGTCTAATACTTCCTATACGGTCGGTAACGCCACCACCAAATTCTTCTATTTGAAGTGTTTTTCTCATGGCATTACATTTGCTATGTCTTCGCATTTGGTTTGTCTTCAATTTCAACATGCCTTCATGATTATCTTCACTATGTTGATTTGGCTGCATTCTGATATATACATATTAGTGTTCTGTCCTCTACAGCATTCACTTATAGCTATGTATTCTCATTTGAATCTTTTGAACTAAGTGAATGTGATCGGGCCCCAATCTCTCTATGCTTTCTACCTCAAACTCTATCTATCCAAATCATATGCATTCTATTGAAACTGTCGAATGTCTTCTCTGCGTCCTTGTCAACAGAAGATACAGAGACTAACATTAAATCTGTTTTAAATGATCTATTCTTATTGCCTGAAACCCGGAGAATCCGGAACGACCATCCGACAGTCCAGGCGGGCGTGGGAACGTGGGACAACTCCAAATGTGTTGCATGCTCGCCACGTGTCCCTCAGATGCGAACCGCCAGGGGCACCTGCGTAATTGTGATGTGTCGTCCCTTCCCCTATAAATGCACATCCAATCGCTGTCAAAATCCTTCTTCTACCTATCCACCTCGACAAACCCTAGCGCCACCGCTAGCTCTCGACGACGCCGGTGACGAAGCGCTTAGCTGTCGCGACCTCTCCGACGCCGTCTTCACGCCGGCCGCGGACATCGTCTTCTCCGCCACCGCCATAGGTGTGCTCCGTCGCCAAGTTAGGGCATGGAAGATCGAACTGCTCGGCCTCATCTTCTACTCCGTCTAGCAGTTCTTCATGTGGTAAATTAAAATCCTCTTTTTACCGTCTTTTTTATCCTATAGATTCATCCTTTTTACAAAAAGTGGTTTCTGCCTCCACAAAGTTAGATCTATCTTGTCTGCATCTCATAAAATGCCTAGTATATTCACTTATGCTTCACACATAGTTAGATTCCTCACTTGTACTTATTCTTGGATTCGTACAAATCTGGAACCAACTCTCAACATATAAGTGAATGTCTTCGCGCTATGAGGTCAATGTCTTCTAAACTGATTTATCTTCAAAATCTTCTGGAGAATGCATATAACCTCTTCCACTTCCCTCGCATCTCTAATGTTGTCACAGGTACATGTCCGTGGGAGAATACCTTGGTTCTCATAGTCTGCATTCATTTGCAGAATTCTTACGGCATCACATCAACTCTCCCGAAGCCAGTTCCTGTCTGAATAGCAGACGGAAGCCTTTGACAGTGTTGAAGCCTTTCAGCCTAACTCCATGGCAACAGAGAAATCAGCAAGGAAGGGTGGCGGACAGCGCCGTGGGGGTACATCAATGGTTCTGCCCGAAGATCTATATGAAATATACAAAACTGATCCCAAAGAAAGCTATGGTCATCGCAAGACACGAACCCAATGGATTCGAAGATATTGGGCAGAGCAGTGGTTCAAGTACAGATTCATCACCAAGGAGTATGCTGAGAAGAATGCTATCAAGCGTCCTTGGGGAGATATTCTCTATAAAAATCTTCAACCCAAGACCAGAGCTGAAGCCATTGCTCAGGGATTCTATCCTTGCATGGTCTGTGGGCCACAGCCTGTTGATGCCGACCCATCTTAATTGCTATGGTGTCGAGACGACAATCTGTTCAAGCGCAACTTTCAGTTTGCCAAGAACTCGGCCAAGCAAAACAAGAAGTCTTGGGGATTAGACTTCAACCCAGGCCCCTCTGCGCCACGTGCCGATGGCACACGCGAAGCTGAACCCAATCTTGTTGGACCTTTCTACAACCTAGAAGGGCTCATCACTCATATTAGGGTTCAAGGGGCAGACGTGGATCAACCTGCAGATGGCGCGACTCGACGGCAAGCGCTGCACCACGAGCGTAAGCGAAGAAACCTAAAGCTTCGAAGCTTTCCACTCCACCAAAAGCTTCGCGAGCGAAGCCTCTGGCCACTGGTCCTCCTACACCAAGTGTGCAGTCTCAAGATCTCTCACGCATCTCCAAGTTTGAGAAGAAGAAAAAGAAGCCTATGTACTCCACTAGTCCAGCTCTGACCCCTGTTGTTGTTCTGAGGAACGAGAATGACGCCATTGATCTGTCAAGCGACGACGATCTTGCTGATGACGCTCTTGAGCAGTTGATCAAGAGCAAGCAAGAGGCGAAAATCTTCAATGATTTGCCTCTCTTTGACGTGGAAGTATTGAACAACTTCATTGATGAATGGTTTGACACCCCCAATCTCAGCTTTGACGATCTGCAACTTCCTATTGGCCTAAGCGTCTCCTTCCATGGAGCCATTGCTCCTGAGCTGGCTCTTGCTCAAAAAATTGTTGAGCTGAAGCATAAGATCGATTATGAGAAGGCTCGGTTCAAGAAGCATGTGGCCAAGCTCAGCGTCGCAGATGTTCAGAACTTCAAGGTCATGCTGCATGAGCTCAAGGAAGCGTTTCACAAGAAACGTGATGAAGCCAAAGGTTCTCATGAGCACATGAAGAGTCTTGCTGCCAAGTGTGTTCAAGCTTACAATGAAGCCGGGAAGCGCAAGGCACTTGGGCGTCCTGGCATCGACCCCAAGATGGCTGCCAAGAAGAAGAAGCCATCTGTGGACCAAACTGAACCATCCAGGCCAGAAGAACCTCGCATTGTCTTCCCAGCCAGTATGACAGGCGTGAAGCCTAATGTCCCCACAGTGGCTTCAGAGCTTCAGAAGACAAGGGCAGCTGAAGCCAAGGCCAGAAAGCGCAAGACCAAGAAAAACCACTGATGATGCTCCACCCACCAAGAAGCACAAGACCAAGAAGAGAGATCATGCTGCTCCCACAGAGCCCCTTGTAGTCGAGCCGGTTTCTGTTGCTCGTCCTGAATCTGCACACCAAGAACGTCGTATGATAGTTCATGAGCCTGCTTCCACAGAGGCTCCTGAAGACATTCCAGCTATTGACCCCACCGCAGCTGAAGACATTGGTCATCATGACAATGTTGAAGATGATGAAGTCCTTCCTCAGATCGAGCACAATGTGGTATCATTGCCTGTTCTCACGAATAGCGAACTCATCAGCATTGGTCGTCCATTAACGCCAATTGCTCAGGATGACTCATGGGATGATCACCCACAAGAATCCCCACGTCATGAAGAAACACCAGTTACTCCCCCAACACAGGTCACCACTCTGGTGATTGACGATGAAGAACTTGAGCCCAACCAACTCCATCTCCACAAGCGTCGCCGCGTTTAGCGAGCGTCGCAAAGACCAAACCACCGTCAATCATCAAGTGCTCGAGAAGGAGATGGCGTAATCATATCTCGCCAAGTGTTTCCTGAAGCCTCTCCAACTCTGAACAACCCTGAGTCTGAAGCCAAAGTGGCTGAAGATATTCCGGCTGCATCAGCCGATGACCAAGAAGAAGAACCAAGAGAAGAAGAAGCATGTGTTGCCACACCCCCTACCAACCAAGCTGTTCTCGAGGAGAACGTGTACGACCCTCCAGCTCCTGAAGTGGAGGTTACGAATACTGAGGCGGCCACCAACACCAACACTGAAGCCAATGACGTTGTCATGGTTGAAGCTAATGTGGCGCCTGAAGTCAATGTGGTGCCTAAAGTGATAGCACCTGAAGTCAATGTTGTACCAGATGCCAATCTGCAGCCTGAAGTCACTGCCACTGCCACTGCTCCTGTACCGCCTCCCAGGCCACATACCATTGAGAAAGCATACAAGCGTGGTCAGCTGGTCCTTTGTCGGATGGCCTATTCGGTTCCTCCTCCTGCTGTTAAATCCGCATTTGACTATCATGTCGAAACACAGGCCACAGTCCGAAGCGAAGCCAAGACTGCCTGTGTTTCCAGTCGCCACTTCACGGGGTCCTTCAATGCTAATGGCTTCAGCGCTGTACTTTCTTTGATAGCGCCAAGAACCCCTATTCAAGGCCAAGGATTTCATCTAATCGGTTCTGGAGCTATCAGCAGCGCAGCTACTACTCATGCGTTATCTATGATCAAGGGCGCATCTTCCTTCATATGCGTCTTGACTGCGAAGCCATTGCTGGATTGCCTTGCCTTGAAGAAACCCTTGACTGCTTTCGTGATGCGGGCTTGCTAAACTTTGTGACTGATAAGGAGCATTGGAATGAAGAATTTCTGCTTCAATTGTATGCTACCCTCCACATTCATGGATACAACAGAGATCCAAAGACTTGGGTCCTTGAGTGGATGACATGCAATGTCCATCATGAAGCTAAAGCGTTTGACGTCATTGAGCTTACCGGCCTGCCCACTCCAGGAGAATTATATGAACCTGGTTATCAGCTTCACCGCAATGCATTGGAGAGTATCTTCCATAAGCCAGAGCCCAACATGAGCCAAATGCTGAGCATGATGAAGCCTCTGCCACATGATGCTGATTACCCAAAGGAATTCTTCGACGAAGACCTAGAGTATCTGCCCCGCACCATTTATCACATCATCAGGTGAACTCTATGGCCTGTCAGAGGACATTCTTCAGAAGCAAAACTTGAAGGAGCAATGAAGACTTTGGTCTTTTATATCTTCAATGGCATCGACTTCAATGATCAAGACTTCTTTATCGAGACGATTGGCTGCATCGGCTCGATCTCTTTGGCACAAGTTCTATGCTCCTTGGGTCATCGCCTCATCAAGCTACACTCAGGCGTCAACTATCAGCCCTCTGCTGCAACCATCGATCTTTACGCGGAGGTTGATATGTCAGTTGAAGCCATATACCCAGAGTCTGCCAAGGAGCCGGTTTGTCTTCAAAATGCTGATCGCCAAAGCTTCACGCAACCCATTGAAGGAGTCCAGGCAGTCACTCGTGTTTATCCTTTGGCTGGCAATACACGCTTACCTCACCGTGCTCAAACTGAAGCCACTGAGAGCACTATTGCTCAAAGGCCTCGGAAGCGCTCTCGTGTTCTAAATGACCGAGAACTTCTCCTTGCCCTGCATCAGAAACAAGATAAGCATCACTTCGGGCTGAAGCGTCAGATGCAATGCCTCTTGGTGGACGTCAATCGCATTCGAAATCTTGCCACCAAGAATGCCTTTGTTACACATGAAACATGTCAGAGGTCTTGGAAGAGTTTGACACTACTCAGTGCTGAAGCAGATCTTCAAGACGATGGCTTCACTGAAAGATTCAAGTTTGACACCATTCCCCCAAGGAATGTTGTCCTGCGTGGAACTCTGTCTCTTGAAGACTCTGATTACTCCTCCTCCGCTGCAACAGTGAATGCCAGAGTGATCGATGATCAAGATGATGCTACTTCACCACCTCCAACTTCGGTAGCGTGACGACCTTTGCACCAAGCTCGCTCGCACCGCCAAACCACGACGCTGACCACTGCATCTTCTCCTACTCATACGGGAGCAGTAGAGGCTCTATGTCTTCAAACCTTTTTGGTCCTTACTGACAAAAGGGGGAAGAAGCATATGAGTTGATAGTCTTCAAGCGGGTCCATATGGACGGTTGCTTTATATTTCGCCTAGTGCTTACAACTCTCCCTTTTGATACATTTGGTTCTTTGAGTTGTAAGACTTAAACTTGATGGTCGTCTGCTACGTTTCTGCTATTCTGTGATGCGATGATAAATTCCGCATGTGCGATGATAAATTCCGCACTTAGTCATTTTGCATACGTCCATTTGTCATTATGCATGTCATTATCTTCGCAATATCAAATCATGCATGATGAATTGTCTTCATAATTTGAAGATGATCTCCACAAGTACAACCTGCCATGTGCATTTGCATTCCAAAAGAAAATTACTTATATGCACATCTTCAGGGGGAGCCTTTTGCTACTTACGAAGACAATACCTTTATCCTTCACAATTTCACATACTTTTATCCCCGTTGAAAACTTCAACTAGTTTGTCATCAATCACCAAAAAGGGGGAGATTGTAAGTGCATCTAGTGCCACCCCTAGTTGGTTTTGGAGTATTGACGACAAACCTGGTTGAGGGACTAATGTATTTGTGAGAATTGCAGGTTAACACAGTTAGTAGTCTCTCATTGATTCGGTTTACCTACCGGAGATGACCCCTAAAAATGTATGAAGACTTTGAAGACATTGGTGGTATGTGAAGATATTCACATTGAAGACCATGACCATAGAAGGCATTGCGTGAAGACTATGGAGCGCGAAGACTTAGTTGTTTCATTGTTTCCTTTTCTTCTTTGTTGAGTCGTAGGAACCACCGTACTGTTAAGTGGGGTCCCAGTGAACAAAGTCAAAGTGACTGAAGTGATGCTCAACCAAATTCTATGTCTTCGAGCGAAGAAAATGATAGCAAATCTTATCCAGAGTTGGATGAGTCAGCTTTACTTGTAGCCCAAGTCAAGCTGCCGCGTGTGTTTGAAATCTGACCGTTGGAACACGTGTCAGTTCCTTAGTGACCCAGGGTCATTTCGGACAAATCAGGTCGGGTTGCCTAGTGGCTATAAATAGCCCACCCCCTACACCATAAATTGGTGGCTGCTCAGAGTTAGTGCACGGCTTTTGTCGTTTGAGAGCAACCCACCTCCGAAGCTTTTAAGAGAGAGAAATCCTTGCGAGGACAAAGCCCAAACACCCAGAGCCAAAGAGTGTTAGGCATCACTGAAGTCTTTCTGTCCGCATGACCTGAAGACTTGTTACACTTGAGGAATGTGAATCCTCCAGCCGGTTAGGTGTCACGTTCTAAGCATCCAAGAGTCATTGTGGATCGCCGGTGAACGAAGTCTGTGAATGTTTGGAAGTCTACCTTGAAGACTTACGAGTAATTGGCGAGGACTGGGTGTCCTTAGCTCAAGGGAATAAGGTGAAGACACGGTCTTACGAGTTGAATCTCAGCCTCCCTAACCCAGGGCGTCAGCTTGTCACAAAGCTCGAACTGGTCCAACAAATCATGTGTCCTCAACAAGTGACTGATTCTATCCTCTCCCTCTCTTTACTTAAAGTTTGTCTTCGTGAAGTCATTGCCTGTTTGCTTTACCTATTTGTCTTCACTGTGTGACTACTATCGTTGTTTGGCTTCATACCATCTTCCATCCTGATCCTTACTACCTAGCTGCTATTAGTCTTCGTGCTTTCACTTCATTGCATACTTGACTATGGCTTAATTAGTGTAGTTTACCTTCCGTTGCATATCAATAGGATCATATCTATTGTTAGTCTTCGAAACTTCCATGTTTTGAAGACTTTCATAAAAATCGCCTGTTCACCCCCCCTCTAGTCGATAACTAGCACTTTCAGGTGAAGACATGATACTGCCCACTATTCAACTGCTTTGGGTTGCTCTGATAACTCGACTGTTGTTGTTGCTGCTGATCGCCCTGATGATTATAACCACCTTGGTTGCCCTGATTGCCTTGATTGTTATGTCCACCCTGATTACCGTGGAAGCCTGAACCGGAATTGCCTCCACCATAACCCGGTCCATGAGATCTGGGGCCTGAACCGCCACCCGGTCGATGATCATACCGAAAGAGATTAGAATTTTTGAACTCCTGCATGATATAACAATCCTTCCAGAGGTGCGTGGACGGTGTCTCCTTCGTTCCATGTTTTGGGCAAGGCTGGTTCAACAGATAAGACAGGCGGTACGGATTAGGACTTGGCCCTCCACCATGCTGGGGAGGTTTACCCTTACGCCGCTGACCCTTGTCCTGCGCGTAGGTATTAGCCACAAAATCCAGGCTGGCATCCGCTTTATGCTTACCATTATTTCCATGACCCGCCGGGTTATGTTGCTGCCCTTTGGTATTGCCGCTCTTCCTTCCCTTCCCTGTCTTGTCATCGTCGGACTCAGGATCCTTGGTACTATCAGAGTCGGCGTACTTCACCAGAGCTGCCATGAGAGTGTCCATGTCATTGCAGTGACACTTTAGCCATCCCAATTTCAACTTCAGTGGTGTAAACCGGCAATTGCCTTCCAACGTCAAAACTGCTGAATCGGCGTTGATGCGGTGTGATGAATGCAAGATTTATGAAACCCGACGCACCCAATGGGTTGTCGATTCCCCTTCCTCCTGTACACAGGCAGCCAAGTCCACAATCGACTAGGATGCTTGCACGTGTCTTTGAAATTTTGAGTAAAATGGGCTCTCAGCTCAGCCCATGACCCAATGGAGTTCGCTGGCAAGTTTTTCAACCAAGTGCGAGCCGTTCCTTCCAACATCATGGTAAAGTATTTAGCACACGCTGCATCATCCACATCCAGCATCTCCATTGCCATCTCATAGCTTTCGACCCAAGTCTCGGGGGATAAATCGGCGGTGTAATTAGGCACCTTGCGCGGGCCTTTGAAATCCTTGGGCAGGTGCACATTGCGCAGTGCTGGGACAAGACACGGTACTCGCAAAGAGCTGGAAGTAACTCCTGGTTCCACCGATGTGGTTGGACGGACCGGAGTAAGTTGACGGGCCTCGAGCTGTGCTGCTAACTCATCCTCTCGACGAGCTCGAGCGCGATCCACCACATCCCGAGCATCACCTCCACCACCCGCTGGGTTATGGCCACGGGGCGGATCACGGTTTCGCGCATTGCTTGACACGGCCGGTTCATCCATACGCCTGCTGTAACTCCGGCTTGGGCGGGGAGTAGAATGAATCCTCTCGTGACTATATGAATAAGCCTCCTGCTGAACCAGCGATGTCTGAAGAAGCTCCCTAACCCGCCGCGTCTCGACTCCCACCGGAGATTCGCCTTCGATCGGGATGGCTGCAGCCGTGAAGCGGCAGCGACAATGTTGTCCATTGGGTTAGAGTAATGACCCGGTGGTGTTGGGACATGCTGTGTTACAATGTTGTTCCGGTGAGGCGGATCCACCAAATGTGGCTGAACCGGCGCCCCCGCTCCAGGTGCCTCTGCCCGGTTTACCACCGGCGGATTACTAGTCCCTGCTCCTGGGGTATTAAAGAGGTCCCAAGCTTCATAAACCAGTGGTAGACGAGATCGGTACCTCCTTTTCAGGACATCGTTTGACACACTCTGATCCAGCATAAGCCGGTAAGCCTGTGCATCCAATGTGGCCCGTTCCGCAGCCATCCTGGTATCCTCAGCTGCCAAGTCAGCTTTGGCATGGGTGATCTGATCCTTCACCTTCGCGATTTCCGCATTATGTGCATCTTGATCCGCTGGATTAACCTCCGCCATCAGCGTTGCCAAAGCGTCAAATAAGTCAGATAGAACCTGAGTCGGCGGTCGCACAGGGCCTCCTGCCCCGGCCGCTGTCACTACTGTTGATCTGGAAATCATCGCTGCTGCGGTCGAAGAGTGGAGCGCTGGTTGTGTACCGGCCATGAAGATCGCAACCCGGTTTGGCAGATCAAAGGGGTCCAAAATACTGTCGCCATCAGAACAGCCCCCAATCCGGCCATCTTGTAACTGATACAACGACTCGGTCTCTCCGGTCGATGACTCGTCGCCGTAATAAACGACGGTTTCACCACCAAATTCCAATCTATCCTCAGATACCCCTCCATGGATGACTCCCACGAAGGCATGCTTCATGACAGGCTTAACCTGGGCAGATCTCGCACGCTGAGCCGTTTCGACGAGGTCGGTGCAGATGTCCGGCTCAGGGCCCGGTTCGCCGATCTTGCCAATGAAAACGTGATGCCACCGAAGGGGACCCGGTACCCGTACTCGATTGAGCCAACCTCAGGGCCCCAGCCTGCATCTTTGATGTAGAGCTTGCCGCAATGACTCTTGGTCATCCAGCCCACAGCATAGCCCTTGAGTCCTTCAAAGCTGCCCTCTAAGAACTCGAAACCATCGTCCGATAGCCCCACGGTGGGCGCCAACTGTCGTGGTTTTGTCACGACAAATGTCCTAAGGAAAGGATTTAGTCGTGGAGCCATCGCGCGGGTTAAATTAAAGGGGTTAAAGCGGACAAGGGACGCGGAAAGTTTATACTGGTTCGGCCCCTTGCGGTGAAGGTAAAAGCCTAATCCAGTTGTTGTGGAATTGCTAGGGTTTCGATGACCAGGGAGCGAAATATGATTTGCCTGAGTCTCGAGTTGTTGTCTGTTCTCTTGAACCGCCATCGGGTCGTCCCCTTATATACACGGGTTGACACCCGTCGGTTTACAGAATCCCGAGGCCGGCTCATAAACGTGTCCGGCTCGGTCTCTGCTTTTTCTACCTTACAACATAAGTTTACATATCAATGTCGGTTTATGGCTACAGGCCTTAAACCGGCCTTGGGCCCTGGGTCTTCATAAAGCGTCACCGTCCCTATCTTCATGGGCTTCAGGTACAGTGAACCGTTATGGGGTTAACCCGTCCTCTCCTGGCCGGTTTACACCCGGTAGTAATATCCCCAACACCTTTGATCTGCCAAACCGGGTGGCGATCTTCATGGCCGGTACACAACCTGCACTGCACTCCTCGATAGCAGCAGCGATGATTTCCATATCAGTAGCAGCGACGGCAGCTGGTGCAGGAGGCCCTGTGCGACCGCCGGCTCAGGTTTTATCTGATTTGTTCAACGCTTTGGCAACACTTATGGCGGAGGTTAACCCGGCAAATCCGGATGAGCATACTACGGAGATCGCAAAGGTGAAGGATCAGATAACTCAGGCGAAGGCTGATTTGGCAGCAGAGGATGCCAGGATGGCTGCAGAGCGGGCCACATTAGATGCACAGGCTTATCGGCTTATGTTGGATCAGAGTGCGTCAAACGACGTTATGAGAAGAAAGAGGTACCGATCTCACCTGCTGCCGGTTTATGAGGCCAGGAACCTCTTTAATACCCCAGGAGCGGGAACCAGTAATCCGCCAGTGATAAACCGGGCGGAGGCACCTGGAACAGGGGCGCTGGTTCAGCCACGTCCGACTGATCCGCCTCGTCAGAATAACATTTTGTCACAGCACGTCCCTACACCACCGGGTCATTACTCTAACCCGATGGATAACATTATCGCCGCCGCTTCACGATTGGAGACTCTCCCGATCGAAGGCGAGTCCCCAGTAGCGGTCGAGACACGACGAGCTAGGGAGCTCCTTGAGACAGCTTTGACTCAGCAGCAGGCTTATTCATATAGTCGCAAAAGGATCCATTCTACTCCCCGCCCAAGCCGGAGTTACAGCAGGCATATTGATGAACCGGCCGTGTCAAGCAGTGCGTGAAACCGTGATCCGCCTCGTGGCCATAACCCGGCGGGTGGCAGTGGTGATGCTCGGGATGTGGTGGATCGTGCTAGGGCACGTCGAGAGGCCGAGTTAGCGGCGCAGCATGAGGCCCGCCAACTCACTCCGGTTCGTCCAACTACGTCGGTGGAACCAGGGGTTACTTCCAGTTCTTTGGGAGTACCGTGTCTTGTCCCAGCACTGCGCAACGTGCGCTTGCCCAAGGATTTCAAGGGCCCACGTAAGGTGCCGAATTACATCACCGATTTATCCCCCGAGTCATGGGTCGAAAGCTATGAGATGGCAATGGAGATGCTGGATGTAGATGATGCGGCATGTGCTAAATACTTTACCATGATGTTGGAAGGAACGGCTCGCACTTGGTTGAAAAACTTGCCAGCTAACTCCATTGGGTCATGGGCCGAATTGAGGGCCCGGTTTATTCAGAATTTCAAAGACACGTGCAAGCAGCCCATGTCGATTGTGGACTTGGCTACTGAGGGAGTCCCAGACTAGGGGGTGTCCGGATAGCCGGACTATCGTCACGGCCGGACTCCAAGACTATGAAGATACAAGATTGAAGACTTCGTCCCGTGTCCGGATGGGACTTTCCTTGGCGTGGAAGGCAAGCTTGGCGATCTGGATATGTAGATCTCCTACCATTGTAACCGACTACTGTAACCCTAACCTATCCGGTGTCTATATAAACCGGAGGGTTTTAGTCCGTGGGGCGAACAACAATCATACCATAGGCTAGCTTCTAGGGTTTAGCCTCCTTGATCTCGTGGTAGATCTACTCTTGTACTACCCATATCATCAATATTAATCAAGCAGGAGTAGGGTATTACCTCCATCGAGAGGGCCCGAACCTGGGTAAAAACATCGTGTCCCTTGTCTCCTGCTACCATCCGCCTAGACGCACAGTTCAGGGCCCCCTACCCGAGATCCGCCGGTTTTGACACCGACAGTTGCCTGTGTTCAGGAGGAAGGAGAATCAACGACCCATTGGGTGCGTCGGGTTTCGAAAATCTTGCATTCATCAGACCGCATCAATGCTGACACAGCAGTTTTGACGTTGGAAGGCAATTGTCGGTTTACACCTCAAAAGTTCAAATTGGGACGGCTCAAACGCCACTGCAATGACATGGGGACTCTCATGGATGCTCTGGTGAAATATGTCGACTCTGATAGTACCAAGGACCCCGAGTCTGACAATGACAAGACAGGGAAGGGAAAGAAGAGCGGCAACGCCAAAGGGCGGCAGCATAACCCGGCGGGTCATGGAAACAACGGTAAACGTAAAGCGGATAACAGTTTAGATTTTGTGGCTAATACCAACGTGCAGGACAAGGGCCAGCGGCATAAGGGTAAACCACCCCGGCATAGCGGAGGACCAAGCCCTAATCCGGAGCACCTGTCTTATCTGTTAAACCAGCCTTGCCCAAAGCACGGGTCGCAGGACAAACCGGTTACGCACCTCTGGAAGGATTGTTATATCATGCAGGAGTTCAAAAATTCCGACTTCTTTCGGTATGATCATGGACCGGGCGGCGGTTCAAGCCCCGGATCTCATGGGCCGGGTTACGGCGGAGGAAGTTCCGGTTCAGGTTTTCACGGTAATCAGAGCGGACATAACAATCAAGGTAATCAGGGCAACCAAGGTAGTTATAATCATCAGGGCAATCAATAGCAACAGCAGCAGTCGGGTTACCAGAGCAACCCGAAGCAGTTGAGCAGTGGACAGTATCATGTCTTCACCACTGGCATGTGCAAGCGCGATCAAAAGCTTCATAAGAGGGCAGTAAATTCCGTTGAACCAGCGGTGCCCCGTTACTTACGCTGGTCTGAGCAGCCGATCGTATGGAGTAGGGAGGATCATCCGCCCTGGGTTGATAATCCGAGACACTTGGCATTAGTGGTGGCACCTCAGGTTGGAGGTTATAAGTTCACCAAAGTACTCATGGATGGAGGGAGTAGTATCAATATCCTTTATTATGAAACCTTCCGTCGCATGGGGTTAACAGATAAAAATCTTAAACCGTCTAACACGGTCTTTCATGGTTGGTGCCTGGTAAATCGGCATATCCAGTTGGTAAGATAGCTCTAGAAGTTGCCTTTGGAGATGAGCATGATTCAAGATCAGAGACATTAACTTTTGAAGTGGTAAAGATCAAAAGCCCGTATCATGCCGTGTTTGGACGGCCGGCTTATGCTAAGTTCATGGCAAGGCCCTGTTACGTCTATCTGCAGCTCAAGATGCCGGGTCACAAGGGAACTATAACAGTGCATGGGAGCCGCAAGATCACCTTAGAATGTGAAGAAGGTGATGCGGCTTATGCTGAGTCGGTTTGTGCAACAGAAGAGTTGAAGTTTTACAAGGACAATGTTGACCCGGCAGATATGACTTCGTTGAAGAAGCCAACTACAGAGAGTGATCCGGCGTTGAAGTTTAAATTGGCTGATGAGACCAAGCTTGTTAATTTTGTTCCTAGCGATTCATCCAAGCAGTTTACCATCAGCGCTAACTTGGATCCGAAATAGGAAAGCGCACTCATCGAGTTCATCCGTGAGAATCGGGACATCTTCGCATGGAAGCCTTCTAACATGCCAGGTGTACCGAGAGAACTCGCTGAGCACACTCTTAATGTTGATCCCAAGTATAAACTGGTCAAGCAGTTCCTTCGCCGGTTCAATGAAGAAAGGCGCAAGGCGATTGGTGAGGAGGTGGCTGATACGTCTCCGTCGTATCTACTTTTCCAAACACTTTTGCCCTTGTTTTGGACTCTAACTTGCATGATTTGAATGGAACTAACCCGGCTGGCGCTGTTTTTAGCAGAATTGCCATGGTGTTATTTATGTGTAGAAACAAAAGTTCTCGGAATGACCTGAAACTCCACGGAAAGTCTATTTGGAAATAATAAAAAAATCGTTGCAAAAGATGAAGACCAAGGGCCCACACCCTGTCCACAAGGGTGGGGGCGCGCCCTCCCCCCTAGGGCGAGCCCCCTACCTCGTGGGCCCCCTGGAGCTCCTCCGACGCCAACTCCAACTCTATATATTTGCTTTCGGGGAGAAAAAAATCAAGGAGAAGAAATCATCGTGTTTTACGATACGGAGCCGCCGCCAAGCCCTAAAACCTCTCGGGAGGGAAGATCTGGAGTCCGTTCGGGGCTCCGGAGTGGGGGATTCGTCGCCATCGTCATCATCAACCATCCTCCATCACCAATTTCATGTTGCTCACTGCCGTGCGTGAGTAATTCCATCGTAGGCTTGCTGGACGGTGATGGGTTGGATGAGATCTATCATGTAATCGAGTTAGTTTTGTTAGGGTTTGATCCCTAGTATCCACTATGTTCTGAGATTGATGTTGCTATGACTTTGCTATGCTTAATGCTTGTCACTAGGGCCCGAGTGCCATGATTTCAGATCAGAACCTATTATGTTTTCATGAATATTTGTGTGTTTTTATCCTATTTTGCAAGTCTATAGTCACCTACTATGTGTTATGATCCGGCAACCCCGAAGTGACAATAATCGGGACCACTCCCGGTGATGACCATAGTTTGAGGAGTTCATGTATTCACTATGTGTTAATGCTTTGTTCTGGTCCTCTATTAAAAGGAGGCCTTAATATCCCTTAGTTTCCATTAGGACCCCGCTGCCACGGGAGGGTAGGACAAAAGATGTCATGCAAGTTCTTTTCCATAAGCACGTATGACTATATTCGGAATACATGCCTACATTACATTGTTGAATTGGAGCTAGTTCTGTGTCACCCTATGTTATGAATGTTACATGATGAACCGCATCCAGCATAATTCTCCATCACCGATCCAATGCCTACGAGCTTTTCCTATATTGTTCTTCGCTTATTTACTTTCCCGTTGCTACTGTTACAATCAATACAAAATACCAAAAATATTACTTTTGCTACTGTTACCTTTTGTTACCGTTACCACTACTATCGTATTACTTTGCTACTAAATACTTTGCTGCATATATTAAGTTATCCAGGTGTGGCTGAATTGACAACTCAGTTGCTAATACTTGAGAATATTCTTTGGATCCCCTTGTGTCGAATCAATAAATTTGGGTTGAATACTCTACCCTCGAAAACTGTTGCGATCCCCTATACTTGTGGGTTATCAAGACTATTTTTTGGCGCCGTTGCCGGGGAGCATAGCTCTATTCTTTGAGTCACTTGGGATTTATATCTGCTGGTCACTATGAAGAACTTCAAAGACGCCAAGACAATAATTTATCCCTCAACTACGAGGGGAGGTAAGGAACTGCCATCTAGCTCTGCACTTGATACACCTTCTGTTTTGAGTAAGCTTGCGACACCTAAACCTGCTTCGGCTATTCGTTCTGATATGTCGCATGTTATTGGTGATGCCACTTCTGCTATGCATGATAATTATGATGAAACTACTTCTATGCTTGATACTACTATGCCACTTAGTGAATTTCTTGATGAACAAATTGCTCGGGCTAGAGAGAAAGAAATTATTGAAACTGATCATGTTGATGAAATTGATGATGAAAACACGCCTGTTATTCCTAAGGGTTATATTTTTGATAAAGAAGCTTCTGCGACTATTTTAGCTTGCAAAGATAATGATGAGCTTAAGAGGTTATTAGCTAAATAGAATAAGCAATCTCTTAATGATAGAATGAGGCCCGACCCTGCTTTTGCTACTTCACCTATCTGTGTTACCGATAAGGATTATGAATTCTCTGTTGATCCTGATATAATTACTTTTGTTGAATCTGATCCTTTTCATGGCTATGAATCTGAAGCTGTTGTGGCACATCTTACTAAATTAAATGATATAGCCACCCTATTCACTAATGATGAGAGATCTCGCTACTTTTATATCCCTAAAATATTTCTGTTCACATTAAAGGGTGATGATAAGATATGGTTTAATTCTCTTGATCCTAGTTGTGTGCGTAGTCCTCAGGATATGATTTATTACTTCTCTGCTAAATATTTCCCTGCTCATAAGAAACAAGCTGCTTTGAGGGAAATATAAAACTTTGTGCAAATTGAACAAGAGAGTCTCCCACAAGCTTGGGGAAGGCTTCTCAAGTTACTTAATGCTTTGCCTGATCATCCTCTTAAGAAAAATGAAATACTTGATATCTTTTATAATGGACTAACTGATGCTTCCAGAGATTACCTGGATAGTTGTGCTGGTTCTATTTTCAGGGAAAGAACACTGGATGAAGCTGAAATTTTATTGAATAATATGTTAGCAAATGAAAATAATTGGACACTTCCTGAGCCAGCTCCTGAGCCAATTCCTGAGCCTATTCCTAAACCAACTCCAAAGAAGAGAGGTGTTCTATTTCTCAGTCCTGAAGATATGCAAGAGGCAAAGAAATATATGAAAGAAAAAGGTATTAAAGTTGAAGATGTTAAGAATTTACCTCCTATTGAAGAAATACATGGTCTTAATTTACCGCCTGTTGAAGAAACTTATGATCTTAATCCATTACCTATTGAAGAAACTCATGGTCTTGATAACCCGACACAGGTAGTAAAGGTAAATTCTCTCTATCGATTTGATGAAGGTGATATTCCTCACTATAAGTCTGCTAGAAAATGCTTAGAAGAGTTTGATAATTTTATTGTCAAACAAGAAAACTTCAATGCTTATTTTTGTAGACAATTGAAATATAATTTCGATATGATTAAACACTTGGGTGATTACATGGCTGATGTTAGAGGTGAACTTAAACTCATTACTAAACATGCTTCTATGGTTACCACTCAAGTAGAAGAAGTACTTAAAGCTCAAAATGATTTGCTCAATGAAATGAATAGTAAGAAAAATGATTATGCTGTTAGAGTGGCTACTAGAACTGGTAGAATGACTCAGGAACCTTTGTATCCTGAAGGACACCCTAAGAGAATTGAGCAAGATTCTCAGAGAAATAATATTGATGCACCTAGTTTTTCTAAAAAGAAGAAAAATAAAAATGATAGGACTTTGCAAACTTCTAGTGAACCTATTGCTGAAACACCTAAGAATCCAAATGATATATCTATTTCTGATGCTGAAACACAATCTGGTAATGAACATGAACCTAGTGAAAATGTTAATGAAGATGTTCATGATGATGCTCAACCTAGTAATGATAATGATGTAGAAATTGAACCTGTTGTTTATCTTGATAACCCACAATCAAAGAATCAACGTTATGATAAGAGAGACTTCGTTGCTAGGAAACATGGTAAAGAAAGAGAACCTTGGGTTCAGAAACCCATGCCTTTTCCTCCCAAACCATCCAAGAAAAAGGATGATGAGGATTTTGAGCGATTTGCTGAAATGATTAGACGTATCTTTTTGCGTATGTGATTAACTTATATGCTCAAAATGAATCCTTATGCTAAGTATATGAAAATATTGTTACAAATAAGAGAAATATACCTGAAGCTGAGATTTCCACCATGCTTTCTAATTATACTTTTAAGGGTGGAATACCAAAGAAACTTGGAGATCCAGGAGTACCCACTATACCATGCTCCATTAAAAGAAATTATGTTAAAAAAACTGCTTTATGTGATCTTGGAGTCGGTGTTAGTGTTATGCCTCTCTCTTTATATCATAGACTTGACTTGAATAAGTTGACACCTACTAAAATATCTTTGCAAATGGGTGATAAATCAACTGCTATACCTGTCGGTATTTGTGAGGATGTGGCCGTTGTAGTTGCAAACGCTACTATTTTAACGGACTTTGTTATTCTTGATTTTCCCGAGGACGATTGTACGTCTATTATTCTTGGAAGACCTTTTTTGAATACTGCAGGGGCTGTTATTGATTGCAACAATGGCAATGTCACTTTTCATGTTAATGGTAATGAGCATATGGTACACTTTCCGAGGAAACAACCTCAAGTTCATAGGATCAACTCTATTGGAAAAATTCCATCGATTATATTTGGAGGTTTTGAATTTCCTCTTCCTACTGTCAAGAAGAAATATAATATTCTTATTATAGGGATGTGCATATCCCCGTTGAGGTAACATAGTGTTATTCGAAATTTCTCCGGTTCCATGTTAGTCGGAATGAGTTTGTTAACAAGACCTGATCAACCTTGTTAGTGGATTCTTTTTTATGAGCATGAGAAGGATGAAACTAGAAGCACAACCTTCTGTACCCTCTTTCTACTTTCTGTTATTTAGTTGAAATAAAGTAAAAAATAGTATTTTTTATCTATTTTCTGATTTATTCGTGCAATATAAAAATACCCCAAAAATAAAAGTTCTCCAAATGCCCTGAAAATGAAATATGATTTTTTTTTCTAGAATATTTGAGGATTTCTGGTACTGAGAACACAGCAGGGAGGTCAACCACCTGGCCACGAGGGTGGAGGGCGCGCTCCCCTACCTCGTCGGCCCACGGTGGCCTTCCTCCACTTATTCCTGAAGGAAATATGCCCTAGAGGCAATAATAAAGTTATTATTTATTTCCTTATACCATGATAAATGTTTATTATTCATGCTAGAATTGTATTAACCGGAAACATAATACATGTGTGAATACATAGACAAACAGATAGTCACTAGTATGCCTCTACTGGACTAGCTCATTAATCAAAGATGGTTATGTTTCCTAACCATAGACATGTGTTGTCATTTGATTAATGGGATCACCTCATTAGGAGAATGATGTGATTGACATGACCCATTCCGTTAGCTTAGCACTTGATCGTTTAGTATGTTGCTAATGCTTTCTTCATGACTCATACATGTTCCTGTAACTATGAGATTATGCAACTCCGTTTACGGAGGAACACTTTGGGTACTACCAAGCGTCTGGCGAATCGGGTGATTATAAAGGAGTACTACAGGTGTCTCCAAAGGTACTTGTTGGGTTGGCGTATTTGAGATTAGGTTTTGTCACTCCGGTTGTCGGAGAGGTATCTCTAGGCCTTATCGGTGATACACATCACTTAAGCCTTGCAAGCATTACAACTAATGAGTTAGTTGTGAGATGATGTATTACGGAACGAGTAAAGAGACTTACCGTAGCGAGATTGAACTAGGTATTGGATACCGACGATCGAATCTCGGGTAAGTAACATACCGATGACAAAGGGAACAACGTATGTCGTTATGCGGTTTGACCGATAAAGATCTTCAGTAGAATATGTAGGGACCAATATGGGCATCCAGGTTCCGCTATTGGTTATTGACCGAGAATGGTTCTAGGTCATGTCTACATAGTTCTCGAACCCGTAGGGTCCGCACGCTTAACGTTTGATGACAGTTCATTATGAGTTTATAAGTATTGATGCACGAAGGTTGTTGAGTCCGGATGTGATCACGGACATGACGAGGAGTCTCGAAATGGTCGAGACATAAAGATTGATATATTGGAAGCCTACATTTGGACATCGGAAGTGTTCCGAGTGAAATCGAAATTCTACCGAGTCTTGGGAGGTTACCGAACCCCCGGGAACTACATGGGCCATAGTGGGCCTTGGTGGAAAGGAGAAAGGGCCAGCCCTAGGTGGTCGCCCCCCCTTTCCCTAGTCCTATTAGGACTAGGAAAGGTGGGCCGCCCCTCTCTCTCTTTCCCCTCCGGAATCCTAATCCAACTAGGATTGGAGGGGAATCCTACTCCCGGAGGAGTAGGACTCCTGGCGCCCCCCTCATGGCCGGCCAGCCCTCCCCTGGCTCCTTTATATCTGAGGCAGGGGCACCCTAGAACACACAAGTTGATCTACGGATCTTTCCTTAGCCGTGTCGGTGCCCCTTCCACCATATTCCACTTGGTCATATCGTCGCGGAGCTTAGGCGAAGCCCTGCGCCGGAGAAGTCATATCATCGCGAGCTTAGGCGAAGCCCTGCGTCGGTGGAGCATCAACATCGTCCTGCACGCCGTCGTCTTGACAGAACTCATCCCGACACTTTGTTGGATCGGTCCGGGATCGTCATCGAGCTGAGCGTGTCAGTAACTTCGGAGGTGCCGTCGTTCGGTGCTTGGATCGGTCGAATCGTGAAGGCGTCGACTACATCAACAGCGTTGTTATAGCGCTTCCGCTTTCGGTCTCACGAGGGTGCGTGGGCGGACACTCTCCCTCTCGTTGCTATGCCATCACCATGGTCTTGCGTGTTCGTGGGAAAATTTTTGAAATTACTCGTTCCCCAACAATGGGTATCGAGCCTGGTTTTATGCGTTGATGTCATATGCACGAGTAGAACACAAGTGAGTTGTGGGCGATATAAGTCATCTGCTTACCAGCATGTCATACTTTGGTTCAGCGGTATTGTGAGATGAAGCGGCCGGACCGACATTACGCGTGACGCTTACGCGAGGCTGGTTTCACCGCTCCGAGCACTCGTTGCTTAAAGGTGACCGGCGGTGTCTGTCTCTCACTTTAGTTGAACCGAGTGTGGCTACGCCCGGTCCTTGCGAAGGTTAAAACAGCACCAACTTGACAAACTATCGTTGTGGTTTTGATGCGTAGGTAAGAACGGTTCTTGCTCAGCCCGTAGCAGCCACGTAAAACTTGCAACAACAAAGTAGAGGACGTCTAACTTGTTTTTGCAGGCATGATGTGATGTGATGTGGTCAAGGCGTGATGCTATATTTTATTGTATGAGATGATCATGTTTTGTAACCAAGTTATCGGCAATGGCGAGAGCCATATGGTTGTCGCTTTATTGTATGAAATGCAAGCGCCATGTAATTGCTTTACTTTATCACTAAGCGATAGCGATAGTCGTAGAAGCAATAGTTGGCGAGGCGACAACGATGCTACGATGGAGATCAAGGTGTCGCGCCGGTGGCGATGGTGATCATGACGGTGCTTGGCGATGGAATCACAAGCACAAGATGATGATGACCATATCATATCACTTATATTGATTGCATGTGATGTTTATCCTTTATGCATCTTATCTTGCTTTGATTGACGGTAGCATTATAAGATGATCTCTCACTAAAATTATCAAGAAGTGTTCTCCTGAGTATGCACCGTTGCCAAAGTTCAGTAGTACCCGGACACCACGTGATGATCGGGTGTGATAAGTTCTCGTCCATCTACAACGGGTGCAAAACAGTTGCACGCGCAGAATACTCGAGTTAAACTTGACGAGCCTTGCATATAACAGATATGGCCTCGGAACACGGAGACCGAAGGTCGAGCGTGAATCATATAGTAGATATGATCAACATAGTGATGTTCACCATTAAAACTACTCCATCTCACGTGATGATCGGACATGGTTTAGTTGATTTGGATCACGTAATCACTTAGATAAATAGAGAGATGTCTGTCTAAGTGGGAGTTTTTAATATGATTAATTAAACTTAAATTTATCATGAGCTTAGTACTGATAGTATTTTGCTTGTCTATGTTTATTGTAGATAGATGGCTCGTCTGTTGTTCCGTTGAATTTTAATGCGTTCCTTGAGAAAGCAAAGTTGAAAGATGATGGTAGCAATTACACGGATCGGGTCCGTAACGAGGATTATCCTCATTGCTGCACGAAAAATTACGTCCCGGAAGCACCGCTGGGTGACAGGCTGCTTTGCAGGAGCTGAGCGAGAAGTTGTGAGCGTCTGGCAAAGCAAAGCTGATGACTACTCAATAGTTCAGTGTGCCATGCTTTACGGCTTAGAACCGGGTCTTCAACGACGTTTTGAGCGTCATGGAGCATATGAGATGTTCCAGAGTTGAAGTTAATATTTCAAGCAAATGCCCGGATTGAGAGATATGAAGTCTCCAATAAGTTCTATAGCTGCAAGATGGAGGAGAATAGTTACATCGGTGAGCACATACTCAAAATGTCCGGGTATAATAATCACTTAATTCAGCTGGGAGTTAATCTTCCGGATGATAGTGTCATTGATGAATTCTCCAATCACGCCACCAAGCTACAAGAGCTTCGTGATGAACTATAATATGCAGGGATGACCAAAACAATTCTGAGCTCTTCGCAATGCTAAAAGCATGGAGGTAGAAATCAAGAAAGAGCATCAAGTGTTGATGGTCAACAAGACCACTAGTTTCAAGAAAAGGGCAAAGGGAAGAAGAAGGAAACTTCAAAAGAACAGCAAGAAAGTTGCTGATCAAGAGAAGAAACCCAAGTCTGGACCTAAACCTGAAATCGAGTGTTTTTCTTTGCGCAAGCGCATGGACATTTGAGCGGAACTGCCCCAAGTATTTGGCGGATAAAAGGATGGCAAGGTGAACAAAGGTATATGTGATATACATGTTATTGATGTGTACCTTACTAGAGCTCGTAGTAGCACTGGTATTTGATCTGGTTACATTGCTAATATTTGCAACTCAAAGCAGGACTACGGAATAGACGAGCACCGGCAAAGGACGAGGTGACGATGCGTGTGGGAAATGGTTCCAAAGTCAATGTGATCGCGGTCGGCACGCTACCTCTACATCTACCTTGGGATTAGTTTTAGACCTAAATAATGGTTATTTGGTGCCGCGTTGAGCATGAACATTATATCTGGATCTTGTTTGATGCGAGGCGGTTATTCATTTAAATCGAGAGAATAATGGTTGTTCTATTTATATGAGTAATATCTTTTATGGTCATGCACCCTTGAAGAATGGTCTATTCTTGTTGAATCTCGACGAGAGTGATACACATATTCATAATGTCGAAGCCAAAAGATGCAGAGTTGATAATGATAGTGCAACTTATTTGTGGCAATCGCCGTTTAGGTCAAAACCGTAAAACGCATGAAGAAACTACATCTGACGATGGACTTTTGGAATCACTTGATTATGAATCACTTGGTACTTGCGAACCGTGCCTCATGGGCAAGATGACCAAAACGCCGTTCTCGGAACTATGGAGCGAGCAACTGATTTGTTGGAAATCATACATACCGATGTTTGTGGTCCAATGAATGTTGAGGCACGCAAGGGGTATCGTTATTTTCTCACCTTCACAGATGATTTGAGCAGATATGGGTATATCTACTTAATGAAACACAAATCTGAAACATTTGAAAAGTTCAAAGAATTTCAGAGTGAAGTGGAAAATCATCGTAACAAGAAAATAAAGTTTCTACGATCTGATCGTGGAGGAGAATATTTGAGTTACGAGTTTGGTTTACATTTGAAACAATGTGGAATAGTTTAGCAACTCACGCCACCCGAACACCACGGAGAAATGGTGTGTCGAACGTCGAATCGTACTTTACTAGATATGGTGCGATCTATGATGTCTATTTCCGATTTACCGCTATCGTTTTGGGGTTATGCTTTAGAGGCGGCGCATTCACGTTAAATAGGACACCGTCAAAATCCGTTGAGACGACGCCTTATGAACTGTGGTTTGGCAAGAAACCAAAGTTGTCGTTTCTTAAAGTTTGGGGCTGCGATGCTTATGTAAAGAAACTTCAACCAGATAAGCTCGAACCCAAATCGGAAAAATGTGTCTTCATAGGATACCCAAAGGAGACTGTTGGGTACACCTTCTATCACAGATCTGAAGGCAAGATTTTCGTTGCTAAATTCGGATCCTTTCTAGAGAAGGAGTTTCTCTCGAAAGAAGTGAGTGGGAGGAAAGTAGAACTTGATGAGATAATCAGATCTCGCTCCCTTATTTGAAAGTAGTTCATCACAAGAAATAGTTCTGTGACAACTACACCAATTAGTGAGGAAACTAATGATGATGATCATGAAGCTTGAGATCAAGTTACTCTGAACCGTGGTCAACCAGAGTAAAATCGCACTGAGTGGTACGGTAATCTTATTCGGAAGTCATGTTACTTGACCATGGCGAACCTACAAACTATGAAGAAGCGATGGTGAGCCCAGATTCGCAAAATGGCTGGAAGCCATGAAATCTGAGATGGGATCCATGTATGAGAACAAAGTATGGACTTTGGTTGACTTGCCCGATGATCGGCAAGCCATTGAAAATAAATGGATCTTTAAGAAGAAGACCGACGCCGATGGTAATATAACTGTCTACAAAGCTCGACTTGTTGTGAAAGGTTTTCGACAAGTTCAAGGGGTTGACTACGATGAGACTTTCTCACCCGTAGCGATGCTTAAGTCTGTCCGAATCATGTTAGCAATTGCCGATTTTATGATTATGAAATTTGGCAAATGGATGTAAAACTGCATTCTTGAATGGATTTCTAGAAGAAGAGTTGTATATGATGCAACCAGAAGGTTTTGTCGATCCAAAGGGTACTAACAAAGTGTGCAAGCTCCAGCGATCAATTTATGGTGCAGTGCAAGCCTCTCGGAGTTGGAATAAGCGCTTTGATAGTGTGATCAAAGCATATGGGTTTATCTGAGACTTTTGGAGAAGCCTCAGTATTTACAAGAAAGTGAGTGGGAGCTCAGTAGCATTTCTAATATTATATGTGGACGACATATTATTGATTGGAAATGATATAGAATTTCTGGATAGCATAAAAGGATACTTGAATAAAAGTTTTTCAATGAAAGACCTCGGTGAAGCTGCTTACATATTGGGCATCAAGATCTATAGAGATAGATCAAGGCGCTTAATTGGACTTTCACAAAGCACATACCTTGATAAAGTTTTGAAGAAGTTCAAAATGGATCGAGCAAAGAAAGGTTTTTACCTATATTACAAGGTGTAAGATTGAGTCGGACTCAATGCCCGACCACAATGAGAAGATAGAGAGGAAATGAAAGATGTTCCTATGCTTCAGCCATAGGCTCTATCATGTATGCAATGCTGTGTACCGGACTGACGTATGCTTAGCTGTAAGCTTGGCAGAAGGTACCAAAGTAATCCAGAGTGGATCATCGGACAGCGGTCAAGAACATCTGAAATACCGAAAAGGACTAAGGATATGTTTCTCGATATGGAGGTGACAAAGAGCTAGTCGTAAATGGTTACGTCGATGCAAGCTTTGACACCGATCCGGACGATTCTAAATCGCAAACCGGATCGTGTTTCTATTAAGCGGTGGAGCTGTCAGTTGGTGCAGTTCTAAACAAAGCGTCGTGGCGGGATCTACATGTGAAGCGGAGTACATAGCTGCTTCAGAAGCAGCAAATGAAGGAGTCTGGATGAAAGAGTTCATTTCCGATCTAGGTGTCATACCTAGTGCATCGGGACCGATGAAGATCTTCTGTGACAATCTTGGTGCAATTGCCTTGGCAAAGGAATCCAGATTTCACAAGAGGACCAAGCATATCAAGAGACGCTTCAATTCCATTCGGGACCAAGTCCAAGTGGGAGACATAGAGATTTGCAAAATACATACGGATCTGAATGTTGCAGATCCGTTGACTAAGCCTCTTCCACGAGCAAAACATGATCAGCACCAAGACTCCATGGGTGTTAGAATCATTACTATGTAATCTAGATTATTGACTCTAGTGCAAGTGGGAGATGAAGGAAATATGCCCTAGAGGCAATAATAAAGTTATTATTTATTTCCTTATACCATGATAAATGTTTATTATTCATGCTAGAATTGTATTAACGGAAACATAATACATGTGTGAATACATAGACAAACAGATAGTCACTAGTATGCCTCTATGGACTAGCTCATTAATCAAAGATGGTTATGTTTCCTAACCATAGACATGTGTTGTCATTTGATTAATGGGATCACCTCATTAGGAGAATGATGTGATTGACATGACCCATTCCGTTAGCTTAGCACTTGATCGTTTAGTATGTTGCTAATGCTTTCTTCATGACTCATACATGTTCCTGTAACTATGAGATTATGCAACTCCGTTTACGGAGGAACACTTTGGGTACTACCAAACGTCACAACGAATCGGGTGATTATAAAGGAGTACTACAGGTGTCTCCAAAGGTACTTGTTGGGTTGGCGTATTTGAGATTAGGTTTTGTCACTCCGGTTGTCGGAGAGGTATCTCTAGGCCTTCTCGGTGATACACATCACTTAAGCCTTGCAAGCATTACAACTAATGAGTTAGTTGTGAGATGATGTATTACGGAACGAGTAAAGAGACTTACCGTAACGATATTGAACTAGGTATTGGATACCGACGATCGAATCTCGGGTAAGTAACATACCGATGACAAAGGAACAACGTATGTCGTTATGCGGTTTGACCGATAAAGATCTTCATAGAATATGTAGGGACCAATATGGGCATCCAGGTTCCGCTATTGGTTATTGACCGAGAATGGTTCTAGGTCATGTCTACATAGTTCTCGAACCCGTAGGGTCCGCACGCTTAACGCTTCGATGACAGCTTCATTATGAGTTTATAAGTATTGATGCACGAAGGTTGTTCGAGTCCGGATGTGATCACGGACATGACGAGGAGTCTCGAAATGGTCGAGACATAAAGATTGATATATTGGAAGCCTACATTTGGACATCGGAAGTGTTCCGAGTGAAATCGAATTTATCGAGTACCGGGAGGTTACCGAACCCCAGAACTACATGGGCCATAGTGGGCCTTGGTGGAAAGGAGAAAGGGCCAGCCCTAGGTGGCGCGCCCCCCTTCCCTAGTCCTATTAGGACTAGGAAAGGTGGGCCGCCCCTCTCTCTCTTTCCCCTCAGGAATCCTAATCCAACTAGGATTGGAGGGAATCCTACTCCCGAGGGAGTAGGACTCCTGGCGCCCCCTCATGGCCGGCCAGCCCTCCCCTTGGCTCCTTTATATCACGGGGCAGGGGCACCCTAGAACACACAAGTTGATCTCGGATCTTTCCTTAGCCGTGTGCGGTGCCCCTTCCACCATATTCCACTTCGGTCATATCGTCGCGAGCTTAGGCGAAGCCCTGCGCCGAGAAGTCATATCGTCGCGAGCTTAGGCGAAGCCCTCGCCGGAGAAGTCATATCGTCGCGGAGCTTAGGCGAAGCCCTGCGTCGGTGGAGCATCAACATCGTCCTGCGCCGTCGTCTTGTGAACTCATCCCGACACTTTCTTTGGATCGAGTCCGGGATCGTCATCGAGCTGAGCGTGTGCGAACTCGGAGGTGCCGTCGTTCGGTGCTTGGATCGGTCGGATCGTGAAGACGTCGACTACATCAACAGCGTTGTTATAACGCTTCGCTTTCGGTCTCACGAGTGCGTGGACGGACACTCTCCCCTCTCGTTGCTATGCCATCACCATGGTCTTGCGTGTTCGTAGGAAAATTTTTGAAATTACTACGTTCCCCAACAATTCCTACACCCATACACTCCTTCTTCCTCCCACAAACACCAATATCCAGCTCAAGCACGAGTTCTAGCTCATTTTGCTGCGATTTTCAATCTCCTTTCTCAAAGCACCTCTCACAAAACTGCTTGGGGAGATTGTTCCTTGGTATGTGACTCCTCCATTGGTCCAATTAGTTTTTGTTCTAGTGCTCTATTCATTGAAAATTTGTGCTGCCTTGGTGACCATGTTCTTGAGCTTGCATGTTAAATTTATATGGTTCCAAGTAGTTCTAATGCTTGATATAGTCTCTAGGCACTTGTAGGAGTAGTTGCTATCAATTTTGTTGAGCTTGGTTCACTTTTATTTTGAAGTTACTAAAAATTTCAGAAATTTTTCAGAGGAAGAAATATGTTTAGGAAAATGTTTCAAGGTGGTTCTTCAAGGAAGCAAGGACCCAGGCTTGCAATGCGTGATGCTGTCGAGGAGCCACCAAGGGACGCTCCTGTGCGGCCCTGTGAATGGCCTTCAGAAAATTTTATGGATCGAGCGGGAATCAAGGAAGAACTTAACACATATTTGCGTAACGCTGATCTTGTGAGTTTTGAGGCAGACAAATGCCCCCAGTACCATCATCTCACTAGCTCATTTGTGAGGAGGATTGAATTTTCATCTTCACGTAATTCTCCAACGGTCATGTTTGATCTTTATGAAAAATCTTATACCATGGACTTAGAGGATTTTACTTCTCCTTGCAAACTTCCACAATGGGGTAGTGTTAGTGATCCCCGTAAATCTGAATTTAGAGACTTTCTTACTGGTATAACCGTAGGGGAATCTAGAGATATAGCACAAGCTACCATAGGGAGCATCCATTTTCCTTCTACACATTATTTTTCTCTCTTCATAAGTAGATGCATAAATGGTAAAGATGAAGCATGTCACATGTGTGTCCCTGATCTCAGTATTCTTAGGAGTGCTGTCTTAGGAGACCAATCTTATAATTTGGGAGCCATTGTTGCACGTAGGTTGCATCATAATAGATTTTATGGAGATTTCTTTGGAGGAATTTATGCAACACGCTTAGCTAATTTTCTTGATGTGGACGTTCTTGAGGATGATATGGAGTTGCCTCCTACTTATTTAGATTATAATTCTATGGTCTACCACCAGTTTGTCAAGAGGAATGAATCGCCTCTCCGGTATCGACTAATCTTTGACAAATGGCGTGTTGTCCGTATTACTCTCCCTGCTCCTGCCTTCTTTGATTATCAGGCAAAAGGAAGATATGTTATTACCAGAGAGGAGGCAGATGAGTACGAGAGGAGGGCGGAGGCAACTCGCCGCCACGCCGCAGCTCAGGAGGCGATAGCCGCTGCATCGCAGTACGACCCCGGCTACACCTATGGATATCCGCTAGGCCATCCTTGGCAATGAACCAACTTAGGCCAAAAGCCTAAGCTTGGGGGAGTACGTATTTCTCACCGACATTACATTTATGTACACACACTCATTGCTAGATGTCGGTGCTCATACTTTTTCGCAGTAATATCCATGTTAGCTTATTTTCTTTTTCATGCTTTCTTCTTGTGTGTTTGTTAAACTTCAAGAAAAACAAAAAATTAGTAGTAACTTTTTGTTAGTTTACTTTCTTGCTGTAGTAGTAATAATTAAAAAGAAAACCATAAAATATTTCCCGTTCTTCTTTTGCTTGTTGGGAGCTTTCCCGTGTAAATAGTTTTTATTTCTTTTCTTTGGGGGTCGATAGGAGAAGACCATGATTAAATTATTGAAGTGGCTCTTATATGCATTATTGTTGATTTAACCAAGAGCCCACATTGCCTTGTCTTCTCCTGTTTATTGAATGCTTGCAGATTCCAGCTTAGACCAATGCACGTGCACTCTTATTATTCACATCGTTCGGTCGTGCAAGTGAAAGGCAATTATGATGATATATGATGGACTGACTGAGATGAGAAAAGCTGGTGTGAACTCGACCTCTCTTGTTTTTGTAAATATGATGAGTTCATCATTCTTGATTCAGCTTATTATGAATAAACATGTTTGCAATGACAATTAGAGATCATAGTTGCTTATGCCATGCTTGATTAGCTATGAGTTATAATGGTTTACCTTGCGTGCCAACATGCTATTAAAATGGTTGTGATGTGGTATAGTGGGGTGGTATCCTCCTTTGAATGATTTAAGTGACTTGACTTGGCACATGTTCACACATGTAGTTGAAACAAAATCAACATAGCCTTCACGATATTTATGTTCATGGTGGATTATATCCTACTCCTGCTTGCATCCAATGTTTATTAATTTTAATGCATGTTCATGACGGTTGTCGCTCTGTAGTTGGTCGCTTCCCAGTCTTTTGCTAGCCTTCACTTGTACTAAGCGGGAATACTGCTTGTGCATCCAATCCCTTAAACCCCAAAGTTATTCCATATGAGTCCACCATACCTTCCTATATGCAGTATTTACCTGCCGTTCCAAGTAAATTTGTATGTGCCAAACTCTAAACCTTCAAATAAACATTCTGTTTTGTATGCTCGAATAGCTCATGTATCAACTACGGTTGTCCGTATCTTCCATGTTAGGCGGGTTATTCTCAAGAGGAGTGGACTCCACTCCTCATTCACAAGAAAATGGCTGGTCTCCGGGATGCCCAGTCCCATGCTTTATGCAAACTAAATCAAAATAATTGCAAACAAAACTCCCCTTGGGACTGTTGCTAGTTGGAGACACTCGTTGTTTCGAGCAAGTCATGGATTGATGCTTGTTGGTGGAGGGGGAGTATAAACTTTACCATTCTATTTGGGAACCGCCTATAATGTGTGTAGCATGGAAGATATCGCCATCTTTTAGTTGTTATGTTGACAATGAAAGTATGCCGCTCAAAATATAATTTATCTCTATTTCAAAACCGAGCTCTGGCACCTCTACAAATCCCTGCTTCCCTCTGCGAAGGGCCTATCTATTTACTGTTATGTTGAGTCATCACCCTCTTATTAAAACGCACTAGCTGGAGAGTGCAGCTGTCATTTGCATCCATTACTATTAATTTATATTGGGTATGACTATGACTGGATCTCTTTTACCATGAGTTACAATGTCTAGTCAGTCTTTGATCTTTAAAGGTGCTCTGCATTTATGTTTTGCGGTCTCAAAAAGGGCTAGTGAGATACCATCCTGTTATATCATATTATGATTGTTTTGAGAAAGCGTTGTCATCCGAGATTTATTATTAACGCTCACTAGTTGATTATGCTATTGATATGAGTAAACATGAGACCTGAGAGTTATTGCAAATGTGGTTAGTCATAATCTTTGCTGAAAACTTGAATGCTGGCTTTACATATTTACAACAACAAGAGCAAACAGAGTTTGTAAAAGTTTTTGTTTATCACTTTCAGTTTATCAACTGAATTGCTTGAGACAAACAAAGGTTCAAGCTTGGGGGAGTTGATACGTCTCCGCCGTATCTACTTTTCCAAACACTTTTGACCTTGTTTTGGACTCTAACTTGCATGATTTGAATGGAACTAACCCAGACTGACGCTGTTTTCAGCAGAATTGCCATGGTGTTATTTATGTGCAGAAACAAAAGTTCTCGGAATGACCTGAAACTCCACGGAACGTCTATTTGGAAATAATAAAAAATCGTTGCAAAAGATGAAGACCAGGGGGCCCACACCCTGTCCACGAGGGTGGGGGCGCACCCTACCCCCTAGGGCGCGCCCCCTACCTCATGGGCCCCCTGGAGCTCCTCCGACGCCAACTCCAACTCTATATATTTGCTTTAGGGGAGAGAAAAATCAAGGAGAAGAAATCATCATGTTTTACGATACGGAGCCGGCGCCAAGCCCTAAAACCTCTCGAGAGAGCTGATCTGGAGTCCGTTCGGGGCTCCAGAGAGGGGGATTTGTCGCCATCGTCATCATCAACCATCCTCCATCACCAATTTCATGATGCTCACTGCCGTGCGTGAGTAATTCCATCGTAGGCTTGCTAGACGGTGATGGGTTGGATGAGATCTATCATGTAATCGAGTTAGTTTTGTTAGGGTTTGATCCCTAGTATCCACTATGTTCTGAGATTGATGTTGCTATGACTTTGGTATGCTTAATGCTTGTCACTAGGGGCCGAGTGCCATGATTTCAGATCTGAACCTATTATGTTTTCATGAATATATGTGTGTTCTTGATCCTATTTTGCAAGTCTATAGTCACCTACTATGTGTTATGATCCGCAACCCAAGTGACAATAATCGGACCACTCCGGTGATGACCATAGTTTGAGGAGTTCATGTATTCACTATGTGCTAATGCTTTGTTCGGTCCTCTATTAAAAGGAGGCCTTAATATCCCTTAGTTTCCATTAGGACCCGCTGCCACGGAGGGTAGGAAAAAAGATGTCATGCAGTTCTTTTCCATAAGCACGTATGACTATATTCGAATACATGCCTACATTACATTGATGAATTGGAGCTAGTTACATGTCACCCTATGTTATGATGTTACATGATGAACCGCATCCGGCATAATTCTCCATCACCGATCCAATGCCTATGAGCTTTTCCTATATTGTTATTCGCTTATTTACTTTCCCATTGCTACTGTTACAATTACTACAAAATACCAAAAGTATTACTTTTGCTACTGTTGCCTTTTGTTACCATTACCACTACTATCATATTACTTTGCTACTAAATACTTTGCTGCAGATATTAAATTATCCAGGTGTGGCTGAATTGACAACTCAGTTGCTAATACTTGAGAATATTCTTTGGCTCCCCTTGTGTCGAATCAATAAATTTGGGTTGAATACTCTACCCTCGAAAACTGTTGCGAACCCCTATACTTGTGGGTTATCAGTGGCCAGACTCTTGGCGGCTGGGTTCATCGTTGAAGTATATCATCTTGAATGGTTGGCTAATCCGGTGCTAGTACTAAAGAAGAACGGCACTTGGCGTATGTGTGTGGATTACACATATTTGAACAAGGCTTTCCCGGCAGATCCTTCTGCTCTCACTCGTATTGATCAAATCATTAATGCTATGGCGGGTTATGAGCGTTTGAGCTTTTTGGATGCATACTCTGGTTACCATCAGATCAAAATGGCAGTTAAGGACCAGGAGAAGACAGTGTTTATAACTCCTTTTGGAGCCTTCTGCTATGTGTCTATGCCCTTTGGGCTCAAGAGTGCCCAGGCGACTTATCAACGGTGTGTGCAGAATTGTCTTCATGATCAGATTGGCTGCAATGTTCATGCATATGTGGATGATATTGTGGTGAAATCCAGAAAGGAGGAGACATTGATTGATGACTTGAAGGAGACTTTTGATAACCTCCGGGTTTATAAAATGATGCTTAATCCGGCCAAGTGTGTCTTTGGTGTACCGGCAGGCAAGCTCTTGGGTCTTTTGGTATCTAACAGAGGCATCGAAGCTAACCCGGAGAAAATCAAGGCTATAACTTATTTGGCTAAACCGAAGTGTATCAATGATGTTCAACGCCTGGCAGGCCGGATTGCCGCATTGAGCTGGTTTATCAGTCGCCTTGGTGAGAAGGCCATTCCTTTATATCAGATGCTGAAGAAAACGGATAACTTCGTCTGGATTAACGCCGCCAATGAAGCGTTTGAGGACTTAAAGCGGCAGCTTGCTAATCGGCCGGTTCTTGCTGCTCTTGTTGATAAATAGCCCTTGTTGTTATATGTGGCTGCTAATGCCCTGGTTGTTTGCGTGGCTATCATGGTAGAGCGCAAGGAGGCTGGAAAGGAGTATCCGATTCAACGGCCGGTTTATTACATCAGTGAGCTACTTATTGAGTCCAAGCAAAGGTACCCGCATTGGCAGAAGCTGGTGTATGGAGTTTTTATGGTGAGCCGGAAGCTTAAGCAATATTTCCAGGGTCACCCAATCACTGTGGTCAGCTCTGCTCCTTTGGGGGATATAATCCAGAATAGAGAAGCAACTGGCCGAATTGCCAAGTGGGCTATTGAGCTTGGGCCTCACGGGTTAAAGTATATGCCTCGAACGGCGATCAAGTCCCAAGCGTTGGTGGATTTCATTAATGACTGGACAGAGTTACAGGCACCAGAAGAGAAGTCGGATCATACTTATTGGACTAATCACTTTGATGGGTCCAGGAAATTGGAGGGCTCGGGGGCTGGAGTCGTATTAACTTCCCCACGAGGTGATACGTTTTTTTATGTTCTCCGTTTAATGTTCCCTTGCACTAACAATGTAGCTGAGTATGAGGCTTTACTCCATGGTCTTCGGATGGCTAAGGAGATGAATTTAAGCCGAGTTAAGTGCTTCGGTGACTCGGACCTGGTGGCTCAGCAAGTGACTGGTACTTGGGATTCCAAGGACCCACTCATGGCAGCATATCGTCGAGAGGTGGATATTGTTGCAGGTCACTTCAAAGGCAATCAGGTCGATCATGTGGACCGGCGGAAGTATGAAGCGGTGGATGCTTTAAGTCGCCTGGGTTCTCAACATAAACCGGTTCCACCCAACGTTTTTCTTGATGTGCTACATAAACCGTCGGTCAAGCTCCCAACAGAAGAAGATTTGGCTGTTCCTGACCCGAAGGCTCAGTTGGTGGCGGCACTTCACGTCATTCCGGATTGGACGGTCCCGTACTTGGCATATGTGAACCGGGGCGAGTTACCGGAGGACGAAACCTTGGCTAGGCAGATAATCTGGCGGTCCAAGTCCATGACTATTGTCAATGGGGAGTTACATCTGTTGGGTTCTATGGTAGGGTGCGTCGACTGCAAATTAAAATTTTCCTACGCGCAAAACATCTAGGAACATGCTACGGGAGATGGATCACAGTTCGTTACCACTAGACGCGCGGTGCCGTGCAGCGGAAGAAGAGTTGGGGCAGCGCGTCCGCGTGGATCGTCTCCTCCTCGTTCGATCTACCTCGAACAGCCGGTCGTTCGATCCCACGTACGGGTTCGCCGGAGCAGCGCAAGTGCACCGCCTCTAACGGTATCCGCGCGTGCAGGAGGAACACCGTGCGGCGAACTGCTAGGTCCGATCACACAGTCGGCGGCGAGTGGAGGTGGCTATTCACAACACATGCAAACCCTACTCACAGTGTCGAAGCGATCAACTGCATGAGTGTGCCACACCTCCACTTTATATAGGCGTCCGTCGCAGGCTCAACACTTGGGCCTTGCACGGACCCTAAAGCCCAAAGTCTACTCGGTCACGTTCCTAGTCGATTCGGATCACATCCGGCGGTGTCCTCGAACCGACCTCGTGGGTTCCTTCCCTTAAGCGCGACCCCTTAGGTTCAAGTCGGCTTGGTCACAGTTCGGATCACCTCCGACCTGCACGGTTAGTAGCGGCCTCTAGCAAGGCGTGCCGACCACCAAGCGAACTATGAAGCTGGTTAGGCGAACACAGCATAACGTGTCACACTTCTGCCCCTTTGCCACACGATATATGTTGTCGGGCTCAAGGTGAGACTGTCATCCTTGTGCTAGCCTGACCTCTTTCTCGTTCGAGTGATACCGACCACAAACCGGATTATCTCATAACCCTTGTCGCATGGCCATGCTTATCCTGGTCGGATCACACGAGGGGCCTAGAGTATATCTCTCCAGATCAGAGGGGCAAATCCCATCTTGCTCAACCATGTCTCGCAGCATGGGACTGGACAAACCCGAAACCTACCTTCGTAACTACCCAGTCACGGAGTAGCGTTTGGTCGGCCCAAAGCAGGTCTGTCACTATCTCGAGTACATGCGTCAGCTCAGGTCTTAGGACATAGAACGTATGTTGTACTAGAGACTCACAGATGACATATCGCTGCGTCTCATAGTTGGGTCTGTCCGACTCATACCTTATCTCGACTCGGATCCGACTCGTCGAATCCGACCAGCACCTTCCAAGTCCATATTATCCGGTTAGCATCCAATGCTCCATGGCTAGTGAGACCAAGCCATCGATCATGTCATATGCTAGTCTAGTCGGTTCTTGGCGTCCACACAGCCCTTTCGACTAGGGACCTTTTAGGACAGTCATCATACAATGCATAGTCCCACAAACAAGTCACGTACTTGCTGATACACATCATTGATAATGTACAAGGACTATTTTTATTCATAAACACATAGGAAATATCATCATACATGATTGCCTCTAGGGCATATCTCCAACAACATCATTGTAGTGTGACAGGGGCGTTTCAGCGTTGTGTATCTCCTGAAGAAGGTCGTGAAATTTTGTGTGAGATCCACGAAGGAGATAGTGGTCACCACGCCGGTTCAAAATCCCTGGTAGCCAAGGCGTTTCGTCACGGTTTCTATTGGCTGACGGCTCATGCTGATGCTGAGGACTTGGTCAAAAGGTGTGATGGATGTCAAAAATTCTCACGGCACGCTCATGTACCGGCTCAGGAATTGAGGATGATTCCAATCACTTGGCCGTTTGTGACTTGGGGGCTGGATATGGTTGGGCCCTTTAGGAGATCCAAGGACAAGAAGACACACCTTTTGGTGGCGGTTGATAAGTTCATGAAGTGGTTGGAGGCAGAGCCAGTCAGTAAGTGTGATGCGGCCACGACGGTTCAATTCATCAAGAAGGTGATTTTCCGGTTTGGCTTTCCACACAGCATTATAACAGATAATGGTACAAATATGTCAAAAGGTGCCATGAAGGAGTTCTGTCAACGTGAGCATATCCGGCTTGACGTATCATCAGTGGCTCACCCACAGTCCAATGGTCAAGCGGAGAGGGCCAATCAAGAGATATTGAGAGGCATCAAACCCCGGCTTATGGTTCCTTTGCAATGGACGTCGGGTTGTTGGGTGGAGTTACCTTCTGTGTTATGGAGCATCAATACCACGCCCAACAGATCCACAGGTTACACGCCATTTTTCATGGTTTATGGGGCAGAGGCGGTTCTCCCTAGTGACATCTGTCATGACTTGCCCCGTGTGGTGGAATATGTGGAAGTTGATAATGAGAAGGCACGGCAGGAAGCACTCGACCTGATAGATGAGGAGCGTGACATGGCAGCAGCCCGTTCGGCGATTTATCAGCAAGATCTGCATCGCTATCACAGCCGACGGGTTAGAACCAGAACCCTTCAAGAAGGCGATTTGGTGCTCCGACTCATCCAGGATCAGACTGATATGCACAAGTTATCCCCCCCCCCCCGGGGAAGGACCCTTTGTGGTCAGCAAGAATCTGCACAACGGGTCGTACTACCTAATCGATGTTCGAGAGCACAAAGACTCACATAAATCGGAGGAGGAGACCCACCGGCCGTGGAATATTGCTCATCTTCGGCCCTACTATACTTGAGCCATAGGCTCTGCTTATGTACATAGTTATGACAATGTACATATTATGATCAATATAATAAACCGGAGCCTCAGCTAAAGCGGGGTATCTGTTGTTTTTCTTACATCATGTGTGGTTACATGGGGGCTTTTATTTCGTAAAGCGGCTTCCGGTTTACCCCTTGATTCAGCTTATCAAAGCTTTATAAAATCACTTGGGGGCTTGGTTGTACTTCAACAAAAGCTACACCTCTTGATCGGCGCAAGGCCACCAGAGAAATCACTTGGGGGCTTGGTCATATTCGAACCATAGTCACACCTCTTGATCGGCTTAACGCTAAATTACTTCGGGGCCAAAGAGAGTGTTGCAAAAGAACAAATCAAACATAGGCACCCATCGAAAGCAGCTCAAAAAATACCAGGGGATTCTTTGTTGTCGCAATGAACAAAGAATCTACACTTGTAATAGGCTATCAAGCCACGGCTTGGAAGCCTGGTGTATACACCTAAAACCCCGGGTTAGCCTGCCTTTTTAAGTAAGTCACTCCGCCCAGGTAAACCTGGTATGACCCGTCGAACTTTGACAAGTTACTTTGATAAGACCCTGAACTTGTCAAGTTAAAACGACAATTGGTTAAGGATTGAGGACCATCTTAAAAGGCTTTGCAAAATGGTTTAACTCAGTGGCCTGGCAGCCCATGAAAAGCCTCGAATTTGGGGCCTGGCAGCCTTTGAAAAGCCTCGACTACAAGTTTTCATTTGCTTTTTGCCAAGTTTTTCTCTCTCTTGATAAGACTTATGATGTTTTTTTTTATAAACCGGTGTTCATCAACCCGTCTAGGCTTTCAACTACAAGTTGTCAGTACATAATCACTTATAACCCAGAGTTTCTTAACCCGATCTGGTTTCGACTCTAAGTCGCCAGCATTGAATAAACTGGTGTTGTCACCCTCGCTACCAACGTTGGTCGGCCAACGTTGTGATTCAAGGTCACAGGTATCAATTATTTTCATATTTGATTATATTTTACAGCCTTGGTTATAAACCCTGGCTATATATCTGGGCATCATGACCCGTCCGGCGGTAAACCGCCGGGACACTATCAACTTTTTGTGTGCAGGAATAGATCGCTACGGATTATGAACATAATATGTCTTAAGCATGGTGGATTAACAAGTGTCAGGCACAAATAAATATGCACGAAGGCATAATAGACCAAGTGTTTTAACTAGCCTATTACAAGGTGTTTCAGTGCCCAAAAGGATAATTGTTTCTCAATAAGCATTGCAGCACGTGGAAGACTAAACCGGCCTCCGGATCATGATTCATCTCCAGCTTGACCTGATGGAAGCGGATCATCTTGCATCGGTTCATCCTCTTTGTCTCTACCTAGCGGCTGGAAGTCAATAGTTGTCCAGTCGATCCCAGTTAGGGCTTGGAACACAGCTTCATCGCTTATAAGGGTGTACGGTTCAATGTCAGGGACATAAGTGTGCTTACGAATTGGCGGGATGAGATTTTGAACCTCGGGAGTTGGTGCGGCCATCCGTTTATTGTTAACGTCATAACTTTCCTGATAATGTGAAAGATCAGCTTCTTCAGCTAATTGGCAAGCCAGCGGACGTACTTCCCGGTTTATGGCTCGGAGTTCCTCATTGCCAAATTCGGATCCGTCTTCTTTCAAGCTCGGATAGACTTTGCTGACATCTTCTGGATCAAGATCGGGCACCCTTGCTTTTGCCTGGGTTAGCGCGGTCAAAGCACCAGCTCTTGCAGCAGATCTCTTTAACTCTTCTACCCGGGCAGGCAGCATTGACAGCCTCTCTAAGGTCTCCTTGATTAAAGTTGGGGGCGGTTTGTTGTGAGAAGCGGTGCAGATAATCCGTTGCACACCGGTATATAACTACTCTATAAGAGTATAGGAAGCCTTCAGCTTCTTCTGTACATTAGAGCCCAGGTGGCTAATGCGAGTTCCTATATCGTTCCAAACATTAGTAAATCGGCAATGAATGAGATGATATGATGAGGATTTAAAGATAGGAGGCTTACCGAACACAGCAGCAGTCATAGCATGTACTTGCCGCTTTACACCAGTCAGCTCGTCTGCCACCGGTTTAAGAGCTGCTTCTGCGTCCCCGGCTCTTTTCTGCAAAGCGGATTTTTCTCTACTCCAATCCACCCGCTCCTTGTTGAAACTCTCCTTCAGCTTTTCCATAGGGGCTAAAGCGCTGGACAGCTCATCCTTTGCCTTGGAAGTTTCGGCTTGCTGGGACTTGATATTTTCTTGCAGATTGGCGATTTGAGATTCTTTTTTGCTCAGCTCAGCCTATAAGAAACAGACATATTATGAGTTAAAGGTATATATTGGAAGTACCAAGCACATAACAAGTTATGCACCTGATACTTGGGGGCTAATGCATATTTGCTTGTTCTCGGAAATTTTTACAAGTCCCAAGCACAATACAAGTATTACTCTTGGCACTTGGGGGCTAATGCATGTTTGCTCGACATACTGACATAGAAATTCTTTTACAAAGTCCCGTTTCATCTTTATAAAGTTAAACCGGCCCTTGGGGGCTACACCAGTGAAAAGATACAGTATTGCAAATATAAGGTTATTACTAAGTCCCGGTTTGGATTGATATCATAAACCGTCACTTGGGGGCTACTGGAGTTGATATTTGGAATTTAGAAGAGAAACAGTTATGCAGAGTTGAGCATTAGTTACATCGTATCGCTCTTTCATCAAGTTTACCAAACCGGCTTCATATTCGCGGCTGGTGTACAGACGGTTCAAGAAACCAGAGTGAATGTCTTGAGCATTGAGATGGGCATAGCTTGACAAGTCGGCGTTCCATTTGCCTTTGCCGATAGCAGAAAGCTCGTCTTTGGCGCTATGTTTAGATAAAGCGACCGGATTGCCAGGAGTGGTGTGGCCAACGCCAGTAATCATGATGTCATCTTATTTATCACCAGCAGCCTTCACTGGAGTCGACGGTTTATCAGCAGTTTTCACTGGACTTGCCGGTTTATCATCAGTTCGGGCCGGGCTTGTCGGTTTCTCAGTGTGGCCTCCGGTGTCCACTTCTACTTGTTCAACAATGAAGTCATAATCTTGAGGTGGCGGATCGTCATGAATAACATCAGCATTGGTTCCCTCCAGATCTGGAGTTTTCTCCGGTTCAATATCCATATTATCATCAGCTGGTTTGTTTAACCGAGCCTTCTTGCTGGGTCTTGGCTTGGCACTGAAAAGAATAAACATAAAGGTCAATACATCAGGTGAATATAAGGTATTAAGAGTCAGTTTAAGGCATAACTCACCCAGGAACTATCTTGAGGGCAGGAAGTTGTGTAGCTGTTGACTCGCCAGAAGATGAGTGAGGTGTTCCCTGATAATTCAAATCAGACGGATTAAGAGGTTGTCGGAAACAACCCGCCTTGGGGCAACAAGTGTCAAGAGTATAAGAGACCTCTGATCGGCGTTTCCGAACCGGAGTGTTCGGTAAACCGGCATAGGTAACTACCTGGCCGCTGTGCCGGGTTGTGCGGAGAGCTTCGTGTTGCTGCTTCTTCAAAACAAAGTTTGGGTCCAAGTGAGCAAGGGGGTGAGAAAATTTTACTTTCCGGTTTGCTCGGCGGATTTTTGATGTTGGCAGAGGATCTGAATCGAAGGAAAGAATAATTACCTCAACGTCATCAGCTTGACTGCCTTCAGCGTCGTCCTGATAATAGTCATTGTCAATGAGATGTATGAAAAATGAACCAAGAGAGTAAAGTTTTACCTCTGAGTCCGGATTAGCCTCATCAGCATCTGCATTTGGTTCGGAAGAAGCAGTGGTCCTTTTCTTGGCAGGTTTTTTAACAACCTTGATCTTCGGGCAAAGTGGCTTTGCCGGTTTATCTTGCGGTTTTGCCGGTTTATCTTGTGGTTTTTTCTTCCAGAACGGATCGTCGCCCTGACAAAGATGGACAAGATTTTCAGAGAATATTTGAAAGAAGCAAGTTAAAAAAATAATGGAACCCTTACCTTTGGAGGTTTGTTGGAAACACATAAAGGACTTAATCCGGTCTGGCTACAGATAGCCTCGGTTCATTCAGCATCTTCTACACAGCCTCAGTAACCTCAGCATCTGTAAGCTGGATATCAATGTGTCATTGAGGATCGGTCAAACTCCCTGTGTATTCACACATTAGACCGGGGCGCCGGCTTAAGGGCAGAATGCTCCAGCTTATCCAACAACGAGCAAAGTCAACACCTGTTAAACCGTTCGCCATGAAGGCTCTAAGTTTTGACAGTTGTGGGGCATACTTGGCCCATTCCTTTGCAGTTGACCTCTGAGGAAAGGGATGTGTATTGCTAAGACGGTGAGGGCGGTAACCCGGCAAAGGGTTTTCATCAGTTGGAGATGTGTCTTTGCAATAAAACCAAGTCTGGTTCCACTCCTTGGGATGACTGTGAAGCTTGGCGTGAGGGAAGCTGACTTCCTTCCTTTTCTGAACCACCATTCCGCCAAGTTCAGTATTAGGTCCATCTGTGAACTCTGTGCGACGGTTTAAGTGGAAGAAATCCCTAAATAATTCAACTGTGGGTTCCTCTTGAAGATAAGCCTCACAAAAGACTTGGAATTGGCAGATGTTGGACACAGAGTTTGGACCGATGTCCTGAGGGTGAAGCTGGAAACTGGCAAGCACATCTTGGAAGAATTTTGAACCGGGAGGGCTAAAGCCTCGACCCAGATGGTCAACAAAAACGACTACCTCTCCGTCCTTGGGTTTAGGAGGATTTTTTGAACCAGGGGCCCTCCAGTGGATGACCTCCTTCTTGGCTAAAGCGCCAGTTGCGACACATCTGTTTAACTGATCTTCAGTGACCCGGGAAGGAACCCAGTTGCATTCATAGACTTGTTTGGCCATCTCAAGGGAAACTGAAACATAGTTATTGCCGATTAGATTTATACTGAACAGGTATAAGGCGATACAAGTTAAGCAGAGGTGTACGCATATTGTTAAACCGGAATATGACATTACTAAACCGAAGTCTGATATTGCTAAGCTGGAATCTTACGATGGAGAAGGTGCAAAGATAAATGAATCGGCGGTTTACGAGGGGACTAATGGTACCTACCGGATTATCATTTTTTCAAAGATAAACCACCTATATTGGTATGAAATGTACAGATGTAAAGTACTTAAGTGAAGGAAAAACAGGTTTCGCAGATTGAGGTGATAAATTGCAGATCCACGGTATGACAGAAAACTAGAAAATATTCAGACCTAATTTCAAGTGCTTAAACAGATCATCAAGTTCAGATGAGTTTGTATATAAGGGAAATGCTCCAATAAGGAAAAGGGGGATTATGGCTACGGCCGCACAAGACGTATCATATTCGGACTAGCTGTTTGTGTTATTAAGAACGGGGAAGAAAAGCGTCGAAGCTTCGGTAAACTCTGATGAACACTGAATCCTAATGGTGGATCTAGAGTAAGGAGAAGAATAACTTACTGATGCTGAGGAAGCAGCGGAGGATCGCCGCATTTCTTTGGTGCGGTCAGGTTGATGCAGCGGCCGTTGTTGAGGCAGATGCGAAGATCGACGGCGGCGGCAGAGTTCGAAGGTGGGACATCACGAGGAAGAAGACGATGCGAAGAGGCACGGGGGGAAAGTGAAAAGGACCCCGCGGCCTTATTTATAAGATGAATGGATAAGTGGCAGGCACGAGAATCGAGGAGCCCGAAAATGGGATATGTGACACCTCTGTTGCCTCGATTGTCGGAGGCTCATTAATGAAGGTGGGTTATGTGCAGTTTTGTGCAGTTTTTAATAACAGATGACGTCATGGCGATTTATCATGGTCCTGGAAAGTGACGTCAGGGCGGTTTACAAGATTAAGCGAAGGTGCTGAAGAAGAAATTGTCTCAAGTATTAAGGATTGACATGAACCAGTTCAAATCAATCTGGGGCCTAATGTTGGGGATATTACTACTGGGCGTAAACCGGCCAGGAGAGGTCGGGTTATCCCTATAAGGAATTATTATACTTGAAGCCCATGAAGACAGAGATGATGGCACTTTATGAAGGCCAGGGCCCAAAGGCAGATTAAGGCATGTAGTCATAAACCGACCTTGATATGTAAGCTTGTACTATAAGGCAGAAATAAGTAGAGTCCGGGCCGGACACTTTTATGAGCCGGCCTCGAAACCCTGTAAACCGACGGGCTTCAACCCATGTATATAAGGGGACGACCCGGCGGTGGTTTAAGGACAACACACAATAACTCGAGACCCGGGCAAAGCGTATTTTCTCCCTGGTCATCGAAACCTAGCAATCCACAACAACTGGATCGTAGGCTTTTACCTTCACCGCAAGGGGCCGAATGCGTCTCTTGTCCCCTTTAACCCCTTTAAGCTAACCCGTCGCGACGGCTCCACGACTAATTCCTTTCTCTAGGACATCTGACGTGACAAAACCACGACACCCGGGGAAAATCAACGAACAACACTGCAGAGTACGAGGGATTGCTTGCTGGTCTCAGGATCGCGGTGGACCTCGGAATCGAGAAGCTCATCATCAGGGGAGATTCGCAGCTTGTCGTCAAGCAAGTTAACAAGGATTACCAGAGCCCGTTGATGGAGGCCTATGTGGATGAAGTGAGGAAGTTGGAGGAGCCTTTTGATGGTCTACAGGCAAAGCATGTTCCCCGAGCAGAGAACAACATTGCCGACAACTTGTCGAAACGCGTTGCCCTCAAGTTGCCTGTGAAACCAGGTACCTTTGTGCTTCGATTAACCCAGCCATCCATTGAGCCATCGGGAGGATAGAACAAGCGAAGGAAGGAAGGCCCCGGCAAGTACTTTCTCACTAAGTTCCCAGGAGCCATCGGAAAGGAAGTTGCCGGGTACCCCAAGCTTGCCGGGGAGCAGCAACCTCCGGCAGGGCCCCAAGCCCTGACCGTAGAGGCAGCTGCCCCTACGACTGAAGATAAGCCTTTAGTCCTCGCTGTCGAGCCCCAGGCTCCGGCATGGGCGCAATGCACTGTATGTTTCCTCCAAACAGGGGAACTCCCTGAGGAACAGGAAGAGGCGGAGAAAGTAGCCCGTCGGTCCAGCACGTACCAGTTTGTGGATGATGCCCTATACAGAAGGAGATCGAACAGCGTGAAATTGAAGTGCATTCCTCAGGAGGACGGACTGGAGCTGTTGGCAAAGATACATGGAGGCATGTGTGGCTCCCACATAGGGTCAAGAGCCCTTGCCGGCAAAGCGTTCGGGCAAGGTTTCTTCTGGCCCACCGCTTTCTAGGATGCAACTGCACTAGTAACCAAGTGTGAAGCATGCCAGTTCCATTCAAAGAAGCTTCATCAACCAGACCAAGCTCTTCAGAAAATCCCTCTTTCCTAGCCATTTTTGGTCTGGGGGCTCGACATACTGGGCCCCTTTCCCCGTGCTGTCGGGGGCTTTGAGTACTTGTACGTCACAATCGACAAGTTCACAAAGTGGTTGGAAGTGGAGCCGGTGAGAAAGGTGATAGCACAATCAGCCGTCAAGTTCTTCAAGGGACTAGTCAGCCGTTTTGGTGTGCCAAATAGAGTCATCACCGACAACGACATGTAGTTCACGAGCAACACCTTCATGCAGTACACCCAAGACCTCGGCGGCAACGTTTGTTTTGCTTTTGTTGCACATCCCAGAAGTAAGGCTAGGCTGAGAGGGCGAATGCAGAAGTGTTGCGAGGCCTCAAGACCAGAACTTTTTTCAGGCTACACAAGTGCGGAAGGCGCTGGATTGATGAATTGCCAACAGTTCTTTGGTCGATCAGAACGACGCCAAATCGAGCCACTGGCCAGACACCCTTTGCCCTGGTATACAGGGCAGAAGCAGTTCTCCCCACAGAACTCATATACGAGTTGCCTCGAGTGCTTGCTTATGATGAGCTTGAGCAAGAGCAGTTGCGCCAAGATGATGCGGCGCTCCTTGAGGAAGATCGTCTTCAGGCTGCTGTACGAGCCACTCGCTACCAGCAAGCCTTGCGCCGCTACCATAGCCGCAAGGTTCATGCCCGAAGCCTTGAGGAAGGCGACCTTGTTCTTCAGCGAATCCGATCCGCCAGGAGTTCAAACAAGTTGATGCCGAGGTGGGAAGGCCCTTATCGGGTGACACAAGTCACCAGGCCCGGCGCAGTTCGCCTGGAGACCAAAGATGGCATTCTGGTGAGCAATTTCTGGAATATCGAACATCTTCACAAGTTTTACCCCTAAGGCGCGGTTGCCGGGAGCCCCGACAATCCCCTTTTTGTACTAGCCTTGCCGACGAGGCATGTAACCCTACGTACAAAGCCAGGCGCACACCATGTGCGTAGTCAAGGAAAGAAAACCCTTAGTATGTACAGTTTCTCATTGATTTCCATGTTTATGTGTATGTGTATATACATGCTTGTCCAGGATATTGTACTGCTTTTTGATTCCAACAAATGTTAATGGACTGCCAAGGTTCCATGCTCTTGTCCTCTCTTCTTTCCAGCCACGGCAAGGAGGCTCGATTCCGCCAAGGACCCGGCTCCCGCAAGAAGTTGGGGAGACTGCGCGGCACGGTGATCCCTAGCAAACCAAACAGATAAATTTCACCTCTTGCCCATTCATGTTCGTAACATGTGACTTGTGCATTAGAAAACCTCGCCACTCTCTTTTAAACTCGGGTGCTCCCATCCCTGGCCCGAACGCTACTTCGGACAGAATGGTCATAGTAGCCTTTACTAAAAGGAGATTGACGAGGGGTTGGACCCTTTGTCTGTAACCCGGCAGATGTGATTCTTCGGCAGGCACAGAGGGCACCGGTAGGATAGCTTGCCGAGAAAACTCGTTTATTTGCATTAAAGAGGCATTTTTGCCTCTGCATGGACGTGTACATGCACGGGTTCCCGGCAAGGCTGGTCTTTTTCATTGACATGCTGATACAAGTACGAATGTTACGAAACTCAGGCATGGGCTCGAGAGATTACATTATGTAGAAATTAAGATTTGGTAAGTGCCTACAAGCTAAAAGAAAGATAAATGCTTCGCAATCTCCGTTCTTGCCCCTTTCCTCCCAGGTGCGGCAGGTGAAGGAAAAGAAGGGGTGACGGGGAACGCGCCGATGGAGAGCATGGCGGGGGATGACCCTCGGCAAGGCGTGTGGCCGAGGGAGGAGGGCGATGCAGATGACGGTGCTGCCACCAATGGTCAGCCGGAGTTGGAATCGGTGTCCTCGCGCCCGCTACCCTCGTCGTTGTTGTCGCTGTCTTCCTCCTCACTGTCGCCCGAGGAGGAGGTTTCGTTGTCGGTGGAGCTCTTCGCGCAGCAACCTAAGTGGGTTCCCAAGTGCCCGAAGACCTTGACGGAGAGCAGGCCGTTCTCCATTAATTTGAACTGGAGAACGTGCCCCTCCGACAGGCTATGGGCGCGGGCAAAGGTCTTCCACCCACGGCAGAGATACATGACGTGAGGGGCGGGGAAGTCGACGTCGACCCGCATGCCACCGTTCCCGCATGTAACGCCCCGGATCCGATGCGCCAGGTGTCTTCCAGTTATTCGCCGTCGTTGCCATGCCATGTATTTTTGTGATCTCTGTGGTGACTAGCACAAGCATGCAAACTAGGCTTCCTGATGTTGCTGATTTCAGCCCTGTTTTGCTGATATTTTTATGCCATGTAAACTTGATGCTACCGAGAGATCCATGCTTATTTTGAGATACTTCAGTAAGGATGTTTTGTTATACATGTCTTGCTCTATCCATCCATGCCCTTGTTTGCAATTATGGAGTGCCATAGCTTGAGTCAATCGAGCTCTACTTTTGCTATAAAATGTTTCCTGGCAGGTTGTTTACATGTTATTCAATTTTGCCAAGGTTGTTGTAGTTGATCCGTGTATGCTATGATGTTGTTCTTGCCATGTACAGCTTCTATGCCATGTCTTATTACTGTGAGTTGCCTTGCCATGCCATGTATTGCTCTGTGGTGAGTGGTTCAAGCTCACCAACATGCCTACTTATTGTTGTTCCTGCCATGTATGAATCTGTAATATAACTTGCCATGTTTACATGGGTGCCATCATATTCTATGATCCTTTTTGTCTTATGGTCAGTAAGGGACTTTTGTTCTATGCAATTAGTAGATTCATGCCATGCCTTTGTTTGCCATGATAAGTTCCTGTAACATGCTGTTTGATAGCTCTAAACATTGCAACCTGATGTTATTTCTGCTAAGTCTGAAACTGCTATTATTTGCAATCTTGCCATGTCATTTTGAGCATGTTCTAGTGATTTCTGGAGATAGCTCAGTGTTCATGTTTTGTCATGCTTTACCTGTACATCATGCCCACGCCTTTTGTTTTCTTGTTGAGGTGCTGTAGCTTGTTGTTTTGATGCTTGCAATATGCCTACTTGCTGTTTTAGACAGATTGTTGCTATAACTTGTATAGAGTGTATGTGTTGAACCGTTGCTCCGTTTTGAGTGTGCTCTATATGAAACTTGCTTGATTTTGCATGTAGTTTCATATTATCAAGTTGCATCCTTGTTTTGATGTGTTGGTGTGATGGTTGTATGCATTTTGCACCAATGCCATGTTTAACTTGTTTTGCTCATATCTTCTAGGCCGTAGCTCCGAATCTAATGAACTTTATATGTAACTTGACTAGAATTTCGTGTAGATCATCGTGGTGCATCTTAACTTGCTGTTTAACAACTTGAACATAAGGCTTATTCAGATCTGGACCAATTTCGAAATTTGCATATGAGGACTTACCGGAATTGTTCTATGTTGTTCCCGGCCTCATTTAAACTTGTTGATGTGTTGCTCCTGTTTGCATCATCTCTTGCCATGAGTAGCTTCATGTAGCTTTGTCATGCATCATGCTTGTTGTGCATCATGTCTTGTTCACGTGTGGCGTGTTTACCATGTTGTGTGCTTCTTCTTGTTAGTTCCTGTTTCGTTGCGATCGTGAGGATTCGTTCGTCTACGCTTGTTTCGTCTTCGTGGCTTCATCTTCTTCATGGACTCGTTCTTCTTCCTAGCGGGATTTCAGGCAAGATGACCGCTACCCTGGATCTCACTACTATCATTGCTATGCTAGTTGCTTCGTTCTATCGCTATGCTGCGCTACCTATTACCTGTTTATCAAGCCATCCCAATTTGCCATGTCAGCCTCTAACCTTTTTCACCCTTCCTAGCAAACCGTTGTTTGGCTATGTTACCGCTTTGCTCAGCCCCTCTTATAGCGTTGTTAGTTGCAGGTGAAGATGAAGTTTGTTCCTTGTTGGAACATGGAGATGTTGTTCCTTGTTGGAACATGGAGATGTTGTTCCTTGTTGGAACATGGAGATGTTGTTCCTTGTTGGAACATGTTCACTTGTTGGGATATCACAATATATCTTATATTATTAATGCATCTATATACTTGGTAAAGGGTGGAAGGCTCGGCCTTATGTCTGGTGTTTTGTTCCACTCTTGCCGCCCTAGTTTCCGTCATATCGTTATTATGTTCCCGGATTTTGCGTCCCTAACGCGGTCGGGTGATTTATGGGACCCCTTGACAGTTCGCTTTGAATAAGACTTTTCCAAAAAGGCCCAACATTGGTTTTACCATTTGCCTCACCACCACCTACTTTTCCCTTGGGAGTCGCTCTCTCGAGGTCATCTTTATTTAGCCCCCCGGGCGGTGCTTCTCTAAGTGCTGGTTCGAACCGAAACCGCTTCATGGGCCACCTTGGGGCAACTTGAGGATTGGTTTTACTCGTAGCCTGTCTCATCCGGTGTTGCCTTGAGAACGAGATATGTGCAGCTCCTATCGGGATTGTCGGCGCATCGGGCGGTCTTGCTGGTCTTGTTTTATTCTTTGTCGAAATGTCTTGTAGCCGGATTCGAGACTGATCGGGTCTTCCCGGGAGAAGGAATATCCTTCGTTGATCGCGAGAGCTTATCATGGGCTAAGTTGGGACACCCTGCAGGGTATAAACTTTCGAGAGCCGTGCCCATGTTATGTGGCAGATGGGAATTTGTTAATATCCGTTGTAGTAAACTTGAAGCAAACTCTTCTAAAATACACCAACCGTAGCGTAACGTGAGTGTCTCTTTTGGGGTTGATCGAGAGGAGAACACGGTTTCGTGTTATGTCGGCGTAAGTAGGAGTTCAGGATCACTTCTTGATCATTACTAGTTGACGACCGTTCCGTTGTTTCTCTTCTCGCTCTCATTTGCGTATGTTAGCCACCATATATGCTTAGCGCTGCTGCAACCTCACCACTTTATCCCTTCCTTTTCCCATTAAGCTTTGCTAGTCTTGATACCCATGGTAATGGGATTGCTGAGTCCTCGTGGCTCACAGATTACTACACCACCAGTTGCAGGTACAGGTTTGCGATGACCTTGACGCGAGAGCGATGTTTGCTTGTGTTGGAGTTCTTCTTCTGCTTCTTCTTCGATCAGGGGATAGGTTCCAGGTCGGCAGCCTGGGCTAGCAGGGTGGATGTCGTTTGAGTTTCTATTTATGCTTCATCCGTAGTCAGATGTTGATCTCTTGTATATGATGTTGATGTATTCTTGTGGCATTTGTGCCTTATGTTTGTATCCCCATCTATTATGTAATGTTGATGTAATGATGTCCACCTTGCAAAAGCGTTCCAATATGCAGGTCTATCCTTGGTGGGACCGTCGAGTTCCTTTTGGATAGGGTCACATATTGGGCGTGACAAGTTGGTATCAGAGCCTCGACCGACCCTAGGAGCCCCCTTGATTGATCGTGTAGTTTGTCCGTTGTTGAGTCTAGAAGAAAACTGTTTTCAGAGTCTAGTTATATCGGAGAGTAGGAATTCTTTTTACTCCTCAGCCTCTTCGTCGCTCTGGTGAGGAATCTTGACGTAGGTGTTTTGAATTACTCCTCTTCCCGTTCAAATTTTTCTTTAGGTTCACGCAGTTGGTTTTTCGATCGTTGGTTCTCATCTCTTTTCATCCGGTGCATTTCTCGTCAAGTCGACTCGACCATCTTCATCTTTGCTAAGTTCAATCCTCAGCTATTTTCGATCGATGTTGTTTCCCTGTCCGAAGTTGTCTTTGTTTTTCCCGCCCTCCCACCCTTTTCTTCCCGGAGTTTGAGTCTCTTTCGACCATCAATTTCATTCGTGTGGAGTCTTCCCTCAATTGTCTGAACCGGTGAATTCTCGTCTCGTTCGTCATTCTTCATCCCTTTCTTTTTCCGGCGGATTCAATTCAAGTTATTCAGGTTGACCATATTATTTTCCTTGGGTCAAATGTTTTCCCCTTGCTCGTTCGCCTCTCGCCAGTTTATCATTCCGGAGTTCGGAAGACATATCAGGAGATTCGTCTGTGTTCCAATTAATTCGAGGTTATCACCTCATTCTAATATTTCAATTGTTCCGGTGCATCATCTATCTGTTCAACAATCCTTTTCAACGGTGTTTTCTTTTAATGGGCCCTAACCCACAGGTCTTTTCCCAGGATCTTACCTGACTCTTCTAATTCCCCGGAGTTATTCCAAATTCTTTTCAAGTTTGACGTAAGAATGAATTTCATCAGTCAGATGTTTTCCCAAGATCGATTTCAAATCATTTCATTGTTGGCTCAACCTCTTTGTTTTCCATTCTACCGGAGTACCTCAGTTATTTTGATGGTGTTTCTCGTCATCATTCTCAACTTTGAAGATCGAAGAAGAGTTCTCCTCTAAATCTTGTCCGTTCTTTTGAAGATTCGTGGTTCTAGCTTCATGTTATCCTCTCGAATTATTCCGTTTGTCAGATATCCTTTCTTACCCATCCGGAGTATTTCAGGAGTTGCTTTTCTGTTCCGATCATCCGGAGGCCATCTTTTCGGAATATCTCTCCATTCTAAGTTTTTCAAATTCGTTCTCCAATTATTCCATATTCGTGCCCCTTCGTTCGTCTCAATATTATTCCGGTGCATCGTCCAAATATCCTCTAATCAGTTCATGATCTCTTCATTCTCATGTATCTAAATTCCCTCAAGTACCTTTGGGTTTTTCTAATTCTTCCCGGTGATTCATTCTCTTTCATCAGTCATTTCCAAATTCTTACGGTGGTTCGTTCAAGATTATTTTCCGTGATTATCATATTAATCCATTCCTTCTTTCAATCCTACCGGTGGTTCATGAAGACCTTCTCAAGTTTGCGTTATGTCACTTCTCAATTCTTTTTCAAGAAGAATAAGTAGTATGCAAAATCCATTGTTGGTCATCAATTTAATTTGATGAAGGATAAGCATACAATAAATCTTATTCTTATTTCATCAGAGTGATTAATCCTATTCTTCGGAGTTTGTTCTTGATGAACAAATTCTAGTTCCAAGTCTTTTCATCTTTTCTTTTCCGGAGTTCAAATTTCCTCGGTCATTTCGTCGGAACCTCCATCGAAATCATCGCAACACTCATCTTATTTTTTTTCGTTCTTCATTCTATCTCATCACCCTTTCGTTACCGGAGTTCTTCACGGTGGTTCTTCATGATTTAATTCTTTCTGCAAGAGTTCATCAAGATTTTGTCGGAGGAGTTCAAGTATCTTTTCTTCTCGCGTCTCGAAGTGCAATTAATTCTCCGTATTCTTGTGAAGTGGAGTTTTGCATTTCTTCGTTCTTCTCAGCTATCCAATTATTTCCGTTTGTGGCCGGTTATCATCTTATGATCTTGAGATGTTACATATAAGCCCACAACAAGCTTATTTCTTTTCATTGTTGATTTTCTCGACAAATCCACTCAATCCTTCCTTTTAAGTTCTTTTCATTCTATTTCAATTCTTTCCGGAGGTTTTGTGTCATGTCTTCATCAAGTATCATTCCATCCTCTCAAGTTCATGCTCTATTCCTCCATGTTTTAGCCGGAGTGCTGCCTAAATCGTTTCAGTCTTATCCGTTTCTTTTTCCATTCTAACCATTCCGGTTAGAACGAGTTGGTTCATAGCCTATCTGATTCTGTGAGCTTTCGATTCTTGTCATTCTCGTCGTTCCTCTCTTCTTCTCGAGTGCTCTCGATTCTTTGCTTCTTCTCTTGAGTTTTTGTTTCACCTCATCCCTTTTCCCTTCCGTCTCGGTCCTAAGATCTCGAGACGAGATCTCTTGTTAGTGGAGGAGTGTTGTAACGCCCCGGATCCGATGCGCCAGGTGTCTTCCAGTTATTCGCCGTCGTTGCCATGCCATGTATTTTTGTGATCTCTGTGGTGACTAGCACAAGCATGCAAACTAGGCTTCCTGATGTTGCTGATTTCAGCCCTGTTTTGCTGATATTTTTATGCCATGTAAACTTGATGCTACCGAGAGATCCATGCTTATTTTGAGATACTTCAGTAAGGATGTTTTGTTATACATGTCTTGCTCTATCCATCCATGCCCTTGTTTGCTATTATGGAGTGCCATAGCTTGAGTCAATCGAGCTCTACTTTTGCTATAAAATGTTTCCTGGCAGGTTGTTTACATGTTATTCAATTTTGCCAAGGTTGTTGTAGTTGATCCGTGTATGCTATGATGTTGTTCTTGCCATGTACAGCTTCTATGCCATGTCTTATTACTGTGAGTTGCCTTGCCATGCCATGTATTGCTCTGTGGTGAGTGGTTCAAGCTCACCAACATGCCTACTTATTGTTGTTCCTGCCATGTATGAATCTGTAATATAACTTGCAATGTTTACATGGGTGCCATCATATTCTATGATCCTTTTTGTCTTATGGTCAGTAAGGGACTTTTGTTCTATGCAATTAGTAGATTCATGTCATGCCTTTGTTTGCCATGATAAGTTCCTGTAACATGCTGTTTGATAGCTCTAAACATTGCAACCTGATGTTATTTCTGCTAAGTCTGAAACTGTTATTATTTGCAATCTTGCCATGTCATTTTGAGCATGTTCTAGTGATTTCTGGAGATAGCTCAGTGTTCATGTTTTGTCATGCTTTACCTGTACATCATGCCCACGCCTTTTGTTTTCTTGTTGAGGTGCTGTAGCTTGTTGTTTTGATGCTTGCAATATGCCTACTTGCTGTTTTAGACAGATTGTTGCTATAACTTGTATAGAGTGTATGTGTTGAACCGTTGCTCCGTTTTGAGTGTGCTCTATATGAAACTTGCTTGATTTTGCATGTAGTTTCATATTATCAAGTTGCATCCTTGTTTTGATGTGTTGGTGTGATGGTTGTATGCATTTTGCATCAATGCCATGTTTAACTTGTTTTGCTCATATCTTCTAGGCCGTAGCTCCGAATCTAATGAACTTTATATGTAACTTGACTAGAATTTCGTGTAGATCATCGTGGTGCATCTTAACTTGCTGTTTAACAACTTGAACATAAGGCTTATTCAGATCTGGACCAATTTCGAAATTTGCATATGAGGACTTACCGGAATTGTTCTATGTTGTTCCCGGCCTCATTTAAACTTGTTGATGTGTTGCTCCTGTTTGCATCATCTCTTGCCATGAGTAGCTTCATGTAGCTTTGTCATGCATCATGCTTGTTGTGCATCATGTCTTGTTCACGTGTGGCGTGTTTACCATGTTGTGTGCTTCTTCTTGTTAGTTCTGTTTCGTTGCGATCGTGAGGATTCGTTCGTCTCGCTTGTTTCGCCTTCGTGGCTTCATCTTCTTCATGGACTCGTTCTTCTTCCTAGCGGATTTCAGGCAAGATGACCGCTACCTGGATCTCACTACTATCATTGCTATGCTAGTTGCTTCGTTCTATCGCTATGCTGCGCTACCTATTACCTGTTTATCAAGCCATCCCAATTTGCCATGTCAGCCTCTAACCTTTTTCACCCTTCCTAGCAAACCGTTGTTTGGCTATGTTACCGCTTTGCTCAGCCCCTCTTATAGCGTTGTTAGTTGCAGGTGAAGATGAAGTTTGTTCCTTGTTGGAACATGGAGATGTTGTTCCTTATTGGAACATGTTCACTTGTTGGGATATCACGATATATCTTATATTATTAATGCATCTATATACTTGGTAAAGGGTGGAAGGCTCGGCCTTATGCCTGGTGTTTTGTTCCACTCTTGCCGCCCTAGTTTCCGTCATATCGGTATTATGTTCCCGGATTTTGCGTCCCTAACGCGGCCGGGTGATTTCTGGGACCCCCTTGACAGTTCGCTTTGAATAAGACTTTTCCAGCAAGGCCTAACATTGGTTTTACCATTTGCCTCACCACCACCTACTTTTCCCTTGGGAGTCGCTCTCTCGAGGGTCATCTTTATTAGCCCCCGGGCGGTGCTTCTCTAAGTGCTGGTTCGAACCGAAACGCTCATGAGGCCACCTTAGGGGCAACTTGAGGATTGGTTTTACTCGTGCTTTGTCTCATCCGGTGTTGCCCTGAGAACGAGATATGTGCAGCTCCTATCGGGATTGTCGGCGCATCGGGCGGTCCTGCTGGTCTTGTTTTATTGCTGTCAAAATGTCTTGTAGCCGGGATTCCGAGACTGATCGGGTCTTCCCGGGGAGAAGGAATATCCTTCGTTGATCACGAGAGCTTATCATGGGCTAAGTTGGGACACCCTGCAGGTATAAACTTTCGAGAGCCGTGCCCGCGGTTATGTGGCAGATGGGAATTTGTTAATATCCGGTTGTAGTAAACTTGAAGCAAACTCTTCTAAAATACACCAACCGTGTGCGTAACCGTGAGTGTCTCTTTTCGGGGTTGATCGAGAGGAGAACATGGTTTCTGTGTTATGTCTGACGTAAGTAGGAGTTCAGGATCACTTCTTGATCATTACTAGTTGACGACCGTTCCGTTGTTTCTCTTCTCGCTCTCATTTGCGTATGTTAGCCACCATATATGCTTAGCCGCTGCTGCAACCTCACCACTTTATCCCTTCCTTTTCCCATTAAGCTTTGCTAGTCTTGATACCCATGGTAATGGGATTGCTGAGTCCTCGTGGCTCACAGATTACTACACCACCAGTTGCAGGTACAGGTTTGCGATGACCTTGACACGAGAGCGATGTTTGCTTGTGTTGGAGTTCTTCTTCTGCTTCTTCTTCGATCAGGGGATAGGTTCCAGGTCGGCAGCCTGGGCTAGCAGGGTGGATGTCGTTTGAGTTTCTGTTTATGCTTCACCCGTAGTCGGATGTTGATCTCTTGTATATGATGTTGATGTATTCTTGTGGCATTTGTGCCTTATGTTTGTATGCCCATCTATTATGTAATGTTGATGTAATGATGTCCACCTTGCAAAAGCGTTCCAATATGCGGGTCTATCCTTGGTGGGACCGTCGAGTTCCTTTTGGATAGGGTCGCATATTGGGCGTGACACCGCAGCCCCTCATATGCAGCCTCAAGGCCTGTGGCGGGTCAATCTCCATTACCCGAGCAAACGGGTGCGGAGGCGGAGGTGACCGCACACTGGCTTGTACAGCCTGATGAAGAACTCACGAGGCTGGTCTCCGACATGGCCCTCCATTGGAGGGAGAGCCACTGGCGGAAGCGCGGCCGGTGCGTCACCCCGTCTTCCTCTCCCCCGAGCGCCACGACGGCCTCGGCCTCGCCCCCTCCCTCTTCCTCTCACAGTGGGCTCCGCCGTCATGTGCTCTGGAGGAGGGGGGACACGCTGTCGAGTAGAAGCCCTTGTCGTCGCCATTGGAGCACCCCCTCGCCATGGCCAGTAGAAGAAAGGGACCAAGCAGGAAGGAGATGAATGCAGAAGGACGTTTTTCCCTCTCCCCTTTTTATAGAAGGACGGGGCCGGGGCTCGGCCCCCCAACCTGAGGGCGACCACACCAATCGACCAGTCTGGCCGCCAGAGGCATGAGGAATCAGGACCGACCCGCTGCTCCAATCAGCAACGCCCGGATTCCCGCCTCGGCATTAAGGCCCGTGCCCTCCGTATCCACCACCTACCCTCCCTAAGGCATGGGGGACACGTGGCGGGCGAGCCGAGACTAAGAAGACAAGTGGGGTGACCGTTTCCCGCCCCGTGATCGTGGGGCGCGGGCAGCATGAAGGCCACGACCCGAGTCCACTTTGTGAGTAGTTACTTTTGTTCTTGAGGTCACGGGAGAAGTCATGTTGCAAGTAATCATGTGAATTTGATATGTGTTTGATATTTTGATGATATGTATGTTGTGATTCCCTTAGTGGTGTCATGTGAACGTCGACTACATGGCACGTCACCATCTTTGGGCCTAAGGGAATGCATTGTGGAGTAGTTATTAGATGATGGGTCGCTAGAGTGACAAAATCTTAAACCCTAGTTTATGTGCTACTTCGTAAGGGACTAATTTGGATCCATATGTTTAATGCTATGGACAGATTTTATCTTAATACTTTTTTTGTAGTTGCGGATGCTTGCGAGGGGGTTAACCATAAGCGGGAGGCTTGTTCAAGTAAGAACAACACCTAAGCACCGGTCCACCCACATATCAAATTATCAAAGTAGCGAACGCGAATCGAACCAACATGACGAAAGTGACTAGATGAAATTCCCGTGTGCCGTCAAGAACACTTTGGTTATTATAAGAGACTGTTTTGGCATGTCCTTTGCCACAAAAGGGTTGGGCTACCTTGCTGCACTTTATTTACCATTATCATTACTTGCTTGCTACAAATTATCTTGCTATCAAACTACCTGTCACTGACAATTTCAGTGCTTGCAGAAATTACCTTGCTGAAAACCACTTGTCATTTCCTTCTGCTCCTCGTTGGGTTCGACACTCTTACTTATCGAAAGGACTACAATTGATCCCGTATACTTGTGGTTCATCAAGACTCTTTTCTGGCGTTGTTGTTGGGGAGTGAAGTGCTCTTGGTTAAGTTGAAATCGGTAAGGAAAAAATTATATTACATGCTGAAATTTATTGTCACTTGTTAGTATGGACAACCATCCTTTGAGGGGTTTGTTCGGGGTATCTTCACCTCGACCGAAAACACAAAGAGTTGCCCCTGAACCTATTACACCTACTGAAAATATTGGTTATGAAATTCCTTCGGGTATGATGGAACAACTGCTAGCTAATCCTTATGCAGGAGACGGAACTGAGCATCCCGGTATGCATCCGATACATGTGGATGAAATTTGTGGATTATTTAAGCTTGCAGGTCTACCCAGAGATGAAGTTAAGAAGAAGGTTTTCCCTTTATCTCTGAAGGGAAAATCATTGACATGGTATAGGCTATGCGATGATATTGGATCTTGGAACCGGAATCGATTGAAATTGGAATTTCACCAAAAAAATATCCTATGCATCTAGTTCATCGTGACCGTAATTATATATATAATTTTTTGCCTCATGAAGGAGAAAGTATCGCTCTAGCTTGGGGGAGGCTTAAGTCAATGTTATATTCATGCCCCAATCATGAGCTCTTGAGTGAAATTATTATTCAGATTTTTTATGCTCGGCTTCCTCGTGATGATCAATCCATGCTCGATACTTCTGGTACTGGTTCTTTTATGAAGAAGACTATTGAATTCAAGTGGTATATTTTAGAAAGAATTAAACACAACCCTCTAGATTGGGAACTTGATGAAGGTAAAGAGTCAGGTATTAATCTTGAGTTTTACTGTGTTAAATCTTTTATGAATACCGGTGCTTTTCAAAAGTTTAGCACTAAATATGGACTAGACTCTGAGATAGTAGCCTCTTTTTGTGAATATTTGCTACTCATGTTGATCTCCCTCAGGAGAAGTGGTTTAAATATCCCCCTATTAAAGAAGAAATTAAAGAACCTCTATAGCTAAAGATGAAACTATCATTTACAATGTTGACCCACTTGTGCCTACTGCTTACATTGAAAAACCACCTTTCCCTGTTTGGATAAAGGAACATGCTAAGGTATCAACTGTGATTCGCAAGAGTAATATTAAAGCACATAAACCCTCTGAACAAATCAAAGTATAACCAAGTGTTGCTATGATTAAATATCTCTTGTAGAAAATATTGATGGGCATGTTATTTATTTCTGTGATGAAGCTGCTAGAATTGTCAAACCCGATGAAAAAGATAAACATAGACCAGTTGTTGGCATGCCTGTTGTCCCATTTAAAATAGGAGATCATTTCTATCATGGTTTATGCGACTTAGGTGATAGTGTGAGTGCTCTCCCTTTTACTTTATACCAAGAAATTATGAATGACATAGCACCCGCTGAAATAGAAGACGTAGATGTTACTATTAAACTTGCAAACAGAGACACTATCACACCACTTGGGATTGTTAGAGATGTTGAAGTCTTGTGTGGGAAAGTAAAATACCCTACTAATTTTTTAGTTCTTGGTTCCCCACAAGATGACTTTTGTCCCATTATCTTTGGTAGACCTTTCTTGAACACTGTCAATGCTATGATAGATTGCCATAAAAACTGTAAGTATTAACTTTGGTGATGAGTCTCATGAGTTTAATTTCTCTAAGTTTCATAGACAACCTCATAAGAAATAATTACCTAGTAAGGATGAAACAATTGGTCTTGCTTCTATTGCTATGCCTCCTACTAATGCATTAGACCAATATTTGCTAGACCATGAAAATGATATGCACTTGCATGAAAGAAATGAAAGAGATAAAATTTTCTTTGAACAACAACCACTTGTAACACCCCGGAAGTAACTTTCCATATTTGTAACTCCAACTCTTGCCATTTTCGGCATTGATATATGATATTCCCTCCGTGGTTGGGTTTTTCCTCTTTTTGCATTTTGTCCATGTCATGCATTTTATTTTATGTCATCATGTGCATCGCATTTGCATACGTGTTCGTCTCATGATTCCGAGCATTTTTCCTGTTGTCCGTTTTGCAATCCGGCACTCCTATCTCCCCCGGCGGTCCCTTTTACGTTTTTCCGTGTGCGAGTATTAAACCTTCTCGAAATGTACCGAGGTTTGTCTAGTGGCCTTGGTATACCAACCGCAGACCACCGGTTAAGTTTCGGGTCATTTGGAGCTCGTTTGGTACTCCAACGGTTAACCGCACTCTCGCAAAGGCCTCTTTTAAGTTGCAGCTCAACACCCCTTCAAAACAGCCCAATGACCCATCTAAGTCACTTCCATGCTCTCCGTCGTTCGATCACGATCGTGTGGGCGAAAACTACACCTCATTTGGACTCTCCTAGCTCCTCTATGCCTATTTAAGCAAACCCCCTCCAAATCCGGTCTTCCTCCCGAAACCCTAGTTTTTCCCTCCGCTCCGCGCGGACGCGTCCGTCCGCGCAGGACGCTTCGCCGCCGCCGCCGCAGCCGATGGCAGGCTGCCACGTGCCCCGCCGCCCGCCTCCACTGGCCGCTGCCCACCTGGCCAGCAGGCCCTCCTGCCCGCCGCCGCCCGAAGGCCAGCCCCGCCAGCCCGCGCCTCCGCCGGCCTGCGCCGCCCTCCTCCAGCTCCGCCGCCCCGCCGCCGTCTTCCTCCCGTGGCGCCCCGCCACCAGCCAGGGTGGCCCCACCACCGCCGCTCGGCCACCGCCCCTCCGGCCGGCGCCCGACCCCACCGGCGACCGCCTTCCTCCTCGCCGGGCTCCGGGAGCCCACAGCGCCCGCCGAGATCCCAGCGCCCGATCCGGCCTCGGGGCGTGCACCGTTGACCTCTCTTTCCCCTCTTTTTCTTCTAAGTCCTTAATCGCATGATATTTTGTGTCATTTTCAAAGTGGTATATCTCTGTCATCGTAGCTCCGTTTTGCGCGTATAATATATCAAAATGTTCGCCTCGAAGAGTAGATCATTTCATTCCATTGCATCATTTTCATTTGAGCTCATCTTGATGCCCGAAATGCTGTTGGAAGAGTGCTATGTGATGTTAGTTTCTGTTTCGTAACAGAAGTTGCACTTTTGTTATTTTTGCCATGATTAATGTGTGCACCCTATGAATTTGAGTCCTACATGTGTTTTGAAATATGCCATGCCATCTTTCCAGGGATATATGCCATGTATTTTTGTGATCTATGTGGTGACTAGCACAAGCATGCAAAGTAGGTGTCCTGATGTTGCTGATTTCAGTCCTGTTTTAGCTGATTTTGATGCCATGTTAACTTGATGATACCGAGAGATCTATGCATATTTTGAGATACTTCAGTAAGGATGTTTTGTAAAGCATGTCTTGATATATCCATCCATGCCTTTGTTTGCAATTATGGAGTGCCATAGCTTGAGTTAATCGAGCTCTACTTTTGCTATCAAATGTTTCCTGGCAGATTGTTTACATGTTATTCAATTTTGCCAAGCTTGTTGTGGTTGATCCATTTATGCTATGTTATTGTTCTTGCCATGTATGTCTTCTATGTCATGTCTTCTTGATGTATGTATGCTTAGTTTATCATATAAGACTCTGTAGTGAGTGCATTGAGCTTGTAAACATGCCTACTCGTTATCAGTTTTGACATGTCATGTTGCTGAATCTGTTAACTAAACTTTCAATATTGACATGGGTGTTACTATATTTTCTAGTCCTTTTGGCTTATGGTCAGTAAGGGACTTTTGTTCTAGGCTTTGAGTAGATTCATGCCATGCCATGTTTTGCTATTTTAAGGTCCTGTAGCATGTAGTTTTGCTGCTCTGAACATTGCAACCTGATGCTGTTTTTGCCATGTCCAGCCTGATATTTTGTGCACTTTTGTCATGCTTGTTTGAACCTGTTATGATGTGAACTAGCCGTAGCTCAGTGCTCATCTTTTGTCGAGCATCTTGTGTAGATCACTGCCATGTGCTTTGTTGGTACGTTTGGGTGCAGTAGCTTAATTAATTGTTGCTTGCTAAGTGGCATCATGCTGTTAATGGCAGATTTGCGCCATTCTTGTTTTGCTTGTCATTTGCAAACCGTGCATCCGATTCCGGTGATCTTTATATCGATTTCGACCGAAATCATCTCATCTTTCCAGTGGCATGCTTGGTTTGCCAAGTTGATGCCTGGTTCATCATTTACATTCGGGCCTTTTATCGCATTGCATATCACATCCCGCATATCATGTCATGTTTTGCATCATGTTGATTGTGCATTGCACCGTGATTTATTGTGGTTCCTTTGTTTGTGTTGTTGCTTTGGGTAGAGCCGGAGGCGAGTGCGTGAGCGAGGAACCTGTTGAGAACGCTTACGAGGATCAAGCTTTCGACAACTCGAGAACATTGCGAGCAAGATGACCATACCCTCGAAATCACTTCTATCTTTGCTATGCTAGTTGCTCGCTCTTTTGCTATGCCTATGCTGCGATGCCTACCACTTGCTATATCATGCCACCCATATTGCCATGTCAGCCCCTAACCATCCTTTTCCTAGCAAACCGTTGATTGGCTATGTTACCGCTTTGCTCAGCCCTCTTATAGCGTTGCTAGTTGCAGGTGAAGCTGAAGTTTGTTCCTTGTTGGAACATGGAGATGTTGTTCCTTGTTGGAACATGTTTACTTGTTGGGGATATCACAATATCTATATCTGCTATTATTAATACATCTATATACTTGGTAAAGGGTGGAAGGCTCGGCCTTATGCACGTGTTTTGTTCCACTCTTGCCACCTAGTTTCCGCCATACGGTGTTATGTTCCTTGATTTCGTTCCTTACGGTTGGGTGATTTATGGGACCCCTTGACAGTTCGCTTTGAATAAGACTCGTCCAAAGGCCCAACTTTGGTTTTACCATTTGCCACCTAAGCCTTTCCCCGGGTTTTCGCGAGCCCGAGGGTCATCTTTATTTTAAACCCCGGACCAGTGCTCCTTGAGTGCTGGCCCAAACGAGTAGATCTGCGGGGCCACCACGGGAAACTCGAGGCTTGGTTTTACTCGTGGATGTCTCATCCGGATGTGCCACGAGAACGAGATATGTGCAGCTCCTATCGGGATTTGTCGGCTGTCGGGCGGCTTTGCTGGTCTTGTTTTATTGCTGTCGAAATGTCTTGTAGTCAGGGATTCGAGATTGATCGGGTCTTCCCGGTAGAAGGAATATCCTTCGTTGACCATGAGAGCTTATAATGGGCTAAGTTGGGACACCCTGCAGGTAATATCTTTCAAAGCCGTGCCTGCGGTTATGAGGCAGATGGGAATTTGTTAATGTCGGTTGTAGAAAACCCAAAGTTGACCTCAAATAAAATACACATCAACCGCGTGTGTAACCGTGATGGTCTCTTCTCGTGGAGTCCGGTAAGTGAACACGGTGTTGGAGTTATGTCGGCGTAAGTAGTTCAGGATCACTTCTTGATCGCTACTAGCTTCACGACCGTGCTTTGCTTCTCTTCTCGCTCTCTTTTGCGAAGTAGCCACTATATATGCTAGTAGCTTGCTGCAGCTCCACTTTACTTCTCTGTCCTTCCTATAAGCTTAAATAGTCTTGATCTCATGGTGTGAGATTGCTGAGTCCCGTGACTCACAGATACTTCAAACACAGATTGCGAGTTCCGATGAGGCGGTCAGGTGACTCAACCGAGCTTACGTGGGAGTTCGACGAGGAACGTGGTCGTTACTATGTGTCTTTTCCTGATGATCGATAGTGGTGCCCAGTTGGGACGATTCGGGATCTGTGTAGCATTTGGGGTATCTTCTTTTATTTTGGTTCCGTGGTCGGACCTTGAGTGTACTCTGAATGATGGATGTTTATTTATGTCTTGTGTGAAGTGGCATTGTAAGCCAACTATGTATCTCTTTCCCTTATTTATTACATGGGTTGTGTGAAGATTACCTCACTTGCGACATTGCTTTCAATGCGGTTATGCCTCTAAGTCGTGCCTCGACACGTGGGAGATATAGCCGCATCGAGGCGTTACAAGTTGGTAATCGAGCCTTCCCGACTTAGGAGCCCCCTACTTGATTGTTTGTCATGTTGTTGAGTCTAGAATGGAAAATGTTTTGAGTCTTAGGATTTTATATATCGGAGAGTAGGATTCTTTTTACTCCCAGTCCCTTCGTCGCTCTGGTGAGGTATCCCGACGAGAGTTTTGACTCTTCTCTCCTCAAATTTCACTAAAAAATTTAGGATCACGTGGGTATCTTGGAATCGTTCGATGGTTTTGTGGCGAGAACATTGTTCTTGGTGCCTCGACATTTAGGGGTTGTGGCGGTGTCCCGGGAGTTGAGCTCCGAGGTGTTGTCGTCACAATTTTATCGTTGCAGTTCGGAATACCGAGTTTTGCCGACATCGAAATCTCTTTTGTGCAGTTGTTGGTGAGATAACCCGATAGCCCGATCTTGAGGCGAGTCTTGAGTATTGCCATGACTTGTATAACGGATGTTTTTGAAGGTCGAGGTACACGATTTCGAGGATTTCTTGGTTATGTGTTGACGGATGGATACAATTGGATCTAGGTATTGTTAGTTTGGGTGATATATTTTGTGTCCCTGTATCCCCAACACCAGATTGCATAACCGAAAGTTTGGGAGTTTATAGGTGGGAATTCTAGTAGCTTACGGGATATTCTTTCGGCGGATGTATGATTTGAGATTGGGGTTCAACGTCTAGTGGTCCGCCCATTCACGGTCGATTCTGATGGTCGCGAGATGTCTTAAAGAATCCTTGGCTATGCTGATTCGGGGCGTCTTGTTTGTCATTCGTGATGTCCGCTATACGTCGTGTCCGTGTGGGCCCCACCACGAACACTTTGGGCGTAATCTCTATCATGTGTTTGTTCCGGCTCATTCTAGAAGCCAATCTTTTGTTTTCAGTTGTGATATTCGAATTGTTTCTAAGACAGATGTTGTTTCCATATCTTTATCTAAGTGGCTTCTCACCTTAATGGACGTGGGATGATTAACTTTGGAATTCATTCGTTCATTTTTGTTCGAATGTTTATTGTGAAGACTATATGTTGCAATTTCTATCCGTTGATTCTACTTATCTATTTGTCTATCAAAGGACTAACGGATGTCACCCTCTTCAGGATGGCTCCGCCAACGCGTCTGAATCCGGATCGCAATGATGGGGATCAGTCGAACCCTCCACCTCCACCTCCACCTCCGCCTCCAGAGGCCTGGCAAGCTATCATGGCAGCCACCAATGCCAATGCTCAGATGATTTTGCAGCTCTTGCAAGAACGTACTCAAGGTCAAGGCAATCAAGGAAATCAAGGTCAAGGCAACAATCAGCCGCATTTTGCTACTCTCAGTCAGTTCCTCGCTAATCAGCCGAAGTCTTTCGGTTTACGTAGTCGAGGCCACGACGCGACGATTGGTTAGTGGACATCTGCAAGCACTTTGGTTGTAGCAATGTCGGACACGAGGACTTTGTCAAGTTTGCATCATTTCAACTCAAGGATCAAGCTGCTTTGAGTGGTACCGACAATACAAAGATTCGAGAGGAGGTCGTGTCATTACAGGATGAGTTCGCCGTGATTTGAGCTCATCACATTCGAAAAGTGTTGTTGAGAGCAAGCGTGAGGAGTTCCGCAATCTCAAGCAGGGCAACATGTATGTCTATCAATACAATATCCAATTCGAAGCTCGCTCGTTTTGCTAAGCAAGGCGTGCTGATGAAAAGAGTATGATCTATCAATTGAGAGGTGGTGCGAGAGAAGATCTGCAATTAGCTCTTGTGCTTTTGAGCAGATAAGTATGATGATTTCTACAACATGGCATGAAGCAAGAAGCTGCCCAGCTCAAATGTGAGGCTTCTAAGAAGAGAATCGGGGATGCAGTTCAGTCCTCTTCTTCCTCTCAAGTGGCAGCTAAGCAGCAGAAGTTTTACCTTCCTCCTCCTCCGTTCCGTCGGCCTTACCAGTGAGAAGAACTCATGTGGCGTGGATCTTCCCACCCACCCAACCCAAGCTATCGAAACAAGTCTAATTCTCAAGCTCCAAGGTCAAGTGCTCCTTACCACCGTCCGCTCTCGAGGTGACTTGCAACAAATGTCGTGAGAAGGTCACTATGCGAACAAGTGCTTCAACCAGAGGCGCCTTCCGCCTCCTCCTCTGTGAAATCTTCCAGCAATGCGGTGGTCAAGCATAATCCAAAGCATGCCAAGGTCAATATGATGAATGCAGCTCAAGCGGAGGAATCTTCGATGTGATAATGGGTAATCTCTCGATTAATGATATTCCTGCAAAAGTCTTATTTGATCTTGGTGCATCGCATTCTTTCATGTCATATCCTTTTGCATCGAAGCACAATGTTGACACGAGATTCTCTCCAAAGTTATGCAAGTTGTTTCTCCGGAAGGCTTATGAATTCTAGTTTGGTTGCTCTAATGTCTCTATCAAGATGGGCGATTATAGATTTCTTTCTAAACCAATTGTTCTTGGTGACTCGGATATTGATCTTATTCTCGGAATGGATGGCTTTCTCGGCACAAAGCTCAGCTTGATTGTGCTGCCGTGGAAATTCAATTGACTCACTCTTCTAATGATGTGATCATCTATGCGCTTCGTGATGAAACCATTCGGTTGTTTTCTCTCAATGAGAAGGGCGAACTGAATGCGATCTCTCAATTCGATCGTTTGTGAGTACCAAGATGTCTTTCGGAAGAGCTTCCGGGTATGCCTCCTCATCGGCCGATTGAGTTCGTTATCGATCTTGAGCACGCATCAACCCGTTGCAAGCGTCCATACAAGCTTGGACCTGATGAGCTAAAGGAATTGAAGAAGCAGCTCGATGAACAAGAGCGTCTGGTTTGATCGGACCGAGTTCATCTCCTTGGGGTTGTGGTGTTCTTTTGTCCGGAAGAAGGATGGCGCGGACCGACTTTGCGTCGATTACCGTCCATTGAATAAGAAGACAATCAAGAACAAGTATCCACTTCCCAACATCAATGAGCTTTTCGAGCAACTCAAAGGTGCTACTGTGTTCTCCAAGCTTGACCTTCGTATGGGTTATCATCAGATTCGCATTCGTGAACAAGATATTCCCAAGACGACATTCGAACAAGCTTTGGTTCTTATGAATATCTTGTCATGTCTTTCGGCCTTGTCAATGCTCCTCCAACTTTCTCTCGGATGATGAACTTCATTTTCAATCCCTACACCAATGAATTCGTCTTGGTCTATCTTGATGATATTTTGGTCTTCTCCAAGAATAAGAAGGATCATGCCAAACATTTGCGATTGGTGCTAGACAAGCTCAGAGTATCAATTCTATGCTAAGTTCTCCAAATGTGAATTTTGGCTTGATGAAGTGCTTTATCTTGGTCATATCATCTCCGCCAAGGGCATCGCTGTTAATCCAGAAGGTGTCCGCAATTGTGAATTGGGAACCTCCTCGAATGTCAAGCAGCTCCATGATTTTCTTGGTCTTGCAAGCTATTGCGAAGATTCGTTGAGAACTTCTCCAAGATTGCAAAGCCTCTTTCCAACCTTCTCCGAAGCATGTGAAGTATGTCCGGTCTCCACAATGTGGCGTTGCTTTCAATACTCTCAAAGAGATACTCGTCACAGCTCTGTTCGACTCCTCTGATGAATCCAAGCCATTTGAAGTTTTACGTGATGCTTCTCTTCAAGGTCTCGGTGCTGTGTTAATGCAAGAGAAGAGAGTTGTGGCTTATACCTCTACTTGATTGAAGCCCAACGAAAAGAACTACCCCACTCACGATCTTGAGTTGGCGGCGATTGTCCATGCATTGATAACGTGGAGACATATCTTGTTGGGAAGGAAAGTGGACATTTTCACCGATCACAAGAGTCTCAAGTACATCTTCACTCAGCCCAACCTCAACCTCGAGCAGACTCGATGGGTGAAATGATTCAAGAGTACAACCCAAGTATTGAATATACTCCGGCAAGGCCAATGTCATTGCAGATGCTTTGAGCAGGAAAGCTTCTTGCGCAACAGTCTAATCCTCAAGCCCTTTCACCGGATCTCTGTGAAGCTTTCCATAGCTGAATCTTCAAGTTGTTCCTCAAGGCTTTCTTGCCAACCTCATAGTCTCTCCTACTTTGGAAGATCAGATTCGTGAGGCTCAACTTCGGATGCCATGGTGAAAAAGGTGAAGCGTGGTATCGACAAGGGCATTTCAAGTATAAGTGCTTCCACGTTGATGACAAAGATACTCTTTTCTTTGAGGACGGATTGTGGTTCCTAAGGGTGATCTGAGAAAAGTCATTATGAGCGAGGCTCACAATTCGCTTCTATCCATTCATCCCGGAAGTGCGAAGATGTACCATGACCTCAAGCAGTCATATTGGTGGACTCGAATGAAGCGAGAAATTGCTCAATTCGTGAATGAATGTGATGTCTGCGAGAAGAGTGAAAGCAGAACACCAAAGACCAGCTGGTCTCCTCCAACCTCTTGCTATTCCGAATGGAAGTTTGATCATATTGAAATGGACTTCGTGACTGGTTTTCCAAAGTCCAAGCGTGGAAATGATGTTATCTTCGTTGTCATTGACAAGCTTACTAAAGTGGCTCATTTTCTTCCTATCAAAGAATCAATCACAGCAGCTCGGTTGGCGAGCTATACACCTCGAGATTGTCTCCTTGCGGCATTCCACAAGTGATCTCTTGGACCGTGGCAGCATCTTTACCTCCAAGTTTTGGGATTCTTTTGAAGGCCATGGGCACCAATATTCGTTTCAGACAGCTTTCCATCCTCAAACAAGTGGCCAAGTTGAGCGAGTAAATCAAATTCTTGAAGATATGCTCGAGCTTGTGTCATTTCTTTCGGTATGAAGTGGGAAGATTGTCTTCCATATGCGAGTTCTCCTACAACAACAGCTTCCAAGCGAGTTCGGGCAAGGCCCCATTCGAAATTCTCTATGGCGAAAGTGCGTACTCCTCTCAATTGGTGCGAGGCAGGTGAATGCCAACTTCTTGGCAATGACTTGATCACGAAGCGGAAGAAATGTGCCAAGTCATTCGTGAGAATCTCAAAGCCGCATAATCGCGCGGAAGAGCTATTATGATGATAAGCACCGTGATGTGGCTTTTGAAATCGGAGACCATGTCTACCTCCGCGTCTCTCAATGAAAGGCACTCGTCGCCCGGTATCAAAGGAAGCTTGCGCCTAGATCGTGGGTCCTTTCAAGATCATTGGGAAAAGAGGCGATCTAGCCTATCAACTAGAGCTTCCATCCAACTTTGCAAGCGTGCGATGTGTTTCACGTGTCACAGCTTCGCAAGTGCTTCAAGACTCTGAGCGCACTATCAACTTCAAGAGATTGACCTTCAAGAAGATCTCTCTTATCATGAGCACCCGTTGCTATTCTTGAAGAAACCGGCGCAAGACTCGCAACAAGTCAATCAAATTCCTGAAAGTGAAGTGGTCACACCATTCCGACCGAGAAGCTACCTAGGGCGCGAGGATCACCTCCGTTCGAATATCCGGAGTTCTTTCAGGTCCTAGATCTCGGGGCGAGATCCTCTTGTAGTGGTGGAGTGTTGTAACACCCGGAGTAACTTTCCATATTTGTAACTCCAACTCTTGCCATTTTCGGCATTGATATATGATATTCCCTCCGTGGTTGGGTTTTTCCTCTTTTTGCATTTTGTCCATGTCATGCATTTTATTTTATGTCATCATGTGCATCGCATTTGCATACGTGTTAGTCTCATGATTCGAGCATTTTTCCGTTGTCCGTTTTGCAATCCGGCACTCCTATCTCCCCGGCGGTCCCTTTTACGTTTTTCCGTGTGCGGTATTAAACCTTCTCGAAATGTACGAGGTTTGTCTAGTGGCCTTGGTATACCAACCGCAGACCACGGTCAAGTTTGGTCATTTGGAGCTCGTTTGGTACTCAGCGGTTAACCGCTCTCAAAAGCCTCTTTTAAGTTGCAGCCCAACACCCCTTCAAAACAGCCCAATAACCCATCTAAGTTACTTCCATGCTCTCCGTCGTTCGATCACGATCGTGTGGTAAAACTACACCTCATTTGGACTCTCCTAGCTCCTCTATGCCTATTTAAGCAAACCCTCCTCCAAATCCGGTCTTCCTCCCGAAACCTAGTTTTTCCCTCGCGCCCGCGCGGACGCGTCCGTCCGCGCCGCTGACGCTTCGCCGCCGCCGCCCGCAGCCGATGGCAGGCTGCCACGTGGCCCGTCGTCGCCTCCACCGCGCCCGCCCGCCTGCCCATGAAACCTCTCCCTGCCGCCGCCGCCCACACCCAGCGCTCCGCCGCCGCGCCTCCAGCGCCGCGCGCCGCCCTCCTCCAGCTCCGCCGCCCTTGCCGCCGAGCTCGCCTTGCCGTCTTCTCCCGTGGCCCGCCCCACACCAGCCTGGCCGGCCGCCACATGCCGGCCGCTCGCCACCGCCCCGGCGCGGCGCCCGACCCGCCGGCGACCGCCTTCCTCCTCGCCGGGCTCCGGGAGCCCGCGCGCCGCCGAGATCCCGTGCCCGATCCGGCCTCGGGAGGCGTGCACCCGTTGACCTCTCTTTCCCCCTCTTTTTCTTCTAAGTCCTTAATCGCATGATATTTTGTGTCATTTTCAAAGTGGTATATCTCTGTCATCGTAGCTCCGTTTTGCGCGTATAATATATCAAAATGTTCGCCTCGAAGAGTAGATCATTTCATTCCATTGCATCATTTTCATTTGAGCTCATCTTGATGCCCGAAATGCTGTTGGAAGAGTGCTATGTGATGTTAGTTTCTGTTTCGTTACAGAAGTTGCACTTTTGTTATTTTCGCCATGATTAATGTGTGCACCCTATGAATTTGAGTCCTACATGTGTTCTGAAATATGCCATGCCATCTTTCCAGGGATATATGCCATGTATTTTTGTGATCTATGTGGTGACTAGCACAAGCATGCAAAGTAGGTGTCCTGATGTTGCTGATTTCAGTCCTGTTTTAGCTGATTTTGATGCCATGTTAACTTGATGATACCGAGAGATCTATGCATGTTTTGAGATACTTCAGTAAGGATGTTTTGTAAAGAATGTCTTGCTATATCCATCCATGCCTTTGTTTGCAATTATGGAGTGCCATAGCTTGAGTCAATCGAGCTCTACTTTTGCTATCAAATGTTTCCTGGCAGATTGTTTACATGTTATTCAATTTTGCCAAGCTTGTTGTGGTTGGTCCATTTATGCTATGTTATTGTTCTTGCCATGTATGTCTTCTATGTCATGTCTTCTTGACGTATGTATGCTTAGTTTATCATATAATACTCTGTAGTGAGTGCATTGAGCTTGTAAACATGCCTACTCGTTATCAGTTTTTGACATGTCATGTTGCTGAATCTGTTAACGAAACTTTCAATATTGACATGGGTGTTACTATATTTTCTAGTCCTTTTTGGCTTATGGTCAGTAAGGGACTTTTGTTCTAGGCTTTGAGTAGATTCATGCCATGCCATGTTTTGCTATTTTAATGTCCTGTAGCATGTAGTTTTGCTGCTCTGAACATTGCAACCTGATGCTGTTTTTGCCATGTCCAGCCTGATATTTTGTGCACTTTTGTCATGCTTGTTTGAACCTGTTATGATGTGAACTAGCCGTAGCTCAGTGCTCATCTTTTGTCGAGCATCTTGTGTAGATCACTGCCATGTGCTTTGTTGGTACGTTTGGGTGCAGTAGCTTAATTAATTGTTGCTTGCTAAGTGGCATCATGCTGTTAATGGCAGATTTGCGCCATTCTTGTTTTGCTTGTCATTTGCAAACCGTGCATCCGATTCGGTGATCTTTATATCGATTTCAACCGAAATCATCTCATCTTTCAGTGGCATGCTTGGTTTGCCAAGTTGATGCCTGGTTCATCATTACATTCGGGCGCATTTATCGCATTGCATATCGCATCCGCATATCATGTCATGTTTTGCATCATGTTGATTGTGCATTGCACCGTGATTTATTGTGGTTCCTTTGTTTGTGTTGTTGCTTTGGGTAGAGCCGGAGGCGAGTGCGTGAGCGAGGAACCTGTTGAGAACGCTTACGAGGATCAAGCTTTCGACAACTCTGAGAACATTGCAGGCAAGATGACCATACCCTCGAAATCACTTCTATCTTTGCTATGCTAGTTGCTCGCTCTTTTGCTATGCCTATGCTGCGATGCCTACCACTTGCTATATCATGCCACCCATATTGCCATGTCAGCCCTAACCATCCTTTTCCTAGCAAACCGTTGATTGGCTATGTTACCGCTTTGCTCAGCCCTCTTATAGCGTTGCTAGTTGCAGGTGAAGCTGAAGTTTGTTCCTTGTTGGAACATGGAGATGTTGTTCCTTGTTGGAACATGTTTACTTGTTGGGGATATCACAATATCTATATCTGCTATTATTAATACATCTATATACTTGGTAAAGGGTGGAAGGCTCGGCCTTATGCACGTGTTTTGTTCCACTCTTGCCACCTAGTTTCCGCCATACCGGTGTTATGTTCCTTGATTTCGCGTTCCTTACGGTTGGGTGATTTATGGGACCCCTTGACAGTTCGCTTTGAATAAGACTCGTCCAGCAAGGCCCAACTTTGGTTTTACCATTTGCCACCTAAGCCTTTCCCCGGGTTTCGCGAGCCGAGGGTCATCTTTATTTTAAACCCCGGACCAGTGCTCCTTGAGTGCTGGCCCAAACAAGTAGACTCTGGGGCCACCACGGGAAACTCGAGGCTTGGTTTTACTCGTAGGATGTCTCATCCGGATGTGCCACCTGAGCGAGATATGTGCAGCTCCTATCGGGTTTGTCGGCTGTCGGGCGGCTTTGCTGGTCTTGTTTTATTCTGTCGAAATGTCTTGTAGTCCGGGATTCCGAGATTGATCGGGTCTTCCGGTAGAAGGAATATCCTTCGTTGACCGTGAGAGCTTATAATGGGCTAAGTTGGGACACCCTGCAGGTAATATCTTTCAAAGCCGTGCCATGGTTATGAGGCAGATGGGAATTTGTTAATGTCCGGTTGTAGAAAACCCAAAGTTGACCCCAAATAAAATACACATCAACCGCGTGTGTAACCGTGATGGTCTCTTCTCGGCGGAGTCCGGGAAGGTGAACACGGTGTTGGAGTTATGTCTGACGTAAGTAGTTCAGGATCACTTCTTGATCGCTACTAGCTTCACGACCGTGCTTTGCTTCTCTTCTCGCTCTCTTTTGCGAAGTAGCCACTATATATGCTAGTAGCTTGCTGCAGCTCCACTTTACTTCTCTGTCCTTCCTATAAGCTTAAATAGTCTTGATCTCGCGGGTGTGAGATTGCTGAGTCCCCGTGACTCACAGATACTTCCAAACACAGTTGCAGGTTCCGATGAGGCCAGTGCAGGTGACTCAACCGAGCTCACGTGGGAGTTCGACGAGGAACGTGGTCGTTACTATGTGTCTTTTCCTGATGATCAGTAGTGGTGCCCAGTTGGGACGATTCGGGATCTGTAGCATTTGGGGTATCTTCTTTTATTTTGGTTCCGTAGTCGGACCTTGAGTGTACTCTGAATGATGGATGTTTATTTATGTATTGTGTGAAGTGGCGACTGTAAGCCAACTATGTATCTCTTTCCCTTATTTATTACATGGGTTGTGTGAAGATTACCTCACTTGCGACATTGCTTTCAATGCGGTAATGCCTCTAAGTCGTGCCTCGACACGTGGGAGATATAGCCGCATCGGGGGCGTTACACCACTCCATAAACACAATTTTCCTATTGACACTCTGGCAGGTCCTCTTCCACCTAAAGGTGATCCTATGTTTGAATTAAAACAATTGCCAGACACTTTGAAATATGCTTATCTTGATGAGAAAAAGATATATCATGTTATTATTAGTGCTAACCTTTCAAAACATGAAGAAGAAAGATTATTAAAAATTCAGAGGAAGCACCGAGCTACTATTGGATATACTCTTGATGATCTTAAGGGAATTAGAGCACCTCCAGCCATTGCCCCCCCCCCCAGGAGGCATATTTTTTGCCGCTTGGGGGGCTGCCAGCGAAATTTTTGGCCTGGGGGGGGCAAAATTTTCCACTCGTTGTTCCCCTCACGAGCATGTTGAGCGCGGTGGCGTCGATGACCTCCTCTGCAAGCGTGAGGAGACGGGCGGTGGTGCGCTGGCGCACCTAGGCGAGCACGACGGCGAGGCTGAGGCGGCCGCGGCGGTGTTGCCGCACGACGACGCCCCGACCTCATGTTGCCGCTGGAACGACGCCACGATGCTCCCGCCGCAGTCGTCGCCATCGCCGCACTCAAGTCTTCCTCGCCATCTCGTCCCTCCTACAGCCTCTGATCTAGCTACTCACTCACATCTCCTACTCCTCCCTCGCCCCTCTATATATACCAGTCATGGCACATGGCACAGCAGCGCTATACATTTGCTCGATCAGTCTCTCCATCGCAATTGCAGGCCGCCTGTGCAAGAAATGGACCTGTGGCTTGTTCACCCAATGGCGGCGGCAAGGCGCTGGCACCAGCAGACGCCGGTGGCCGCCGAGCGCACCTTCTCGTGCACCTACTGCTGATGCAAGTTCTACAGCTCGCAGGCGCTCGACGGCCACCAGAACACGCACAAGCTCGAGCGCAGCCTCGCCAAGTGCAGCCGTGAGCTCTCTGCTGCGGGCCAGGGCGGCCTGGCATGGGGACGGCTGGGATGCTGGCGAGGAGCACAGAAGATGCGCGAGAGGCCGGCACGGGTGGACCCGGCCTGCCGGGGCACGCGAGCGGGAGTCGGCCGAGGCGGAGCGCAGGGGTTGCGGCAACCCTGTGCATAGGGGAGCCAAGCGGGGCAGCGCGGGAGGCCGGGCGCGGCGAACCGACGTGGGTGCGCGCCCGTAGAGGGCTGGCGGCGTGGCGCGGGAGGCCGTGCGCGGCCGAGAGGCCATGGAGGCGATGCTACGGGCCAGAGCTGCAGCGGGGAGGCACCGGGGCGGGGTCGGGTGGTCGGGACACGGGCGGAGCTACACGGGGACAGAAAAGTGGATGGGGAGAGAGAAGGTAGGGGCTCTGCGAGGAGAAAGCGACAGGGAGAGAGAATGTGGGGGAGATGTGGCTGCAGGTGGGCCACATGAGGCAAAAAAGTAGCACCGGCGTCCCCAGCTGCCCCCAGGGGGCTGGGTTTGGGGTGGGATCATCGGGGCTAATTTTACTCAAATCCGGCGAAAAACAAGGCTTTGGGGGCATGAGTGGAGCATTTTTTACCGCCGGGGCCAAAAAAGTGGTCCTGTGGGTGTTCTTGGGGGGACGGCTGGAGATGCTCTTAGTCCCACTCTATGTCAGCAGAATATTAACATGGAACCTGATGTAAACCCGTTGTTGATCACCAATGACGTCTGAATCCTAAGATGAAAGAAGTGGTAAGAACTAAAATACTAAAACTTCTGGAAGGAGGTATAATCTATCCCATAGCTGATTGTAGATGGGTAAGTCATGTTCCTTGTGTCCCTAAGAAGGGAGGTATTGCTATTGTTCCTAATGATAAAAATGAACTCATTCCACAAAGAATTGTTACTAGCTATAGAATGGTAATTCATTTTAGAAAATTAAATAAAGCTACTAGAAAAGATCATTACCCTCTGCCTTTTATTGATAAATGCTAGAAAGATTATCTAAGTACACACACTTTTGTTTCCTTGATGGATATTCTGGTTTCTCTCAAATACCTGTTTCACAACCTGATCAAGAGAAAACCACATTTACTTGTCCTTTTGGAACTTACGCTTATAGACATATGCCTTTTGGTTTATGCAATGCACCTGCTACCTTTCAAAGATGTATGACTGCTATATTTTCTGATTTTTGTGAAAAGATTGTTGAGGTTTTCATGATGATTTTTCCGTTTACGGGACTTCTTTTGATGATTGCTTAAGCAACCTTGATCGATTTTTGCAGAGATGTGAATAAACTAATCTTGTCTTGAATTGGGAGAAGTGCCACTTTATGGTTAATGAAGGTATTGTCTTGAGGCGTAAATTTTCTGAATGAGGTATTGAGGTGGATAAAGCTAAAGTTGATGCAATTGAGAAAATGTCAAGTCCTAAGATATCAAAGGTATTCATAGTTTCCTAGGTCATGATGGTTTCTATAGGAGGTTTATTAAAGACTTCTCTAAAATTTCTATGCCTCTTACTAATCTTTTACAAAAGGATGTTCCATTTGTTATGAAGATTGTGTAGAAGCCTTTGAAACACTTAGAAAGCCTTAACTTCTGCACCTGTAGTTCAACCACCTGATTAGAACTTGCCTTTTGAAATTATGTGTGATGCTAGTGATTATGTTGTTGGTGTTGTTCTAGGACAAAGAGTTGATAAGAAATTAAATGTTATCAATTATGCTAGCAAAACTCTAGACAGTGCCCAAAGAAATTATGCTACTACTGAAAAAGAATTTTTAGCAGTTGTGTTTACTTGTGATAAATTCAGATCTTACATTGTTGATTCCAAAGTAATTGTTCACGCTGATCATGCTGCTATAAAATATCTTATGGAAAAGAAAGATGCTAAACCTAGACTCATTAGATGGGTTCTCTTGCTACAAAAATTTGATTTACATATCACCAATAGGAAAGGAGCTGAGAACCCCATAGCTAATAACTTGTCTAGGTTAGAAAATAATCTTGATGACCCACTACCTATTGATGATAGCTTTCCTGATGAACAACTAGCTACAACAAATGTTTCTCATAACACTCCTAGGTATGGTGACTATGCTAATTATACTATTGTTAAATTTATACCACCTAGTTTCACATACCAACAAAAGAGAATTTTCTTCTATGATTTAAGACATCACTTTTGGGATGACCCACATCTTTATAAAGAAGGAGTAGATGGTATTATTAGATGTTGTGTACCTGAGCATGAACAGGAACAAATCCTACGGAAATTTTACCCCGAAGCTTATGGACGACACCATGCGGGAGATAGAACTGCTCACAAGGTACTACAATCTGGTTTTTACTGGCCTACTCTTTTCATGTATGCCCATAAGTTTGTGTTTATCTTGTGATGAATGTCAAAGAATAGGTAATATTGGTAAGCATCAGGAAATGCCTATGAATTATTCACTTGTTGTTGAACCATTTTATGTTTGGGGATTTGATTATATGGGACCTTTTCCTTCCTTTAAAGGGTACATATTTTGGTTGATGTTGATTATGTTACTAAGTGGGTGATACGTCTCCAACATATCTATAATTTTTTATTGTTCTGTGTTGTTTTATTATCAATCTTGGATGTTTTATAATAATTTTATAGTCATTTTATATCATTTTTTGGTACTAACCTATTGACATAGTGCCAATTGTTGTTTTTCCATGTTTTTTATATCATAGAAAATCAATACCAGACGGAGTCCAAATGCCACGAAACTCTGCGATGATTTTTTATGGGCCAGAAGGAAGAAGTTGGGCCTCGAGGCACTGGGAGTCAGGAGGGACAACCCACTGAGGCACGCCAGAGGCCCAGCGCACCTCAGTGGGTTGTGCCCACCACGGGTGCCCCCGGACCACCTCTTTGCTCTATAAATACCACAATATTCCAAAAACCCTAAAAGCATCGATGAAATATTCATCCAGCCGCCGCAGAGTCCAGAACCACCAGATCCAATCTAGACACCATCTCGGATGGGGTTCACCACCTTCATTGGTGCCTCTCCGATGATGCGTGAGTAGTTCTTTGTAGACCTTCGGGCCGGTCCATAGTTAGTAGCTAGATGGCTTTCTCTCTCTCGCTGAATTCTCAATACAATGGTCTCTTGGAGATCCATATGATGTAACTCTTTTTGCGGTGTGTTTGTTGGGATCTTATAAACTTTGAGTTTATGATCAGTCATATCTTTTTATATCCATGAAAGTTCTTTGAGTTTCTTTGATCTCTTATATGCATGATCTCTTATATGCATGATCTCTTACAGCCTCGTATTTCTTCTCCGATATTTGGGTTTTTTTCGGCCAACTTGATCTATTTATCTTGCAATGGGAAGAGGTGCCCGGTAGTGGGTTCGATCTTACGGTGCTTGCTCCCAGTGACAGAAAGGGAACCGACACGTATGTATTGTTGCTACTAAGGATAAAAAGATGAGATCTATATCTACCGCCATAGATAGACGGATCTTGTCTACATCATGTCATCGTTCTTATTGCATTACTCCATTTTTCCATGAACTTAATACACTAGATGCATGTTGGATAGCGGTCGATGTGTGGAGTAATAGTAGTAGATGCAAGCAGGAGTCGGTCTACTAATCTTGGACGTGATGCCTATGTAATGATCATTGCCTGGATATCGTCATAATTATTTGAGGTTCTATCAATTGCCCAACAGTAACTTGTTTACCCATCATTTGCTATCTTTCTCGAGAGAAGCCACTAGTGAAACCTACGGCCCCCGGGTCTTCTTTCTCATATATTTGCTTGCGAACTACTTTTTCCTTGCTTTTATTTTCAGATCTATTAAACCAAAAATACAAAAATACCTTGCTGCAATTTTTCTTTATTTATTTTATTTAGTGTTCAATCTATCAATTTTCTACAAAATTACCTCACGTCTATTTGCCACTTGAGGTGTCGTACCCCGAAAGGGATTGACAACCCCTTTAACACGTCGGGTTGCGAGTGGTTGTTATTTGTGTGCAGGGGCTATTTACGTTGTGTTGCTTGATTCTCCTACTGGTTCGATAACCTTGGTCTCATCTGACAGAAATACCCACCGCCGCTATGCTGCATCATCCCTTCCTCTTTGGGGAAATACCGACATAGCTTCAAGCGACATCAAAATGAATTTCTGGCGCCGTTGCAGGGGAGGATCTTCAACATAACCATGTTCCTAATCACAAATCTCATCTCCTTGCAATCTACATTATTTGTCATTTGCCTCTCGTTTTCCTCTCCCCCACTTAACAAAAATTTGCCGTTTTATTCGCCCCTCTTTTTCGTCCGCCTTTTTCTTGCCGAATCTATTTTTTAGTGCAATCTTGTTGTGTGGTCATCATGACTCAAAAGAACACCAAGTTATGTGATTTCTCAAATACCAACAACAATGATTTTATTGGCACTCCGCTTGCTCCTCCCGCCACTAGTGCGGAGACTTGTGATATTAATACTACTTTGCTGAATCTTATTGTGAAAAACCAATTTTTCGGTACTCCTAATGAGGATGCCGCGTCCCTTCTTAATAGCTTCGTGGAATTATGCGATATGCAAAATAAAAAAGATGTGGACAATGATGTGGTCAAGATGAAATTATTTCCGTTCTCCTTGCGTGATTTTGCAAAAAATTGGTTTTCTTCTTTGCCTCGCAATAGTATCGATTCTTGGAATAAGTGCAAAGATGCTTTTATCACTAAGTATTTCCCTCCCGCAAAAATTATTTCCCTTAGAACCCAGATCATAAATTTCAAGCAACTTGAACATGAGCATGTTACACAATCTTGGGAAAGGATTGAAATGATGCTAAGGAATTGCCCAACTCATGGGTTAAATCTTTGGATGATCATACAATTTTTTATGCGGGATTGAATTTTGTTTGTCGTAATCTTTTAGATTCCGCCGCGGGTGGTACTTTTATGGAAATTACTTTGGGTGAATGTCGGCGTTCTGGGAACAGGGGTCCCCAGACTTGCCTGCCTACGGCCCACGGCGTGGCCAAGCAGCAGGTCGTGCGGCCCATCTTCGTCAACAAGGCACCCAAGACCCTCGCGAGGGTCCAAGCCTCGCGAGGCGGACGACGCAAGACCTCCTCTGGAGTGGCCTAGCCAAGCAGGCTCACGAGGAGCGGAGATATCAAGGCGAGGCAAACCTCACGAGGCTCTCATGGCGTGAGCCATGACGAACGATACCAGGCGGGTGCCAGGCGGGCGCCAGTGCGCGCAGCGTCCCTATTTCATCTTTGGTGCTAAGGAGGCCAGCGCAGGCGAAGAGTACCGAGGCATCAGGCAAAGGTTGCCATATTGGTGCAACGAGACCAAGACCAGGAGGACGTCAAGGCGGAGGTCATCGTGGAGCCCAAGACGGCGTCACCCCAGAGCTTTTCGCAGGCGAAGACCGCTTTTGTCAGGATAGCTTGTACTAGTTGTCCCCCTTCAAATTTGCCCACCGTTGTTGGCTCCCATCCCGCTCGATATTTGGGAAGAGGACCAGGGCCTATATAAGTAGAGTTAGCCACACAGTAGAGGCATTGAATCCTCACGCCACAAGTTCATACGCACAAGAACACCTCAACCTCAGGAGGATGTTCTTCCCTTGTATTGTTCTTCATCAGCCCAAGAGGCAATCCACCACCACCACACTGGAGTAGGGTATTACACCACAACGGTGGCCCGAACCAGTATAAACCTCGTGTCTCTCTGTGTTGCGAGTTCGTTGAGTTCATCCGCGAGATCTTAGCGAGCTAGGGCGTAGATCGATAGAAGGGAAAGACTTCGCGCGCACCCCAGTGTTCGAACCTTAAGGGTTTGCCGGAACCCCACATCTGACATTTGGCGCGCCAGGTAGGGGTGCGCAGGAGCTCCTCTCCACCAACCTGCGCACCGTGTCGCCGCGCTTCGCTCCCATGGCAGGTGCGCCGCCACCCGCCTCTGCAACCGACACCAGCAACAGGGAGTCTGGGTACCGAGCCCTCGCTCCCGCCCTGCGGCGAGTACAGTGGCCAGCCAAGTTCAGGCCGGAGATGCCGCCGCATTACGACGGCGCAGCAGACCCGGCGTCGTTCCTGCAGGCGTACGAGGAGGCCGTCCTCGATGCCGGAGGTGACAGCAAGATCATAGCCAACTGGTTCCCCATGGCCCTCGCCGGCGAGCCACGTGCCTGGCTGCTCAACCTCCTGGGGTCCACGGTGGCGTCCTGGGAGGAACTCCGCAACCTCTTCACCGCACGCTACGCGGTGCCGGCGTACCATGCAGTCGCGGCGCTGCTAGGTGGCTCTCAAGCACCGCATTCAGATCGCCACATCAAGCCTTTCTTCCGTCAGATTGGAGCAGCCTCCAAGCGCCCGGGGGCTCCGCCGGGTTGGGCCGCGCCGGAGGCCGACCTCACATTCGACTCAGAAGACCACCCTGGCTCCATCGCCGGCTCTGGCATGCTCCCAATGCTCGCCCACCATCTGCAACGTGGCCGTCACCAAGACCCTCATCGACGGCGGTTCCGGCCTCAACTTGCTCTTCGTAGAAGCCTTCAGCCTCCTCCACGGGCCGCCTGAGCGGCTCAACCTCAGCAAGCCTTTTTGAGGAGTGGGTGGTGGAGCTGCCCACTCCCTGGGGCAGATCCGCCTCCCGGTCACCTTTGGCACGCGCGAAAACTACCGCACTGAGCTGGTGGACTTCGACGTCGCCCGCATCGGTCTCCCGTACAATGCCATACACGGGTACCCAGCTCTCGCTTAGTTCATGGCGGCGACTCACCCGGCCTACAACCTCATGAAGATGCCAGGGAGCAAGGGCGTCCTCACCGTCAAGGGGGACACTAAGGAGGCTGTGACGGCACTTAGGCTCGCCTTCAAGACCGCGGCAGCAGCGCATCCAGCCGGTGCTAGTACGCCCGAGGCCAAGAAGACTGCGCCCGCCAAGAAGAAGCGGTTGTTCACCCAAGACAAGGCGGGGACCAAGCAGGTGCCGGTTGATGAGGACGGGTCTTCGGGAGCCACGTTTACCATAGGAACCAGCCTTGACCCGGGACAAGAAGAAGCTTTGGTGAGGTTTTTGCGCGCAAACAAGGAGATATTCGCGTGGGAGCCCAACTAGCTGGTAGGGGTCCCGAGAGAGGTGATCCAGCATCACCTGAGAGTGTGCCCCAACATGCGCCCTGTGAAGCAGCGGGCGAGATGGCATTCCACTGAGAAGCAGGAATTCATCGTCCAAGAGACATGCAAGCTGGAGGCGGCTGGTACCATTCGAGAAGTTCGATACCCTGATTGGCTGGCGAACCCCGCCGTAGTACCGAAGAAAGGCGGGAAGGAACGGATGTGCGTCGACTTCACCAACCTTAACAAAGCTTGCCCCCAAGATCTGTTCCCCCTTCCGCACATCGATTAGATCGTCGACTCCACCGCCGAGTGCGACTTGCTATGTTTCCTGGATGCGTTCTCTGGATACCACCAAATCAAGATGGCGGTGGAGGATGTGGAGAAGACGGCCTTCCTTACACCATGCGGGGTGTATTGCTACACATGCATGCCCTTCAGCCTGCGCAACACGGGTGCAACCTTTCAGCGGCTGATGCACATAGCCTTGGGGCGGCAACTCGGTAGGAACACAGAGGCCTACGTTGATGACATAGTGGTCAAATCTCGCGAGGCGAGGACATTGATTCAAGACTTGGAAGAGACCTTTGAGAGCTTGTGTCGGGTGAACTTGAGGCTTAACCCGGAGAAGTGCGTGTTTGGCGTCCCCTCCGACAAGCTACTAGGGTTCCTCGTATCCCACAGAGGGATCGAGGCGAACGCAGAGAAGATCAAGGCCATCAAAGACATGAGCCCACCACAGACCCTCAAGGAGATGCAAAAGCTAGCAGGGCGGGTGACCGCGTTAGGGCGTTTCATCTCCAAGCTAGGCGAGCACACCTTACCCTTCTTTAAGCTCATGAGGAAGAAGGGACCCTTCGAGTGGACCCCGGAGGCTGACCGGGCCTTCCAAGACCTCAAGAAATACCTCACCAGCCCCCCGGTGATGGTGGCACCGCGGCCTCTAGAGCCTCCGGTACTCTACCTTGCCCCCACCCGTACTCCTTGAAGACGGCCCTGGTGGCGGTTCGGGAGCGCCAAAGACGAGGTGTGCAGCGCCAAGGCTGAGCCGATGCAAGAGGTCGGAAGGCTCGGCAGAGCCATCAACAGCGGAAGACCAAGCTCAGCGGGGCAGCATCGCAGAAGCTCCTGAGGACGATCAGGTCTCAGAAAACCCTCCACCTCAGGATATGCCACAATCCCCGCAGAACCCGAGCCTCGACAGTGTGCCAGCCTTCGTCGAGCACCCGGTGTACTTCGTCAACACCGTACAGCGGGACGCGAGGGCGCGCTACTCCATGTCGCAAAAGCTCCTGCTCGCACTCTTGGTGGCCTCGCGCAAGCTGCGACACTACTTGTAGCGCCACCCCATCAAGGTCGTCTCATCTTACCCATTGGAGAGGGTACTCAGGAGCCCGATCTCGGCCAGAAGGGTCGTTGAATGGAACATCGAGCTGCAAGCATTCCAGCTGGAGTTCAGCACTACCATGGTCATCAAGGGAGCCGTGCTCGCCGATTTTATGGCAGAATGGACCGATGCCCCGGCTCTTGAGGAAGGAGAAGACCGGTCCACCTCCCCAGGAAGTGAGGCACTAGACGGCTGGGTCATGTATTTCGATGGAGCCTTCGCGCACCAGGGCGCGGAGGCTGGAGTAGTGCTCATCTCGCCCACTCAGGAAAAGCTTTACTATGTCGTGCAACTCTGCTTCCAGCATGGTGAGAAGGTCTCCAACAATATCGCAGAATACGAAGGCCTCATAGCTGGTGAAAGCACAAGTGCTCCCTGGGTGATTTTGGTAATTAATGTCAACATATCTCTTGTTGGACTAACACCTTTACCTAGTATGTTTCAGACAAGTTCAACAATGGAGTGGCATGGACTAAAGGATGTGGAACCCCTTCAAGATGCTAAGGACTAAGGATTGGCTCAAGCTCCAAGATCAAGACTCTACATTTTCTATTTTAGTGATCCAATATCACATTGAGTCTATAGGAAAAGCCAATACTATCAAGGAGGGATGAGGTGTTGCTTAATGGCTTGCTTGCTCAAAGTGCTTAGTGATATGCTCCAAAGCCTTCAACTACTTTCTCACATCCACACATGTCCTAAACCACAAGTCTAACTCGGCCCCACTGATTCTTTCTATCCGGCGCCACCGAGTTCAGATGTCATAGCCACTGCCACAAACCCTACGCAGATCGGTCTCCGATAGGGATCTCGGTCTCACCGAGATGGGGTTGTAATCTCTCTATGTATGTCCATTACCAAAATCGGTCTCACCGAGTTTGAGTAATCAGTACTACCGAGATTACAATGCAAACTCTCTGGTTAACTTATTACCAAAATCGGTCCTACCGAGTTTGTGTAATCGGTCAAACCGAGTTTGCCTGACCAACTCTCTGGTTAGCTTATTACCAAAATCGGTCTCACCGAGTTTGTGTAATCGGTCTCACCGAGATTACGTTATTCCCTAACCCTAATCACATCGGTCCTACCGAGTTGCATGTCGGTCCCACTGAAAATCCTAACGGTCACTAGATTTGCTGAATCGGTCTGATCGAGTTTATCAATTCGGTCCCACCGAGTTTGGCAAGTTGTGTGTAATAGTTAGATTTTGTGTGGAGGCTATATATACCCCTCCACCCACTCTTCATTCATGGAGAGAGCCATCAGAACGAACCTACACTTCCAATACATATTTTCTGAGAGAGAACCACCTACTCTTGTGTTGAGGCCAAGATATTCCATTCCTACCATATGAATCTTGATCTCTAGCCTTCCCCAAGTTGCTTTCCACTCAAACCTTCTTTCCACCAAATCCAAATCCTGTGTGAGAGAGAGAGAGTTGAGTGTTGGGGAGACTATCATTTGAAGCACAAGAGCAAGGAGTTCATCATCAACACACCATTTGTTACTTCTTGGAGAGTGGTGTCTCCTAGATTGGCTAGGTGTCACTTGGGAGCCTCCGACAAGATTGTGGAGTTGAACCAAGGAGTTTGTAAGGGCAAGGAGATCGCCTACTTCGTGAAGATCTACCGCTAGTGAGGCAAGTCCTTAGTGGGCGACAACCATGGTGGGATAGACAAGGTTGCTTCTTCATGGACCCTTCGTGGGTGGAGCCCTCCGTGGACTCGCGCAACCGTTACCCTTCATGGGTTAAAATCTCCATCAACGTGGATGTATGATAGCACCACCTATCGGAACCACGACAAAAACATCCGTGTCTCCAATTGCGTTTGAATCCTCCAATCCCTTCCCTTTACATTCTTGCAAGTTGCATGCTTTACTTTCCGCTGCTCATATACTCTTTGCATGCTTGCTTGAATTCTGTATTGTGATTGTTAAACTTGTGCCAAAACTCCACCACTTAAAGAAGTTAAAAACTGCAACTATCGGAACTTAGTGTCTAATCAGCCCCCCCCCCCCTCTAGACACCTCTTCTCGATCCTTTCAGCTGGCCTGAAGGCCGCGGCGGCTCTGGGGGTGAGGCGCCTTACCGTCAAGGGCGATTCGCAGCTCCTCGTCAAATTCTCCAACAAAGTGTATGAGCCAAAGGACGAGCACATGGAGGCCTACCTTGCGGAGGTGCGCAAGATGGAAAAGCAGTTCTCGGGCCTGGAGCTGCAGCACGTGCCCCGAGGCACCAACAAGGAAGCCGACGATATCGCCAAGAGAGCATCCAAGCGGCAACCGCAAGAGCCCGGCGTCTTCGAAGAGCGGCTCTTCAAGCCATCAGCTACGCCACCTCTTTCAAGCACGACTCAGCCTCGGGAGGAGCTCCCACAGCCCCCGGCCACGGGAGCCCCAGCCTGCGGCCCAACCTCAGGGGCTCCGCTGCTCCTGGCGCTCGAGCCCCAGGAGGAGTGCTGGACCAAGGAATTCAAGGAGTACCTGATGCACGGGACGCTGCCAGAGAAGGAAGAAGACGTAGAGCGCGTGGCCCGACAGGCCACGGCATACTGCATTCAAGACAACGAGTTGTACAGGAAATGGCCGAACGACGTCACGCTACGCTGCATCTCCAGCGACCAAGGAAGGGATCTGTTGATTGACATACAGGGTGGGGACTGTGGACATCACTCATCGTCAAGGAGCCTCGTCGGCAAGGCCTTCCACAGCGGATTCTATTGGCCTACAGCACTCAACGACGCAGCCGAGCTGGTGAAGTCTTGCGAAGCTTGCCAATTCCACGCCAAGCAAATCCATCAGCCCGCTCAGGGCCTCCAAACCATCCCGCCCACATGGTCGTTCGCGTTCTGGGGGCTGGACATCTTGGGCCCGTTCTCACGAGCGCCAGGGGGCTACCGCTATCTCTACGTCGCCATCGACAAGTTCACCAAGTGGGCGGAGGTGGAAGCCGTCCGTACCATTCCAGCCGGCTCTGCAGTCAAGTTCATCAAGGGCCTCGTAAGCCGCTTCGGGGTCCACAACCGCATCATCACATATAATGGCTCGCAGTTTACTAGTAGCCTATTCAAATCCTACTGTACTACCTTGGAACGCAGATCTGCTACGCTTTGGTGGCCCACCCCAGGAGCAATGGTCAGGACGAACGCACCAACGCTGAGGTCCTGAGGGGTCTCAAGACCAGGACCTTCAAGAAGAAGCTGGAGGCCTGCGGCAGGGGCTGGCACGACGAACTCCAGTCCGTGTTGTGGTCCATCCGTACCACCGCTACCAAGCCAACGGGCGAGACTCCATTCTTCCTCGTCTACGGAGCCGAAGCAGTCCTCCCTCACGAGGTCAAGCATCGCTCCGCGCGGGTCCTGGCGTTCGACGAAACGCAGCAGGACGCCATGCGGGGGATGGATTTCATACTGGGGGAGGAATGCCGACGCGAAGCCGCATTGAGGGCCGCAAGGTACCAACAAGCACTGCGGGGGTACCACTGCCGCAACATCCGCTCCAGGACGCTCGAGGTGGGCGACCTCGTCCTGAGGCAGGTCCTCTCCAGGGAAGGGCTGCACAAGCTTTCGCCCATGTGGGAGGGCCCGTTCAGGGTCATCCATGTATCCAGGCCGGGAGCAGCGCGCGCTGAGGCAGGACGGGACACCCGTCGAGCGCTGGAACATCCAAAGACCTCCGAAGTTCTACCCATGAAGCAAGGCCCAGAGCCTGAGAAGAAAGGCCCAGAGCCTGCGAGAAGGCCCGGTGCCTATGAAGAATCGCCGCCCGTGACACTCTCACGTAATAATGAGTGGGGTTGCACATGCCTCGGAGTCTCAGGTGGGCCGGCCTCAGGCCCTGGGGCTCCCTCCCACGCCTAGTGGACAGCACTTAGCTCCGCGCTGGTGAGAAGACTTGAAGACTAGATTAGGTGTCGGACGCGGCTTTTCATTTGCTTTCCGTAGTTGGCTCGCTTTTCCTTAATTGGAGTTGCTCTTGGTGTTCGTTGCTGATTTGGTTCCCTAGCCTTTTACCGCTTTTTTCGGCTCTGCTTTGCTCATGCTCTCTCTCTCTCGCATGCCTCGTGAGGGGGCTAGGCAGGTGCCCTCACGAGCATTTCTCTTCTCTTTGCCTTCTCGCGAGCCACCCTCGTTTGAGCCTGGAAGCTGGCACATCTCTCCTAATCCGTGCCCCACGAGTACCGCGATACAAGGTGCCAAGTCAAGGCTTGGGTACACGGCAAATCTTTTAATGCACGCCCTAACGATTTTTTCGCAGTTTCCGAGCAACGCAGGCACCACGTGAGGGAAAGGGCGTCCCAAACACACCAGGTTAAGTTATCTTTGCGCCAAATAACAACATGGCATGGGAACGACACGCACGGTGCAATAACCAAAGAACCACAGTTCGATACACACCCCTCTGGGCCCATACTAGTTTCGTTTTCCGATGCATGAAAGAAAGGAAAAAGCTAAGCAGCCTTGCAGCAATTCACAGAGGCAGGCCCTTGGTGACGCCCCAAGCCTAGCCAGACCCCTCCTCGCGCTTCACAGAGGCGCGACGACGAGATGACCCACTGCCTCCTTCGAAGCGGGCGCGGCGGCACGGCGGCTGGTCGTAGCCACCGCTGCTGGAGCTGTCACCGGAGGAAGAGCCGCCATAGCTGGAGGAGACACGGTCGCCGCCGAGGGCAGGCTCGCCCTCGTCCTCATCGTGACCATCACCAAGGCCGAGCACCTCCTCACCGTCGTTCGTCTCGGGGCAGCACTCGGCGCGGCGACCATCTTCCCCGAACACCCTCACATAGAGGGTCGATTCACCATCGTACCTGAAGTGGAGGGTGCACCGCCTGCCCAGGCCGCGCGCACGGGCGAATGTCTGCCAGCCGCTGGCCAGGGCTATGTTGCCCGCAGCGGAGGTCTCGGCCGCAACCCAAGAGGCCCTGTTGCAGCAGTCGTCCGCCTGCAGCGAGAGCCCGCCTGGACCGGAGGCCGGCAGTTCGCCGGCGAAGAAGCGCGGAAGTTTGAGCCAGTTGCCGGCCAGGCTCTCCGACCAGACAACGAACTCTGGCGATACCTCGGCCGAATGGAAATGCGGGCGAGGAGGCCGCGCCACCATCGCGCGCCTCCCCTCATCGTCTGAACCACTATGGATGGGACGATCCCCTCCGCGTGCCCCGGCGCCACCTCGACAATGGGCCACGGCGGGGATCGCGGCGTGCTTGCACGGACGGCCGTGGCCGCGCTTGGGCGCCGGGGAACCGGTTCCCCGGGGCCCTCGCGAGGGGCCTTTCCTTTCTCGGCGGCAGAGAACTTCTTTCATGGCGCCATCGATGGCATAGCGAGCAGTGGAGCAGAGAAGCAAGCAAGCGAGGAAGAGATGAGCAACGGGGGCTCCGCCCCCCTCCCCATTTATAGCAAGAGAAGGCCAACCGGCGTCTCCCGCGATCGCAGGTAATGATGATTTTCCTTGCATGTCGCAGGGACTTGTCAAGTCGTGCAGTTGCCAAGGCAGCGTGGGGAAGCAGAGACGCCCACGTCCAATCAACCACCACACGTCGACCGAGGCCACAGGCTTTTGGAGCCCGCGGTGCTCCGAACTTGACCCTTGGCTTCGCCGCGAAGCCAAGCCCGAGCACACCTTGGGCCCGGGGGCTACTATCGGCGATCTGGGAACGGGGGTCCCCAGACTTGCCTGCCGAGCCCGAGCACACCTTGGGCCCGGGGGCTACTGTCGGCGTTCTGGGAACGGGGGTCCCCAGACTTGCCTGCCTACGGCCCACAGCGTGGCCAAGCAGCAGGCCGTGCGGCCCATCTTCGTCAATAGGGCACGCAAGACCCTCGCGAGGGTCCAAGCCTCGTGAGGCGGACGATGCAAGACCTCCTCTGGAGTGGCCTAGCCAAGCAGGCTCACGAGGAGCGGAGATATCAAGGCGAGGCGAACCTCATGAAGCTCTCGTGACGTGAGCCATGACGAACGGTACCAGGCGGGTGCCAGGCGGGCGCCAGTGCATGCAGCGTCCCTATTTCCTCTTTGGTGCTAAGGAGGCCAGCGCAGGCGAAGAGTACCAAGGCATCAGGCAAAGGTTGCCATATTGGTGCAACAAGACCAAGACCAGGAGGACGGCAAGGCGGAGGTCATCGTGGAGCCCAAGACGGCGTCACCTCAGCGCTTTTCGCAGGCGAAGACCGCTTTTGTCAGGATAGCTTGTACTAGCTGTCCCCTTCAAATTGCCCATTGTTGTTGGCTCCTTCCCGCCGATATTTGGGAAGAGGACCAGGGCCTATATAAGTAGAGTTAGCCACACAGTAGAGGCATCGAATCCTCACACCACAAGTTCATACGCACACGAACACCTCAACCTCAGGAGGCTGTTCTTCCCTTTTACTGTTCTTCATCAGCCCAAGAGGCAATCCACCACCACCACCTTTGGGTAGGGTATTACACCTGGCGGTGGCCCAACCAATATAAACCTCGTGTCTCTCTGTGTTGCGAGTTCGTTGAGTTCGTCCGCGAGATCTTAGTGAGCTAGGGCGTAGATCGGTAGAAGGGAAAGACTTCGCGCGCACCCCAGTGTTCGAACCTTAAGGGTTTGCCGGAACCCCACATCCGACAGTGAAGCCACCAAATTGCTTGATAACATTATGGCAAATTATTCACAATGGCATACTGAAAGGGCTCCTACTAGTAAAAAGGTTAATTCAGTTGAAGAAATGTCTTCTTTGAGTGAAAAAGTTGATGCTCTTATGAAATTGGTTGCTAGTAAAAGTGCTCCTATTGGTCTTAATGATATGCCTTTGTCTACTTTGATTGAGCAAAAGAGTGATGTCGTAGATGTGAATTTTATCTCTCGAAATAATTTCAACAACAATGCTTATAGAGGTAATTTTAATCCTAGGCCTTTTCCTAGTACTTCCTCTAATAGTTAGGGTAATTCCTATGGAAATCAATCTTATAATAATAATAGGAACACATCTGATCTTGAGAATATTATGAAAGAGTTTATCAACACACAAAAAGTTTTCAACACCTCTATGGAAGAAAAGTTGAATAAAGTTGATGATTTGTCTAGAAGTGTTGATAGAATTGCTCATGATGTGGAAAATCTCAAGATGAAAATTTTTGTTCCTAAAGTAGATGAATCTATTAAAGCTCTTTATGTTTCTATGGATGAAAGTAAGAAAAGAACCACTATGTTTAGAGCTAAAAGAGATTTTTTTTTTTTTAGAAAAAGTGTTTTCTAGTGATTTCTTTCGCAAAAGTAATGAAGATCTTAAAATGATTGGTGTTTCTTCTATTTATTCTTTGCAGACGTCCATTTTTCATTATGCATATCATTATCTTCGTTATATCAAATCATGCGTGATGAATTGTCTTCATAAGTTGAAGAGGATCTCCACAAGTACAACCTACCATGTGCATTTGCATTCCAAAAGCAGATTACTTATATGCACATCTTCAGGGGGAGCCTTTTGCTACTTATGAAGAAGATACCTAAATCCTTTACAATTTCACATACTTTTATCCCCGTTGAAAACTTCAACCAGTTTGTCATCAATCACCAAAAAGGGGGAGATTGTAAGTGCATCTAGTGCCACCCCTAGTTGGTTTTGGAGTATTGACAACAAACCTGGTTGAGGGACTAATGTGTTTGTGAGAATTGCAGGATAACACAGGTAATAGTCCCTCATTGATTCGATTTACCTACCGGAGATGACCCCTAAAAATGTATGAAGACATTGAAGACAATGGCGGTATGTGAAGATATTCACATTGAAGACTATGACAAGAGAAGGCATTGCGTGAAGATTATGGAGCGCGAAGACTTAGTTGTTTCGATGTTTCCTTTTCTTCTTTGTTGAGTCGTAGGAACCACCGTACTGTTAAGTGGGGTCCTAGTGAACAAAGTCAGAGTGACTGAAGTGATGCTCAATCAAATCATATGTCTTCGAGCGAAGATAATGAGAGAAAATCTTATCCAGAGCTGGATGAGTCGGGTTTACTTGTAACCCAAGTCAAGCTATCACGTGTGTTTGAAATCTGACCGTTGGAACATGTGTCAGTTCCTTATTGCCCCAGGGTCATTTCGGACAAATCAGGTCGGGTTGCCTAGTGGATATAAATAGCCCACCCCCTACACCATAAATTGGTGGCTGCTTAGAGTTAGTGCACGGCTTTTGTCGTTTGAGAGCAACCCACCTCCGAAGCTTTTGAGAGAGAGAAATCCTTGCGAGGACAAAGCCCAAAGACCCAGAGCCAAAGAGTGTTAGGCATAACTGAAGTCTTTCTGTCCGCGTGACCTGAAGACTTGTTACACTTGAGAACTGTGAATCCTCCAGCCGGTTAGGCGTCGCGTTCTGAGCATCCAAGAGTCATTGTGAATCGCCGGTGAATGAAGTCTGTGAAGGTTTGGAAGTCTACCTTGAAGACTTACCAGAGTGATTGGGCGAGGACTGGGTGTCCTTAGCTCAAGGGGAATAAGGTGAAGACACGGTCTCCTGAGTAAAATCTCAGCCTCCCTAACCAGACGTATAGTTGTCACAACAACTGGAACTGGTCCAACAAATCCTTGTCTTCGCCAAGCGACTGGTTCTATTGTCTCCCTCTCTTTATTTACGGTTTGTCTTCGTGAAGTCATTGCCTGTTTGCTTTACCTATTTGTCTTCACTGTGTGACTACTATCGTTGTTTGGCTTCATACCATCTTCCATCCTGATCCTTACTACCTAGCTGCTATTAGTCTTCGTGCTTTCACTTCATTTCATACTTGACTATGGCTTGCTTAGTGTAGTTTACCTTCCGCTGCATATCAATAGGTTCATTTCTATTGTCTGTCTATGAAACTCTCATGTTTTGAAGACTTTCATAAAAATCGCCTATTCACCCCCCCTCTAGTCGATAACTAGCACTTTCAATTGGTATCAGAGCAAGGTACTCCCTTGTTTTGTGTGATTCGGTTTAACCACCTGGAGTTTTAGCTATGTTGACTGCAGGGATAATCAAAGTCTCCGCTGCTTGCCCCGTCTTCGCTGGAACTGAATATCCCTACTGGAAGAATAAGATGCACATGCATCTTTAAGCCATTGATGTCGACCTCTGGTATGTCGTCAAGAATGGCGTTCCCAAGACTGGTGAAGGTGTCACCCCTGCGGATGTCAAGAAGTTCATTCAACTGGATTCTACTGCCAAGAACATCATATCTGGTCATCTGACCAAAGGACAGTATGGCCATGTGAGTGCTCTGGAAACGTTAAAGCTAGTCTGGGACTGGCTCTCCAAGGTCAACGAAGGCGTCTCAACCCAGAGAGATCAAAGGATCAGTGTTCTTCGCAACCTCTTCAACCGCTTCAAGAGAAACGACAATGAGAATGTCCAGCTCACGTTTGATTGCCTCGACATCACCAATGAGCTTCGTGCTCTCGGCGCCACTGAGATCACCAAGCATGAAATCGTCAAGACACTACTGAGATCACTTGACAGCTCATTCGACACCCTTGCCCTGATGATACAAGAACGCCCTGACTTCAAGACACTCGATCTGTCTGATATACTTGAGAGGCTCAACACACATGAGTTCCAGCTATCTGAGAAAAGAGATATCTATGGTCCCAACTACGGCCGAACTCATGCTTTGAAGGCAAAAGTTGTTTCCTCATCTGAAGAAGAATCTGACAGCAGTTTTGGTTATCCTGAAGACATTGGAAAGGAGCTTTCTATGCTTGTGAATAAGTTCCAAAAGTTCACTAAGAAGAAGGGCTTCAGAAAGTCTTCACGATCCAGCTCAAGAAATGATGAAGCTTCCACTCATGATTACAAGAAGAGAACATGTCACAAGTGCAAGAAACCTGGACACTATATCTCGGAATGTCCACAATGGGACAGCGAGAACAAGAAGAAGAAGAAGAAGAAGAAGAAGAAGAAGAAGAAGAAGAAGAAGAAGAAGAAGAAGAAGAAGAAGAAGAGCAAGGAATATGATTCTGATGACAAGAAGAAGAAGAAATCTTCAAAGTCTTCTTCCAAGTCTTCGTCCAAGTCTTCATCACATAAGAAGAGCTCATCTGGCAAGGCTCGTGCTTTTGTTGGCAAGGAGATGGATTCAGCGGAGGAGTCTGTTTCTGAGGAGGCGGAGGTGGAGTCTGAAGAGGAGTCTGACTCTGGCATTGCAAGTTTGGCTCTAGCTACAGCCTACATTGCTAGGTCCATCTTCAACACTGAAGACAATGGCCCCGTCACCAACGTTGAAGCTAATGACAAGGACGACTCTGCTCCCACCTACTGCTTCATGGCACGTGGTGCCAAGGTAAAATCATGCGATGCTTACTTTCAAACATCAAGTGAAGATGACTCTGATTGTGAATCCAAACCCAGCTACAAAACACTTGCTAAAAATGCAACTGAACAACAGAAAGCTATGGAACATACTCAAAAACTGTTAGACAAAAGCGATGACCTGTTGGACGTTGAAATGACCTGTTCTCAGTCCTTAATTGAAGACATAAAAAATCTTCATGTTAAGTACCAGGAATTTGAAAGTCGTCATGAAACGCTCTCAACCACTCATGAAAAGCTCTCCTATGATTATCTTCAAAGGAAGCAAGAGCTTGAGAAATTGAGAGCGGCTCATGAAGATCTTCAAAAAGAGAATGAGTCACTTCGTGCTCAACAGATCAGTTCCGCTCAGGAAGGATTTGAACCACCATGTCTAAAATGCCTTGAGCGTGATAATGCTACTTCTGTTGCTGAATGTTCTATGGCTGCTACTGTTGCAATATCTTCAACTACTGATGTGGTAACTAACCCCTCTGTTGAGGATACCACTACTATTGCTGATGAAAATACTAGGTTGAAGACATTGCTTGAAACAGGATGTACAAAAGTCTCAAAGGGCATCGAGACAACGTGCGATGTCCTCAAAAGAAGATTCGAACCGAAACCCTAGGAAAGAGGGTGTTGGGTTCGAGAGGAAAATGAATGTTGATGGCTCCTCTTCGGAAGCCCGAGCGGTACCCAAAACCACATGGGTTGTCAAAGGGACCTTCATGGATCCATCCACCTTATCTGGCTTCACTTGTGCTAACCCTATTATCATTGATGAATCCTTTGATGCAAACTATAAACTGTTTAAGAATCAGAATGGTGAAGTGTTTGCCAGGTATATTGGTACTAACTGCAGGAATGGGCCACCTATGAAGAAGATCTGGGTTCCCAAAAGTTGTCTTGAGAATCTTCATGTGAATGTCATCATGACACCACACAGGAAGAAGATAAATCCTGCACAAAAGCTTCATATGGTCCAAAGGCTTCATATGCACGGAGGACTCACCGAGTCACCCTAACGCCAATGTTTTGCAGGGAAATCATACTCAGACTTATGAATATGAGCGTGTTTCTTCAAACCGCTATGTTCATAAAACTAAGAACTTTTCTGCTTATTCATATGAGTATCATTCATCTCCTGCGAGGCTATTTGCTAGGTATCCAAAGCCGAAGTTCTCAGATTCTGCACTTAGACTCATTGCTTCTAAGCCACTCCTGAAGATGTGGGTGGTTAAGAAGAATTAACTTTCTTTTGCAGGGAAAGGTCTCCAGCCGGAAATCAAAGGCGTCTGATTCTATTGCTGGGGACCTAAAACATCTTGTAGGATGCAAGATCAAATGCCCAAATGGTCTCACTATGTATTTTGTTCCTGAATCGTTTGCCAATCATCCTATCAGTCCTAATCTTGATCTGAGCTTTGATAATCCTCTTGCCCGTCAAATGTTTATGCTTCACAATACTCTTGGTGAAGCCTATCCCCTAACTGCATCAGTAGGGTATGACACCTCATGCTTCGTAATGGATTATGGACAGCGGATGCACTAATCATATGACTGGTGATCGAAGTCTTCTCATGGACTCAACCTTACGTCCATCTGACAAGAGTCACATCACATTTGCTGACACTAGTAAAAGCAAGGTATTGGGTCTAGGTAGAGTTGCAATCTCAAAGGATCAGCACATGGATAAAGTGATGCTTGTTGAATCCCTTGGTTTCAACTTAATGTCTGTCTCGATGCTTTGTGACTTTAACATGATTGTGATATTTAGAAAATATCGTTGCCTTGTACTAATGGAATCTGACAAGTCTCTAGTCTTTGAAGGGTACCTAAAAGATGATCTGTACATGGTAGATTTCTCAGCAGGTCCACAGCTTGCCGTATGTCTTCTTGCAAGAGCTTCAGAGTACAGGCTCTGGCATCGGAGGCTAGGGCATGCTGGCATGAGGAACTTACACACTCTCGCAAAGAACAAGCATCTCATAGGCATCGAGGGCATCAAGTTCAAGAAGGATCACTTGTGCGTTGCCTGCGAAGCTGTAAAGATGAATAGGGCCAAGCATCCCTCGAAGACAATCATGACAACATCTCAACCCTTCGAGCTGCTGAACATGGACTTATTTGGCCCTATCCACTACTCTACTCTCACTACTACTGCTTGTCTCTATGGCTTCGTCATTGTTGATGATTATTCAAGATATACGTGAGTGCACATAATTCTCTACAAGACTGAAGTGCGGGATGTCTTCAGACGCTTCGCCAACCGTGCCATGAACAACTGTGGCGTCAAGATCAAGCATATCAGGAGTGACAATGGCACAGAGTTCAAGAACACCGGCCTTGATATTTACATGGATACATTAGGCATCACTCATGAGTTCTCAGCTCCGTACACACCTCAACAGAATGGCATCATGGAGCGCAAGAACAAAACACTCATTGAGATGGCTCGGACGATGCTCGATGAATACAAGACACCAAGAAAGTTCTGGCCTGAAGATATTGATACTGCATGCCATGTCATCAACCGTGTTTCTCTTCACAAGCTTCTAAATAAAACATCCTATGAACTCCTCACTGGTAAGAAGCCAAATGTCAGTTACTTCAGAGTATTTGGTCCTAGGTGCTGGATCAAGGATCCACATCACACTTCAAAATTTGCACCGAAAGCACATGAAGGTTTTATGCTCGGTTACGGAAAGAATTCGCACTCCTACAGAGTCTTCAACCTCATTCACAATAAAGTGGTTGAAACTGTGGATGTGCGGTTCGATGAGACTAACGGCTCGCAAAGAGAGCACCTGCCAAATGTGCTAGATGAAGTTCCACCTAGTGAATCCATCAAGATCATGGGAACTGGAGAAATCATACCGTCTGAAGCACAGCCTGAAGAGGAACTTATCATTTCTGCACCTAATCAACCAGAAGACAATGCTCATCCCGAAGACAATTCTCCCAATGATGACAATGATCAGCAAGAGAAAATTCTTCGTCCAGTTCATCCTCGTGTTGCAAATGAAGTACAGATTGAGAAGATAATTGATAGCATCAATGCGCCTGGTCCACTCACTCGTTCAAGAGCAACACAGCTAGCGAATTTCTATGGGCACTTTGCATTTGTCTCAATATCTGAACCCAAGAAAGTTGATGAAGCCTTCATGGAACCTGAATGGATTCAAGCTATGCAAGAGAGCTTCAACAGTTCAAGCTGAACAATGTCTGGGAACTTGTCAAGCGTCCTGACCCCCACAAGCACAACATAATAGGCACAAAATGGATATATCGCAACAAGCAAGATGAGCATGGTCAAGTTGTCAGAAACAAGGCTCGTCTCGTTGCTCAAGGATACACTCAAGTTGAAGGGATTGACTTTGATGAAACTTTTGCTCCTGTAGCTAGGCTTGAAGCTATTCGCATATTGCTAGCTTATGCAAACCATCACAACATCCTGCTGTATCAAATGGATGTGAAGAGTGCATTTCTCAATGGCAAGATTGAAGAAGAAGTGTATGTTGCACAACCTCCTGGCTTTGAAGATCCAAAACATCCTGATATGGTGTACAAGCTAAACAAGGCTCTGTATGGCCTCAAACAAGCCCCTCGCGCTTGGTATGATACACTCAAAGACTTCCTGAAGAGCAAAGGCTTCAAACCTGGTTCCCTGGATCCCACACTCTTCACGAAGACATTATCTTCGGCTGCACCAATCAGAAATACAGTGATGAATTTGGACACATGATGCAAGAGCAATATCAAATGTCCATGATGGGTGAGCTTAAGTTCTTCCTTGGTCTTCAAATTCGTCAGCAAATAAATGGCATCTTCATATCTCAAGATAAATACCTCAAAGACTGCTTGAAGAAGTTTGGAATGCAAGACTGCAAAGGTTACACGACGCCAATGCCAACCAAGAGTCATCTGGGTCCTGACACCAATGGTAAAGAGTTCGATCAAAAGGTATACCGCTCCATGATTGGTTCTTTACTTTATTTATGTGCATCTAGGCCAGATATTATGCTTAGTGTTTGCATGTGTTCTCGATTCCAAGCGGCACCAAAGGAATCGCATCACTTAGCTGTGAAGTGAATTCTTCGATATTTGGCTTACACCCCAACATTAGGATTATGGTATCCAAAGGGCTCAGAGTTTGATCTAGTTGGATTCTTGGATGCAGATTATGCTGGTGACAAGGTGGATCGCAAGTCTACATCAGGCACATGTCACTTTCTGGGACGATCACTTGTCTGTTGGTCTTCAAAGAAGCAGAATTGTGTATCACTCTCCACTTCTGAATCTGAATACATTGCTGCTGGATCTTGCTGCGCTCAGCTTCTATGGATGAAGCAAACACTCAAGGACTATGGCGTCCATCTGAAACAAGTACCACTCTACTGCGGCAACGAAAGCGCCATCAAGATTGCCAACAACCCAGTTCAGCGCTTGAAGACAAAGCACATTGAAATTCGTTATCACTTTCTCAGAGATCATGTCATGAAGGAAGATATTGATATCATACACGTCAACATTGAAGAGCAACTGGCGGATATCTTCACAAAGCCCTTGGATGAGAAAAGGTTTTGCAAGTTGCAGTGTGAGCTAAATATCTTGGAATCCTCAAATGTCATGCGATCAGGCACACATCCTAACACTTATGCATGTTGATGACTTAGATGTGCAACACACAAAGTAAAGTATATCTTCAATCAATGAAGACTTACATTCTAAGTGTGAATACATTAACGCGGAATTTGACTTCGGAGCGCCACGATAATTGTGCGCCATGTCTGGGTCTAATACTTCCTATACGGTGGGTAAATCCACCACCAAATTCTTCTGTTTGAAGTGTTTTTCTCATGGCGTTACACTTGCTATGTCTTCGCATTTGGTTTGTCTTCAATTTCAACAAGTCTTCATGACTATCTTCACTATGTTGATTTGGTTGTATTCTGATATATACATATATTATTGTTCTATCCTCTACAGCATTCACTTATAGCTATGTCTTTTCGTTTGAATCTTTTGAACTAAGTGAATGTGATCGGACCCTAACCTCTCTATGCTTTCTACCTCAAACTCTATCTATCCAAATCATATGCATTCTGTTGAAACTGTCGAATGTATTCTTTGCGTCCTTGTTAGCAGAAGATACAGAGACAAACATTAAATCTGTTTTAAATGTTCAATTCTTATTGGCTGAAACCCGGAGAAGCCGGAACGACCATCCGACAGTCCAGGCGGGCGTGGGAACATGGGACAACTCCCAATGTGTTGCATGTTCGTCACGTGTCCCTCAGATGTGAACCGCCAGGGGCACCTACATAATTGCGCTGTGTCTTCCCTTTCCCTTTAAATACACATCCAATCGCAGTCAAAATCTTTCTTCCACCTCTCCACCTCGACAAACCCTAGCGCCACCGCTAGCTCTCGACGACGCCGGTGACGAAGCGCTTTGCTGTCGCGACCTCTCCGACGCCGTCTTCACGCCGGTCGCGGACATCGTCTTCTCCGCCGCCGCCGTAGGTGTCCTCCGTCGCCAAGTTAGGGCACGGAAGATCTAACTGCTCGGCCTCATCTTCTACTCCGTCTAGCATTTCATCGTGTGGTAAATTAAAACCCTCTTTTTACCGTCTTTTTGATCCTATAGATTCATCCTTTCTACCAAAAGTGGTTTCTACCTCCACAAATTTGGATCTATCATGTCTGCATCTCATATGATGCCTAGTATATTCACTTATGCTTCACATGTATTTAGATTCCTCACTTGTACTTATTCTTGGATTCGTACAAATCTGGAACCAACTCTCAACATATAAGTGAATGTCTTCGCGCTATGAGGTCAATGTCTTCTAAACTGATTTATCCTCAAAAGCTTCTGAGAATGCATATGACCTCTTCCCCTTCCCTCGCATCTCTAATGTTGTCACAGGTACATGTCCGTGGGAGAATCCCTTGGTTCTCATAGTCTGCATTCATTTGCAGAATTCTTACAGCATCACATCAACTCTCCCGAAGCCAGTTCCTGTCTGACCAGCAGACGGAAGCCTTTGACAGTGTTGAAGCCATTCAATCTGAACCTCATGAAAACAGAGAAGTCTGCAAGGAACGGTGGCAGACAGCACCGTGGGAACACATCAAGAGATTTGCCTCCTGACCTCTATGAGCTGTACACGACAGATCCAGAGGAGGACTACAATCAGCGAAAAACCCGAATCCAATGGATTCGAAGATATTAGGCAGAACAATGGTACAAGTACAGGTTCGTGACCCAGGAATATGCTGAGAAGAATTCCATCAAGCGACCCTGGGGAGACATCTTGTACAAAAATCTTCCACCGAGGTCCAGAGCTGAAGCCATTGAACAAGGCTTCTACCCTTGCATGGCCGTGGACCACAGCCTGCAGATACCGACCCATCTTCATTGCTATGGTGTCGTGATGACAATCTATTCAAGCGCAACTTCCAGTTTGTGTAGCGACCCGACCCAAAATCGGTCAAGTCTCTGTGTATCTGTACCATCCCAAGATCATGCTGGCACACACAGTACATTGATGAAATAATCAAAGTTCAATCACACCTGAATTTATTACACGATTCTCATATCGAGTCTTTATTACAATATAATAAATTCGGCCGAAGGCCAACTCATGAGAAATAAACTAAGTAAAGCTGCGGAAGCGTAGAAGAATAGCGAGTCCATCCGACTCCAAAGGGCAATCGCCAAGCGTGGATCGTAGCCTCACTCCTGATCGGAATACTCCTCTGCAACATAAGACGTTGCAGCCGTGTAGGTCAGCATTTTGAATATGCCGGCAAGTCATGAAGAGAGAACAATAATAAAAATTACTAACACTACATGCAATTTGGCTGTGGGGCTCTAAGTTTCATCATTTTGCGAAAAGCCAGTTTTTCCCTACAACAATGGGCTTGTTTGCAAAAACTACAAAATTGTTGGTAGTTTATTGAGATGGTTCCGCCAACCAATGTCTCATTCCCAATTATTAATGAATCCCCTCAATTAATTTATTAATTTCAGTGTTGAGATATCCGAAATACTCCAGGTTCCAGAGGCTCAAATTGTCCGTAACCGGGGACACGGCTAACCGATTAGATCTTCACTCTGCAGAGGTTTATGCACTTTACCCGCAAGAATCGTTCCTCCTTTTAAGTCTTCGCACTTCATGGTGTTTGAAGACGGATGAACAAACAGGTCTTCCAAGAGTTCCTCCGCCACCGCCGTACCCATCCAATCCTACCGTTCTTCTACATCTCGTAGCACCGTCCGCCAGAGTCACACCTAGGGTTGACCAAGCCAGAGCCCATAATGGCTTGCGGCTGCATGTAAGCTTCCGGTCAATGGGGTATACATCCGTCTCTTCGTGGCTGGGTGAAGCTTTCCGCAAGATGTCATGGCGCTTCTCCATGCATCCCGCCAACCACCGGTTTTCTCGAGGTGCCCGTCAACCGTCCTCCACCCAAAGAGTGAATTCTGAAGTCCATCTTGAGCTTGAAGTCATGGGGTTGTCATCATCTTGACTCTCACATCTCCCTTATGATTCACTCAACCATCCCGCTCTCTGAGCATAGCAAAATAAACTACTTCGTCCCGGCAATGGTAACAAGGGGAAATTGGGTTCATCCTACCTCATGATACTACTCAAGAACATAACTTCAAATTCTCCTACTGCATGCATGGTGGGGAGGTATAATTCTAATGCAATAAAATCATGGGTATAGTAAAAGAAATATGACCAATGACTTGCCTTGCTGGCGATCTTCGAAAGCTAGGGACTCGTGGTAGCAAGCTTCGCACTCCGGAAATTCTACCGAGGCAAACAACAATCATAATAAGCATACAACATATGATCACTTAACATAACACCATACTAATATAACACATGAAACAATTGAATCAAAACCCAAAGAAAACTCGAAGAAATCCAAATCAATGTTTTCACCATATCAAACAACAACCAAGAAATAGTTTTACACAACCAAATTTTTTCTTAACAGAGCCCAAGCATGGGTTTTTGCTAATTAACAGAAGAGAAAACTTCATGCAACTAGGAGCAAAAAGAATCACATTAAAAGCTATTATAAAACTCCTATTATGCCTAAAACAATCCTAGCAAGAAAAAATAAAATAAAAGTTTTATTTATTGTAAATAAAAGTTCATGTTCTAAAGTTACAGAAACTAACCTAAAATAAACTATCACATAAGAGAAATAAAATTATTTGCTAAATAAAACAATAGGAAAACAGTAGCTAGTTAAATAAATAGGAATCACATGATTTTGATTAAAACTATTTTTTTATTAGATCTAAAATACCCAAATAAATTCCCTACGGTTTGGCAAGGTCAAAATAAAGTAGTGACAAAAGAATCACTAAAATAAAATAATCCTAACTCATTTTATAGCAGAATTACTAATCTGTCTAAAACTAAAATAAAGCAATTTTAAATAATTTAAACATGGCCAAACGTATTTTCTGCAGAAACTACAATAAATTTGCAAACCAACAAAAAAAGAATCACTTAAAAATATTAAGTAGATTAAAAGATATGGATTTTACAAAACTGAAACTATTCTGTTAAAAACAGAAACGAAAAAAAAATTAACTAAAAAGAAAACTGCGTTAATGGGCCTATCTAACGCATCGGCGTAATATAACTAAAACACGCACGCGGTTTAACAGAAAACAAACCGCGTCAGCCGGTCCAACTAAACCTAACTAAAACCAAAACTAAACCGGAACTAAACCGGTTTATTTAAAATAAACCTACCCCTTCGGGGGATCTAATCTAACGCGTCGAACTTAGATCGGACGGTGGCGAGGTCTCCGCGGCCATCATGGTGGTCGACGACGGCGACGGTCGACGGCGGCTCGGCGACGACAGCGCAGTGGCTCGTGGTCGGGGACGACGGCGGAGTCCTCCGTAGTCTTGGCGAGCAAGGGAGCTCGGGGTGGAGTCAGGCGAGCTCGAGGGGTTCGGGCGGCGGAACGGTGGCAATGGCGGGCGGCGGTGGTCGTCGAGCGATTGCAGCGAGGGAGAGGGTTTTGCGCGGCGAGGGGCGGAACGAGGCGAGGGGTGGGGTTTATATAGGGGGACCGCTTGGGCGAGGGAAAGATCGGGGGAGGATCGGGGAGGATCCCGGATTTTGCGGGATTCCGGCGAGCGGCGGCGCGGGTTGGCGTGGGCGAGGGGAAGAAGGAGAGGTGGGGCCGGGGTGTCGGTGAGAGAGGGAGGGGGGCGTCGGGTCGGGCGACCGAGGCGGAAGGGGTTCGGTGCGGGGGCCTCGGTCGATCGGCTCGGCTCGGCCCGCTGGTGGGCTGGTGGCTCGCCCATTGGGGCCGCCGCTGGCCTGGCTGGCCGCCTCGGCTGGCTGGGCAGTTAGCTGGCTGCCATTGGTTGGGCCGCCTCGGCCTGGCTGGGCAGGTTGGCCTTGTTGGCGCCTGGGGTCTCCTTTTCCTTTTCTATTCTTTTTTTTTGAATTTTGAGAGAGAGAAAATATATTAGATATATATATATTTTATATAGGACATATATATATCAAAATGATCAGGAATATTCCTATAATTTGAACATTTTCGAGGGCAAAACTCAAACTTTATAAAAATTCATTTTCTAAAATTCCAAATAAAATTCAGATTTGAATTCAAACTTTTTGGCAGGTTTTCATCGACATATTTGGAGTGTCATGTTTACTCCTCTCTTACATTTTCTCAAGTATTTGTCGGGCATTGATTTGAAATAAATTTCAACTGCCAAATTTTGTATTCAAATTCTATCAACTCAAAATCTTCTGAAACTTCAAATGTCACTCAAATTCAAACAATATGCATAGATGCTTAGCTATAATTGTAAAACATTCCAAATGGGAAATTTGGGATGTTACAAACCTACCCACCTTAAGATGAATCTCGCCCTCGAGATTCGGGTTGGCTAGCAAATAGGTGCGGGTGGTCTCGGCGGAGGTCTTCTTCTCGTTCCCAGGTGGCTTCCTCCTCGGAGTGGTGACTCCACAGCACCTTGCAAAACTTGATCATCTTGTCTGCGGGTGACTCTGTTCATAGCCTCGAGAATTCGGACGGGTTTCTCCTCATAAGTCGAGATCACTTTGTCGAGTTGTATGGCCTCTAGGGGCCTTTGTGTCTCTCAACGGAATATCAGCCATGTCGGCATGGCATTTCTTCACCGAGAAACATGGAAGACATCATGAACTCCGACAATCCTTCCGCAATTCCAACTTGTAAGCAACTTCTCCACGATGTTCGAGGATTTTGTAGGGCCAATGAACCGGGTGCTAACTTTCCTTTAACACCGAACCTCTTGATTCCACGAAGTGGGGACACACGAAGATATGCCCGGTCTCCGCTTCGTAAGTTACTTCCTTGCGTTCTTCGTCGGCATAACTCTTCGCCTCGATGAGCTACCTTGAGTCTATCTCGAATCAGTTTGACTTTCTCTTGAATCTCGATAAGATCGGGACCGAAAAGTTTTCGATCTCCAACACCATCCCACAACAATGGTGTTCGCACCTCCTTCCGTATAGAGCTTGAAGGGTCCATCTTGATCGGTCTCGATAACTGTTGTTGTATGAGAATTCGCGTATGGAAAATTATCATCCCAGCTAGACCCATAGTCTAGCGCACAAGCTCTCAACATGTCTTCCAGGATCTGGTTGACTCTCTCGGTCCGTCCATCATGCTCATGGATGAAAAGCTGTCTTGAACTCCAGCCTCGCACCCAAAGTTTCATGCAATGATTCCAAAACTTTGAGGTAAATTGTGTTCCTCTATCGACACGATACTCCTCGGAACTCCATGCGAGACATCGATCCTGGTCATGTATATCTTGGCCAACTTAGCGCTGGTATAGGTAGTCTTCACGGAATGAAATGAGCTACCTTGGTCAAACGATCAACCACTACCGGATGGAATCATAACCTGAACGGGTCTGGGTAATCCTGTGATAAAATCCATTCCAAGTTTTTCCCATTTCCACTCGGGAATCGGCAAAGGTTGAAGTAACCTGCTGGCTTCGATGTTCCGCCTTTACTCGTTGGCAAACATCACATACCTTTGCTACGTACTCAGCAATATCCTTCTTCATACCGCCCACCGAAACTTTCCTTCAAATCCAGATACATCTTGGTGTTACCGGGTGAATCGAGTACGGTGAATCATGAGCCTCTGAAGAATTAGCTTCCCGAGTTCGGGATCATTGGGCACATAAATACGATCCTCGTACCATATAGCTCCGTATTCATCCTTACGAAACCCTTTAGCTTTTCCTTCATTCATCCTTTTCTTTATCTCATCAATTTCCTTGTCCGACTTACGGGCTTCACGAATTCTTTCGCCAAAGTGGACTGAATTTCCAGAGTTGCAACATATCCTCTGGAACTATCTCCATCGGAGATCTCTCGAGGTCATCGACTAACTCCTGGGTAATCCTCCCGCTATAAGAGTATTTACATAACTCTTACGGCTCAAAGCATCTGCTACAACATTAGCCTTTCACGGGTGGTAATGCAATCTCATGTCATAGTCCTTGATTAACTCTAGCCATCTCCTCTGCTCGAGGTTCAACTCTTTCTGCGTGAAAATATACTTCAAGCTCTTATGATCTGTGTAAACATCACAATGGTTTCCGATAAGGAAATGTCTCTGTGTCTTGAGTGCATGCACTCTGCTGCTAACTCCAAATCATGTGTGGCATAATTCATCTCGTGTGGTCGTGGCTATGCGGAGGTATAAGCTACAACTTTTCCTTCCTGCATGAGTACTCCTCCGAGTCCACGACGAGAAGCGTCACAATATACCGTAATCCTTGTGTATGTCCGCAAAATCAGATCTTTGGGCTGTAACCAAACGTTTCTTCAATTCCAAAAACGGCTTCACAATCCTCGGTCCAAATGTACTTGGCGTCCTTCTTCAACAGCTCACCATGGGCTTGGCAATCTTCGAGAAGTTCTCAATAAACCTCCGATAATATCCTGCGAGTCCGAGAAAACTGCGGATCTCCTTGATCGATGTGGGCGATCGCTAATCGGTGATCGATACAACCTTGGCGGGGTCAATGCTATCCTTCTCCTGAAATAACATGTCCGAGGAATCCGACTTCCTTCAGCCAAAATTCACATTTGCTGAACTTGGCATACAATCGATGTTCTCGGAGTTTCTCGAACTAGACGCAAATGTTCCTTATGCTCTTCCTCGCTCTTGGAGAAAATCAGTATATCATCGATGAACATCACGACAAACTTGTCCAGATATTCCATAAATACCTTGTTCATCAAATTCATGAAGTATGCAGGGGCATTAGTCAATCCGAATGACATGACGGTATACTCATATAAACCATACCTGGTGGTAAATGCTGTTTTAGGTATATCCGTTTCACGGATCTTCAACTGATGATACCCTGATCGAAGATCGATCTTGGAGAATACCTTGGCTCCAACTAGCTGATCAAATAGATCATTAATCATCGGCAGAGGGTACTTGTTCTTGATGGTCACGTCGTTCAACGAACGATAATCCACAACCATTCTCAGGGTTCCATCCTTCTTCTCTACCAAAAGAACTGGGGCTCCCCAAGGTGACGAGCTTGGCCGAATATATCCTTTCTCCAATAGCTCATTAATTTGATTCTTGATCTCTTTCAAATCGTTCGGGGGCATCCGATAGGGTCTCTTGGATATTGGGGCTGTGTCGGGCAATAACTCAATCAGAAATTCAATGTCCCTGTCCGGTGGCATTCCTGGTAATTCCTCCTAAACACATCGGAAAATCTTGCACTACTAGCACCTCCTCTGAACAACTCCGTGAGGGAATTCACCGATTCTTCATCGATTCGCCGATACATACTTGATCCTCTTCGCGCCCGGGGTGGTGAGCAGAATCGACTTCTTGAGCACAGTCTATGTTTCCTTCAAACCTCGTCAACCAATCCATGCCTAGGATCACATCCAAGGTCCGGGTTTCCAATACTATGAGGTCTGCGGAAATTTATGGTTTCCGATGTTGAGGTTGCATGACAGCCTAAGCACGCCATCATTTCTCCTCTGCGGGCCGACGTGAAGAGGGCTTCTAAGGGTTCTAATGGGTAACCCGTACTTTTCCACAACTACCCTTGATATGAATGAATGTGTTGCACCAGAATCAAAGAGTACCAATACTGGATGTGAATTTAATAAAAACTTACCAACCACAGTGTCTGGCTGATCATAGACGTCCTCCGTGTCAATGTGGTTCACCTGAGCACGAGGAAAAGGGTTGGGCTTCTTTGCTGAGCTTCCATTGCCGTTTCCATTCCTCTGCTTGGCCTCCGGGCAGTCGGTGGCATAGTGCCCTGTTTTCTGGCACTTGAAACAGGTGATGTGACTCAAATCCTTCTGAGCTGGGGCAGGATGATGCTGGTTGCCATTGCCGTTTCCATTGCCTGACTTGTTATCCTGGTTGCGATTGTTCCCATTTCCTCCATGGTTATGTCCTCCATGGGTATGATGGGTATGCCCTCCCGAGTATGGGGCATAACGGGGCTTCTGCTGAGCTCCAGAGTTGTACTTCCCCTGGCCATACTTCCGCTTGCGGCTATCAATCTGCTGCTACTTGGCTTCAAGTATGGTGGCCTTGTCTACCAGCTCCTGGTAGTTGTTGAAGGTATCCACCATAAGCTGCATACCCAGCTCGTCATTGAGTCCCTCAAGAAACTTTTCCTGCTTTGCGGCATCTGTGGCCACATCATCCGGGGCATAGCGAGCTAACTTGCTGAACTCATCCACGTACTGCCCCATAGTACGGTTCCCCTGGCGTAAGTTGCGGAACTCACGCTTCTTGCACTCATGGCTCCGCTGAAACATGAGCGGTGCGGAAAGCTTCTTGGAACTGATCCCACGTGATGGTGGCGATGGGATAAGTGGCGGTGTAGTTCTCCCACCAAGAGGCTGCAGGTCCATCAAGTTGATGTGCGGCAAAGCGCACCTTCTCTCGCATATGTGCATCCAGCGGTGGCTAACTCCTTCCGACCTTGCGGAGCCAATCATCGCCACAATCGGCTCAGGCTGCTAGAGAACACCGGCGGATTCAGCCTTAGGAAGCGGGTCAAGTTGTCAACAGGGGGTGGTGGCGGTGGACCGTTGTTGTTGTTGTTCTGGTTCTGGATGAGCATATGCATGAGGGCATTCTGCTGCTGGATCAGCTGGGTGAGCTCCGGCGGAAAGTTGAGACCGGGGTCACGTCTCGGAGGCATCTCGTGTTTTGGAGTGGATGAGAAAATTAGAATAGAACAAGGGTCTAATGAGAAAATATCACTACCCATATGAATGCACAATCATAATCACACCAATCATTTATTCAATCATCTCAAACATGGTTCAATCTCGATTACAAATTTCACGACTAATCGAAAATAACGGCCTAACTGATCGACGGAAAAATAAAATAACATGGTGGTCGACTAAATGTCTTCATCAATTATCCTTGCGTCCTCTGGTGTGGCGTCCTCCGGTGTGGCGTCCTATGATGCGGCGCCTCCTCTTGTGGCTTTCTTCAGTGGAGCTCTCTTCATGATCCTGGTCATTGCTCACGAGGGGTCCGTCATCTCCACTCGGAAAAAGTCTTCTCCTAAGTCCATCTTCTCCTCTAATGCGGCAACGTCCATCTTCAGCTTGTCAACTCTCTCCATGAAATCCTTGATTTCTTCTTCATGGTCGAGGAAGTCTGCGTGTGCTTTCTCCTCCAGTTCCAGTTCACGGAACAATAGCCTCCTGTGTACCTTGAGTTCGGGCGATGTCGGATCTCCGTTTCTGAGGAGACACTCCAAGTCTTGGACATATGAGAGAATGGAGTCGTCCTCACGAGTGGGATGATATCTCCATTCCTAGCTCTCCGAGAAATCATGGCGAGGTCGATGGGTCGAGCTCGGCCCTGTACTCTTCTCGGAGATGTCCAAGTGCATGATAAATCGCCATGTCTCTTCCGAGGATCCAATTGAAATCGGTAAACTCAAAGTCAATGGGCTCTGAATGTCCTCCGAAGGTCCTCCCTGGAATGTGCACCTCAATCCTGTAGCGGGTATCCGTCGGAAGTGCATTGGTAGGCTTCCGGTGATCGAGGGCGAGCAATCTTCAGCTTCTTCACGATCTGAACCAGCTTCTTGCCGAGAGGCATCGTCTCATCTGGTGGCAAAACTCCGTAGCAGAACTGGGGTGAACTTCGTGACCATCTAGAATGTTGAAAATCGGAGAGAAGTCGAAATGAACAGGGAGAATTACGGAATGATAAGGACATAAAATAAATAGTCTCTTCCTATGGCTTCCCGATCCTAGGGTTACGTCCTACGGTCAGCGTGTGCTCTGAATACCATCTCTGTAGCGACCCGACCCAAAATCGGTCAAGTCTCTGTGTATCTGTACCATCCCAAGATCATCTTTGCACACACAAGACATTGATGAAATAATCAAAGTTCAATCACACCTGAATTTATTACACGATTCTCATATCGAGTCTTTATTACAATAGAATAAATTCGGCCGAAGGCCAACTCATGAGAAATAAACTAAGTAAAGCTGCGGAAGCGTAGAAGAATAGCGAGTCCATCCGACTCCAAAGGGCAATCGCCAAGCGTGGATCGTAGCCTCACTCCTGATCGGAATACTCCTCTGCAACATAAGACGTTGCAGCCGTGTAGGTCAGCATTTTGAATATGCCGGCAAGTCATGAAGAGAGAACAATAATAAAAATTACTAACACTACATGCAATTTGGCTGTGGGGCTCTAAGTTTCATCATTTTGCGAAAAGCCAGTTTTTCCCTACAACAATGGGCTTGTTTGCAAAAACTACAAAATTGTTGGTAGTTTATTGAGATGGTTCCGCCAACCAATGTCTCATTCCCAATTATTAATTAATCCCCTCAATTAATTTATTAATTTCAGTGTTGAGATATCCGAAATACTCCAGGTTCCAGAGGCTCAAATTGTCCGTAACCGGGGACACGGCTAACCGATTAGATCTTCACTCTGCAGAGGTTTGCGCACTTTACCCGCAAGAATCGTTCCCTCCTTTTAAGTCTTCGCACTTCATGGTGTTTGAAGACGGGATGAACAAACAGGGTCTTCCAAGAGTTCCTCCGACACCGCCGGTACCCATCCAATCCTACCGTTCTTCTACATCTCGTAGCACCGTCCGCCAGAGTCACACCTAGGGTTGACCAAGCGAGCCCATAATGGCTTGCGGCTGCACAGTAAGCTTCGGTCAATGGGGTATACATCCGTCTCTTCGTGGCTGGGTGAAGCTTTCCGCAAGATGTCATGGCGCTTCTCCATGCATCCCGCCAACCACTAGTTTTCTCCGGGTGCCCACAACCGTCCTCCACCCAAAGAGTGAATTCTGAAGTCCATCTTGAGCTTGAAGTCATGGGGTTGTCATCATCTTGACTCTCACATCTCCCTTATGATTCACTCACCCATCCCGCCTCTGAGCATAGCAAAATAAACTACTTCGTCCCGGGCAATGGTAACAAGGGGAAATTGGGTTCATCCTACCTCATGATACTACTCAAGAACATAACTTCAAATTCTCCTACTGCATGCATGGTGGGGAGGTATAATTCTAAAGCAATAAAATCATAGGTATAGTAAAAGAAATATGATCAATGACTTGCCTTGCTGACGATCTTCGAAAGCTAGGGACTCGTGGTAGCAAGCTTCGCACTCCGGAAATTCTACCGAGGTAAACAACAATCATAATAAGCATACAACATATGATCACTTAACATATTTTCTACAGAAACTACAATAAATTTGCAAACCAACAAAAAAAGAATCACTTAAAAATATTAAGTAGATTAAAAGATATGGATTTTACAAAACTGAAACTATTCTGTTAAAAACATAAACGAAAAAAAATTAACTAAAAAGAAAACTGCGCTAATGGGCCTATCTAACGCATCGGCGTAATATAACTAGAACACGCACGCGGTTTAACAGAAAACAAACCACGTCGGCCGGTCCAACTAAACCTAACTAAAACCAAAACTAAACCGGAACTAAACCGGTTTATTTAAAATAAACCTACCCCTTCGGGGGATCTAATCTAACGCGTCGAACTTAGATCGGACGGTGGCGAGGGTCTCCGGCGGCTTACCGCGGTGGTCGACAACGGCGACGGTCGACGGCGGCTCGGGCGATGACGGCGCGATGGCTCCGGTGGTCGAGGACGACGGCGGAGTCCTCCGCTGGTCTTGCGAGCAAGGAGCTTCGAGGGTGGAGTCAGGCGAGCTCGAGGGTTCGGGCGGCGGAACAGTGGCAATGGCGGCGGGCGGTGGTGGTCGACAATGAGCGATTGCGGCGAGGGGAGAGGGTTTGGTCTGAGGGGCGGAACGAGGCGAGGGGGGGGTTTATAGGGGGACCGGCTTGGCGAGGGAAAGGTCGGCGGAGGATCGGGGAGGATCCGGATTTTGCGGATTCCGGCGAAGGCGCGCTGTTTGGCGTGGGCGAGGAAGAAGGAGAGGTGGGGCGGGGTGTCGGTGAGAGAGGGAGGGGGGCGTCGGGTCGGGCGGCCGAGGCGGAAGGGGTTCGGCGCGGGGGGCTCGGTCGGTCGGCTCGGCTCGGCTCATTGGTGGGCTGGTGGCTCGCTCACTGGCTGAGCCGCTGGCCATTGGTGGGCCGCCTCGGCTTAGCTGGGCTGATTAGCTCGCCCATTGGTTGGCCGCCTCGGCGCTTAGCTGGGCAGTTAGCTGGTGGCGCTGGGTCTCCTTTTCCTTTTCTATTCTTTTTTTTTGAATTTTGAGAGAGAGAGAAAATATATTAGATATATATATATTTTATATAGGACATATATATATATATCAAAATGATCAGGGGAATATTCCCTATAATTTGAACATTTTTCCAGGGGCAAAACTCAAACTTTATAAAAATTCATTTTTCTAAAATTCCAAATAAAATTCAGATTTGAATTCAAACTTTTTGGCAGGGTTTTTCATCTGACATATTTGGAGTGTCATGTTTACTCCTCTCTTACATTTTTCTCAAGTATTTGTCAGGCATTGATTTGAAATAAATTTCAACTGCCAAATTTTGAATTCAAATTCTATCAACTCAAAATCTTCTGAAACTTCAAATGTCACTCAAATTCAAACAATATGCATAGATGCTTAGCTATAATTGTAAAACATTCCAAATGGGAAATTTGGGATGTTACAGTTTGCCAAGAACTCGGCCAAAGAAAACAAGAAGTCGCGGGGATTAGACTTCAACCCCGGTTCCTCTGCTCCTCGTGCCGATGGCACACGCGAAGCTGAACCCAATCTTGTTGGGCCCTTCTACAACCTAGAAGGTCTCATCACTCATATTATGGTTCAAGGGACAGCCGTGGATGAACCTGCAGACGACGCTGATTCTGACGAAGCGCCTGCACCACCGAAGCCAAAGAAGCTGCAGAAACCCAAGGCTTCAAAGCCTTCCATTGCACCAAAAGCTTCACGAGCGAAGCCTCTGGCCAGTGCTCCTCCTGGACCAAGTGTGCAGTCTGAAGATATCTCACGCATCTCCAAGTCTGAGAAGAATAAAAAGAAGCCCATGCACACCATCGTCCAGCTCGACCCTAACTTGCATTACGAGGAATGAGAATGACACCATTGATCTGTCAAATTCGACGATCTTGCTGATGACGCTCTTGAGCAGCTGATAAAGAGCAAGCAAGAGGCGGGAATCTTCAATGATTTGCCTCTCTTTGACGTGGAAGTATTGAACAACTTCATTAATGAGTGGTTTGACACCCCCAATCTCAGCTTTGATGATCTGCAACTTCCCATTGGCCTAAGCGTCTCCTTCCATGGAGCCATTGCTCCTGAGCTGGCTCTTGCTCAGAAAATTGTTGAGCTGAAGCATAAGATCGATTATGAAAAGGCTCAGTTCAAGAAGCATGTGGCCAAGCTCAGTGGCAGACGTCCAAAACTTCAAGGTCATGCTGCATGAGCTCAAGGAAGCGTTTCACAAGAAACGTGAAGAAGCCAAAGGTTCTCATGAGCGCATGAAGATTCTCGCTGGCAAGTGTGTTCAAGCTAACAATGAAGCAGAGAAGCGCAAGGCACTTGGGCGTCCTGGCATCGACCCTAAGATGGCTGCCAAGCAGAAGAAGAAGCCTGTTGTGGACCAAGATGAACCATCCAGGCGGGAAGAACCTCGCATTGTCTTCCCCACTAGTATGACAGGCGTGAAGCCTAAGGTCCCCACAGTGGCTTCAGAGCTTCAGAAGACAAGGGCAGCTGAAGCCAAAGCTAGAAAGCGCAAGACCAAGAACACCACTGATGATGCTCCAGCCACCAAGAAGCGCAAGACCAAGAAGAGAGATCGGGCTGCTCCCACAGAGCCCCTTGTCGTCGAGCCAATTTCTGTTGCTCGTCCTCCATCTGCACAACAAGAACATCGTTTGATAGTTCACGAGCCTGCTTCCCCAGAGGCTCCTGAAGCTGAAGACATTCCAGCTGTTGACCCCATCACAGCTGAAGACATTGGTCATCAAGACAATGTTGAAGATGATGAAGTCCTTCCTCAGATCGAGCACAATGTGGTATCATCGCCTGTTGTTACGAACAGCGAACTCATCAGCGTTGGTCGTCCATTGACGCCAATTGCTCAGGATGACTCATGGGCTGATCACCCACAAGACTCCCCCCGTCAAGCAGAAACATCAGTTACTCCCCCAACTCAAGTCACCACTCCGGTGATTGAAGATGAAGACTTTGTGGCCCGACCAACTCCATCTCCACAAGCATCGCCCGCGTTCCGCAGGCCTCGCAAAGGACCAAGGCCACAGGTCACTCTGTCAAGTGTTCCAGAAGGAGAAGAGCGCCAATCGGTTTCACGCCAAGTCTTTCCTAAAGCCTCTCCAACTGTGAACAACCCCGAGACTGAAGCCAACATGGCTGAAGATATTCCGGCTGCATCAGCCGATGACCAAGAAGAACCAAGAGAAGAAGAAGAATGTGTTGCTACACCCCCAACCAACCAAGTTGTTCTCGAGGAGAACGGTCGACCCTCCGCCTACTCAAGTGGAGGTTAACAACATTGAGGCGACCACCAACACCAACATCAAGCCAATGGCGTTGTCATGGCTGAAGCTAATGGCGCTGAACTCAATGTGGTGCCCGGTGATAGCACTTGAAGTCAATGCTGCACTGATGCAAATCTGCGACTGAAGTCACTTGCCATCGCCATCGCTCTCCCGCATCGCCTCCCGTGCCACATACTATTGAGCAAGCATACAACTATGGTCAGCTGGTCACTGTCAGATGGCCTATTCTGGTTCCTCCACCTGCTGTTGGTCCGTAATTTGATTATCATGCCGAGCACATGCCTCAGGTCCAGAAGCCAAAGCCAAGATTGCCCAGGTTTCAAGGTACTGCCACTTCACCAGGGTCCTTCAATGCAAATGGCTTCATTGTGCACAAAACTTTCTTTAATAGTGCCAAGAACCCATATTCCAAGCCAAGGATTTCATCAGATCAGTTCTGGAGCTATCAGCAGCGTAGTTATTATTCTTGTGTTCTTTATGATCAAGGGCGCATCTTCCCTCATATACGTCTTGACTGTGAAGCCATTGCTGGACTGCCATGCCTTGAAGAAGCCCTTGACTGCTTTTGTGATGCTGGATTGCTGAATTTTGTGACTGATAAGGAGCATTGGAATGAAGAGCTTCTTCTGCAATTCTATGCCACCCTCCACATCGCGGCTACAACAGGGATTTGAAGACATGGGTCCTTGAGTGGATGACAGGCAACGTACACCATGAAGCTAAAGCTTTTGACATTATTGAGCTCACTGGTCTGCCCACTCCAGGTGAACTATATGAACCTGGTTGTCAGCTTCACCGCAATGCTTTGGAGAGCATCTTTCAGAAGCCAGAGCCCAACATGAACCAAAAGCTGAGCATGATGAAGCCTTTGCCACATGACGCTGATTACCCAAAGGAGTTCTTTGTCAAAGACCTAGAGTATCTGCCCCGCACTATTTATCATATCATCAGGCGAACTCTATGGCCTGTCAAAGGACATTCTTCAGCAGCAAAACTTGAAGGAGCAATGAAGACTTTGGTCTTTTATATCTTCAACGGCATCAGCTTCAATGCTCAAGACTTCTTTATCGAGCGGTTGGCTGTATCAAGCTCTGATCTCTTTGGACTGAAGTTCTACGCTCCATGGGTCATGCGCCTCATCAAGCTACATTTAGTTGTCCACTATCAGCCCTCTGCTCGCAACCATCTGATCTTTCTGCCAGAGGTTGATATGTCAGTTGAAGCCATATACCCAGAGCCTGCCAAGGAGCCTGTTTGTCTTCACAATGCTGATCACCAAAGCTTCACGCAACCCATTGAAGGAGTCCAGGTAGTCACTCGTGTTTATCCTTTGGCTGGCAATACACGCTTACCTCACCGTGCTCAAACTGAAGCCACTGAAAGCACTATTGCTCAAAGGCCTCGCAAGCGATCTCGTGTTCTCAATGACCAAGAACTTCTCGTTGCCCTGCATCAGAAACAGGATAAGCATCACTACTGGCCGAAGCGGCAGATGCAAAGCCTCTTGGTGGACGTCAATCGCATTCGCAATCTTGCCACCAAGAACAGCTTTGTTACTCATGAAACCTGTTGGGGGTCTTGGAAGAGTTTGACATTGCTGAGTGCTGAAGGAGACCTTCAAGACGATGGCTTCACTGAAAGATTCAAGTTTGACTCCACTCCTCCAAGGAATGTTGTCTTGCGTCGAACTCCGTCTCTTGAAGACTCTGATTATTCCTCCTCAGCTGCAACGGTGAATGCCAGAGTGATAGATGATCAAGATGATGCTACTTCACCACCTCCAACTTCAGCACGTATCGACACTGCACCAAGTTCTTCTGCATTGCCAAACCCCGACGCCGACCCTGCATCTTCTCCTACTCCTTCTGGGAACGAGTAGAGGCTCTACGTCTTCAAACCTTTTTGGTCCTTCCTAACAAAAGGGGGAGAAGCATATGAGTTGATAGTCTTCAAGCGAGTCCATATGGGCGGTTGCTTTATATTTTTCCTAGTGTTTACAACTATCGCTTTTGGTACATTTGGTTCTTTGGGTTGTAACACTTAAACTTGATGGTCGTCTGCTACTTGTTTTCTATTCTGTGATGCGATGATAAATTCCACATGTGCGATGATAAATCCCGCACGAAGTCATATTGCAGACGTCCATTTTTCATTATGCATATCATTATCTTCATTATATCAAATCATGCATGATAAATTGTCTTCATAAGTTGAAGAGGATCTCCACAAGTATAACCTGCCATGTGCATTTGCATTCCAAAAGCAAATTACTTATATGCACATCTTCAGGGGGAGCCTTCTGCTACTTATGAAGACAATACCTAAATCCTTTACAATTTCACATACTTTTATCCCCGTTGAAAACTTCAACCAGTTTGTCATCAATCACCAAAAAGGGGGAGATTGTAAGTGCATCTAGTGCCACCCCTAGTTGGTTTTGGAGTATTGACGACAAACCTGGCTGAGGGACTAATGTGTTTGTGAGAAATGCAGGATAACACAGGTAATAGTCCCTCATTGATTCGGTTTACCTACCGGAGATGACCCCTAAAAATGTATGAAGACATTGAAGACAATGGTGGTGTGTGAAGATATTCACATTGAAGACTATGACAAGAGAAGGCATTGCATGAAGACTATGGAGCGCGAAGACTTAGTTGTTTTGATGTTTCCTTTTCTTCTTTGTTGAGTCGTAGGAACCACTGTACTATTAAGTGGGGTCCCAGTGAACAAAGTCAGAGTGACTGAAGTGATGCTCAACCAAATCCTATGTCTTCGAGCGAAGACAATGAGAGCAAATCTTATCCAGAGATGGATGAGTCAGGTTTACTTGTAGCCCAAGTCAAGTTGCCGCGTGTGTTTGAAATCTGACCGTTGGAACACAATGTCAGTTCCTTAGTGACCCAGGGTCATTTCGGACAAATCAGGTCGGGTTGCCTAGTGGCTATAAATAGCCCACCCCCTACACCATAAATTGGTGGCTGCTTAGAGTTAGTGCACGGCTTTTGTCGTTTGAGAGCAACCCACCTCGAAGCTTTTGAGAGAGAAAACCTTGCGAGGACAAAGCCCAAACACCCGAGCCAAAGAGTGTTAGGCATAATCAAGTCTTTCGTCGTCGCGACTCAAGACTTGTTACACTTGAGAACTGTGAATCCTCCAGCCGGTTAGGCGTCGCGTTCTGAGCATCCAAGAGTCATTGTGGATCGCCGGTGAATGAAGTCTGTGAAGGTTTGGAAGTCTACCTTGAAGAATTATCAGAGTGATTGGGCGAGGACTGGGTGTCCTTAGCTCAAGCGGAATAAGGTGAAGACACGGTCTCCTGAGTAAAATCTCAGCCTCCCTAACCAGACGTACAGTTGTCACAACAACTGGAACTGGTTCAACAAATCCTTGTCTTCGCCAAGCGACTGGTTCTATTGTCTCCCTCTCTTTATTTACGGTTTGTCTTCGTGAAGTCATTGCCTGTTTGCTTTACCTATTTGTATTCACTTGTGACTACTATCGTTCTTCGGCTTCATACCATCTTCCATCCTGATCCTTACTACCTAGCTGCTATTAGTCTTCGTGCTTTCACTTCATTGCATACTTGACTATGGCTTGCTTAGTGTAGTTTACCTTCCGCTGCATATCAATAGGTTCATTTCTATTGTCTGTCTACGAAACTCTCATGTTTTGAAGACTTTCATAAAAATCGCCTATCCCCCCCCCCCTCTAGTCGATAACTAGCACTTTCAGGTAACAGTTGTTTAATCTTGCTGGAAAATATAGAACCTTACGTCCAGAGTCAGAATTTTTAAAAATCATAGGAGCGATGAAAAACTCTGAATTTCTTGAGTTTGATTAATATACAAATTAATCAGGTCGTCCTATTTTTTCAAAAAAATTGGAGTTCCAGAAGTTTGCGTTTAAGTCAGATTACTACAGACTGTTCTGTTTTGACAGGTTCTGTTTTCTTTGTGTTGTGTGCTTATTTTGATGGCTCTATGGTTTTCTTTGATGAGTTTTTGCCATAGAAGAGTTGGAATTAAGTAGATATAATACAAAAACAAAATACGAATTGGTTTGACACAATACTTTTAGTAGTGGTTTACTTTCGTTCACCAATGGATCTCATGAAGGTTTTGTTGAGTTTTATGTGATTGAAGTTTTCAAGTTTTTGGTTATCTTACGGTGGATGAAGGAAGGATGGAAGAACCTAAGCTTGGGGATGCCCCGGCATCCCAAACTATTATCCAAAAATGAGCAAGCAACTAAGCTTGGGGATGCCCCCGAGTGGCATCCCTGCTTTCTTCCAACGATCATCGGTATTTTACTCGAAACTATATTTTTATTTGTCACATGATATGTGTTTTGCTTGGAGAGTCTTGTATGATATGAATCTTTGCTTGTTTTATTTTGTGTTTTAAGTCATCAATCCTTGCTGGACACACCTATTTGAGAGAGCCAAAATTATCATGACTTGTTAGAATTGCTCTCTATGCTTCACTTAAATCTTTTATGAGCTAGGACTTGCTCTAGTGCTTCACTTATATCTTTTTTAGCACGGTGTGCTTAGTATTTTTGAAGAAATGCTTTCTTGCTTCACTTAGATTTATTTGAGAGTTAGTAAAATTTTGAAGAAATTCTCTCTTGCTTCACTTAAATTATTTTGAGAGAAAGAAAAAGAATTATGCTCATGATCTTCACTTATATTTGTTTGAGCTTGTGAAAAGCAACACATGAAAATTAGTCCAAAAGTGATAGATATCCAAGAAGGATAAAAGAAATAAAAATGTCATGAAGATCATTGGACAAAATAAACTTGATTCTTAGTAATAGTTTTGAGATATGATGATGTGATATGTGAGTTGTGTTGGTGAGTAATTGTGCTCTAGTAAGAATATTGGTGTTAAGGTTTGTGATTCCCTATGCATGCACAAAAGTCAACAATCATGCAATGAAAATTATATCCTACTTATGGTGCATTATTCGGTGTTAATTATTCTTAATGCTTGCTTATGAGATTATTCGTTTCTTGGTTGGTCTCTTCTCAATCTTTTGCTAGCCTTCATTTTGCACCAAGTATGATCTCTACTTGTGCATCCAAAGTCCTTTAAACCAGTTTTTGCCACATGTGTCCACTATATCTACCTATATGCGGTATTCTTTTGCTGTTCTAAGCAAATTTGCATGTGCCGTCTCTAAATTTTTTTTAAATACTTCTCTTTTGTGTGTGTGTTTCGCTCGCGGAGCGGTGAGGGGTGGCTAATATTTTCCATGCTAGATGTGTTATTCTCAAGATGAGTGTTTATTCACTTGTCATTGCACGAGAGTAAGGCAAAGGTATTTGGGATTCCCAGTCCCGAAATGAAAAAAAATATTTACTTTATGTTGTCATATAATAAATTCCTTGGAAAGTGTTGGTATGGAAGGCAACCGTGGATTTGGCTAGCCATGGAAAGTGAAAGTATGGTGGAAAAAGGAATAAACTTTATTTTCTGTTTGGGAACCGCCTATGGCATATCTAGCATCGAAAGTGTTCGGAACTCTAAGTCGTTTTCGTTGGTGGGATGGATACACCTCCCAAAATGTTTTTATCTCTAAGTTTTTCGCTTTGAGCTCTGGCACCTCTACAAATCCCTACTTCCCTCTGCGAAGGGCCTTCCTTTTACTTTATGCAATTTTTATTTTGAATTTGAGTCTCCATCTTCTCTTACAAAAGCACCAACTAGGAGGCAATGTGATCGTACTCAAGTATTGAGTGTAGCTAATATTCGGGTGTGTTTCATGAATGGATCAATGTTTGAGCATGATGGGCAAGGGATAACTTATTTTAGCGTTGATATTTTGAAAGACATGGTTGCTTGTTGATATGCTTGAGTATCTAAATTATTATGTCAAAACTAGACTATTGCTTGGAATCACATAAAAGTCCAAATGTCCATGCTATAAAGAAAAGAATATGATATGACATGATAGACAACACTCCACATAAAATATTATGTTTTTATCACTTACCTACTCGAGGACAAGTAGGAGTTAAGCTTGGGGATGTTGATACGTCTCCAACGTATCTATAATTTTTTATTATTCTGTGTTGTTTTATTATCAATCTTGGATGTTTTATAATCATTTTATAGTCATTTTATATCATTTTTTAGTACTAACCTATTGACATAGTGCCAAGTGCGAGTTGCTGTTTTTTCCATGTTTTTTACATCGTAGAAAATCAATACCAGACGGAGTCCAAATGCCACAAAACTCCGCGATGATTTTTTATGGGCCGGAAGGAAAAAGTTGGGCCCTGGTGGCACCTAGGGGGGTCCCGAGGAGGGGACAACCCACCAGGGCGCGCCAGGAGGCCCAGGCGCGCCCTGGTGGGTTGTGCCCACCTCAGGTGCCCCTTGGACCACCTCTTTGCTCTAGAAATACCACAATATTCTAGAAACCCTAAAAGCATCGACGAAATATTCATCCAGCCATCGCAGAGTCCAGAACCACCAGATCCAATCTAGACACCATCTCGGATGGGGTTCACCACCTCCATTGGTGCCTCTCCGATGATGCGTGAGTAGTTCTTTGTAGACCTTCGGGTCCGTAGTTAGTAGCTAGATGGCTTTCTCTCTCCCCTTCTCAATACAATGGTCTCTTGGAGATCCATATGATGTAACTCTTTTTGCGGTGTGTTTGTTGGGATCTGATGAACTTTGAGTTTCTGATGAGTCATATCTTTTTATATCCATGAAAATTATTTGAGTTTCTTTGATCTCTTATATGCACGATCTCTTATAGCCTCGTGTTTCTTCTCCGATATTTGGGTTTGGTTTGGCCAACTTGATCTATTTATCTTGCCATGGGAAGAGATGCCCGGTAGTGGGTTCGATCTTACCATGCTTGATCGGAGTGACAGAAAGGGAACCGACACGTATGTATCGTTGCTACTAAGGATAAAAAGACGAGATATATATCTACCGCCATAGATAAATGGATCTTGTCTATATCATGTCATCGTTCTTATTGCATTACTCCGTTTTTCCATGAATTGAATACACTAGATGCATGCTGGATAGCGGTCGATGTGTGGAGTAATAGTAGTAGATGCAGTCAGGAGTCGGTCTACTAATATTGGATGTGATGCCTATGTAATGATCATTGCCTGGATATCGTCATAATTATTTGAGGTTCTATCAATTGCCCAACAGTAAATTGTTTACCCACCATTTGCTATCTTTCTCGAGAGAAGCCACTACTGAAACCTACGGCCCCCGAGTCTTCTTTCTCATATATTTGCTTGCAATCTACTTTTTCCTTGATTTTATTTTCATATGTATTAAACCAAAAATACAAAAATACCTTGCTGCAATTTTTCTTTATTTATTTTATTTAGTGTTTGATCTATCAATTTACTACAAAATTACCTCACGTCCGCTTGCACTTGAGGCGCCGTACCCCGAAAGGGATTGACAATCCCTTTAACACGTCGGGTTGTGAGTGGTTGTTATTTGTGTGCAGGGGTTGTTTATGTTGTGTTGCTAGGTTCTCCTACTGGTTTGATAACCTTGGTCTCATCTGAGGGAAATACCTACCGCCGATGTGCTACATCATCCCTTCCTCTTTGGGGAAATACCGAAGTAGCTTCAAGCGACATCAGTGGGTAGAAGCTATTCCAACTAGTAGTGGTGATCATGACACTTCCATTAAAATTCTTAAAGAAGTCATTTTCCCAAGGTTTGGAGTCCCTAGATATTTAATGACTGATGGTGGTTCACACTTTATTCATGGTGCTTTCCGTAAAATACTTGCTAAATATGATGTTAACCGTAGAATTGCTTCACCTTATCATCCTCAATCTAGTGGTCAAATTGAACCTAGCAATAGAGAAATAAAATTAATATTACAAAAAACTGTCAATAGGTATCGAAAGAATTGGTCTAAGAAATTGGATGATGCACTTTGGGCCTACAGAGCAGCTTATAAAAATCCTATGGGTATGTCTCCATATAAAATGGTTTATGGAAAAGCTTGTTTGCCTCTTGAGTTAGAACATAAAGCACATTGGGCAATTAAATAACTCAATTATGACTTAAAATTTACCGGCGAAAAGAGGTTATTTGATATTAGCTCACTAGATGAATGGAGAACCCAAGCTTATGAAAATGCCAAACTGTTCAAAGAAAAAGTTAAGAGGTGGCATGACAAAAGAATCCAAAAGCGGGAATTCAAAGTTGGTGAATGTGTTCTTTTGTACAACTCTTATTTTAGTTTTTTACAAGAAAACTTCTTTCCTAATGGGAAGGACCATATATTATCGAAGAGGTTTATTGTTCTGGAGCCATTAAGATCAATATTCTGAGGGCACTAATCCAAAGGTGGTCAATGGGCAAAGAATTAAGCACTATATCTCACATATGCATATTAATGTTGAAACCAACATTATCCAAACCATGACACCAGAGGAACACATAAAGGAAACCGTCCAGAACATTCCAGAACCCTGAAAAAGAGGAGGTACGTGATATGGTAAGTAAACAGACTCTGAAAAATCCGAAAAAATATTTCCTGTGTGTTTTGGAATATCAGAAAAATAGGAAAAATAAGAAACAACCAGGAAGGCAACCGAGGTGGGCACAATACACCAGGGTGCGTCTGCCCTTCCTAGCGCGCCCTGGTGGGTTGTGGTCCCCTCAGGCACCTTCTCGACTCCGTTTTCCTTCCATTTTCTTGTTTCCCAAGATAAAAAATCTTTGTATACCCCCGTACGCATTGACCACCGCATCACAGAGAAATATTTTGTTCTTGTTTCGTGCTATTTTCTGTCTGATTTATCAAGCCAGGCATCATGTCTTCTCTCTCCTCCAACAACATAGAATGGGATGCTTGGTTGATGAATATACAACTGAAAAGAGAGGGACCAAAGGAAGCCATCAACGAGGACAAGGGCAAGGAAGCTACAGGTGGCCTGGCTCAAGCAGGAGGGCATGCCATGCCAGCTGAAGAAGAAGAAGATATCCTTCAACCATACTACAATCATCTCACCCATATTGAAATTGAAGCCTTTAGGGCCTTTGAAACGGTTCATGTTCAAAATAAATATCTCACTCATGAAAAAAAACGTTTGCAAGAGAAAATCATCGCCCTCCGGAGCATCATTCATAGATTGGAGTACCTCTTGAGCCTGAAGTGTGATGCTACTACATCATCACCACCACCATCATCATCTTCCCCACCAAAGGATACTTGAGTTCACAGGTATGGGCACTCCCCTAGGCTTGTGCCAAGCTTGGGGGAGATGCCCCGGTATCGTATCACCATAACTTTTATTACCATTACCTATCTTAGTTCAATCTTTAGCTATCTCATGATTTAGTTGAATAAAATTTCAGTATGATCTATTTTTAAGTATTAGTCCCGTGATCTATCCATGTAGTGAGAGTTATATAATAAAGTTTAGTTTGAGTTTTGCTTCCTTACTTTTATTTTTCAATCAAAATAAAATAAAATAATGAAAAAGATCATATGCTAATCTTATGGTAAGTAATTACATCACATAAGGAAAAGTATAAGTGGTAAAATTTGTTGAAAGTTAACAAACATAGCATTGGTCAATGATGCAACTCATGAAAGAATTAATAAGGGAAGAGAAGATTCACATGAAAATACACTATATTGGACATCTTTTATGATTGTGAGCTTTCATTAAATATTATATGCCAAAATTGTTGACGTTGGACAAGGAAGACAACATAATGATTTATGTTTGTTCATATTCACATAGAAGTTATATTGTCATATATCCTTCAACATGTGGTGCTTGCTCAATATCTTTGCTAGCCAAAATTCTGCAGTAAGTAGAGATACTACTTGTGCATCCAAAAAACTTAAACCCAAAATCTTATTTTGAGAGTCCAGCATACCTACCTATGGATTGAGCAAGATACTTCAAGTAAGTTGTCATCGGTGCAATAAGGCAACTAAAATTGCTTCTAAATGTGTTTGATCATTTAGTGTAAGAGAAATTAAGCGTTGTATGAACTTGTGAGGGCAAAGTAATAAAAGCGACGGACTTCATAATAAAGGTTGCTGTCATAAGGGGCAATATAAATGTGATGTTCTTTTGCATTAAGAGATTGTGCATACAAACCAAAAAGCGCATGACAACCTCTGCTTCCCTCTACGAAGGGCCTATCTTTTACTTTATGTATTTACTTTTCATGCAAGAGTCAAAATATTCTTCCATATTCCTTTTTATTTTCTCTCCTTGCAAGCACCATGTGGTGGGGAAAGATCTAGGCACATATACCCAGTTGGATATGAGTGAGCATGAATTATTATTGTTGAAATCACCCTTGGGTGAATAAGTTGGGAGGCAAAACTATAAACCCCTATCTTTCTATGTGTCTGGTTGAAACTTTTTGCTCATGTGTATGAGGTGAGTGTTAGCAATCATAGAAGATTAAATGATGGTTGAGTATGTGGACTTGCCAAAAGGCTATGATAAGAGACCCTTCCTGAAAATATGATGAAGTTCGTCAGATCCGTGCTACACTCTTTTGGTGCAACCTCTGGCATGTGGGTCAACTATCAGAAGTCGCTAGCTATCATGATCCATGGGAACAACACTGACCGGGACCGGGTCGAGTCTATTTTACATTGCCGGATGGGGATTTTTCCTTGTAAGTACCTTGGCCTCCAATTGGCCATACGACAACTCTCAAGGGAGGAGTGGCAGCCCATGATCGACCAAGCCAAGAAGTCTGCCCCGGCCTGGCAGAGAGGGTTGTTGCACCGTCTGGGACGTCTGGTGCTGGTTAAGTCTGTAATCTCTGCTTAGCCTATCCATCATTTCATGGTCACAGAAGCTCCTGCTTGGGTGTTTGAAGAGTTAGATCAATGGATGCGCTCCTTCTTCTGGGACGGCAAAGATAAAGTTAACGGAGGTCAGTGTTTGGTGGCTTGGAACTCGGTTTGCAAGCCTACGTGGCTCAGAGGTCTGGGCATGCGCAACATGCAATTACAAGGCTTGGCTTTGAGAGTGAGATGGGAGTGGCTGAGAAGGACGGACCCTGAGAGGCCGTGGCAAGGGTTTCCCATGGTTGTGGACAAAGAGGCTCGAGCAGTCTTTGATAGCCTGGTGCACATTGAGGTTGGAGTGGGCAACAGAGTTATGTTCTGGAGAGATAGATGGATACACGGCTTTGCGGTTAAAGACATTGCACCGTGCATATATGCCTTGGTTGACACGAGAACGATCAACCGTCGCACGGTTGAGGAAGGCTTGCAAAACGCTAGATGGCTGCATGACATTTTCGGTGTGGTTAACTTTGGTGGCCACTTGCAACTTCTTCACCTAAACCTTGCGATCAGCACGGTGAACCGGGACCCCTATGCGGAAGATTCCGGCTGATCCTTCTGGTTGTTACACTGCCAAATCCACGTACCACAGGCTCTGTTTCGGTGCTGAGAGGGTCCCTTACGCCTCATGCATATGGAAGAGCTGGGCCCTCCTCAAGTGCAAAATCTTTGTATGGTTGGCAGTTCAACACCGGATATGGACTTCTGATCGAAGAGCGAGGCATGGCCTTCAGGACGCTCCTTCTGCCTGCTACACGTGCCTTCAAGAAGAGGATAACGCGGAGCACATTCTTGCTCAATGCGTTTACGCGAGAGAAGTGTGGCACTACATGTTCGAGGCGCTAAGCCTTCAGGGTAGCATCCCGGAGCCGGAGGACTGTTTGTTGGAGTGGTGGTTAGCTAGGAGAGCCCATTACAGAAAGGGTGCCAAGTGTGGGTTTGACACGGTGATCATTGCCACCACTTGGGCCTTATGGAAGCAGCGTAACGCTAGAGTGTTCCACAGGACTAATCAACAGATGACGGCGCCAGACTTGGCCCTTGCCATCATCGCGGAGCTCAAAAATGGAGATTGGCTGGTTTGGGAGGAGGAGGCTATGGCACGTTTTGTGAGAGTGTTGGCATAGGATAATTGTAGGGTGTGCTAGGGCTAGGGTGTGCGTTCCCGATGGAAGCTCGCTTCCATCCAAACTCTCTTGTATATTGTGCTCTGTTTCTCCTCTTCTATAACCTTTGGCATACTCTCGAAAAAAATATGATGAATTGTAGTTGCAAAGTTGACTAAGAACATAGTTTGTTGGTTTTCAATAGATTTTATGCTTTTTTACTTCGATGTTGTGATGAATTGTTACTTGTTTATAAGAAGTTATATGAGAAAGTTTTATCATAAAGTTTGTTGTTGTTATAATAATAATAAGCATGATGCTACTATGTCTGTATTTTGTTTTTATCGACATCTCTCTCTCCAAACATGTGGACATGATTTTTGATATCGGCTTTCGCTTGAGGACAAGAAAGGTCTAAGCTTGGGGGAGTTGATAATATCAATCTCAGAACATAGTGGATACCAGGGATCAAGCCCTAACAAATTGATCGATTACAAGATAAATCTCATCCAACCCCATCATCATCCAACAAGCCTACGAAGGAATTACTCGCTCCTAGTGGTGTGCATCATGAAATTGGTGATGAAGAAGGGTTGGTGGTGATGATGATGGCGACAAATCCCCTCTCTAGAGCCCCGAACGGACTCCAGATCTGGCCCCCCGATGAAGAACAAGAGGTGGCAGTGGCTCCGTATCATAGAACGCGACGAAACTTATTCTCTTATTTTTTTTCTCGGGGAAAAGGAATTTATAGGCTTGAGATTAGGGTCAGCAGAGCCACATGGGCTCCACAAGGCATCAAGGCGCGCCGAGGGGGTGGTCGCGCCCGTTGCCTTGTGGGTAACTGGTGGCCCCCTCCGGTGGATCTTCACTCTAGTATTTTTTATATATTCCATAGAAAATCTCCAAAAAGTTTTGTCCAATTCCGAGAAATTTTATTTTTGCACAAAAACCAACACCATGGTAGTTCTGCTAAAAACAACGTCAGTTCGAGTTAGTTTCATTCAAATCATGCAAATTAGAGTCCAAAATAAGAGCAAAAGTGTTTGGAAAAGTAGATACGATGGAGACATATCAGGGGATGGGGAGGCGGAGTTCGCTGTCACCCAAGCCACGGGGATGGCGGAGCAGCAGACCATCATAGAGTCCATCCAAGTCGAGGCCTGTGTGGAGGCTAGCTGGGAGTTCCTCTGGTAGGAGGGGAGCGACCGACGCGCTCATCGCCAAACTTGGTGCAGAGATAGAGGAGGAGGCCGGAGCGGAGTAGCCGGAGCTGCAGCTGCCGTCCATGTACCCGGAGCCGGGCACGGAGATAGTCGACATCTCTGACGAGGACTAGGCTAGGTGATCTACGTAGTACATAGGTTTTTTCCCGCATGCTTTTGTATGGATTTAACTATTTTAGTATGAGGTGTTCGGATGCAGTTGAGCAAATTCGAGGATTGACCGGTCACTGCCTGCGGACGCGCTCGGGCACATCCGCGGGCCTTTGAGGGGTCATATTTGTCATATGCGGTTGTAGATGCTCTTATAGGACTAAATCTTCTTACTAGTGCTTCCAAGCCCTAGTGACCCATCATTATTGTGAGAAGGCGAATGTTTTGTGCAATGGCTAGTGTTCAAGAAAAATATTGTAAATGTAAACATTGAAAAATATACTCAAGGAAATTGGTTAGCCGAGTACTTAACTAGATTTGTTTAATACTATTATTCATCATGAGTTCTTCAAAAAGTCACACTTTCTCATCGATATAATTCATACCATATCTTATAGTTCACAAGTTCACTTGTGAACTCGTCTTTTCTCCACCTTTTCTTTTGCTATACCCAGTTGGGTTCCTATAGTTGGGGAACGTAGTATTTCAAAAAAAAAAATCCTACGATCATGAAAGATCTATCTAGGAGAAGCATAGCAACGAGCGGGAAGAGTGTGGCAAAGTACCCTCGTAGACCGAAAGCGGAAGCGTTTAGTAACGCAGTTGATGTAGTCGAACGTCTTCGCGATCCAACCGATCCAAGTACCGAACACACGGCACCTCCACGATCTGCACACGTTCAGCTCGGTGACGTCCCTCGAACTCTTGATCCAGTTGAGGCCTGATACGTCCATTTTGCATCATGCTTTCATATCAACATTTATTGCATTATGGGATGTTTTTGCACGTTATGTCACAATTCTTATGCCTATTATCTCTTATTTTACAAGGTTTACATGAAGAGGGAGAATGCCGGCAGCTGGAATTCTGGGCTGGAAAAGGAGCAAATATTAGAGACCTATTCTGCACAGCTCCAAAAGTCCTGAAACTTCACGGAAGTTATTTTTGGAATTAATAAAAAATATTGGCGAAAGAATCCACCAGAGGGTGCCCACACCCTGGCCATGAGGGTGGGGGTGCACCCTACCCCCTGGGCGTGCCCCCTGCCTTGTGGGGCCCCTGGCAGGCCTCCGGTGCCCATCTTCTGCTATATGAAGTCTTTCGTCCAAGAAAAAATTATAAGCAAGCTTTCGGGAAGAAACTCCACCGCCACGAGGTGGAACCTTGGCGGAACCAATCTAGGGCTCCGGCAGAGCTGTTATGCCGAGGAAACTTCCCTCCGGGAGGGGGAAATCATCGCCATCATCATCACCAATGATCCTCTCATCGGGAGGGGGTCGATCTCCATCAACATCTTCACCAGCACCATCTCCTCTCAAACCCTAGTTCACCCCTTGTATCCAATCTTTGTCCCAAAGCCTCATATTGCTACTTGTGGGTTGCTAGTAGTATTGATTACTCCTTGTAGTTGATGCTAGTTGGTTTATTTGGTGGAAGATCATATGTTCAGATCCATTATGCATATTAATACCCCTCTGATTATGAACATGAATATGATTTGTGAGTAGCTACGTTTGTTCCTAAGGACATGGGAGAAGTCTTGCTATAAGTAGTCATGTGAATTTGGTATTCGTTCGATATTTTGATGAAATGTATGTTGTCTCTCCTCTAGTGGTGTTATGTGAATGTCTACTACATGACACTTCCCCATTGTTTGGGCCTAGAGGAAGGCATTGGGAAGTAATAAGTAGATGATGGGTTGCTAGAGTGACAGAAGCTTAAACCCTAGTTTATAAGTTGCTTCGTAAGGGGTTGATTTGGATCCATATGTTTCATGCTATGGTTAGGTTTACCTTAATACTTCTTTTGTAGTTGTGTATGCTTGCAATAGGGGTTAATCATAAGTGGGATGCTTGTCCAAGAAAGGGCAGCACCCAAGCACTGGTCCACCCACATACCAAATTATCAAAGTTACGAACACGAACCATATGAGCGTGATGAAAACTAGCTTGACGATAATTCCCATGTGTCCTCCGGAGGGCTTTTCTCTATATAATATTTTGTCCAGGCTTGTCCTTTGCTACAAAAAGGATTGGGCCATCTTGCTGCACCTTATTTACTTTCATTACTTGTTACTCGTTACAAATTACCTTATCACAAAACTATCTATTATCGATAATTTCAGTGCTTGCAGAGAATACCTTACTGGAAACTGCTTATCATTTCCTTCTGCTCCTCGTTGGGTTCGACACTCTTACTTATCGAAAGGACTACGATAGATCCCCTATACTTGTGGGTCATCAAGACTCTTTTCTGGCGCCGTTGCCGGGGAGGAGGAGCCGGTCGAAGAGATCCCTGAACAGGATGGACAACACACCCTGATCGCCGGCAGAGATAGTTTCCGCACGTCGCCCCACCAGCCTGGGAGCCGCACTGTGATGTGGAATTTGGTAAGGAAAAATGTATATAGTGTGCTGAAATTTACTGTCACTTGTTACTATGGAACATAATCCTTTGAGGGGCTTGTTCGGGGTATCTTCACCCCGACCAGTAGAGCCGAGAGTTGCTCCTCAACCCACTGAATCTACTGAAAATGTTTACTTTGAAATTCCTTCGGGTATGATAGAGAAACTGCTAGCTAATCCTTTTGCAGGAGATGGAACATTGCATCCCGATTTACACCTAATCTATGTGTATGAAGTTTGTGGATTATTTAAGCTTGCAGGTATGCCCAATGATGTTATCAAGAAGAAGGTCTTCCCTTTATCTTTGAAGGGAGAGGCATTGACATGGTATAGGCTATGTGATGATATGGGATCATGGAACTACAAACGATTGAAATTGGAATTTCATCAGCAGTTTTATCCTATGCATCTTGTTCATCGTGATCGTAATTATATATATAATTTTTGGCCTCGCAAAGGATAAAGCATCGCTCAAGTTTGGGGGAGGCTTAAGTCAATGTTATATTCATGCCCCGATCATGAGCTCTCAAGAGAAATGATTATTCAAAAAAATTATGCTCGGGTTTCTCTCAATAATCGCTCCATGCTCAATACTTCTTGTACTGGATCTTTTATGATGAAGACTATTGAATTCAAATGGGATTTATTGGAAAGAATTAAACGCAACTCTGGAGATTGGGATCTCGATGAAGGTAAGGAGTCGGGTATAACACCTAAGTTTGATTGTGTTAAATCTTTTATGGATACCGATGTTTTCCGTGAATTTAGCACTAAATATGGACTTGACTCTGAGATAGTAGCTTCTTTCTGTGAATCCTTTTCTACTCATGTTGATCTCCCTAAGGAGAAGTGCTTTAAATATAATCCCCCCATTGAAGTAAAAGTATTTGCACCTATTAAAGTTGAAGAAAAGACTATCACTTATAATGATCCTGTCGTTCCTACTGCTTATATTGAGAAGCCACCTTTCCCTGTTAGAATAAAGGATCATGCTAAAGCTTCAACTGTGGTCAACAAAAGTAATATTAGGACACATAAACCCCCTGAGCAAGTTAAAGTTGAACCTAAAATTGCTATGGTTAAATATCTCTTGGCTGATAATATCGATGGGCATGTTATTTACTTCTGTGATGAAGCTGCTAGAATTGCTAGACCTGGTACTAAAAATAAACTTAGACCTATTGTAGGCATGCCTGTTATTTCTATTAAAATAGGAGATCATTGCTATCATGGCTTATGTGATATGGGTGCTAGTGCTAGTGCAATACCTCATTCTTTATACGAAGAAATTATGCATGATATTGCACCTGCTGAGATAGAAGATATCGATGTTACCATTAAGCTTGCCAATAGAGATACTATTTCACCGATTGGGATTGTTAGAGATGTTGAAGTCTTGTGTGGGAAGGTTAAATATCCTGCTGATTTTCTTGTTCTCGGTTCCCCACAAGATAGCTTTTGTCCCATTATATTTGGTAGACCCTTCTTGAACACTGTTGATGCTAGGATAGACTACAAAAAGGATGTTGTTACTATTGGTTTGGGTGATATGTCTCATGAGTTTAATTTTGCTAAATTTAGTAGACAACCCCGTGATGAGGAATTGCCTAGTAAAGATGAAATTATTGGTCTTGCTTCTATTGCCATGCCTCCTAGTGATCCTTTAGAACAATATTTTCTAGACCATGAAAATGATACGTTTATGAATGAAAGAAGGGAAATAGATGAAGTATTCTTTAAACAGTGACCTATTCTGAAACACAACTTGCCTGTTGAAATCCTAGGGGATCCTCCTCCACCCAAGGGTGATCCCATGTTTGAGCTTAAACCATTGCCTGATACTCTTAAATATGCTTATCTTGATGAAAAGAAGATATATCTTGTTATTATTAGTGCTAACCTTTCAGAGCATGAGGAAAAGAAATTATTTAAAACTCTAAAGAAGCACCGTGCTGTTATTGGATATACTCTAGCTGATCTTAAGGGCATTAGTCCCACTCTATGTCAACACAAAATAAATTTGAAGAAAGACGCCAAACCAGTTATTGATCACCAATGACGGCTAAATCCTAAGATGAAAGAAGTGGTAAGAAAGGAAATATTAAAGCTCCTTAAAGCAGGTATAATTTATCCTGTTGCTGATAGTCAGTGGGTAAGTCATGTCCATTGTGTCCCTAAGAAGGGAGGTATTACTGTCGTTCCTAATGATAAAGATGAATTGATTTCGCAAAGAATTATTACAGGTTATAGGATGGTAATTGATTTCCACAAATTAAATAAAGCTACTAAAAAAGATCATTACCCTTTGACTTTCATTGATCAAATGATAGAAAGATTATCCAAACATACACATTTTTTGCTTTCTAGATGGTTACTCTGGTTTCTCTCAAATACATGTGTCAGCTGAGGATCAAGAAAAGACCACTTTTACATGCCCTTTCGGTACCTTTGCTTATAGATGTATGCCTTTTGGTTTATGTAATGCACCTACTACCTTTCAAAGATGCATGATGGCTATATTCTTTGACTTCTGTGAAAAGATTTGTGAGGTTTTCATGGATGATTTCTCTGTTTATGGATCCTCTTTTGATGATTGCTTGAGCAACCTTGATTGAGTTTTGCAGAGATGTGAAGAAACTAATCTTGTCTTGAACTGGGAGAAATGCCACTTTATGGTAAATGAAGGCATTGTCTTGGGGCATAAAATTTCGGAAAGAGGTATTGAAGTTGATAAAGCTAAAGTTGATGCCATTGAAAAGATGTCGTGTCCCAAGGACATCAAAGGTATAAGAAGTTTCCTTGGTCTTGCCGATTTTTATAGGAGGTTCATTAAGGACTTCTCAAAAATTTCCCGGCCTCTGACTAATCTATTACAAAAAGATATACCTTTTGTCTTTGATGATGATTATGTGGAAGCATTTGAAATACTTAAGAAAGCATTAATTTCTGCACCTATTGTTCAGCCACCTGATTGGAATTTACCCTTTGAAATTATGTGTGATGTTAGTGATTATGTTGTAGGTGCTGTTCTAGGACAAAGAGTTGATAAGAAATTAAATGTTATTCAATATGCTAGTAAAAATCTAGACAATGCCTAGAGAAAGTATGCTACTACTGAAAAAGAATTCTTAGCAGTTGTATGTGCTTGTGATAAGTTCAGACCTTATATTGTTGATTCTAAAGTAACTATCACGCTGCTATTAAATATCTTATGGAAAAGAAAGATGCTAAACCTAGACTTATTAGATGGGTTCTCTTGCTACAAGAATTTGATTTGCATATTATTGATAGAAAGGGAGCTGAGAACCCCGTTGCAGACAATTTGTCTAGGTTAGAGAATGTTCTTGATGACCCACTACCTATTGATGACAGCTTTCCTGATGAACGATTAGCTGTCATAAATGCTTCTCGTGCGGCTCCATGGTATGCTGATTATGCTAATTATATTGTTGCTAAATTTATACCACCTAGTTTCACATACCAGCAAAAGAAAAAAGTTTTCATATGATTTAAGACATTACTTCTGGGATGACCCACACCTTTATAAAGAAGGAGTAGATTGTGTTATTAGACGTTGTATACCTGAGCATGAACAGGAATAGATCATACACAAGTGTCACTCCGAAGCTTATGGAGGACACCACGCTGGAGATAGAACTGCACATAAGGTATTGCAATCCAGTTTTTATTGGCCTACTCTCTACAAGGATGCCCGTAAGTTTGTCTTATCTTGTGATGAATGTCAAAGAATTGGTAATATTAGTAGACATCAAGAAATGCCTATGAATTATTCACTCGTTATTGAACCATTTGATGTTTGGGTCTTCGATTATATGGGACCGTTTCCTTCCTCTAATGGTTATACACATATTTTAGTTGCTGTTGATTACGTTACTAAGTGGGTAGAAGCTATTCCAACTAGTAGTGTTGATCATAACACCTCTATTAAGATGCTTAAAGAAGTTACTTTTCCAAGGTTTGGAGTCCCTAGGTATTTAATGACTGATGGTGGTTCACATTTTATTAATGGTGCCTTTCGTAAAATGCTTGCTAAGTACGATGTTAATCATAGAATTGCATCTCCATAACACCCACAGTCTAGTGGTCAAGTAGAATTGAGTAATAGAGAGCTCAAATTAATTTTGCAAAAGACTGTTAATAGATCTAGAAAGAATTGGTCCAAGAAACTTGATGATGCATTATGGGCCTATAGAACTGCATATAAAAATCCTATGGGTATGTCTCCATATAAAATGGTTTATGGAAAAGCATTTCACTTACCTCTCGAACTAGAACATAAGGCATATTGGGCCATTAAAGAGCTCAATTATGATTTCAAACTTGCCGGTGAGAAGAGGCTATTTGACATTAGCTCACTTGATGAATGGAGAACCCAGGCCTATGAGAATGCCAAACTGTTTAAAGAAAAAGTCAAAAGATGGCATGACAAAAGGATACAAAAGCGTGAGTTTAATGTAGGTGATTATGTGTTGCTATTCAACTCTCGTTTAAGATTTTTGCAGGCAAACTTCTCTCTAAATGGGAAGGTCCTTACGTTATCGAGGAGGTCTATCGTTCCGGTGCCATAAAAATCAACAACTTCGAAGGCACAAATCCGAAGGTGGTGAACGGTCAAAGAATCAAACATTATATCTCAGGTAATCAAATAAATGTTGAAACTAATATTATTGAAACCGTAACCCCGGAGGAATACATAAGGGACACTTTCCAGAACGTTTCAGACTCTGAAAAGGAATAGGTATGTGGTGCGGTAAGTAAACTGACTCCAAAATAGTTCTAATGGCAATTTTTCTCCGTTTTGGAATATTTAAGAAAATAGGAAAATAAGAAGTAGTCTGGGAAGGACACGAGGCTTCCACGAGGGTGGAAGGCGCGCCCTACCCCCCTGGGCGCGCCCCCTGCCTCGTGGGCACCTCGTGCACTCTCCGGACTCCATTTTCTTGTACGATACTTCTTTTGGTTGGTAAAAATTCATTATATAATCTCCTGAAGGTTTTGAACACCGTACCATGCAAATATCCTCTGTTTTTGTTTCGAGTTGTTTCTGCCGCAGATTAGGGCAAGATGTCTTCTCAAGAGTCAGTCGGGGAGAGTCGGGTGTCTCATCCGACACAGGGTCCAGGGGCAAACAGCGATGCCTATCACTTTGGGCCCTCAACGGAGGAAGAGATGGAAGCTGACTTGAAAAGGATAGATGCCATGGAGGAGGATCAAGAAGCTACTTCTCGTTTCCGGGCAGGATTCACGATGGGGGAACTACAGAGCTCAGCTATCCCAAACTCGGTCATCCCCTCCAATGTTAAATTTCTCTCTTATGAAAATATGAAAAGAAGTGTTACTTGTTCTCCCGCAGCTATGCAACATCCATGGGTGCAAGGAGCTTTAACCGTCACGGGTAAGCTCCGTAAGGAAATAATGGATCTTAAGCAGCAAGTCAACAAGCTCGAGGAGGAAAATCATATCCTGAGGGGTATCATCGCCAAGAATATCACCTCACCACCTCTAAAGAAAGAGATATAATCACATGGGTATGGGCACTCCCCTTGGCAACTGCCAAGATTGGGGGAGGTGCCCCGGTATCGTATCACCATCACACTCCTATCTTTACCTTTTTCTTAGTTCGATCCTTTTGGTAATATCTTGATCTAGTAGAATAAAGTTTTAGTGTGATTTAGTTTTGAGTTTTGCCTTATGATCCTTCTATGTAATCGAGTCCGTGAGATATATATAATAAAGATTATTGTTGAGTCAAGGGCTTGATTATCTTGCTATGATCGTGATGGAATTAAAGAAAAAGAAAGAATAAAAAGAAATAAAGAGATCATATTGATCTTATGGAGAGTAATGACTTCACATATAAAGAGTATGATGGATAAAAGTTGTTGAAAGTTGACAAACATAGTTTTGGTCATCGTTGCAATTAATAGGAAGTAATAAAAAAAGAGAAGTTTTCACATATAAATATACTATCTTGGACATCTTTTATGATTGTGAGCACTCATTAAAATATGACATGCTAAAGAGTTGATGTTGGACAAGGAAGACAACGTAATGGGTTATGTTTTCTTATATCCGAAACAAAGTATATTGTCATGGATCATCCAACATGTTGAGCTTGCCTTTCTCCCTCATGCTAGCCAAATTTTTTGCACCAAGTAGAGATACTACTTGTGCTTCCGAATATCCTTAAACCCAGTTTTGCCATGAGAGTCCACCATATCTACCTATGGATTGAGTAAGATCCTTCAAGTAAGTTGTCATGTTGCTTGCAATAAAAATTGCTTTCTAAATATGTATGATATATTAGTGTGGAGAAAATAAACTTTATACGATCTTGTGATGTGGAAGAAATAAAAGCGACGGACTGCATAATAAAGGTCCATATCACAAGTGGCAATATAAAGTGACATTCTTTTGCATTAAGATTTCGTGCATCCAACCCCAAAAGCACATGATAACCTCTGATTCCCTCTGTGAAGGGCCTATCTTTTACTTTTACCTTATGCAAGAGTCATGGTGATCTTCACCTTTCCTTTTTACATTTTATCCTTTGGCAAGCACATTGTGTTGGAAAGATTCTGATATATATATCCAATTGGATGTAAGTTAGCATGAACTATTATTGTTGACATTACCCTTGAGGTAAAAGGTTGGGAGGCAACACTATAAGCCCTATCTTTCTCTGTGTCCGATTAAAACTCCATACCCATAAGTATTGTGTGAGTGTTAGCAATTGTGAAAGACTATATGATAGTTGAGTATGTGGACTTGCTGAAAAGCTCTTATATTGACTCTTTCCGATGTTATGATAAATTGCAATTGCTTCAATGACCGAGATTATAGTTTGTTGGTTCTCAATAAAGTTTCTGATTCATACTTTACATTGTGTTTAGATTATTCCTTGAGCATAAGAAATCATATGACAATATCCATATATGTTGTTGTTATAAGAATGATCATGATGCCCTCATGTCCGTATTTTATTTTATCGACACCTCTATCTCTAAACATGTGGACATATTTATCGTTATCGGCTTCCGCTTGAGGACAAGCGAGATCTAAGCTTGGGGGAGTTGATACGTCCATTTTGCATCATGCTTTTATATCGACATTTATTGCATTATGGGATGTTATTGCACGTTATGTCACAATACTTATGCCTATTCTATCTTATTTTACAAGGTTTACATGAAGAGGGAGAATGCCGGCAGCTAGAACTCTGGGCTGGAAAAGGAGCAAATATTAGAGACCTATTCTGCACAGCTCCAAAAGTCCTGAAACTTCATGGAAGTTATTTTTGGAATTAATAAAAAATACTGGCGAAATAATCCACCGGAGGGGGCCCACACACTGGCCACGAGGGTGGGGGGCGCGCCCTACCCGCCTGGGCGCACCCCCTGCCTCGTGGGCCCCCTGGCAGGTCTCCGGTGCCCATCTTCTGCTATATGAAGTCTTTTACCCTGGAAAAAATCATAAGAAAGCTTTCCGGAAGAAACTCCGCCGCCACGAGGCGGAACCTTGGCGGAACCAATCTAGGGCTCCGGCAGAGCTGTTCTGCCGAGGAAACTTCCCTCCGAGAGGGGGAAATCATCGCCATCGTCATCACCAACGATCCTCTCATCGGGAGGGGGTCAATCTCCATCAACATCTTCACCAGCACCATCTCCTCTCAAACTCTAGTTCACCTCTTGTATCCAATCTTTTTCCCAAAGCCTCAGATTGGTACCTGTGGGTTGCTAGTAGTGTTGATTACTCCTTGTAGTTGATGCTAGTTGGTTTATTTGGTGGAAGATCATATGTTCAGATCCATTATGCATATTAATACCCCTCTAATTATGAACATGAATATGATTTGTGAGTAATTACGTTTGTTCCTCAGGACACGTGAGAAGTCCTGCTATAAGTAGTCATGTGAATTTGGTATTCTTTCGATATTTTGATGAGATGTATGTTGTCTCTCCTCTAGTGGTGTTATGTGAACGTCGACTACATGACACTTCACCATTGTTTGGGCCTAGAGGAAGGCATAGGGAAGTAATAAGTAGATGATGGGTTGCTAGAGTGACAGAAGCTTAAACCCTAGTTTATGAGTTGCTTCGTAAGGGGCTGATTTGGATCCATATGTTTCATGCTATGGTTAGGTTTACCTTAATACTTCTTTTGTAGTTGCGGATGCTTGCAATATGGGTTAATCATAAGTGGGATGCTTGTCCAAGAAAGGGAAGCACCCAAGCACCGGTCCACCCACATACCAAATTATCAAAGTAACGAACGCGAATCATATGAGCGTGATGAAAACTAGCTTGACGATAATTCCCATGTGTCCTCGGGAGCGCTTTTCTTTATATAAGAGTTTGCCCAGGCTTGTCCTTTGCTACAAAAAGGATTGGGCCATCTTGCTGCACCTTATTTACTTTCATTACTTGTTACTCATTATAAATTACCTTATCACAAAACTATCTATTACCGATAATTTCAGTGCTTGCAGAGAATACCTTACTGAAAACTGCTTATCATTTCCTTCTGCTCCTCATTGGGTTCGACACTCTTACTTATCGAAATGACTACGATAGATCCCCTATACTTGTGGGTCATCAAGGTTGAGTGAGAGTTCCGTCAGCACGACGGCGTGGTGACGATGATGATGAAGTTACCGGTGCAGGGCTTCGCCTAAGCATTACGACGATATGACCGAGGTGTGTAACTATGGAGGGGGGCCACCGCACACGGCTAAGACAAATCTTGGAGTGCCTTTGGGGTGCCCCTTGCCCACGTATATAAAGGAGGGGGGAAGAGGAGGCTGGCCTAGGAGGGGCGCGCCTATAGGGGGAGTCCAACTAGGATTCCCAATCCTAGTTGGAGTCCCCTTCCTTTTCCAAGAGGGGAGAAAGGGAAGGAGTAGGAGAGGGAGAAGGAAAGAGAGGGGGACGCCACCCCCTCCCAAGTCCAATTCGGACTTGCCATGGGGGGCGCGCGGCCACCCCTTGAGGCCCTTCTCTCCTTTCCCATATGGCCAATTAAGGCCCACTACTTCCTCCGGCGAATTCCCGTAACTCTCCGGTACTCCGAAAAATACCCGAATCACTCGGAACCTTTCCGATGTCCGAATATAGCCTTCCAATATATCGATCTTTACGTATCGACCATTTCGAGACTCCTCATCATGTCTGCGATCTCATCCGGGACTCCGAACAACCTTCGATACATCAAATCACATAACTCATAATACAAATTGTCATCGACCGTTAAGCGTGCGAACCCTACGGGTTCGAGAACTATGTAGACATGACCGAGACACATCTTCGGTCAATAACCAATAGCGGAACCTGGATGCTCATATTGGTTCCTACATATTCTACGAAGATCTTTATCGGTCAAACAGCATAACAACATACATTGTTTCCTTTGTCATCGGTATATTACTTGCCCGAGATTCGATCGTCGGTATCCACATACCTAGTTCAATATCGTTACCGGCAAGTCTCTTTACTCGTTCCGTAATGCATCATCCCGTAACTAACTCATTAGTCACATTGCTTGCAAGGCTTATAGTGATGTGCATTACCGAGAGGGCCCAGAGATACCTCTCTGACAATCGGAGTGACAAATCCTAATCTTGATCTATGCCAACTCAACAAACACCATTGGAGACACCTGTAGAGCATCTTTATAATCACCTAGTTATGTTGTGATGTTTGATAACACACTAAGTGTTCCTCCGGTATTCAGGAGTTGCATAATCTCATAGTCATAGGAACATGTATAAGTTATGAAGAAAACAATAGCAACAAACTAAACGATCATAGTGCTAAGCTAACGGATGGGTCAAGTCAATCACATCATTCTCTAATGATGCGATCCCGTTGATCAAATGACAACTCATGTCTATGGCTAGGAAACTTAACCATATTTTATTAACGAGCTAGTCAAGTAGAGGCATACTAGCGACACTCTGTTTGTCTATGTATTCACACATGTACTATGTTTACGGTTAATACTATTCTAGCATGAATAATAAACATTTATCATGATATAAGGAATATAAATAACAACTTTGTTATTGCCTCTAGGGCATATTTCTTTCAGTCTCCCACTTGTACTAGAGTCAATAATCTAGTTCACAATGTCATGTGATTTCATACCAATAGTTCACATCTTTATGTGATTAGTTCACATCTCTATGTGGCTAATACCCAAAGGGTTTACTAGAGTCAATAATCTAGTTCACATCGCTATGTGATTAACACACAAATAGTGATCATGTTTTGCTTGTGAGAGAAGTTTAGTCAACGGGTCTGCCACATTCAGAGCCGTGTGTATTTTGCAAATTTTCTATGTCTACAATGCTCTACACGGAGCTACTCTAGCTAATTGCTCCCACTTTCAATATGTATCTAGATCGAGACTTAGAGTCATCCAGATCGGTGTCAAAGCTTGCATCGACGTAACTCTTTACGACGAACTCTTTGTCACCTCCATAACCGAGAAACATTTCCTTATTCTACTAAGGATAATTTTGACTGCTATTCAGTGATCCACTCCTGGATTACTTTGGTACCTCCCTGATAAACTAATAGCAAGGCACACATCAGGTTTGGTACACAACATTGCATACATGATAGAACCCATAGCTGAAGCATAGGGAATGATTTTCATTTTCTCTTTATCTTCTGCAGTGGTCGGGCATTGAGTCTGACTCAACTTCACACCTTGTAACACAGGCAAGAACCCTTTCTTTACTTGATCCATTTTGAACTTCTTCAAAACTTTATCAAGGTATGTGCTTTGTGAAAGTCCAATCAAGCATCTTGATCTATCTCTATAGATCTTGATGCCTAATATATAAGCAGCTTCACCGAGGTCTTTCATTGAAAAATTCTTATTCAAGTATCCTTTTATGCTATTCAGAAATTCAGTATCATTTCCGATCAACAATATGTCATCCACATATAATATCAGAAATGCTACAGAGCTCCCACCAACTTTCTTGTAAATACATGCTTCTCCAAAAGTCTGTACAAAGCCATATGCTTTGATCACACTATCAAAGCGTATATTCCAACTCCGAGAGGCTTGCACCAGTCCATAAATGGATCGCTAGAGCTTGCACACTTTGTTAGCACCTTTTGGATCGACAAAACCTTCTGGTTGCATCATATACAACTCTTCTTTAAGATATCCATTAAGGAATGCAGTTTTGACATCCATTTGCCAAATTTCATAATCATAAAAAAATGCGGCAATTGCTAACATGATTCGGACGGACTTAAGCATCGCTACGGGTGAGAAGGTCTCATCGTAGTCAACACCTTGAACTTGTCGAAAACCTTTCGCAACAATTCGAGCTTTGTAGACAGTAACATTACCGTCAGTGTCAGTCTTCTTCTTGAAGATCCATTTATTCTCTATGGCTTGCCGATCAATGGGCAAGTCAACCAAAGTCCACACTTTGTTCTCATACATGGATCCCATCTTAGATTTCATGGCCTCAAGCCATTTTGCGGAATCTGGGCTCATCATTGCTTCCTCATTGTTTGTAGGTTCATCATGGTCAAGTAACATGACCTTCAGAGCAGGATTATCGTACCACTCTGGTGTGGAGCTTACTCTGGTTGACCTACGAGGTTTGGTAGTAACTTGATCAGAAGTTCCATGATCATCATCATTAGCTTCCTCGCATAATGGTGTAGGAATCACTGGAACTGATTTCTGTCATGAACTACTTTCCAATAAGGGAGTAGGTACAGTTACCTCGTCAAGTTCTACTTTCCTCCCACTCACTTCTTTCGAGAGAAACTCCTTCTCTAGAAAGGATCCATTCTTAGCAACGAATATCTTGCCTTCGCATCTGTGATAGAAGGTGTAACCAACAGTCTCCTTTGGGTATCCTATGAAGACACATTTCTCCGATTTGGGTTCGAGCTTATCAGGTTGAAGCTTTTTCACATAAGCACCGCAGCCCGAAACTTTAAGAAACGACAACTTGGGTTTCCTGCTAAACCACAGTTCGTAAGGTGTCGTCTCAACGGATTTAGATGGTGCCCTATTTAACGTGAATGCAGTCGTCTCTAAAGCATGACCCCAAAACGATAGCGGTAAATCAGTGAGAGACATCATAGATCGCACCATATATAATAAAGTACGATTACGATGTTCGGACACACCATTACGATGTGGTGTTCCGGGTGGCGTGAGTTGCGAAACTATTCCGCATTGTTTTGAATGAAGACCAAACTCGTAACTCAAATATTCTCCTCCACGATCAGATCGTAGAAGCTTTATTTTCTTGTTACGATGATTTTCCACTTCACTCTGAAATTCTTTGAACTTTTCAAATGTTTCAGACTTATGTTTTCAAGTAGATATACCCGTATCTGCTCAAATCATCTGTGAAGGTCAGAAAATAACGATACCTGCCGCGAGCATCAACACTCATCGGACTGCATACATCAGTATGTATTATTTCCAATAAGTCTGTTGCTCGCTCCATTGTTCCGGAGAACGGAGTCTTAGTCATCTTGCCCATGAGGCATGATTCGCAAGCATCAAGTGATTCATAATCAAGTGATTCCAAAAGTCCATCAGAATCGAGTTTCTTCATGCGCTTTACACCAATATGACCTAAACAGCAGTGCCACAAATACGTTGCACTATCATTATTAAACTTATATCTTTTGGCTTCAATTCTATGAATATGTGTATCACTACTATCAAGATTAGTAAAAACAGACCACTCATCAAGGGTGCATGACCATAAAAGATATTACTCATATAAATAGAAAAACCATTATTCTCTGATTTAAATGAATAACCGTCTTGCATCAAACAAGATCCAGATATAATGTTCATGCTCAACGCTGGCACCAAATAACAATTATTCAGGTCTAAAACTAACCCCGAAGGTAGATGTAGAGGTAGCGTGCCGACGATGATCACATCGACTTTGGAACCATTTCCCACGTGCATCATAACCTCGTCCTTAGCCAATCTTCGCTTAATCCGTAGCCCCTGTTTGAGTTGCAAATATTAGCAATGAACCATTATCAAATACCAGCGCCATCTGCGAGCATTAGTAAGGTACACATCAATAACATGTATATCAAATATACCTTTCACTTTGCCATCCTTCTTCTCCGCCAAATACTTGGGGCAATTCGCTTCGATGACCAGTCCCTTTGCAAGAGAAGCACTCGGCCTCGTGCTTAGGTCCAGACTTGGGCTTCTTCACTTGATCAGCAACTTGTTTGCCGTTCTTCTTGAAGTTCCCCTTCTTCCCTTTGCCCTTTTTCTTGAAACTGGTGGTCTTGTTGACCATCAACACTTGACTCTCCTTCTTGATTTCTACCTCCGCAGCCTTTAGCATTGCGAAGAGCTCGAGAATCGTCTTATCCATCCCTTGCATATTATAGTTCATCATGAAGCTCTTGTAGCTTGGTGGCAGTGATTGAAGAACTTCGTTGATGACACTATCAAGTGGAAGATTAACTCCCAGCTGAGTCAAGTGATTGCGGTACCCAGACATTCTGAGTATATGCTCACTGACAGAACTATTCTCCTCCATTTTGCAGCTGTAGAACTTATTGGAGACTTCATATCTCTCAATCCGGGCATTTGCTTGAAATATTAACTTCAACTCCTGGAACATCTCATATGCTCCATGACGTTCAAAACGTCGTTGAAGTCCCGGTTCTAAGCCGTAAAGCATGGCACACTGAACTATCGAGTAGTCATCAGCTTTGCTCTGCCAGGTGTTCACAACATCTGGCGTTGCTCCTGCAGCGGGTTTGGCACCCAACGGTGCTTCTAGGACGTAATTCTTTTGTGCAGCAATGAGGATAATCCTCAAGTTACGGACCCAGTCCGTGTAATTGCTACCATCATCTTTCAACTTAGCTTTCTCTAGGAACGCATTAAAATTCAACGGAACAACAACACGGGCCATTTATGTACAACAACGTAGACATGCAAAATACCATCAGGTACTAAGTTCATGATAAATAAAGTTCAATTAATCATATTACTTAAGAACTCCCACTTAGATAGACATCCCTCTAATCATCTAAGTGATCACGTGATCCATATCAACTAAACCATGTCCGATCATCACGTGAGATGGAGTAGTTTTGAACAGTGAACATCACTATGTTGATCATATCTACTATATGATTCACACTCGATCTTTCGGTCTCAGTGTTTCGAGGCCATATCTGCATATGCTAGGCTCGTCAAGTTTAACCCGAGTATTTTGCTTGTGCAAAACTGGCTTGCACCCGTTGTATGTGAACGTAGAGCTTATCACACCCGATCATCACGTGGTGTCTTGGCACGACGAACTGTAGCAACGATGCATACTCAGGGAGAACACTTGTACCTTGAAATTTAGTGAGAGATCATCTTATAATGCTATCGTTGTACTAAGCAAAATAAGATGCATAAAGGATAAACATCACATGCAATCAATATAAGTGATATGATATGGCCATCGTCATCTTGTGCCTTTGATCTCCATCTCCAAAGCACCGTCATGATCACCATCGTCACCGGCTTGACACCTTGATCTCCATCGAAGCATCATTGTCGTCTCGCCAACTATTGCTTCTACGACTATCGCTACCGCTTAGTGATAAAGTAAAGCAATCACATGGCGATTGAATTTCATACAATAAAGCGACAACCATATGGCTCCTTCCAGTAGCCGATAACTGTGTTGCAAAACATGATTATCTCATACAACAATTTATATAATCATGTCTTGACCATATCACATCACAACATGCCCTGCAAAAACAAGTTATACGTACTCTACTTTGTTGTTGCAAGTTTTACGTGGCCGCTACGGGCTTAGCAAGAACCGTTCTTACCTACGCATCAAAACCACAACGATTTTTCGTCAAGTTTGCTGTTTTAACCTTTAACAAGGACCAGGCGTAGTCACACTCGATTCAACTAAAGTTGGAGAAATAGACACCCACTAGCCACCTGTGTGCGAAGCACGTCGGTAGAACCAGTCTCGCATAAGCATACGCGTAATGTCGATCTGAGCCGCTTCATCCAACAATACCGCCGAATCAAAGTATGACAAGCTGGTAAGCAGTATGACTATTATCGCCCACAACTCTTTGTGTTCTACTCGTGCATGTAACATCTACCCATAGACCTAGCTCGGATGCCATTGTTGGGGAACGTAGTATTTCAAAAATTCTCCTACGATCACGCAAGATCTATCTAGGAGAAGCATAGCAACGAGCGGGAAGAGTGTGTCCACGTACCCTCGTAGACCAAAAGCGGAAGCGTTTAGTAACGCGGTTGATGTAGTCGAACGTCTTCGCGATCCAACCGATCCAAGTACCGAACGCACAGCACCTCCGCGATCTGCACACGTTCAGCTCGGTGACGTCCCTCGAACTCTTGATCTAGTTGAGGCCGAGGGAGAGTTCCGTCAGCACGACGGCATGGTGACGGTGATGATGAAGTTACCGGCGCAGGGCTTCGCCTAAGCACTACGATGATATGACCGAGGTGTGTAACTGCGGAGGGGGGCACCACACACGGCTAAGACAAATCTTGGAGTGCCTTTTGGGTGCCCCTGCCCACGTATATAAAGGAGGGGGAAAGAGGAGGCCGACCTTGGAGGGGCACGCCAATAGGGGGAGTCCAACTAGGATTCCCAATCCTAGTTGGAGTCCCCTTCCTTTTCCAAGAGGGGAGAAAGGGAAGGAGTAGGAGAATGAGAAGGAAAGAGAGGGGGGCGCCGCCCCCTCCCTAGTCCAATTCGGACTTGCCATGGGGGGGGGGCACCCCTTGACCTATGTCTTAAACTTTTCTTTTCATCCTACTGCCATGTAGAGACTAGATGAATATCAACTGCACAATTATGTGTCCAAAATCCAAATTGCGTGGATTGTGGAAGGGGGATTGTGACCGAATGAGCCATTAACATATGTGGTAAAGATTGGATTGGGGAGACGGAGGTAGTGGGTGGAAGATAAACATAGTTGATGTGAACCACAGACATATGTATGCCCCTGTTGCAATGCACATACAATTAGCTATTCTAAATAAAAACTGGTATTTGCTCAGAAGATTAGGATTTTTGCGTGGCGTGCTGCTACGAATAGTTTGGCAGTCCAGATGAATAGAGTTAAACACCATCAGACTAACTTAGGTATGTGCTCTATTTGTGGTGTGGAAGATGAAAGCACTTTCCATGCTCTGGTGAGGTGTTCTAAAGCTCGTGCACTACGGTTGGCCTTGAGAGATTCTTGGAATATTCTGGATTAAGAGTTAGTCAAATGCTCAGGACCGGACTGGCTTTTGAGTTTGCTGGATCAGGTGAGCTTGCAGCAGCAAGAGCAAATTTTATTCCTTCTCTGGCAAGCTTGGGATCAGAGAAATGATTTAATTTTCGGAAAGGGAAAGGAATCCATTACTAACTCGGAAATTTTGTGGAAAATTCTTGGTCCTCTTATATGGTCAATCACGACGCTATATAGCCGGATTCTCGCAACAAAGGTAAGGAAAAGGTGGGAGGTGTTATTTTGGATTTGGCATCGGTGACAGAGCGTGAGGTGTTAAAATCGCCTTCTGTGGATTATATCAAGATCAATATCGATGCTAGTTTTATGGAGAGTATTAATGCTGCCACTGTGGGGGTTGTCGCTAGGAATTCGTTTAGCAAAATTATCATGTCCTCGCGGGATTTTATTGATCAGTGTACTAGTGTCAATGAAGCCGAGCTCCGCGCCTGCCTAGCAGGTCTTTATATCGGTATTACCCTTCACCAGTCTATTATTTTGGAGAATGGCTGTGCTTTCATACATTATTTCCTCGTAAATGACAAGCTTGACAGATCCGCTCTCTTTGATCTGAAGAAAGAGGTTCTGAGTATCATCAAGATGTTTCAAAATTTTAGGCCTCCTTTGGTTCATAGGATAAGAATTTTATAGGAATAGGAAAATCATAGGAAGTGAGATGACATCCATCTCAATTCCTATAGAGAAAGAGATGTTGTTTGGTGCATAGGATAATAATTTTTTATTGAGTCTAGGCTAATGATTTTTTCCTTCAAAATGTGAAAGATTGATTCCTATCCTACATAGGAATAGGAATCAATTCCTACAAACCAAACGGCTTCAAAGGAATTTTTCCTTTGCAAATCTTATCCTATAGAATTCCTACATAATTCCTATGAACTAAAGGAGGCCTGAGTTTCTCGAAAATAAATCGGCGTGCCAATGAGGTGGCACGTGAGATTGCTAAGTTTAGTTTTTAATAGTAGGTCCGACAAGTTGCTCGTTAACCCAGCCCCGCCCTGCGTGACGTATGCTGTAATGACTTATTGTAATAACCTTTTGTTAAATTAATTAATATATGATTTTTTTTCAAAAACTGGTATTGATAGTCAGTTAATCCCAATTAGCAATTTTATATACGACCAAACAACACAATCAGAATTGAAGCTCATCTAATGGCAAAAAAAGAATTCAAGCCCATTTCAATACATAGGCTGATTTTGGTTTTGAATTCAATTTCAATTCCAAGTATTGCAAATCTCTGCTCTCTCATTGGTCCATCCGAAGCTCCCACGGATCACCCCCCTGCCCGCCATGCTCCACCCAGATCCAACGGCGGGCACAGCACGTCACGCGGATCGCTCCCCCCTCCAGCGACGCTCCCGTCTCCAATAAAAGCCGCGCCCTCGCCGCCGTCCAAACGCACAAACTCAGAGCACTCGGATCCAGCACCGCCGCCGCAAACACCACACCTCGAGAGTCCTTGTCGCCGGAGAAGCAGCAAGCAAGATGGCCGGAAGGAAGGGCGGCGACAGGAAGAAGGCGGTGACCCGCTCCGTGAAGGCCGGGCTCCAGTTCCCCGTCGGCCGCATCGGGCGCTACCTCAAGAAGGGCCGCTACGCCCAGCGCGTCGGCTCCGGCGCCCCCGTCTACCTCGCCGCGGTCCTCGAGTACCTCGCCGCCGAGGTAACCGCCTGTCTCCTGCCTCCTCGAGCGTCTCGTCTGCCATGTTCTTCTCGTCCTTGACGGATGACTGACAGATTTCGTTTTGAATCTCAGGTGCTGGAGCTTGCCGGCAACGCGGCCAAGGACAACAAGAAGACCCGAATCGTCCCGCGCCACCTGCTGCTCGCCGTCCGCAATGACCAGGAGCTCGGCAAGCTGCTCGCCGGCGTCACCATCGCCCACGGCGGCGTGATCCCCAACATCAACTCCGTGCTGCTCCCCAAGAAGTCCCCCGCCGCCGCCGAGAAGGAGGCCAAGTCACCCAAGAAGAAGACCGCCACCAAGTCCCCCAAGAAGAAGGCTGCCGCCACCAAGGAGTAGCCGTCGTCCCCATAGCCTAGCCAGTGTTGCTTAGATCCATTTCTCATGGACTAAGATGAGATCCTGTATGTAATGCTCTGTAGTGCCCGTTAGTTTCGTCGAGCAAGGATGACATTGTATCTGTGATTTCTATGGCAATGGCGAAAGATGCAATCATTTCAATCTTGTACTACGAAATTCTCTCTTCTACCATCCCAAAATTTCCATTGATCTGTAATTTTCAGCGATTTATCTTCACTTCCAGCTTATTCCTATCAAGCTGGGAGGAACTGGAAACTGAATCTATGAAGAAGTAGCACTTAGGATTCCCAATCATCCTCCACCTCTCCCTACGTGGCAGCTTATAAGTTGATGATGGTGCTAATTAAATTGGATACGCAAGATGCTTCAGAAGTCCTGCGGACATACATTTCAAATTAGATCTTGACCTCTGTAGTTGAGCTGGTTACATGTTGCTCTGTTTGACAAAAGAATACTTGCAGTTGGAGTTGGAGTTGAGCTGACTACATGCGATCTGAAGTTTGGATAGTTTGATGTAGGTAACAAAACACAGACCTGAGAACGTTTTGGCTGCAAGATGCAAACTAAAATAACTAACCAGATGAGGTGCTGATTTTGTATAATCAGCTAAGGTAGAAACAGATATTGAGAAATTTAGATAGGATTAGTCAGCAAAAAGTCACTTTGGAACCCGGGTGCATTGGAGCCCTATTTTTTTAACTGTGCCAAAATGCTATTTTGAAGTTTCAAAAAATTCTGAAAACAAATTAACATGTTTATATGAATGTATATTACACATGTGTAAGTTTTGATGATGAAATAAGTAACCATGTGAGTTACACAAAAATGACAAAATTGTAATTTTGGAAAGATGAACAGTGCATGCATTATTCACTATTTGGAAATCATCATTTTGTCATTTTTGTATAGGTCGCATATTTACTTATTTCATCACCAAACTTTGCACATGTCTAATATACATCCATATGATCACGTAGATTTTTTTTCAGATTTTTTTTGAAACTTAAATGTGATTTTTAAAGTATTTAAAATAAGGTCCTTCAATACACTCGGGTTCTAAAAATCCACTCTCGATTAGTCAGGCCCTTTTAAAAAGTCCAGTAGAAAAATGGTCTTCACCGGAGTGCACAGGATTCCTGGGTAAATAAGCAAGTTGATGTTGCAGTGGGAACAATTATAAGCAAGAATTTCAGTAAAATTGATTAATAGAAAGAAAAAAAAGGTCAAATGCAGAGTGGGTATACAGTATGTTCATCAGTTAATTCTTTATGGAAAAAATAGGCCCAATGGCGGGTTAATTTTCTCCATTCTGCTTCCCAATTGAAATTTAAAATTTGTTGGGGAAAACAGGCTTGTGGTATTTTTGAAGTTCGGCCGATGATTGTTTAGATATTTTCCGCTTTAGGAAAACAATTTAAATGTTTCATTCTAGCTAAAGTTTTTCTTAAAGGAGCTAAAGACTTTTTAATCTTTCGGCCTAGACTGATAGGTATGTTGATGCATGATATAGACATATCCAAATAAAAAACTTTTTGGATAGGCATGAGCTGTGATTCTGGTTCAATTTGTGGTATGACCGAACGCGCTCATATCACTGCTCATCTTTTATTTTGTTAAATCTATGGCTTGTGGCCGACCATCCGTGTGAGTGGACAAGTTTGCAGACACACTCGTATGATTGCTCATCTACCCTTCTGATAACTTGGTCATGCGTGGTCTCTAGCGATACGAGCCACGGTGCAACCGGGGGCTGTTGTATCACTGGTCAACTATTCAACTGATGGTGTTACGACGTGTGGGTGCGTCCCCTTGTCGGTTACCGGTCCAAGTAGGCTGGACGGAGCCCCCCTAGTCCGGTTCTGCCTGGGCCATCATGTCAGCCCATGGGACCTCTAGGAGAAAGAATTCGGAAGCCTTTCTGTTCAAGACAAACAAGTCGGATCCGTGGAGGACTCCTCTCCATCGATGTAGTCAACTAGGACTCTTATAACACTAGGGCCCCCGATATCTTATATCAGCCAGGGTTGGGCTACTCGATAGAACATGTTAGACATTACAATCCTTCGGTATTACATGTACTTTGTACACCCCAATCGAAATATACACAGAGCAGGAGTAGGGTTTTGCCTCCATCATGAGGGCTTGAACCTTAGTAAACTCACTTCTTGTTTCCCCTCTAACCTAATCACCACATCGGGATACCCCACCGAGGGATCTACCGAAATCATCTTTGACACCATAAAAGAACCACATCAGCCGCAAAACAATACCGCACCAACACTGATACTACATTCTACCACACCATTAGAGGGACCGACTTACTGTTACTAATCAAGCTACAATGCGGAGTAGCAAGATTACCAGAAACCCAAAGAACAAGCTACCTACACCATAAGGGAGGAGATATGTAGATAAGGATACTCTCAGATAGCATAGAGGTGGATGGCTGCTCCAGATCCAAGCAGAGGCACGACAACGCGCGGTGTGGTCCAATTCCAGGCGTGGCAAGCGGCGCATGCATGCGAGACTAGGCGCGATGAGAAGGTGCGCGTTGTCTAGATCCGCACGGTGCGCGACGAGATGAGGCAGGCCAATGCACACTAGTAGAAAACAGGGCATCAGTCCCGGTTCTAGAGGGCCTTTAGTCCCGGTTCTGCAACCAGGACTAAACAATCGGGACTCAAGGCCCCCACTTTTAGTCCCAATTGGGTTATGAACTGGGACTAAATAGCAAGCGCTGGTTTTTTTGAAAGGAGGGGTTTAGGGGTTTCATATTGTGTTTCCCCTTTTATTTTTGTATTTACCATTCAATTCCTTTACATTTAGGGTTTTCGTTTTTATTTCATGTTTTTCATTCAACTAGGCGCTAGCTACTACATATAGCAATGAAGGAACCATTACACAACATCGCAATGAATATATAGAGAGAAATGACCTCTCTTTCTCCATGTATGGTCGAACAACAAGTTTTCGTATATCTATTCGACCTACTACATATAGCATGATCATACATATATACAATTTGACATCTCTTACGATCCCTAACATCATCTACCAAAATAGCATTGCAATTCCTGATGGTATTCTTCGTCTATAGGTATGACGTGCTCAACAAAGAATTCCGCCAATTCCTCTTGAATTCCTCGTATGCGATCATTTGGTAGGAGTTGATCCCGCTTCTGCTAGATCTAATTTAAAGAAGGGGTCACACACACACACACACACACACACACACACACACACACACACACACACACACACACACACACACACACACACACACACACACACACACACACACACACACACATATATATATATATATATATATATATATATATATATATATATATATATATATATATGACAAATTTTATCTACCACCAGTGGTAGTTACCACCACTTGAGTTTTATATGTAGTATGTAGTATCTATCAAATCGGAGAGTATGTACGCGTAGTATGTAATATACAAGAATATTTAGGTAGTATATATACTATTTTCTTGGTAGTATATGTTTCATATTTTGAGTATGCTCTCTTTTATGTACAAATATGTACGTATTTCACAAATATAATAAAACCATGGGCCAACTTGAAATTTTTCATGCAACTCACTTTCGAGTATCTTATATATAGTATATGAACATACTTAAAATGATAAAGTAGGATATATACTACCATAAGATAGTATATGAGACATGTGGGGTAACTACAATATAAAATACACCCAGTAACGGTACATACAAAATGTAGTAACACAATATAGAAAATATAGTAATTTTTCTGAAAATTAGTAAATTAAAACTTAGATAGAATTTTTTTTTCAAAATTACTACATTTTTTACATTGTTTTACTGGATTTTGTATATAAGCGTTACTAGGGGTGTAGAATAAGCTATTCTACACTCATGCTTAGAATAGCGTTACTCTATATATATACGCACCTGCATATGTACATAATTACGTTAGTAGGTATTAGATACCCGTAATAGATAGTTAGGAAAGAAAAACATGTACAAAATTTTGTTAACATGTATTATATACTTGTATTAAATAGTTAGAAAACAAAAAAGAATGTAATATTTCAGAAAATAATTTATTGAGTATATATACCCGTATGTACATAATTTCGGTAGTAGGTATTAGATACACGTATTAGATAGTTAGGAAACAAAAACATGTATAAAATTTCATTAATAGGTATTAGATATTCATATTAAATAGTTAGAAAACAAAAATAGAATGTAATATTTCAGAAAATAATTTACAGAGTATATATACCAGCGTATGTACATAATTTCGTTAGTATATATTAGATACCCGTATTATATAGTTAAGAAACAAAAACATGTACAAAATTTCATTAATAGGTATTAGATACTCCTATTAAATAGTTAGAAAAAATATAATGTAATATTTCAGAAAATAATTTACTGTAGTAGTTCAGAAAATACCCGTATTAGATAGTTAGAAAATAAAATTACGCATATTAGATACGCGTAGTAGTTCAGAAAAATAATCTAACATTAATACGATTTATTGTATGGCAAGTGTTGCATGTCTAATAGTGAAAAATGGAAATAAAAAGGAATTATGGAAAGTCTTGCATGAAGAATAGTTAGGAAACAAATCAAACAGTCATTATGTAGCGCTACATACCTAAAACAATCAAGGTGCCCGGGCACCTAGGTGTCCCAGATAATTTACCTATATATATATATATATATATATATATATATATATATATATATATATATATATATATATATATATATATATATATGATGAATGAAACTCTACACAATTGATGGTAACAAAATAAAATTGTGAATATTGTTTACGTACTTCTAATTGTTTTAAAGATATGCCCCGCTCAGTGGTCGAGTTGCGAATGAACTCGCAAACGTAGTTTCCACATAAATTATTTCTGGATGCCTGCCACAAGCACTTTATGAGAATAGAGTTCAATCAAAATGATAATAAATCATGATAATGGTATTGAAACTAGTATCAATGAGAGATGCGCGGAACTAGCTAGTACTACTTACTTTAGGGTGTTTAAATCACAGCTTATTTTTTCATTCACCCCTAACCTTGCTGGTGAACATTTTCCAAACCATGCCTGACAGAAATGATTACTTGATGTCAGGAAATAACAAAAGTTGCCGATATAGTGCGATAATGATTGAACTTACTTGTGGAGAATTTCACTCATGTCCGCCCACTCCTTAGGCTCTTTACGTCTCGAGTCCAAGACAATTACTAGTCCCGCGTCAAGCTGAATGGTTAGTAGAATATAATGGAAGTTGCGCACGCATAACTCATCAATTACACTTAACCTCGAGTAAGCGAAACAGAATATGCACAAGAAAATAACACTCACTTGAAGTTGTAAGGAAAGAATATTTCCCTTCTGTTTTGTTGTCGACGTAACGCGTTTAGCAAGTTTTCCTCAGTTTCGTCGGGCTTCTTTTGTACCGTATATTCATGAATGGCAGTTGGGTTAATGAACCCAATGCCATAGATTTGTCCTCTTTTGCATTCGAGGATCTTTATTCTGCATAATATAGTGATGATAATTATACATGCAATGAACGAGCTGAGCTAGAGACTTAATTACAGAAATAATACTTAGAGACAATAACAACTAATGAGCGTTTTGTAGATGGCATCTTGATTGTATAAATGAAGCAATTCTTCAAATTCAATATACAACGCCTCGACTCCATTGAAGTAGTTGATACATCTCCAACGTATCTATAATTTTTGCATGTTCTATGATGTTATATTATCATTCTTGGATGTTTTATAATCATTTTATATCAACTTTATATCATTTTGGGACTAACCTATTGACATAGTGCCCAGTGCCAGTTGTTGTTTTTGCTTGTTTTTTACTTTACAGAATATCAGTACCAAACGGAGTCCAAACGCAGCAAAACTTTTTGGAGAATTTTTCTGGACCAAAAGACACGTGTTGGGCCAAAGAAGTACCAGAGGGGGCTCCGATGGGAGCACAACCCACCTGGGCGCGCCTGGGGGCCCAGATGCGCCCTGGTGGGTTGTGCCCACCTCATACGCCTCTCGCATCGCCTCTTTGCTCTATAAATACCCTGAAAATCCAAAAACCCTAGGGGAGTCGATGAAACACAACTCCGGCTGCCGCAAGTTCCAGAACCACCAGTCCAATCTAGACACCATCACAACGGGGTTCTTCATTCTCATTGGTGCCTCTCCGATGATGCGTGAGTAGTTTATTGTAGACCTACAGGTCCGTAGGCAGTAGCTAGATGGCTCTCTCTCTCTCTCTCTCTCTCTCTCTCTCTCTCTCTCTCTCTCTCTCTCTCTCTTTGATTCTCAATACAATGGTCTCTTTGAGATCTATTTGATGTAACTCTTTTTGCGGTGTGTTTGTTGGGATTTGATGAACTTTGAGTTTATGTTCGGATCTATTTTATCCATGAAAGTTATTTGAGTTTTGATCTCTTATATGCATGATTACTTATAGCCTCGTATTTCTTTTTCGAATATTTGGTTTAGTTAGGCCAACTAGATTGGTTTTTCTTGCCATGGGAAGAGGTGCTCTGTGATAGGTTCGATCGTGCGATGTTCTTTCCTAGTGACAGAAGGGGCAGCAAGACACGCATGTATTGTTGCTATTAAGGAAAACAAGATGGGTCTATTCCTACATGAATAGATCTTGTCTACATCATGTCATCATTCTTATTGCATTACTTCGTTTCTCCATTAACTTAATACACTAGATGCATGCTGGATAGCGGTCGATGTGGGGAGTAATAGTAGTACATGTAGGCAGGAGTCGGTCTACTAACCTTGGACGTGATGCCTACATAATAATCATTGCCTGGATATCATCATAATTATTTGAAGTTCTATCAATTGCCCAACAGTAATTTGTTTACCCGCCGTATGCTATTTTTCTCGAGAGAAGCCACTAGTGAAATCTACGGGCCCCGGGTCTATTCTTTATCATATTTTCTTTGCGATATATTTTGTTTTCTTTTGTTTTCAGATCTGTTATTCTAAAAAACCCAAAAATATCTTGCTACACTTTTTCTTTATTTATTTTACTTTGTTTTGTCGAGAGATCTATTTATCCAAAATCATACAAACCAATCTATCTTTTACCCGAGAGGGGTTGACAACCCCTCTTACGCGTAGGTTTGCAAGTATTTGTTCTTTGTGTGCAGGTACTATTTACATAGTGTTGCTTGGTTCTCCTACTGGTTCAATAACCTTGGTTTCATAACCGAGGGAAATACCTACCGAAGTTGTGATGCATCATCCCTTCCTCTTCAGGGAAATACTGACACGGATACGAGCCTATGGAAAGAATTAATGATGTTCTTATTCTTGCAAATAGGAATTATGTGCCCATAGATTTTAATGTTCTTGATATTGATTGCAATCCATCTTGTCCAATTATACTTGGTAGACTATTTTTACGTACTATTGGTGTCGTGATTGATATGAAAGAAGGCAATATTAAGTTTCAGTTTCCACTAAGGAAGGGTATGGAAAACTTCCCTAGAACAAGAATTAGGCCACCATATGAATCAATCACGAGGGCATCTTATGGATCTAAAACTAAAGATGACAATATTTGAATCTATGGATTATGCCTAGCTAGGGGCATAACACGACAGCGCTTGTTGGGAGACAACCCAATGAATAAAATTTATTTTTGCTTTTTTCTTCCTATTCTTGAGTGTTTGCACAATTATGCTATTGTTATTATTGTGATTTTTATGTTTTAGTTAGTATTTGTCCAAAGTAAAGCCTTTAGGATTATGTTGGGTGATAGTTGATTTGATCCTGCTGGAAATCAGAAACTTTCGCGCCCAGAAACAGAATTGATCCGGTCTGCTAGAACACAATAAACTCTTGATTATTTTTCATGTGATTAAGATACAAATTTTCCATGTTGTCCTAATTTTTCAGAATTTTTGGAGTTACAGAAGTATGAGCAAAATTCACATCTTTGCAGACTGTTCTGTTTTCTTTGTGTTGTGTGCTTATTTTAATGAACCTATGGTTTGTATCGGGGGGGTATAAGCCATGGTAAAGTTAGAATACAGTAGGTATAATGCAAAAGCAAAATTGGAATGGGTTTTCAACAGTACCTAAATGTGACGCCCCCGATTCAATCGTACACTAATCATACACGCAAACGTGTACGATCAAGATCAGGGACTCACGGAAGATATCACAACACAACTCTACAAATAAAATAAGTCATACAAGCATCATAATACAAGCCGGGGCCTCGAGGGCTCGAATACAAGTGCTCGATCATAGACGAAGTCACGGAAGCAACAATATCTGAGTACGAGACATAAGTTAAACAAGTTGCCATAAGATGGCTAGCACAAACCGGATACATATCGAAGAGGCGCAGCCTCCCGCTCGATCCTCCTAAGCTACTCCTGGTCATCATCCGCTGGCTGCACGTAGTAGTAGGCACCTCCGGTGTAGTAGTCGCCATCGACGGTGGCGTCGCTCCCGGCTCCATCGTCTGTTGCGACAATCGAGTATAGATAGGGAAAAGGGGGAAACAATGCAACCGTGAGTACTCATCCAAAGTACTGCAAGCAAGGAGCTACACCGCATATGCATGGATATATGTGTAAAGGGCCATATCGATGGACTGAACTGCAGAATGCCGTAATAAGAGGGGATAGCTAGTCTTATCGAAGACTACGCTTCGTCACTGTCTTGCAACAGTAGAAGAGGGCAGTCTGAAGTCCTCCAAGTAACATCACATAGCAATAATCCTACCCGGCGATCCCCTCCTCATAACCATGAGAGAGAGCGACCACCGCTTGTATCTGGCACTTGGAAGGGTGTGTTTTATCAAGTATCCGGTTCTAGTTGTCATAAGCTCAAGGCACAACTCCAAGTCGTCCTGTTACCGAAGATCACGGCTATTTGAATAGATTAACTTCCCTGCGGGGTGCACCAACTTACCCAGCACGCTTGATCCCATTTGGCGGACACACTTTCCTAGGTCATGCCCGCCGCGAAGATCAACACGTCGCAACCCTACCTAGGCTCAACAGAGAGGCCAAAGACGCCGGTCTAAACCTAAGCGCTTGGGTGCAGGCCCATCGCCTGAGCACACTCGCGTTGCGTCTGTGACGGAAGCAGACCTAGCCTAGTGGCGTTCCAGGTCCAATCCGGCCAGCGCCGCTCGGTCGTGGCATCACGAAGTGCCGGTGATACCACGACGGGATACCCATAACTACTCCCTAGATGGTTAGTGCGTATAAGCTCAGAGCCAACTCAGATCAAATACCAAGATCTCGTTAAGCGTGTTAAGTATCCGCGAACGCCGAACAGGCCAGCCCACCTCTCTCCTAGGCGGTCTCAACCTACCCTGTCGCTCCGCCACAAGATCCACTCGCGGGTGCTCCACCAGCCGACCCGACTTTAGTCTCCACATGTATCATGTATAAAGTATATAGTATATACCCGTGATCACCTCCCGAGTGATCACGGCCCGATAGTATAGCACGCAGACGGACAAGAATGTAGGGCCACGAGATGAAAGTACTAGCATCCTATACTAAGCATATAGGATTGCGGTAAGGTAACAACATAGTAACAAGGACAAAGCTATGCATCGGGATAGGTATAACGAGAAGCAAGAACATGCTACACTACTCTAATGCAAGCAGTATAGAGTAGAATAGGCGATATTTGGTGATCAAGGGGGGGGGGGCTTGCCTGGTTGCTCGGCAAGAGGGAGGGGTCGTCAACACCGTAGTCGAACTGGGCAGCAGCAGCGTCGGTCCCGTAGTCTATCGGAGAGAAGAGGGGGAAGAAACAATGAATACCATGTAAACAGATGCATATCGATGCATGACATGACAAGTAACGATGCTAGGCGTGCCCTAACGTGGTATGAGGTGGTACGGTTAGAAACATCCGGAAAATATCCCGGTGTTTCGTGGTTTTCGAGCGGAGAGCCGGAGGAGGAAAGTTGCGGGTTCGGTAGGTTAGGGTGTGTGGCGGACGAGCGGATCGCGTATCCGGATTCGTCTCGCCGCTCGAGCAACTTTCATGTTGAAAATATTTTAATCCGAGTTACGGATTAAAAGATATGATTTTCTAAAGATTTTATTAATTTCTGAAATTTAATTAATTATTTAATTAATTCAAAAATGGATTTATGACGTCAGCAGTCAACGTTGACCGTTGACCTGGTCAACCTGACGTGTGGGGTCTGTTAGTCAGTGACTGTTAACTAATTAACCTAGTTAGTTTAATTAACAGATTAATTAGGTTAATTAAACATGATTAATTAAGTTAATTAACTCAGTTAATTAATTAATTAATTAGCATTTTTATTTTTATTTATTAATTTTATTAATTTTATTTTTTTCTAATCCTTTTTTTAATAAACGTCCCGGGCGGGTCCCTTTGTCATTGCCGTAGCCTTAGCGGGCGCGGGCGTCGGCGGCCAACCAGGCGGCTGCCTCGAGGGTGCACCCGACTGGTGAGGCTGCTGCCGGGTGGCTCGCCGAGCACACCACAAGAGCTGGCCGTAGACGGTAGGGGGAGCGAGCGGCGACGGGGAACGGGCGGCACTGAGGTTCGGCGCCACCGGAGGGGAGATGCCGAGGGGGGGAGCGCGGGCGCCGATCCAGCCGAGTAGGGGAGACGGGCGGCCAGCCCGGCGAAGCGGCGGAACGGCCAGCCAGGGGCTCAGGCAGCGACGGCGCCGGCGCAAGGTGGCGACGGTCGGCAGTCGAGGGGGCGACGTGGTGGAGCGGATGGATCGGCGGCGGACGGCGAGCAGCCACGCGGCGATTGCGAGGAGGGGCTCCGTGGAGGAGGTCCGGCGAGGGAGGAGAGGCCTCGGCGGTGGGCAGCGGCGAGCGCCCGCTGGGTCGTGGGAAGGAGAGGGAGGAGCGAGATCACGGCGGGGCGGCGTCGCGCGGCCACGGCGGGGCTCAGCGTGGTCGCGCGCGGAGAGAGAGAGGAGTGCGTGCTCACATCGAGGAGTAGGGGTTCGGGGCAGCGGGCTCGGGCGGCGGGGAAAACGGCGAGGAGGAGGGCGAGGAGGCGTTCGGGCGGCGGCAGGCTGGCGGCGGCGAGGCGAGGTGGTCGGGTCGGGGGATCGGGCCGATCCCGATCCAGATCGGTGGGGAAGAGAGAAGGGAATCGTGGGGAAGTGGGGCGTCGGGCTAGGGTTTACGCCGCCCGGGTTAAGGGAGTGAGGGGGGCCGGATGGGCCAATGGGCCGGTCGGCTGGGCCGTTTGGCCCAGTTGGCCAGGGGGTTTCCGCCCCCCTTTATTTATTCGGTTTGTTTTTCTTTTCTTATTTTTCCTTTTCTGTTTTAATTCATTTTAAAATATTCAGACACTTTATAAAAATGTGTGCACTCCACCATAATTACCGATGCAATATTTGGCAACCCCCGAACATTTTAGTTTTAAATTTTGAAAACTTTTATTGCTTTGAATTATCCCAGATTAACTACAAAGTGATGAGGTGACGTGGCACCATCAACGTGAGTTTATCAGTAGCATGATTATCCGGGCGTTATAAATCTCCTCCATTACAAGAAATCTCGTCCGAGATTTAGGAGGTAGAAGGAAAAGTGGGGAATTCATCACGAAGACGATCCTCGCGTTCCCAGGTGGCTTCGTCTTCAGAGTGATTCGACCACTGGACTTTGAGGAACTTGATCGCCTTCTGACGTGTGCGACGTTCAGCTTGGTCGAGAATGCGGACCAGATGCTCTTTATAGGAGAGGTCCTGTTGCAACTCGAGCACTTCATGGTCCATCGCCGGATTGGGTCCTTGAAGCAGCGTCGGAGTTGTGACACGTGGAACACATCGTGAACCCGAAAGGTTCGGCGAAGCTCCAGCTTGATATGCCACTTTTTCCACGCCTTTCCGAATAGTGAAGGGGCCAATATAGCGAGGAGCTAGCTTGCCCTTGATCCCGAAGCGGTGAACACCCTTCATTGGTGTAACGCGAAGATAGGCCTTTTCGCCAAAGTTGATAGACCATGTCTTTATGATGACGGTCATAATTACTCTTTTAGCGTGATCGAGCAGTCTTGAGATTCTCGCGAATAATGCGGACTTGTTCTTGACATGTTGGATAATATCCGGACCAAGAGTTGACGTTCCCGCTTTGACCAGTTCGGAGGGTTCGCACTTTCGTCCATATAACACTTCAAGGGGCCATCTTCGACTAGCTTGATAGCTATTATTATAAGAGAACTCAGCATACGGGAGAGATTCCTCCATTTCTTGCGAAGGAAATAACACAAGCTCAAGCATGTCTTGAGAACTTGGTTGACACGCTCAACTTGCCCTTGTGATCATGCGGATGAAACGCAGATCTTGAAAGATAAGTGAGTACCCATAGCTTCTTGAAAACTTGCCCGAATCTTGAAGTGAATAAGCTGCCATGGTCCGAATCGATAACCAGTGGAATACCGTGAAGTGAAACAATTACGGACATATAGAGAGTTGCAAGCTGACTAGCGGTGATCGTTTCTTTGACCGCCGAAAATGTGCAACTTTAGAAAGCCGGTCAATGACGACAAGAATAGCATTATTACCTTTCTGCGACTTGGGAAATCCAAAGGACGAAGTCCATTTCAACATGGTCCCATTTCCATTCAGGAATAGAGATAGGTTGCGAGTTCCAGCAGCCTTTGATGTTCTCGCTTTGATACGACGGCAAACGCCACACTCAACAACATAGCGAGCAATGTCTTGCTTCATATTAGACCACCGAATCTCGATTTAATGTCTGGTACATCTTTGTACTACCGGGATGGATACATAGCGCGTATCATGAGCTTCTTTCATAACCTCCTGAGTCATATTCAGGTTTTCCTTCTTACACGGCACCACTAGGCGGCCTTTGAAGTACAAGGCGCCATCATCAGCAATAGTGAAGAATGAGGGATTTCCTTCTTTGAGGTCGCGCTTAATCTTGTAGACTTCAGAGTCATATCCCTGCATTGTCTTGATGGAGCTCACGAGATCGGATTCGACAGCCAGGGTATAGAGGGAACCCTGGGAAACAAGACGGAGATTCATCTTGCGGAACTCCGGAGGAGGGGGAGCGAGTGCACCCGGAGGAACAATATGGAGGTTCAGCTTTCTGAATTCTTCAACAAGTGAGGGTTGAACTTTGTGAACCTGAAGGTGGTTGCAGTAAGACTTGCGGCTCAAGGCATCAGCCATTACATTAGACTTGCTCGGCGATAGGAAATACCCAAATCAAAGTTCTGCAACAGTCTCCATCCATCTCTGGCACGACGGAGGTTCAGGTCTGGCTGAGTAAATGATACTTCAGACTTTGGTGGTCGGTGAAGATCTCGCAACGATTACGAGAAGGTAATGTCGCCACTTTGCTTGAGGCATGAATGACAGCAGACAAGCTCGAGGTCGTGAACTGGGTAGTTCTCTTCGTGAGGGCGCAATTGACGAGAGGCATAAGCAACCACTTTGCGCTCTTGCATTAGGACACAGCCTAATCCTTGACGGAAGCGTCGCGATAAATGACGAAGTCCTTCTTAGTATCGAGGAGCTAGCATCAAGCGAAGTCAAGTTGTCTTTGAGTGCTCGAAACTTTCCCGACATTTATCATCCCATTGGAACTTGACGCCTTATGCAACAAGGTTAGTCGAGGCTCGGCAATCTTGGAGAAGTTCTCGGCGAATCGACGGCAATAGTCAAGAGACCGAAAAACTTCGACTTGCTTAACGTTCTTCGAGGAGTCCAATCGAGAATAGCCCAAACTCTTTCAGGTTGACGGCAATACCATCCTTAGAGATGACATGCCCAAGATAGGTTACTTGGAAGCCGAATTCACATTTGGAGAACTTGGCATAGAGTTGATGCTCTTGTAGCTTTTCCAAAGACAAGACGAAGATGTTCAAGATGCTCTTCTTCGTTCTTAGAAAATACCAGGATATCATCCGGATAAACCACGACGAACTTGTCGAGGTAATCCATGAATATATAGTTCATCGAGCGTAGAGAAGGTGGCTGGAGCATTGGTTAAGCCGAAGGACATGACGGTGTACTCGTATGAACCATAACGAGTCACAAAGGCGGTCTTGGGGATATCCTCCTCACGAACACGGATCTGGTGGTAACCCAACCTCAAGTCGAGTTTAGAGAACACTGATGAACCAGCCAGTTGATCATACAGATCATTGATCCGAGGAAGAGGATACTTATTCTGAATTGTAGCTTGGTTTATAGGAAGGTAGTCTTGGACCAATCGGTTTGTCCCATCCTTCTTCTTGACAAAGAGAGAAGGGGCTCCCCAAGGAGAGCAACTTGGGCGAATGAAACCACTTTGAAGAGATTTGTCGATTTCCTCCTTGAGCTCAAGGAGTTCATCGCGCGGCATCTTGTAGGGTCGCTTGGCTATAGGAGTGGTGCACGGTTTCAAGTCGATGACGAATTCGACAGCTCTAGCAGGGGGAATCCCTGGAAGTTCTTCAGGAAAGACGTCCTGGAAGTCGCGAACGACAGGAATGTTTTCAATGCCCTCGAGGGGTGCGGCGTTCAATGCATTCAATGCATAGAGCCTTGCCTCGGCATCTGAACTGCATTTAGCATTGTAGCTTATTATTTCATCGGAAGGGTGTAGCAGATGGATGGTCTTAGTGGCGCAAACGATTGAAGCGGTATGCTTTCAACCAATCCATCCCCAAAATGAGGTCGATGTTAGACGTCTTCAGGATAATGGGTGAGGCATAGAATTCCAGCCCTTCGATTTCCACGGGGACGTCGACGCCAACCATGGAGGTTTGACATTGTCCCAAGGGGGTTTTTACCACTACCAAGAGTTCATCTCCTCACACTTAACGTCGTGCTTGTATGCAAAATCTTGACATGAATGAATGCGATGCTCTGAATCGAATAAAACAGATGCTGTAATGAATTTACGAGGAGTGTACCCATCACGATGAGAGGCTGGTCTTGAGCTTCGTTTAGATCAACGTGGTTGGCATGAACTCGAACATAAGGCTTAGCATTGTTGTTGCGGGGCTGGTTGCTTCCACGACCGGTCATTTGGAAGGGCCACCGATTACGCTTCGTTGCATTCTCTAGCACGGTGCCCTGGTTGTCCACACCTGAAGCACAAGCCATTATTGGGGGTGGGAACAGGAGCTTGGGGTGGTGGAGCTGGAAGCTTTGGCTGCCTAGCTGGAGTAGGCAGACGAGATGCAGCATAGCTCGCCTTGGAGCAGTGCATTCGGCCGGTACATGCTGTTGGGAATCCATATCTTACGCCTGCGAGGACGGGCCGAAGATGAGCCCGTGTCACAGTTCGCTGTTAGAGCTCTGGTATTCCTGCAGACCAGTTTCGACATTGATAGCCTTGTTCACCAAGGTGGCGAAATCAGCAAAGTCGTGCACTAGAAGTGCGAGCTTGATGTCAGCTTGAAGGCCGTCATGGAACTTCTCTTGTCTGCGTGCATCAGTTGCAATATCCTCTTCAGCATAGCGAGACAAGTCCAGGAACTCTCGCTGATAAGCTTCAACAGTCTTGTTGCCTTGGGTGAGGTTGCGGAACTCACGCTTCTTCCGGTCCATGACTCCTTGAGGGATGAAGCGGGCACGGAAAGCAGCTTGGAAGTCTGGCCAGGTGATGATTGTTCCAACTGGCAGAGTACGCCTGTGGCTGTCCCACCATTGTGCTGCGGGTCCCTTCAGGAAGAAGGAAGCAAAAGTGACATAGCTGGCGGGGGCTACATCAGCAGACTCCATCTCATAGGTGATGTCACGGAGCTATCCATCAAGATCCAAATGGCTGGGTTGAGCTGCGGTACACACTTGGGTTGGGCGTATGAAATCCTGCAGAGTTGTTGTGTTTGGCTGCTGGTTCATATTGGGGCGAGGAAACCGAGCCATCATGTTCTCCATGAACCGGCGATTCATCTCAAGCTGTTGGATCATACCAGCCATGTACTCGAAGCGGTGGTGGGAAGTTGCCACCACGACCACGACCAGCTGGTCTAACCATTCCGCTAATATATAACAGGGTAGTTCAGCATTTGAGAAATTATGCAAAGGACAAGAATCATTCATGATGAAACATGCATAATGAAAGCGACGATAGAAACCACATAGTAGTCGGCATATCTTACAAAAGGGATCATGCATAGAGTTCGCACACGAGTTCATTACATAGACTAAGACATCATAGGCGACACGCAGCTCATGGCGAATGCATCTAACAATATCAAGCAAGCCTACATCAGTCCACGCGGCATCTGCGGAGGTAGCTGTAGCCTCGAAAGCTGGTAGTGTGGCAGCGGATAGTCCTCCACGTCGGTGACACAGGGCCATGGATACTCAGTGCGTAACCCGACGACCAAGTGGCATAAGAGGACCAAGTGCGGAGAGTAGCCTCCCACTCGCCAACCGACACCACAGGGCATCACGGTCTGGCTGGGTAGATCGCAGAACACAGCAGCTCTGGATCGGACAAAGGGTGCGATGGCGTCGAGCACAGTAAAGGTTCGACGGGTGATGTACAACTCGTGGCGAAGAGCTCGGTTAGCTCGATCCAGCCCATCGACATGCGTAACAAAGTTACGATGGTAGAAGGGCTCTCTGGTGACAGTGGAGTAGGCAGCAGTGTAGTATCCCTCCTTCCCAACATCAGACGCGATAGCAATGTGCCTGAAGGGGGAGGTGTCCAACTCCCGATACTCTCCACGAAGATGCGTCAGAGCAGCATAGGCAGCATCGTGGACTGCCATATCGATAGTCACCCCAACACCATGTGCGGTGTGCAGCCGCGATGAGTGGAGTCATACTCCCGAGAGTAGAGGTGGACGATGGCTCGGTCGCCTCTGGTTAAAGTCTGGTACTCCTCAAAGACGGTGTACTCATGGTGCCGCGATAACCCGGATAGGTCATCATCTCTGCTAGCACATGCAGTGATCCCGAGGCACCAATGGCCGTCGTGTGGCGCACGACCTGCCTCGTGGGTTCCATCTGAAAACAAAGATGTTTCAAAGGAGTCAAATGACAAAGGTGTGAAATTGATCAAAATACAATTCCAAGAAATAACTATGGCTTTATCCAACTTTGGGGTGAATGTGGTCACGGATCCTAGTGTTAGTTAGTAAATTTGTTTAACCCGAGTAGAAGAGAGTTCAGATTCCCGAGTAAAGGTCGAGGAGAAAAGATCCTAGTACCACCCGATGGCGGCGTGGGCCCGTAAGGCACACAGCCAAGTTAGTAAAAGTTTTGCAATGTCTAGACTCGACTTGACCAAGGAGTGTGGAAGGGGATTCCTACAGCGATGGGCTCGATACCAACTTGTGACGCCCCGATTCAATCGTACACTAATCATACACGCAAACGCGTATGCGATCAAGATCGAGGACTCACGGAAGATATCACAACACAACTCTACAAATAAAATAAGTCATACAAGCATCATAATACAAGCCAGGGCCTCGAGTGCTCGAATACAAGTGCTCGATCATAGACGAGTCGTGGAAGCAACAATATCTGAGTACGTACATAAGTTAAACAAGTTGCCATAAGATGGCTAGCACAAAGCGGGATCTGAGATCGAAGAGGCGCAGGCCTCCCGCCTGGATCCTCCTAAGCTACTCTGGTCTTCATCCGTGGGCTGCACGTAGTAGTAGGCACCTCCGTGTAGTAGTCATCATCGACGGTGGCGTCGGCTCTGGCTCCATCGTGCAGTTGCAACAATCGAGTATAGATAGGGAAAAGGGGGAAACAATGCAACCGTGAGTACTCATCCAAAGTACTGCAAGCAAGGAGCTACACTACATATGCATGGATATATGTGTAAAGGGCCATATCGATGGACTGAACTGCAGAATGCCGTAATAAGAGGGGATAGCTAGTCTTATCGAAGACTAAACGCTCGTCACCGCTTTGCAACAGTAGAAGAGGGCGATCTGAAGTCCTCCAAGTAACATCACATAGCAATAATCCTACCGGCGATCCCTCCTCGTAACCATGAGAGAGAGCGACCACCGGTTGTATCGGCACTTGGAAGGTGTGTTTTATCAAGTATCCGGTTCTAGTTGTCATAAGCTCAAGGTACAACTCCAAGTCGTCCTGTTATCAAGATCACGGCTATTGAATAGATTAACTTCCTGCGGGTGCACCAACTTACCCAAAGACGCTTGATCCCATTTGGCGGACACACTTTCCTGGGTCATGCCCGCCGCGGAAGATCAACACGTCGCAGCCCTACCTAGGCTCAACAGAGAGGCCAAGACGCCGGTCTAAACCTAAGCGCAGGGTGCAGGCCCATCGCCATAGCACACACCTGCGTTACGTCTGTGGCGCCGAAGCAGACCTAGCCTAGTGGCATTCCATCCAATCCGGTAGCGCCAACGATCATTGGCGTCACGAAGTGCTTGGTGATACCACGGCGGGATACCCATAACTACTCCCGCGTAGATGGTTAGTGCGTATAAGCTCAGAGCCAACTCAGATCAAATACCAAGATCTCGTTAAGCGTGTTAAGTATCCGCGAGCGCCCGAGCAGGCCAGCCCACCTCTCTCCTAAGCGGTCTCAACCTGCCACATCGCTCCGCCACAAGATCCACTCGCGGGTGCTCCACCACCGACCGACTTTAGTCTCCACATGTATCATGTATAAAGTATATAGTATATACCGTGATCACCTCCCGTGATCACGGCCCGATAGTATAGCACGGCAGACGGACAAGAATGTAGGGCCACAGATGAAAGTACTAGCATCCTATACTAAGCATATACGATTGCGGTAAGGTAACAACAAGAGTAACAAGGACGGGCTATGCATCGGGATAGGTATAACGAAAGCGATAACATGCTACACTACTCTAATGCAAGCGGTATAGAGTAGAATAGGCGATATCTGGTGATCAAGGGGGGCTTGCCTGGTTGCTCGGCAAGAGGGAGGGGTCGTCAACACCGTAGTCGAACCGGGCAAAGCAGCGTCGGTCCCGTAGTCTCTACGGAGAGAAGAGGGGAAGAAACAATGAATACCATGTAAGCAGATGCATATCGATGCATGACATGACAAATAACGATGCTAGGCGTGCCCTAACGTGGTATGAGGTGGTACGGTTAGGGGGAAACATCCGGGAAAATATCCCGGTGTTTCGTGTTTTCGAGCGAGGAGGGCGGAGGGGAAAGTTGCGGGTTCGATAGGTTAGGGGTGTGTGGCGGACGAGCGAATTGCGTATCCGGATTCGTCTCGCCGCTACGAGCAACTTTCATGTTGAAAATATTTTAATCCGATTACGGATTAAAGATATGATTTTCTAAAGATTTTATTAATTTCTGAAATTTAATTAATTATTTAATTAATTCGAAAATGGATTTATGACGTCGGCATGATGTCATCTTGACGTCGGCGATCAACGTTGACCGTTGACCTGGTCAACTGACGTGTGGGGTCATTGGTCGGTGCTGATCGTTAACTAATTAACCTAGTTAGTTTAATTAATGATTAATTAGGTTAATTAAACATGATTAATTAAGTTAATTAACTTAGTTAATTAATTAATTAATTAGCATTTTATTTTATTTATTGATTTTATTTTTCTAATCCTTTTTTTAATAAACGTCTGGCGGGTCACACTTTGTCATTGGCGAGCCTTAGCGAGGCGCGGCGTCGGCGGCCTTAGCAAGGCCGCCTCGAGGGTGCACCCGACTGGTGCGAGGTCTGCGCCAGTGGCTCGTCGAGCACACCCACGCAGAAATGGCCGTGACGCAGTAGGGGAGCGGCGGGCGGCGTGGGGGAACGGGCGGCCTTGGCTGGGTTCCGCGACCACCGAGGGGAGATGCCGAGGGGGGGAGTGCAGGCGCCAGATCCGGCGAGTAGGGGAGACGGGCCGCCAGCTCCGACGAGCGGCGGAACGGCCAGGTGGGGGCTCGGCGGCAGCGGACCACACGCTGCGTGTGCAGAGGCGACAGTCGAGGCGGGGGCGGCGTGGTGGAGGGGATGGATCGGGGCGGCGGCGAGGCACGGGCGATTTGCGGCGCGGAGGAGCTCCGTGGAGGAGGTCCGGCGAGGGAGGAGAGGCCTCGAAGGCGGGCAGCAGCGGGAGCGCCCAGCAGGTCGTGGGAAGGAGAGGGAGGGAGCGAGGCTCACGGCGGGGGTCGGCGTCTTGCGCCACAGCGGGGCTCACGTGGTCGTGGCGAGGAGAGAGAGGAGGCGCGTGCTCACATCGAGGAGTAGGGGTTGAGGGGCAGCGGGCTCGGGCGGCTGGGAAGACCGGCGAGGAGGAGGGCGAGGAGGCGTTCGGCGGCGACCGGGCGGGCGGCGGGCGAGGTGGTCGGGTCGGCGGATCGGGCCGATCCGATCCAGATCGGTGGGGAGAGGAGAAGGAATCGTGGGGAAGTGGGGGCGTCGGGCTAGGGTTTCGTCGCCCGGGGGGTTAAGGGAGTGAGGGGGGCCGGATGGGCCAATGGGCCGGTCGGCTGGGCCGTTTGGCCCAGTTGGCCAGGGGGTTCCCCCCCTTTATTTATCCGGTTTGTTTTTCTTTTCTTATTTTTCCTTTTCTGTTTTAATTCATTTTAAAATATTCAGACACTTTATAAAAATGTGTGCACTCCACCATAATTACCGATGCAATATTTGGCAACCCCCGAACATTTTAGTTTTAAATTTTGAAAACTTTTATTGCTTTGAGTTATCCCGAGATTAACTACAGTGACAGAGGTGACGTGGCACCATCAACGTGAGTTTACTGTAGCATGATTATCCGGGCATTACACTAAAGTAAAGATTAGTTTTCTTATACTAATGGATCTCACGAAGGTTTTGTTTAGTTTTGTGTGATTGAAGTTTTCAAGTTTTGGGCGAGATCATGATGGATGAAGGAATAAGGAGTAAGAAAAGCCTAAGCTCGGGGATGCCCCATGGCACCCCAAGTTATTATCCAAAGAGAAATAAGCAACTAAGCTTGGGATGCCCCGATGGGCATCCCCTCTTTCTTCTAACGACCATCGGTATTTTACTTGGAGCTATATTTTTATTTGTCACGTATCATGAGTTTTGCTTGGAGCGTCTTGTATTATATGAGTCTTTGCTTGTGTTGTTTTTGGTTTTGTGTCATCTATCCTTGCTGGACACACCAATTTTAGAGAGCCAAAATTATGCTATGATTTGTTAGAATTGCTCTATGTGCTTCACTTAAATTTTTTGAGCTATGGAATTGCTCTTGTGCTTCACTTATATCTTTCTGAGAACGGTGTTCTTTGTTATTTTTGAAATAAATGCTCTCATGCTTCACTTAGATCTATTTGAGAGTTAGTAATTTTGAAGAAATTCTCTCATGCTTCACTTATATTATTTTGAGAGATAAAGATTTTTATGCTAATGTTTGTCACTTAGATTTGTTTTGAGCTTGTCAAAAAGCAATATATGAAATTAGTCCCAAAGTGATAGATATTCAAGAGGGATATAATAAAAGCTTTCATGAAGATCATTGGACAAAATAAACTTGATTCTTTATAATAGTTTTGTGATATGATGATAATAATATGTGAGTCATGTTGGTGAGTAATATACTTTAGTAAGAATATTGGTGTTAAGGTTTGTGATTCCCTATGCAAGCACAAAAGTCAATAGTTATGCAATGAAATTAGATCCTACTCGTGGTGCATTATTTGGGTGTTAGTTATGCTTAATGCTCGCTTATGTGGTTTTTCGTTTCTTGGTTGGATGCTTCTCAATCTTTTTGCTAGCCTTCACTTGTACTAAGTAGGAATACTACTTGTGCATCCAAAATCCTTAAACCCAGTTTTGCCATACGAGTCCATCATACCTACCTATATGCGGTATTCTCGTGCCGTTCTAAGCAAATTTTTATGTGCCATCTCTAATATTCAAATAATTTCCTTTTTGTGTGCTCGTACCGCTCATGAAACGGTAGGGGGTGGCTAATATTTTTCCATGCTAGATGTGTTATTCTCAAGATGAGTGTTTATTCACTTGTCATTGCACGAGAGTATGACAAAGATATCAGGGATGCCCAGTACCGAAATGAAAAATGAATTTACTTTATGTTGTCAAATAATAAATTCCTTGGAAAGTGTTGGTATGGACGGTACCCGTGGATACGGCTAGCCGTGGAATGTGAAAGTATGGTGGAAAAAGGAATGAACTTTATTTTCTGTTTGGGAACCACCTATGATATATCTAGCATGGAAAGTATTGGGAATTACTCGATCGTTTTCGTTGACAGGAAAAGCATGCCACCCAAAATGTTTTATCTCTATTTTTTCGCTTTGAGCTCTGGCACCTCTACAAATCCCTACTTCCCTCTGCGAAGGGCCTTTCTATTTACTTTATGCAATTTTTATTTTTATTTGAGTCTCCACCTTCTCTTATAAAGAACCAACTAAGGGACACAATGATCGTACTTGAGCATTGGATGTAGCTATTATGCGAGTGTGTTTCATGAATGGGTCAATGATTGAGCATGATGGGCTAGGGATTACTTGCTTTAGTGTTGATATTTTTAAAGACACGGTTGCTTGTTGATATGCTCGAGTATTTAAATCTTCATGTCAAAACTAGACTATTGCTTTGAATCATATAGAAGTCCATATGTCCATGCTACAAAGAAAAGAATATGTGATGAACATGTTAGGCAGCATTCCACATCAAAAACTCTGTTTTTATCATTTACCTACTCGAGGACGGGTAAGAATTAAGCTTGGGGGTGCTGACATGTCCCCAACGTATCTACAATTTTTGCTTGTTCCATGTTGTTATATTATCATTCTTGGATGTTTTAGAATCATTTTATAGCAACTTTATATCATTTTTTGGGACTAACCTATTAACATGGTGCCCAGTGCCAATTGATGTTTTTGCTTGTTTTATACTTCATAGAATATCAGTACCAAACGTGTTGGGAACGTAGCATGCAATTTCAAGAAATTTCCTACGATCACGCAAGATCTATCTAGGAGATGCATAGTAACAAGAGGGCGAGAGTGTGTCCACATACCCTCGTAGACCGAAAATGGAAGCGTTAGTTTAACGATCCAACCGATCCAAGTACCGAACGTACGGCACCTCCGTGTTCAGCACACGTTCAACTCGATGACGTCCCCCGAAATCTTGATCCAGTAGAGGGTCGAGGGAGAGTTCCATTAGCACGACGGTGTGGCGACGGTGATGGTGATGTGATCCACACAGGTCTTCGCCTAAGCACTACGACACTATGACCGGAGGAGTAAACTATGGAGGGGGGCACCGCACGCGGCTAAGAGAAGAACTGTTATTCCTTTGGGGTGCCCCCTGCCCACGTATATAAAGGAGGGGAGGGGAGGCCGGCCGGCCGGCCCCTAGGGGCGCGCCAAGTGGGGGGGGGGGGTCCTACTAGGACTCCACTCCTAGTAGGATTCACCCCCTTCCTTCCAACGGAGAGGGGAAAGGGGAAAGAGGAGGAGAGGGAGAAGGACAGGGGGGCCGCGCCCCCACCCCTTGTCCAATTCGGATTGGGCTTGGGGGCGCCACCTCTCGTTGCTGCCTTATCCTCTCCACTATGGCCCATGAGGCCCATTAACTTTCCCGGGGGGTGACGATAGCCTCCCAAAGATCCGATAAATCCCCGAACCTCTTCAGAACCATTCCGATGTCTGTATATAACCTTCCAATATATGAATCTTTACCTCTCGACCATTTTGAGACTCCTGGTCATGTCCGTGATCTCATCCGGGACTCCAAACAAACTTCAGTCACCTAAACGCATAACTCATAATACAAATCGTCATCGAACGTTAAGCGTGCGGACCCTACGGGTTCGAGAACTATGTAGACATGACTGAGACACATCTCTGGTCAATAACCAATAGCGGAACCTAGATGCTCATATTGGTTCCTACATATTCTACGAAGATCTTTATCGTTCAAACCGCATAACAAAATACGTTATTCCCTTTGTCATCAGTATGTTACTTGCCCGAGATTCGATCGTCGGTATCATCATACCTAGTTCATATCGTTACCAACAAGTCTCTTTACTCGTTCTGTAATGCATCATCCCGCAACTAACTCATTAGTTACATTGCTTGCAAGGCTTATAGTGATGTGCATTACCGAGAGGGCCCAGAGATACCTCTCTAATACTCGGAGTGACAAATCCTAATCTCGATCTATGCCAACTCAACAAACACCTTCGGAGACACCTGTAGAGCATATTTATAATCACCCAGTTACGTTGTGACATTTGATAGCACACAAAGTGGTCCTCCGGTATTCGGGAGTTGCATAATATGATAGTCAGAGGAATATGTATAAGTCATGAAGAAAGCAATAGCAATAAAACTTAGCGATCATTATGCTAGGCTAACGGATGGGTCTTGTCGATCACATCATTTTCTAATGATGTGATCCCCTTCATCAAATGACAAAACATGTATATGGTTAGGAAACTTAACCATCTTTTATTAAAGAGCTAGTCAAGTAGAGGCACACTAGGGACACTCTGTTTTGTCTATGTATTCACACATGTACTAAGTTTCCGGTCAATACAATTCTAGCATGAATAATAAATATTTATCATGATATAAGGAAATATAAATAACAACTTTATTATTGCCTCTAGGGCAGGGCATATTTCCTTCAGTCTCCCACTTGCACTAGAGTCAATAATCTAGATCACATTGTAATGATTCTAACACCCATGGAGTCTTGGTGCTGATCATGTTTTGCTCATGGAAGAGGCTTAATCAACGGGTCTACAACATTCAGATTCGTATGCATCTTGAGAATCTCTATGTCCCCCTCCTTGACTTGATCGCGGATGGAATTGAAGTGTATCTTGATGTGTTTGGTTCTCTTGTGAAATCTGGATTCATTTGCCAAGGCAATTGCTCCAGTATTGTCACAAAAGATTTTCATTGGACCCGATGCACTAGGTATTACACCTAGATATGACATGAACTCCTTCATCCAGACTCCTTCATTTGCTGCTTCTGAAGCAGCTATGTACTCCGCTTCACACGTAGATCCCGCCACGACGCTCTGCTTGGAACTGCACCAACTTACAGCTCCACCATTCAATATAAATACGTATCCGGTTTGTGACTTAGAGTCATCCGGATCAGTCAAAGCTTGCATCGACGTAACCATTTATGACATGTTCTTTGTCACCTCCATAAACGAGAAACATATCCTTAGTCCTTTTCAGGTATTTCAGGATGTTATTGACCGCTGTCCAGTGATCCACTCCTGGATTACTTTGGTACCTTGCTACTAAACTTATAGCAAGGTACACATCAGGTCTAGTACACAACATTGCATAAATGATAGAACCTATGGCTGAGGCATAGGGAATGACTTTCATTTTCTCTCTATCTTCTGAAGTGGTTGGGCATTGAGTCTGACTCAACTTCACACCTTGTAACACAGGTAAGAGCCCTTTCTTTGACTGATCCATTTTGAACTTCTTCAAAACTTTATTAAGGTATGTGCTTTGTGAAAGTCCAATTAAGCGTCTTGATCTATCTCTATAGATCTTGATGCCCAATATATAAGCAACTTCACCGAGGTCTTTCATTGAAAAATTCTTATTCAAGTATCCTTTTATGCTATCCAGAAATTCTGTATTATTTCCAATCAACAATATGTCATCCACATATAATATTAGAAATGCTACAGAGCTCCCACTCACTTTCTTCTAAATACAGGCTTCTCAAAAAGTCTGTATAAAACCATATGCTTTGATCACACTATCAAAGCATACATTCAATCTCCGAGAGGCTTGCACCAGTCCATAAATGGATCGCTGGACCTTGCACACTTTGTTAGAACCTTTAGGATCGACAAAACCTTCTGGTTGTATCATATACAACTCTTCTTTAAGATATCCATTAAGGAATGCAGTTTTGACATCCATTTGCCAAATTTCATAATCATAAAACGCGGCAATCACTAACATGATTCGGACAGACTTAAGCATCACTACGGGTGAGAAATTCTCATCGTAGTCAACTCCTTGAACTTGTCAAAAACATTTCGCAACAAGTCGAGCTTTGTAGACAGTAACATTACCGTCAGCGTCAGTCTTCTTCTTGAAGATCCATTTATTTTATATGGCTTGCCGATCATCGGTCAAGTCAACCAAAGTCCACACTTTGTTCTCATACATGGATCCCATCTCAGATTTCATGGCCTCAAGCCATTTCACGGAATCTGGGCTCATCATCGCTTCCTCATAGTTCGTAGGTTCGTCATGGTCTAGTAACATGAATTGCAGAACAGGATTACCGTACCACTCTAGTGCGGATCGTACTCTGGTTGACCTATGAGGTTCGGTAGTAACTTGATCTGAAGTTTCATGATCATCATCATGAACTTCCTCACTAATTGGTGTGGGAATCACAGGAAATGATTTCTGTGATGAACTACTTTCCAATTTGGGGGAAGGTACAATTACCTCATCAAGTTCTACTTTCCTCCCACTCACTTCTTTCGAGAGAAACTCCTTCTCTAGAAAGGATCCATTCTTAGCAACGAATATCTTGCCTTCGGATCTGTGATAGAAGGTGTACCCAACAATTTCCTTTGGGTATCCTATGTAGACACATTTCTCCGATTTGGGTTCGAGCTTATCAGGTTGAAGCTTTTTCACATAAGCATCACAACCCCAAATTTTAAGAAATGACAGCTTAGGTTTCTTGCTAAACCACAGTTCATATGGGTCGTCTCAACAGATTTAGATGGTGCCCTATTTAACGTGAATGCAACCGTCTCTAAAGCATAACCCGAAAATGATAGTGGTAAATCAGTAAGAGACATCATAGGTCGCACCATATCTAATAAAGTACGGTTATGACGTTCGGACAGACCATTACACTGTGTGTTCCAGGTGGCGTGAGTTGCGAAACTATTCCACATTGTTTCAAATGAAGACCAAACTCATAACTCAAATATTCACCTCCACGATCAAATCGTAGAAACTTTATTTTCTTGTTACGATGATTTTACACTTCACTTTGAAATTCTTTGAACTTTTCAAATGTTTCAGTCTTATGTTTCCTTAAGTAGATATACCCATATCTGCTTAAATCATCTGTGAAGGTCAGAAATTAACGATACCCGCCGCAAGCCTCAACACTCATCGGACCGCATACATCAGTATGTATTATTTCCAATAAGTCAGTGGCTCGCTCCATTGTTCCGGAGAACGGAGTTTTAGTCATCTTGCCCATGAGGCATGGTTCGCAAGCATCAAGTGATTCATAATCAAGTGATTCCAAAAGCCCATCAGCATGGAGTTTCTTCATGCGCTTTACACCAATATGAACTAAACAGAAGTGTCACAAATAAGTTGCACTATCATTATTAACTTTGCATCTTTTGGCTTCAATATTATGAATATGTGTATCACTACGATCGAGATTCGACAAAAATAGTCCACTCATCAAGGGTGCATGACCATAAAAGATATTACTCATATAAATAGAACAACCATTATTCTCTGATTTAAATGAATAACCGTCTCGCATCAAACAAGATCCAGATATAATGTTCATGCTTAACGCTAGCACCAAATAACAATTATTCAGGTCTTAAACTAATACCGACGGTAGATGTAGAGGTAGAGTGCCAACGACGATCACATCAACCTTGGAACCATTTCCGACGCGCATCATCACCTCGTCCTTAGCCAATCTTCGTTTAATCCTGTAGCGACCAGAACTCAAACAGTCTGATCTCTGTGCTCAAGTGTCATCCCTGGATCAGTAATGCTGACACCACACAGTACTTTGAAGGATTTATAACAGAGTAGCAATCACACACTTATTACAATGAATGTCTCGAAAGAGAACTTAGCAAAATAAATATGGCTTAAGGCCATCTAATAACGATAACAACAGAAGGCTTGGAAGATAAGCGAGTCCATCAACTCCAACAACATCACTGAGTATAGAACCACGACCTAAGCACCTTACTGGTCGTCTGAAAAGTCTGCAACATGAAAAGTTGCAGCCTGAAAACGGGTCAGCACATGGAATATGCTGGCAATGTAACACATAGAGAGTAATGAAAGAGTAAGCATGTACTACATGCATATATGGCTGGTGGAAAGCTCTATGGTTACAGTTTTGCGAAAAGCCAATTTTTCCCTACTGCAAAGGAATAAATTTATTTAATTATCATGGTGGTTGTTAAACATTGAGAATGGTTGACAGCATCCTCAATCCAAAATAAAGTAATCATCATTAAAACCCACCAGTATTAATTAAAGTAACATGATGAGATTCACTTGATGATCCAAGTACTAGATACTCAAGATGTCCATAACCGGGGACACGGCTAATCATGATTAGTTTATACACTCTGCAGAGGTTTGTGCACTTTGCCCACAAGACTCGATCTCCTCCGTTTGATTTCTCGCACTACATGGTGTTTGAGAAACGGATGACCGAGACATAGTCTTTCGTAAGCTTAGCACCTTACGAATGTGTAGACCGTACCAACCTACAACCCCTACATCAGCTAGTCTACCACCGTAAGAGTTCGTGACGACTTAATCAACTATGCTAGAGCCCATAGTAGCATGTGGCTGCACACGGAAGTTTCTAGCATGAATAATCTTATGATCCCTTTGAGCCCGGGTGGCGGTCCAAGAAAAAACAGCAAATCCTGTCACCCAGGTGCCTAGATAGGCAAATCTGGAATAGCCAGTACCTCAATCCACCCGATGTGTGTTTAAGTTGCCACCTTAGATAAACCATTAATTAACAATCTCACATCTGTCATGGATATTCACTCAAACCCGATCCACGCTCTCGAGCATAGCATGGCATAATAAGCAAACGAGAAGTAACTCCCAAGGGTTTGATAATAAATCGTAATAGGTACTACTCAAACTACTTCCCAAAACCCACAATTTAATTAGATCCTAATCATGCAATGTTTGAGGATTGATCTAATGCATAAAAACTGGGTATGACAAGTATATGATCAAAGTGTTACTTGCCTTGTCGATGATCCGAAACCTAGAGACTCAAGTAACAAAGTGCGACCGGGTATTCTATCGCAGACAAACAAACAAGCATACAATAAGTACTCATCTAATGCACAGGTAAAACTCAAATAAGAGATCTAACCAGAAATTTCAACTTAAGAACTCCGGTTTGCAAAAAGAACCAAATCAAACGAAGCAACGAAAGTCAAACGGCGAAAAAAACCCCAGCTTCGTTTTACTAATCTGGATCTAAGTCAAATTTTACAGAAGCAAAAAACTTGTTTTAGTTGGTTATTCGAAAAGAGGGTTTCGAGACGAAACTCCAGGCGCTTGAATCGCCTGATTCCGATAAACGAGCAAAAAGTTATACTAAAACGAAAATCAGATCAGAAATCGCGATCAGAAATAATCGCGGAAAAATCCGAGAAAAAGAAAACGACGAACAGCTTAACGAACGAACGTTCGTTAACTGGGTCTAAACGATGAACACGTTCGTTAAAACGAACGAACGAGCGAACGCTCGCTATTTAACCGAACCAAAAATAAATAAACCGATCTAATAAAAAAAGGAAACTAAAAAAACCGGAGAAAAACCGACGGAAAAACCGAACGGTTTTTTGAGAAAAAAAACCGGCGATGCGGATTTCGAGGCACCTCGGGCGGCGGGTCGGCGGGGCGGCGGCGGCGGCAAGGCGTCCGGTGGGGCTAGGGTTCGGGGCGCAGGTCATGCGGGCTGGGCTGGCTCCCCGGCTTATAAGACCTAGGCGGCTTGAGTCCCTACGACACGGCCCGTAGGAGTCGGTTCGTTTTTTCTTTTTCTTTTTAAAATAATTCCGCGTAGAAAATCAAGCGAAAGAAATACTAAACGGACTCCAAAAATCCCGAAATAAATTTTCCCCGACTTCTAAAATCAAGCCAGACAAGATGAACATTTATTTGGGGACTAAATGCAATTTTGAAAAACGCACATTTTTCCTAAATTCAAATAAAATGGCGAAAAACTCCAAAATAAAATCTTATTTGATTTTATTATTAAATCCTCAATATTTCTTTATTTTGGGAAAGTCATTTTATTCCCTCTCTCATATTTTTGTAATAGAAATAATTGATGATAAAATAATTAAAATCAAATGATCCTATTCTCAAAATTTGAGAAAACTCAAATATGAAAATAACGAAATCCTCAACTCTCTCCGTGGGTGTCGGGGAGAGCTGATCGTGTCCCACGAACACCTACGGGACCTGGGTCCCTTGTGGTTCGGAGGGGGCCGGAGATTGCAGAAAGAGCAGATCGAGGCGATGCACACGAGCAGATTTACCCAGCTTCGGAGCTCTCCGGAGAGATAATACTCCTACTGCTGCTTTGTGGATTATCTTGTGGTCTTGCTAGGGAGCAATGGGAGCTACAAGACCTAGCCTGAGTGTGGTTTCGTACGAGTATGATGAACTAAGCCGGAGCTGGCCCGAACCGAACCGAACCGAACCGAACCCAACCCTTTCTACGTTGCACTTGGGCCTCCTTTTATAGGCACAAGGGGTCACCACATGTGGCAAGTAGACAAGGGTAAGATGGTAAAACATAGGTTGGTACACCGCTCTGCATAATGTACAGAATCTATACCTAACTCGACGGCAAGGGACAAGAGTCATCAATGCCCGCCTCGATCGCCCGAAAAGGTAACAGGGACCGCTGGCGCGCCTCCGCTTGCCACGATGGTAGCTTTATCAACGCCGCTTATCGATGCTCCCGCTGGCTGCACAACCCGTCGACACGCGTGCACGGGAGAGCCCGTGATGACACGTTGGCGGGTGAGCTGGAGCGGAGATGAAGAGAGGTTGCCATGCAGCAAGCGCCTTGCCGCGGCGAGGAACCTTGTCGCTTAGGGCTCGGCGCCCACCAGCCTTCCCGCAAGCTCCTCTTGCCGGGCCTTGTTTCTTCGCCATACCGTGGCCTTCCCGGCAAGCTCCTCTTGCCGGGTCTTGATTACTTTGTTCTTGAATGGCCTACCGCAAGCTCCTCTTGCCGGGGTCATGTTTTCTGAAGGGTCATGGAGGGTCTTGGCGATGCCCGGCAAGGCTTGCCACGGGACGCTGCGATCGCCTGCGCACAGTTTCGGGGTACTAAGGTGCCCCTACTTTAGTACACCGACAGAGCCCCCAGTGTCTGGCCATACACGGCGCCGAAGCTGTTGGGCCAGCCCAAAACAGGCACGGGCACACGCGGCCGGGTCCAAACCAAATCCACCAGATCCGCCGCGTTCCCCGTGAACGGCACGCGCCAATTGCGGCGTCGTGGGGAAGTGGGCGGCGTCGAGGTCGCCTCACCCGTCGCCTCGATTCTGCATCCCCGCCACGTGGTTCCCATGCTCTTGGGGTCGCGGACGGTGGAAGTGGGAAACTGGGCCGTCGCGAGCAGAGGCAGCAGGTCGGCCCCGATTCCCTGCTCTTCCTATGCCTTGATTTGCCGAGCGGGGCGGCCAAGCCCCCACCTTGCTTCTTTAAAAAGAGCGGAAGGGGAGCGCAGAAGCCCGCACTCTCCCATCTCCTCCTTTCCTCAATTTCTGCTCCCCTTTCTCTCATTCGTCATGGAGAAAAGGAACCTTGGTTCTTCATCGGTGGCGGCGAGGGTCGTCTCTAGACAGTGCCCCCCTCCCAACCCCACGCCCGGGGTGGCAGAGCCAGCCACAAGAGGAAGAGGGAGGGGGCGAGGTCGTGGATGAGGTCGAGGCGCTCGGGGAAGAAGCGGACGGGGCGGCACGCTGTCTCCGCCTCCGCCGGCGGTTCCCCTCCCTGTGGCGGTCCATACAGGGGACGACCCTTGTGAGTTCTTCGTCAGGCTGCGCCGGGCGCCTCCGGCTTCCAGCTCCGTTCGCGAGCGCGATGGAGTCGGATCTGCCCGAGACACTGAGACTGCACATGAGGGGCCGTGGAATCAGCGGCATGCGAGTCCGTGTTGTATTCCCAGCCCCTAATGTGATGTATCTTGATCGTGGGTGGAAGACGTTCACTCGCATCCGCAGCCTAAGGGCGGGTTTACCTCCATTTTAAGTTAATGGAGGGTGATCTCCTCTCCGTCAAGGTCTTCGGGGATCTCGGTACTCGGGCGAAGTGCTGCGTGGATAGCTCCTCCGACAGCGAAGATTCCCCCTCGAGCGAGAGTGGCGAGGAGGAGAGCGACAACGATGACGAGGGTAGCGGGCCCGATTAGTTGTCGGGCGCCGCTTCGTGCGTCACCGGCGACCCCATCATCCGTGTCGCCAGCTCCTTGAACTCCCCGGGGTCGTCTCCTTGGGCGACTGGCGTAGGGAGGCTGCGGAAGGGGAAGAGGGATGGCGACAAGGCCGTCAAGTCGGAGTATGAGGGCGTAGTGCCCTCGACAGCGTGCTGACGTCCTGCCGCCCCGTCTTCGAGCCCCGCTTCCGGCGCCGCCATCTCCGTCAAGCCCTCGGAGAGCCCCCGGGATGTTCCCTTGGTGCCTTCTGGCACCTGTAGCTCGCCTAGGCGCTCCTTTTACCCTTCTCGCCTCCTTGACCTACCTCCTAAAGAGAGGGACAGGAAAAGGATTACTGCATCTTATCTTTTAATTTGTAAGCCTTCGGCCTTATCCGCATTTAAAGCTTGTAATCCTCTCTTTCATGTTTTTCATTCTCCACGGATTTGTATCCGAGTAGAATGTTTTTAATGAAAAAGGATGCTTGAAAAGGGGCGAAAGGCTTATCTCGATATCGCAGCCCCGGCAACTCGGCTTGCCGCCCCCCAAGAACTCCTGCTTAGCCGGGCTTGGGTGCCGGGCGCCTCTTCTTCTCCTCTTCGTTGTTATTTCAGTTCCGAGAACAATTTAGCTAATACCCGCAATAAGTTATTTTGTAATATAACTTTATTCTGGGCAATATTTGCTATGTTACTTCCTTTACTCGACTCTTGGCTTTGTATGTTACTGCCCTCGCTTTTGTGAAACTTGCGGTGCAGCACCCTTGCCGCGAAAGGCCGAAAAGTCTTGAACTTCAAGAACTGTTTGGCGGGGTCGCTACCGACAAGCAACCTTGTCGCAACTAGTTGCAGACACACTTAAGTTGTTGAGCGGACTCGAAACAAAGTAAGGCGCAAGCTAATCGCGAGTCGATTCCTCCGCGCCAGGTTTTCCATACAAAATACTATCGCTCGAGGAAGATAACTTAAAATTTAAAACTGGTCGCTTAAACTTAGCAACTTAGCTTTTCGTTGTCCATTTTACGGCAAGGCGACAGTTCCTCGAGCGACGCTTTGGTGCCCACACCATTATCTTCTCCTTCCCCCGGTGAACTTGTGGGTGGATGAACCTTCTTCTTGTTTGAGAAGAAAGAAGAAAATAAAGTTATGGAGCCTAATGGCTCGTCATCGCTTACCGGGTGCGGATGCTGCACAAAATGTTAGTAAACACATGCATATATGATTATGAGGGCATGTATTGACAAAATGTGCGCAACACATAGGCTTTACTGATGCACGGGGTCTGCGCCCGGCTTTGCACAAAGGATTACATGCAACAATGGCAAGACTTGTACAAAAGGGTGGTTGCCGGAACGGGTTCCGGCAACCGCGCCTCATGGGTAAAACTTGCGAAGATGCTCTATATTCCAGGAATTGCTCACGGAAGGCCATCTTCGGTCTCAAAGCGGACAGCGCGGGCCTAGTGACTCGCGTTTTACGATAAGGGCCTTCCCACTTCAAGCGCCAACTTGTTGGAATTCTTAGCGGATTGAACGCTACCAAGAACAAGGTCGCCTTCCTCGAAGCTTCGGCATTAACTTTGCGGCTATGGTAGCGACACAAAGCTTGCTGGTAATGAGCAGCTCGTCAAAGAAATGAAGAAGATCTTCCTCAAGGAGCAGCGCGTCATCTTGTCGCAGCTGCTCTTGCTCAAGCTCATCATAAGCGAGCACTCGAGGTGACCCGTTATACGAGTTCCGTGGGGAGAACTGCCTCTGCTCCGTAGACTAGAGCAAAAGGTGTCCGCGATGGCTCGATTTGGCGTCGTCTGATCGACCAAAGAACCACCAGCAGCTCTCGATCCAGTTCCTTCCGCACTTGCGCAGCTTGTTGAAAGTTCTGGTCTTGAGTCCCGCAGACTTCAGCGTTTGCTCTCTCGCTGACCGTTGCTTCTCGGATGAGCAACAGAAGCAAAGCAGATCTTGGCGCCAAGATCTTGGGCGTCTCGCATGAAGGTGCGGCTCGTGAACTGTGGCGTTATCGGTGATGATTCTGTTAGGAATCCCAAAGCGGCAAACAATTGACTGAAGAACTTGACGGCTGATTGTCTTGCCACCTTCCTCACTGGTTCCACTTCCGCCACTTTGTGAACTTGTCGATTGCTACGTACAAGTATTCAAAGCCCCGATAGCTCGGGGAAGGGGCCGAGGATGTCAAGCCCTGCACCGAAAAGGGCCGTGGATAAAGGGATCGTCTGAGAGCTTGAGCTGGTTGGTGTATCTGTTTGGAATGGAACTGCACGCTTCACACTTGGTTACTTGTGCGATTGCATCTGGAGGGCTCTGGCCGTAAGAAACCTTGCCGGAAAGCTTTGCCGACAAGTGCTCTTGGCGCCGATGTGGTGACCACATATGCCTCCATGTATCTCGCCAACAGCTTCATCCATCTTCCCGCAAATACACTTCAATTTCACACCGTTGAGCCTTCTTACATGCATGTGATGTTGTCAACAAACTGGTACATACTTGACCGCCGGGCTACTTTTTCCGCTTCTTCTTGCTCTTGAAGTTCTCCGTCTCAAGGAAATGGACAATCTCTTTGTGCCCATGTTGGAGCCTCGTGGCTCGACAACAAGGACTAAAGGCTCATCTATCATCTGCGGAACATTAGCTTCTCGGCAAGGACACATGGGTCCGCCGGAGCTTGATGATCCCGGCAAGCTTGCCGGGCTAAACTTGTTGGGAGCGTTTGCTTCAACGATATAAACAGATGGTTTGTCGGAGCAGACTGCTCCTCGGTGATACTGCGTTGGTTTTAGGGACCTTCTTGGCGGCGGCTTTAGAGAGCTCTGCGGAAGGTAGTCGCCGGAAACCAATTTTCTCTTCTTGCTCATCCCATTGATGGTGTTACGGTTAGTGAGTCAGCTTGAGCACAAAATTCTTGGTTCCACAGTAACTTAAGCGCGACACATTTGGAGAGGCCATCAGCTATATCATTACGAGCTCTTGGAACGTGTTCCATCTGCGCAGCCTTCAAAGTGCTCTTCTAGCTTTCTCACTTCATCGACGTAGGCTTCCATCAACGGACTTTGATAATCTTTATTTACTTGTCGGACGACAAGTTGTGAGTCCCCCCTGACAATGACTTCTTGATCCCAAGGTTTACCGCAATCTCGAGACCGCAAGCAAACCTTCATACTCTGCGAGATTGTTTGTTGCTTGTTCCTTGGGAAAGTGCATCCGGACTATGTACTTGAGATGCTCTCCGGTGGGTGCGATAAGCAACACGCCGGCACCGGCGCCTTGCAATGAGAAAGCACCATCAAAGTACATCAACCACTCTTTATTTGCCTCTTTGACAGGGATGCTTGTCTCGAATTTCTTCATCTTGCGTTGGCGTCCACTCAGCTATGAATTCCGCCAATGCTCGCTTTGGATAGTTGAAGTGCTTTCAAACTTGAGGCCAAAGCTTGATAGCCCAAAGCCCACTCGACAATCTTGCTCGTTGCTTCGGATTTTGCAAAATCCTCTTCATGAAAGCGAGTGACAACTGTTATTTCATGTGCTTGGAAGTAATGGCGCAGCTTTCTCGAGGCCATGAGGAGGCGAAAAGCAGCTTCGCACACCGTAGTACCTTGACCTAGTCCCTGCGAAGGGAACTGACAAAGTAGACTGCGCGCTGCACCATCTTTTTCTGTGTCTAGTCGCAACCCTGCATTGATTCGTCCTTGTCGGGACCAGAGCTTGACGGCGAAGCCCCTTGCTTGTCGCTGGATGCAACTGCTTCGGTTGCCAGCTCATCATCCGCCTCCCTCTCCGCTACTAACGCAGCACTAACCACTTGATTGGTTGCCGCTATATACAGCACAGAACTTCTCTTGTGGCCTAGGTGCGACAAGTATTGGAGCGGAGGACAGTATCTCTTCAAGTCCTGCAGCGCAACCTCCGCCGGAGTCCATTTCATTGGACCTGCCTTTTCAAAATCTTGAAAAACGGCAGGGCGCTTCAACAGAACTTAGAGATGAACTCTCTTTGAGCAGCCACGCAACCGCAAGTCTTGACATCCTTGACGCGCTTTGGTGCTTCGATCTGCTCAATGGCCTTGATCTTGTCGGGATTGGCTTCAATTCCCCGCTGAGACACAAAGAACCCGAGAAGCTTGCCGGAAGGGACTCCAAGCACGCACTTCTCGGGGTTGAGCTTGAGGTTGATCTTGCGCAGATTTGCAAATGTTTCATCCAAATCCTGAACCAGAGTTGCTTTGTCCTTGCTCTTGACCACTATGTCATCCATGTAAGCTTCTACATTTCTGTGTATCTATGGCTCAAAGGCATCGCGGACTACTCTTGCAAAAGTTGAACCGGCATTCTTTAAACCGAAAGGCATCCGTATGAAGCAGTACGTGCCACATGGTGTAATGAATGCGGTTTTCTCTTCATCCTCTTCTGCCATGAAGATATGATGATATCCTGAATATGCATCAAGAAATGAAAGCAGATCACATCCAGCCGTGGAGTCAACAATCTGGTCGATACGCGGCAAGGGAAATGGGTCTTTGGGACAAGCTTTATTAACATCAGTAAAGTCAATGCAAAGCCTCCATTTCCCATTAGCCTTGCGTACAACTACCGGATTGGCCATCCACGTGGGATGGAGAACTCCTCTGACAAGCCCTGCTGCTTCCAACTTCTTGATTCCTTCTGCTATGAACTCTTGGCGCCCACTTTGCTGTTTCCTAACTTTTGCTTGACGGGCCGCCAAGTGAGGACAGACAGCTAGGTGGTGCTCAATTACTTTCACAGGAACACCGGGATGTCGGATGGTTGCCATGCAAACACATCGACATTCGCCCGCAGAAAAAGCAACGAGCTCGCCTTCCTATTTAGGATCAAGCGTGGCATCGATGGTGAAGGTACCACCAGTCTGCGTCCTCCTTGGCGGGCACCTTCTTGGTCTTCGGCGGAGCTGCCATCGTCTTGTCGCACTTGCCGGTGGAGCTCGATGGTGCGTCCTCGACGGTAGCGCAGCACTCCGAAGAGGTGCGCTTGCCGGAGTGGGCAACAGAGCTCTTGCCGAACTTGGTGGTCTTCTTCTTCCCCCCCGGGAGCTTCAGCGGCAAGTGGTTTGCTTTCTGTTGCGGCTGCTGCATCCCGGTAAATCTTGTCGGCGCAGATAAGCACGTCCTTCTTATCGCCATGGATAGAAATGACGCTTATCGGGCCGGGCATCTTGAGTAGATTGTAAGCATAATGAGAGGCGGCCATGAACTTGGCGAGTGCTGGACGGCCAAGTATGCCATTGTAGGGCAATGGGAAATCGGCGACGTCATACGTAACCCTCTCAGTTCTGAAGTTGAGCTCGCTGTCAATGTTACCGCAACGTGATCTTCCCTTTGGGTTTGCTCCTTCCGGGTTGATTCCTTGGAAAGTACCAGTTTCTTGAGCTCGCTGTCGAGTTTGAAGCTTTTGGAGCACCGCAGAGGAGATTAAATTCAGGCCGGCCCCGCCACAACCAACATGTTTGTGACCTTGAGGTTGCGGATGGTTGGTGAGACCAACATCGGCAAGCACCCGACCGCTGTGATGCGATCAGGGTGATCTTCAATGTCAAAGATGATGGGCGTCTTGGACCACTTCGAGGTTTGCGTGACTCTATGGATGGTTCTGCTGCATTGACCTCACGCATCCATTGCTTGAGTTGGCGGTCGAGGTATCTGAGACGCACCACCGCCAACGCAAAGGACCTCCGTTGCCTTTTGAAACTCCTGCTCATCTGCTTCATCGTCTTCCATGTCCTCGCCATCTTCATCTTCGTCTTCTTCCTTGTCACGGCCGCGGGGAGGTCTGTCTCCTTGCCGCTGCTTGGTCTTGCCAGCGCGTCCTCCCGACCGGGTCTTTTCTTACTTGCTGCACCTGCACCTTCTTGGGCTTTCTCCTTGTCTCGCGCTCGTATTCAGCTCTCAGAGCTCAACAAGCTGCTCGACTTTCTTGCAGCTCTGGAGATCGTGGCCCTTGGTGCGGTGGATTTTACAATATTGCTTGTTGGAGCTGTCAGGCTTGTCGGCGGCCGCCACAGCTTGGCGGTCGGCGTCAACGGCAACATCGTTGCCGGAGCCACTAGCCTTGGCTTTGTTGGCGGCACCATCCTTGCCGGACTGCTCGACAACTAGTACTTCTTGGTTTTTCTTCCTCCTGTTGTTTCGCCACGGCTCTTTCTTGTCGGGCGATCTCCTCATCACGACTCTGCTCCCACATATTCTCCTCGAGTCTTCTTCCTTCTTCAACAGCGTGCACACTTGTCGGCCATGCGTAGAGCTCGGCGACGTCTCTCACTTTGCACATCGCCATCTCCTCCTCATCCTGCGGTTTCAGACATTCGATGGAATGCACTGATCACCGCGGCAGGGTGGACGTCGGGGATGTTGTAGTGCACTCGACTGAATCTCTGGATGAACTTGCGCAGAGACTCTCCCTCCTTCTGGGCAAGCAGGTGGAGATCACTCTCCTGGCCATGAGGCTTGTGGCCGCCTGTGAAGGCGCCAACAAACTGGTGGCACAAATCTGCCCAAGAAGAAATAGAGCCATCCGGCAAGTGCATGAGCCAAGATCTGACGTTTGGCTTGAGCACCAAGGGAAAGTAGTTGGCGAGGATCTTGTCGTCTCGTCCCCCCGCAGCTTGCACCGTGATGGTGTAGATGCTGAGGAACTCCGATGGGTGTGTCCTGCCATCATACTTCTCCGGCACATCTGGTTTGAAGTTTTTCTTGTCGGGCCACCGGACTTGCCGCAGCTCACGGGTGAACGCAGGGCAACCCATCACAGACGGACAAGTCGCTGGTTCCCCTGGCGCATGCATATCGACAGTGGGCCCGGCGCGCTGGTCGGACTGACGACGCGCTTCCCTTCGGCGCTCGATACGGGTTCGAGCGTCCTCTTCTTGCCGTTCTCGAAGAACTTGGCGTTGGTCGCGACGAGCTCGCGGATCCGACGACGCTGTGGAGTCGCTGTCGAGGTGGATCCGGCGAGTCGGCGATCTTGGCCTTCGGGAAGGGGAGTGCACAGGGGCTGCCCCCCCGCAAGTCTCCGCCCCCACCACCGCGCCTTGTCGCCTTGCCGCGGCTGCGAGGCACTTTCGGTTGCAGCGGGGCGTCGCCGTTGGTGAAGCCGATGAGACTCGAATTGTGGCCCTCCATTCGTCGACCTTATCGGCCGTTGGAGGGTAATCTAGAAGTAATCGAGCTCTAGCCAAGGCTTCCGCTGGAGTGGTTGGCGGCAGCGGCGACGGAGCGAAGAACGGATGTGCTCGGACTCCTAACCAAGTTAGAGGAGCAGCATCCATGCCTACCGCGACTCATTCGCCGTACCAGCATGCCGGGTGCATGCGGTCTCGAGGGCCTCGGGATCCTCCAGCTTGGCCTTGATCCAGCGAGCGTATGGTGCCGCGAGCATCGTGACGCTGTCGGTCCCGCGCCTCCTGCGAAGGACGTGGTGCGGATTCGACGCCGACGCTGCGCTGCCTTGTCCTTGACTGGCGGCATTGTGGGCTCTCTCGACGACGCCGTTCCTCCGCTAAGATGTTTCCCCACCACCTGACTGCTCCGGTGGTGGTGGGTTCGACGCGGACGGCTCTGCTGCTGCCGAAGATTTCTTCTTCGGCGCCATGTTGACGGAGATGTCGATGAAGTTGCTCGTGTGACCGCCGGATCGGGTTCACACAGCCTCGACGCCCCCTACCTGGCGTGCCAAAGATGTCGGGGAGAGCTGATCGTGTCCCACGAACACCTACGGGACCTGGGTCCCTTGTGGTTCGGAGGGGGGCGGAGATTGCACAAAGAGCGGATCGAGGCGATGCACACGAGCAGATTTACCCAGCTTCAGAGCTCTCCGGAGAGATAATACTCCTACTGCTGCTTTGTGGATTATCTTGTGGTCTTGCTAGGGAGCAATGGGAGCTACAAGACCTAGCCTGAGTGTGGTTTCGTACGAGTATGATGAACTAAGCCGGAGCTGGCCTGAACCGAACCGAACCGAACCCAACCCAACCCTTTCTACGTTGCACTTGGGCCTCCTTTTATAGGCACAAGGGGTCACCACATGTGGCAAGTAGACAAGGGTAAGATGGTAAAAACATAGGTTGGTACACCGCTCTATACAAAGTCACGATAATCTATACCTAACTCGACGGCAAGGGACAAGAGTCATCAATGCCCGTCTAAGTTGCCCGAAAAGTGTAACAGGACCGTCAAGGCGCCTCCGCTTGCCACGATGGTAGCCTGTCAGCACCGCTTATCGATGCTCCCACTGGCTGCACAACCGTCGACACGCTGCGTGCTGGGAGAGCCCCTGATGACACGCTTGGCGGGTGAGCTGGAGCGGAGATGAAGAGAGGTTGCCCGCCCGGCAAGCGCCTTGCCGCGGCAGGAACCTTGTCGTGCTTGGGGCTCGGCGCCCACCAAGCCTTCCCAAAGCTCCTCTTGCCGGGCCTTGTTTCCTTCAGCTACTGAGTGGCCTTCCCGGCAAGCTCCTCTTGCCGGGGTCTTGATTACTTTGTTCTTGAATGGCCTACCAGCAAGCTCCTCTTGCCGGGGTCTTGTTTTCTGAAGGGCCGCGGAGGGTCTTGGCAGATGCCCGGCAAGGCTTGCCACGGGGACGCTGCGACTGCCCGTACACAGGTTCGGGGTACTAAGGTGCCCCTACTTTAGTACACCGACAGTGAGTCCTTGAGTTGCGTAGAATTTCTAGGATCAAAACACAAAGCAAATAAAATATGATATGCATTGATGATCTAATTTATAACATTCCAAATTGAAAATTTGGGATGTTACAAATCCATAGCCCATGTTTCGAGTTGCAAATATGAGCAACAGAACCGGTATCAAATACACAGGCGCTACTACAAGCATTAGTAAGGTACACATCAATAACATGTATATCAAATATACCTTTCACTTTGCCATCCTTCTTATCCGCCAAATACTTGGGGCAGTTCCGCTTCAAAGGACTGTGCCCTTTGCGTAGAAGCACTCGGTTTCAGGCTTAGGTCCAGACTTGGTCTTCTTCCCTTGAGCAGCAACTTGCTTGCTGTTCTTCTTGAAGTTCCCCTTCTTCCCTTTGCCCTTTTTCTTGAAACTAGTGGTCTTGTTAACCATCAACACTTGATGCTCCTTCTTGATTTCTACCTCCGCAGCCTTTAGCATCGCGAAGAGCTCGGGAATAGTCTTTTCCATCCCTTGCATATTATAGTTCATCATGAAGCCTTTATAGCTTGGTGGCTGTGATTGAAGAACTCTGTCAATGACACTATCATCAGGAAGATTAACTCCCAGCTGAGTCAAGTGGTTATGATACCCAGACATTCCGAGTATGTGTTCACTGACAGAACTATTCTCCTCCTTTTTGCAGCTATAGAACTTGTTGGAGACTTCACATCTGTCAACTCGGGCATTTGCTTGAAATATTAACTTCAACTCCCGGAACATCTCATATGCTCCATGACATTCAAAACGTCTTTGAAGTCTCGATTCTAAGCCGTAAAGCATGGCACACTGAACTATCGAGTACTCATCAGCTTTGCTCTGGCAGACATTCATAACGTCCGGAGTTGCTCTTGCAGCGGGTCTTGCACCTAGCGGTGCTTCCAGGACGTAATTCTTCTATGCGGTAATGAGGATAATCTCAAGTTATGGACCCAGTCCGTGTAGTTGCTACCATCATCTTTCAACTTAGCTTTCTCTAAAATTCAAGGGAACGGTAGCACGGGCCATTGATCTATAACAACATAGATATGCAAAAACTGTCAGGTACTAAGTTCATGGTAAATTAAAGTTCAATTAATCATATTACTAAAGAACTCCCATTTAGATAGACATCCCTCTAGTCATCTAAATGATCACGTGAACCATATCAACTAAACCATGTCTGATCATGACGTGAGATGGAGTAGTTTTCAATGGTGAACATCAGCATGTTGATCATATCTACTATATGATTCACGTTCGACCTTTCGGTCTCAGTGTTCCGAGGCCATATCTGCATATGCTAGGCTCGTCAAGTTTAACCCGAGTATTCTGCACGTGCAAAACTGGCTTGCACCCATTGTATGTGAACATAGAGCTTATCACACCCGATCATCATGTGGTGTCTCGACACGACAAACTGTAGCAACGGTGCATACTCAGGGAGAACACTTGTACCTTGAAATTTAGTGAGGGATCATCTTATAATGCTACCGCCGTACTAAGCAAAATAAGATGCATAAAGGATAAACATCACATGCAATCAAAATATGTGACATGATATGGCCATCATCATCTTGTGCCTTGATCTCCATCTCCAATGCACCGTCATGATCTCCATCGTCACCGGCTTGACACCTTGATCTCCATCGTAGCGTCATTGTCGTCTCGCCAACTATTGCTTCTACGACTATCGCTACCGCTTAGTGATAAAGTAAAGAATTGCATGGTGATTACATTTCATACAATAAAGCGACAACCATAAGGCTCCTGCCAGTTGCTGATAACTTCTACAAAACATGATCATCTCATACAACAATTTATATCTCCTCACGTCTTGACCATATCACATCACAACATGCCCTGCAAAAACAAGTTAGGCGTCCTCTACTTTGTAGTTGCAAGTTTTACGTGGCTGCTACGGGCTTCTAGCAAGAACCGTTCTTACCTACGCATCAAAACCACCACGATTTTTCATCAAGTGTGCTGTTTTAACCTTCAACAAGGACCGGCCATAGTCAAATTTCGATTCAACTAAAGTTGGAGAAACAGACATTCGCCAGCCACCTGTGTGCGAAGCACGTCGGTAGAACCGATCTCATGAACGTGGTCATGTAATGTTGGTCCGGGCTGCTTCATCCAACAATAACGCCGAATCAAAATAAGACGTTGGTGGTAAGCAATATGACTATTATCGCCCACAACTCATTGTGTTCTATTCGTGCATATCATCTACGTATAGACCTGGCTCGGATGCCACTGTTGGGAACGTAGCATGCAATTTCAAAAAAAATTCCTATGATCACGCAAGATCTATCTAGGAGATGCATAGCAACGAGAGGGGGAGAGTGTGTCCATGTACCCTCGTAGACCGAAAGCGGAAGCGTTAGGTTAACGCGGTTGATGTAGTCGAACGTCTTCACGATCCAACCAATCCAAGTACCAAACGTACGGCACCTCCGTGCTCAGCACACGTTCAGCTCGATGACGTCCCTCGAACTCTTGATCCAGTAGAAGGTCGAGGGAGAGTTCCGTCAGCACGATGGTGTGGCGATGGTGATGGTGATGTGATCCACGTAGGGCTTCTCCTAAGCACTACGACGCTATGACCGGAGGAGTAAACTATGAAGGGGGGCACCGCACACGGCTAAGAGGATAACTGTTATTCCTTTGGGGTGCCCCCTGCCCACATATATAAAGGAGGGGAGGGGAGGCCGGCCGGCCCTTAGGGGCGCACCAAGTGGGGGGGGGGGTCCTACTAGGACTGCACTCCTAGTAGGATTCGCCCCCCTTCCTTGCAACGGAGAGGGGTAAGGGGAAAGAGGAGGAGAGGGAGAAGGAAAGGGGGGCCGTGGTCCCACCCCTTGTCCAATTCGGATTGGGCTGGGGGGCACCTCCCGTGGCTGCCTTCTCCTCTCCACTACGACCCATGAGGCCCATTAACTTTCCCGGGGGGTTCCGATAGCCTCCCGGCATTCCGATAAATCCCCGAACCTCCTCGGAACAATTCTGGTGTCCGTATATAACCTTCCAATATATGAATCTTTACCTCGTGATCATTTTGAGACTCCTCGTCATGTCCGTGATCTCATCCGGGACTCCGAACAAACTTCGGTCACCTAAACACATAACTAATAATACAAATCATCATCAAACGTTAAGCGTGCGGACCCTACGGATTCGAGAACTATGTAGACATGACCGAGACACATCTCTGGTATAACCAATAGCGGAACCTAGATGCTCATATTGGTTCATACATATTCTACGAAGATCTTTATCGGTCAAACCGCATAACAACATACGTTACTCCCTTTGTCATCGGTATGTTACTTGCCCGAGATTCGATCGTCGGTATCATCATACCTAGTTCAATCTCGTTACCGGCAAGTCTCTTTACTCATTTTGTAATGCATCATCCCGCAACTAACTCATTAGTTACATTGCTTGCAAGGATTATAGTGATGTGCATTACCGAGAGGGCCCAGAGATACCTCTCCGATACTCGGAGTGACAAATCCTAATCTTGATCTATGCCAACTCAACAAAGACCTTTGGAGACACCTGTAGAGCATATTTATAATCACCGAGTTACGTTGTGACGTTTGATAGCATACAAAGTGTTCCTCTGGTATTCGGGAGTTGCATAATCTCATAGTCTGAGGAATATGTGTAAGTCATGAAGAAAGCAATAGCAATAAAACTTAACGATCATTATGCTAGGCTAACGGATGGGTCTTGTCCATCACATCATTCTCTAATGATGTGATCCCGTTCATCAAATGACAACACATGTTTATGGTTAGGAAACTTAACCATCTTTGATTAACGAGCTAATCAAGTAGAGGCACACTAGGGACACTCTGTTTTGTCTATGTCTTCACACATGTACTAAGTTTCCGGTTAATAAAATTCTAGCATGAAATATAAATAACAACTTTATTATTACCTCTAGGGCATATTTCCTTCAAGACGGAGTCCAAACACAACAAAACTTTTTGGAGAATTTTTCTGGACCAGAAGACACCCGTTGGGCCAAAGAAGTACCAGAGGGGGTCTCAAGGGGAGCATAACCCACCTGGTCACGCCTGGGGGCCTAGGCGCGCCCTGGTGGGTTGTGCTCACCTCGGCCGCCTCCCCCACCGCCTCTTTGCTCTATAAATACCCCGAAAATCCAAAAACCCTAGGGGAGTCGACGAAACACAATTCCAGCCACCGCAAGTTCCAGAACCACCACATCCAATCTAGACATCATCACGGAGGGGTTCATCATCCTCATTGTTGCCTCTCCGATGATGCGTGAGTAGTTTACTGTAGACCTACGAGTCCATATGCAGTAGCTAGATGGATTCCTCTCTCTCTTTTGATTCTCAATACAATGGTCTCTTGGAGATCTATTTGATGTAACTCTTTTTGTAGTGTGTTTGCTCGGATTCAATGAACCTTGAGTTTATGATCAGATCTATTTTATCCATGAAAGTTATTTGAGTTTTGATCTCTTATATGCATGATTACTTATAGCCTCGTATTTCTTATTCGAACTTTGGTTCAGTTAGGCCAACTAGATCGATTTTTATTTCCATGGGAAGAGGTGCTTTATGATGGGTTCGATAATGCAGTGTTCTTTCCCAGTGACAGAAGGGGCAGCAAGACACGCATGTAGCGTTGCTATTAAGGATAACAAGATGGGGTCTATTCCTACATGAATAGATCTTGTCTACATCATGTCATAGTTCTTATTGCATTACTCCATTTCTCCATGAACTTAATACACTATATGCATGCTGGATAGCGGTCGATTTGTGGAGTAATAGTACTAGATGCAGGCAGGATTCGGTCTACTAATCTTGGACGTGATGCCTATATAATGATCATTGCCTGGATATCGTCATAACTATTTGAAGTTCTATCAATTGACCATCAGTAATTTGTTTACCCGCCGTATGCTATTTTTCTCGAGAGAAGCCACAAGTGAAATCTACGGCCCCCGGGTCTATTCTTTAACATATTTGCTTTGCAATCTATTCTTATTTGCTTTTGTTTTCAGGTCTATTATTCTAAAAAAACAAAAGTATCTTGCTGCACTTTTTCTTTATTTATTTTACTTTGTTTTATCGTGAAATCTATTTATCCAAAATCATACAAACCAATATATCTTTTACCCGAGAGGGATTGACAACCCCTCTTACACGTCGGTTTGCAAGTATTTGTTCTTTGTGTGCAGGTACCGTTTACATAGTGTTGCTTGGTTCTCCTACTGGTTTGATAACCTTGGTTTCATAACTGAAGGAAATACCTACTGAAGTTGTGCTGCATCATCCCTTCCTCTTCGGGGAAATACTGACGCAGATACGAGCCATCAGTAGTGCTCATCTTTAATTCCCACATAGATACTGTCGGTCCCATCCTTGCAGGTTTTCATGTACCAGTCATGTAATCTGCACATCATCTTTGCTAGATGCCGGAGCTACTTAGGTTTGACGAGAGGCTTCCCGTGCTCGTATCTAAAGCCTACTACCTCAGCCATTTCGAATTGTACATCATCGCCTAAGTAATCACCAAGAGTGATACAAGGACCACCGACCGCTACCTCCGGATCATTAGCGAGATCGGTAATTAAACACCTTGAGCGAGGGGCACGATTCTTTTCCTGTTCGCCGAGCCGGGGAATTATTTTCCCACTTCTTGCACCACTTTTACTTAAGCTTCACGACCGCTTCACTTGATCAAATGTCTTTTCAATACAACGGTCATAGTGTGATAGCGGCTGATACGTCTCCAACGTATCTATATTTTTTGCTTGTTCCATGCTGTTATATTATCATTCTTGGATGTTTTACCATCATTTTATAGCTATCTTTTTGCCGCGGAGGATCTAGTTAATCTCTGATCAACTTGCCAATTTCTGACACTGTTACCTAAAAGGGATTGACAACCCCTCATAAGCGCCGGTTTGCAAGTATTTGTTCTTTGTGTGCACGTACCGTTCACATAGTGTTGCTTGGTTCTCCTACTGAATTGATACCTTGGTTTCATAACTGAGGGAAATACCTACTGTAGTTGTGTTGCATCATCCCTTCCTCTTTAGAGAAATACCAACATAGCTTCAAGCGACATCAGCGACGGAGGCGGTGGTGGTCGCGTAAGGGCATCCAGACAGCGCTTCACTTTTACCGGATCTATTTTCTCCTTTGGAGGTGGACGTTGATGGCTCGTATCCACATCATTATTTCCCCGAAGAGGAAGGGATGATGCAACATAGATTCGGTAGGTATTTACCTAAGTTATGAAACAAAGGTTATCGAACCAGTAAGAGAACCAAGCAACACAATGTAAACGGTACCTGCACACAAAGAACAAATACTTGCAACCCGACGCGTAAGAGAAGTTGTCAATCCCTCTTGGGTAAAAGATAGATTGGTTTGTATGATTTTGGATAAATAGATCTCGCGATAAAACAAAATAAAATAAATAAATAAAAAGTGCAGCAAGATATTTTTGGGTTTTTTGGAATAATAGATCTGAAAACAAAAGCAAATAGAAATAAATCGCAAAGAAAATATGATAAAGAATAGACCCGGGGCCGTAGATTTCACGAGTGGCTTCCTTCGAGAAAAATAGCATACGACGGGTAAACAAATTACCGTCAGGCAATTGATAGAACTTCAAACAATTATTACGATATACAAGCAATGATCATTATATAGGCATCACTTCCAAGATTTGTAAACCTACTCCTGCTTGCATCTACTACTATGACTCCACACATCGACCGCTATCCAGCATGCATCTAGTGTATTAAGTTCGTGGAGAAACGAAGTAATGCAACAAGAACAATGGCATGATGTAGACAAGATCTATTCATGTAGGAATAGACCCCATCTTGTTATCATTAATAGCAACAATACATGCATGTGTTTTTGCCCCTTCTATCACTGGGAAAGAACACCGCACGATCGAACCCATCACAAAGCACCTCTTCCCATGGCAAGAAAAAATGATCTAGTCATCCTAACTAAACCAAAGATTCGAAGAAGAAATACGAGGCTATAAGTAATCATGCATATAAGAGATCAAAACTCAAATAACTTTCATGGATAAAATAGATCTGATCATAAACTCAAAGTTCATCGGATCCCAACAAACACACCGCAAAAAGAGCTACATCAAATAGATGTCCAAGAGTCCATTGTATTGAGAATCAAAAGAGAGATAGGAAGCCATCTTGCTACTGCCTACGGACCCGTAGGTCTACAATGAACTACTCACGCATCATCAGAGAGGCATCAATGAGGATGATGAACCCCTCCGTGATGGTGTTTAGATTGAATCTGGCGGTTCTGGAACTTGCAGCGGCTGGAATTGTGTTTCGTCAACTCCCCTAGGGTTTTTGTATTTTCGTGGTATTCAAAGAGTAAAGAGGTGGTGCGGGAGGCGACCGAGGTGGGAACAACCCACCAGGGCTTGTCTGGCCCCCAGGTGGGTTGTCCTCCCCACGAAGCCCCCCTCTGGTACTTCTTTGGCCCAACAGGTGTTTTCTGGTCCAATAAATATCCAAAAGTTTTGCTGCGTTTGGACTCCGTTTGGTACTGATATTTTGCGAACTAAAATACAAGCAAAAAAACAGCAGTTGGCACTGGGCACTATGTTAATAGGTTAGTCCCAAAAAATGATATAAAGTTGCTACAAAATGATTGTAAAACATCCAAGAATGATAATATAACAACATGGAACAAGCAAAAATTATAGATACATTGGAGACGTATCAGACGTTTCGGTGCAAGCTGGCGTTTCACATCGGCAGCCATGATGTCAATGTTTTCCTCGACAGTCATGTCGTATGGTAACTTGGCAGGATCCTTCTGGACGCTTGTACCTGCTTTGGATTTCTTCGTTGTTGTACTGCTGCTATCCGCCGGAGCAGCGGCGGCTCTCTTCCGCTGTCGTTGAGGCGGCGGAGGAGGCGGAGTCCGCTGAGGTGGAGCAGGATTATGCTGAGGGGCCTCCTCCGCCGGAGTCCGCTGACGCGGCGGAGACAGCTGAGGCGACGGAGACCACTCACGCGGCAAAGACGACTGAGGCAGCGGAGATAGAGCTGGACTGTTAGGAGTCACCTGAGGGGCCTCCTCCGGCTGAGTCTGCTGAGGCAGCGTCCAGTTTGGAAGCACGATGTTTTCCTTTCTCCATAGAATGGTAGTCCTTAAGGCATTTTCCAAATGATTTTCCCCTTCACCTACAGGGTAGTTGATAATCCCCAAGTGCAGGGAATCACCGTAGCAATTCCCATGGTGGAAGTGATAAGTATGGAGTGTCGGACCCACAATGAGCTAAAGGTAAGATCAATATTCTCTCAAGTCCTATCTGCCACTGATACGGCTCTACATACACCGAACGTTTGCTTCCAACTAGAAACGAGAAATAAAACTACGTTGTGGGTATGAAGAGGATAACTTTGCATGATATCGGAGAGCTAAAACATAAAAGAAAGTGTTGTTATCATAAAGTTAGAATATATTACTAAATATTATAAATAGCGAGTGTGGAATAATGATGGGTCATTGTGCGCAATTATCCTAGGCAATCGTTAACAAGACCGGTAGTCGTCATTGCAATTTCATATGAGGGAGAGGCATAAGCTAACATACTTTCTCTTCTTGGATCATATGCACTTATGATTGGAACTCTAGCAAGCATCCGCAACTACTAAAGATCATTAAGGTAAAACCCAACCATAGCATTAACATATCAAGTCCCCTTTATCCCATATGCAACAACCCCCTTACTGGGGTTTATGCTTCTGCCACTCAAGCAACCCACTATAAGCGAATCATGAACGTATTGCAACACTCTACAGCGGGAATCCCTCACGCTTGCGCGACACGGAGGGCACAATAGGACAGCACCAAAATAAAACATACAACTCATACCAATCTAGGTCATCAATCAACCCAAAGACAAATGATATCTACTCAAAACATCATAGGATGGCAACACATCAATGGATCCTAATATGTGGCATAAAGCACCATGTTCAAGTAGGGATTACAGCGGGGTGCAGGAGAATGGACCGCGTAAAAGAGATGAGGATGGTGATGATGATGGTGATGTTGATGATGACGATCACCGCAACGATGATTCCCCTCCCGATGGCACTCCAGCGCCACTGAGAGAGAGGAGGAGAGGTTCTCCCCCTTGTGCTTCCTCCTCCATGGCCTCCCCCCTAGATGGGGAGAGGTTCTCCCTCTGGTCCTTTGCCTTCATGGCGATGATGGCCCCTCCGGGATCCTCCTCCATGGCCTCCGGCGATGATGGCACCCTCTGGCAGGGTGCCAGAGAGGGCCTAGATTGATTTCTCGTGGCTACAGAGGCTTGCGGCGGCGGAACTTCTGATCTAGGTTACTTTCTGGAGGTTTGGGCATTTATAGGAGAGGTTGGCGTCGAGAACAAGTCAGGTGGCTCCACGGGAAGTCCACGAGGCACAGGGGCGCGCCCTCCACCCTCGTGGGGCCCACGGGACTCCCCTCTAGTAACTCTTTGGTCCATTATTTTTTATATTTTCCAGAAAAATTCTCCGTTGTTTTTCAGCGCATTCCGAGAACTTTTATTTCTGCACAAAAATAACACCACGGTAGTTCTGTTGAAAACAGCGTCAGTCCGAGTTAGTTCTAATCAAATCATACCAAAATCATATAAAACTATTGTAAACATGGCATGAATACTTCATAAATTATAGATACATTGGAGACGTATCTGCATCCCCAAGCTTAATTCCTGCTCGTCCTCGAGTATGTAAATGATAAGAGAAATAATTTATGAAGTGTGAATGCTAGCAAGTGCATAAGTTTGATCAATGATAGTTCCAATCACTTTTTCTAGCATCATTATATATCATAACAATAGCTCAACTCATGAAACTTCTCATGATCAAGTAATAATCTATTCACATGTTAAAGTATAGATCATAAACTTTCATGAAAACTAACAAACCGTGCACTTAGTCATCAAACAATTGCAATTCATCTTACTATCGGGAAGGGTCTATGTAAGAGCTTTGATTCAGCAAACTCCACATACTCAACTATCATTTAATCTTTCACAATTGCTAACACTCATGTGATATTTATGGGTTCAAAGTTTTAATCGGACACAGAGAAAGATAGGGGCCTATAGTTTCGCCTCCCAAACTTTTACCTCAAGGGTAATGTCAACAATAATAATTTATGAAAACCTACATCCAAGTGGATATATATATATATATATATATATATATATATATATATATATATATATATATATATATATATATATATATATATATATATATATATATATCGGATCGCTCCAACACAAAGTTCTTGCCAAAGGAAAAATGTAAAAGAAAAGGTGATGATCGCCATGGCTCTTGTATAAGGGTAGAATATAAAAGCAAAAGATAGGCCCTTCACAGAGGGAAGCATAGGTTGTCATGCGCTTTTATGGTTGGATGCACAAAATCTTAATGCAAAAGAACGTCACTTTATATTGCCACTTGTGATATGGACCTTTATTATGCAGTCCGTCGCTTTTATTTCTTCCCTATCACAAGTTCGTATAAAGCTTATTTTCTTCGCACTAATAGATCATACAACTTTAGAGAGCAATTTTTATTGCGTGCACCGATGACCACTTACTTGAAGGATCTTACTCAATTCATGGTGGACTCTCATGGCAAAACTGGTTTAAGGGATGCTTGGGAGCACAAGTAGTATCTCTACTTGGTGCAAATAATTTGGCTAGCATGAGAGGGAAAGGCAAGCTCAACATGTTGGATGATCCAAGACAATATAACGTTTTGGATATAGGAAAACATAACCCATTAAGTTGTCTTCCTTGTACAACATCAACTTTTTAGCATGTCATATTTTAATGAGTGCTCACAATTACAAAAGATGTCCAAGATAGTATATTTATATGTGAAATCTCTCTTCCTTCAATATTCTTTCATGAATTGTTCAAGTGACCAATTCTGCGTTTGCTAACTTTCAAAAAGTTTACTACCTATACTTATTATGTGTGAAATTATTACTCCCCGTGTTATAAGCATATGAAACGTATATAAATTCATATTTAAGATATTCAATTCATTCAACCATTTACTCATAGGATATACGTGAAGCACGTGAGTAAATGACAAACTACTCCAAAAAGATATAAGTGAAGAACACTAAACTGTCAAATAATTAACTAGCCATGGGAGGATTCTTTTTCATTCAAGATTTCATATCCAACAATTTTATTCAAACAGCAAGTAAAATTGAAAATACGCTCCAAGCAAAACACATTCATGTGACAAATAAAAATATAGCTCCGAGTAGGTATACCGATAGTTTTGAAGACGAAAGAGGGGATGCCTTCCGGGGAATCCCCAAGCTTAGGCGCTTGAGTCTTCCTTGAATATTACCTTGGGGTGCCTTGGGCATCCCCAATCTTAGGGTCTTTCCACTCCTTATTCTCCTTATATCGATATCTCACCCAAAGCTTGAAAGCTTCAATCACACAAAACTTAACGGAACTTCGTGAGATAGGTTAGTATGATAAAGAGTAAACCATTCACTTTGGTACTATAAAAGACAAGGTACATAATTTTTCTCACACAATGCCTACTGTACCATATCATTTCTACAATTTATATTGAGAAATATAAGCCATAGAAACTAGAAAACAAGCAAACTATGCAATGAAAACAGAATCTGTCAGAAACTGAACAGTCTGTAATGGTCTGAACAGAAACCATAATTATGCTACTCCAAAAATTATGAAATAAATTGGTGGACGTGAGGAATTTGTCTATTAATCTTCTGCAAAAAGAATCAACTCAAAATCACTCTTCTGTAAGAAATGACAGCTAATCTCGTGAGTGCAAAGTTTCTGTTTTTTTACAGCAAAATCACATTAACTTCCACCCAAGTCTTCCCAAAGGTCTTACTTGGCACTTTATTGAAAAAAAGCTATAAAACATGATTAGTAAAGTAGCTTAATCATGTAAACACACAAAAACAGTAATGATAAATATTAGGTTGTCTCCCAACAAGCGCTTTTCTTTAATGCCTTTTAGCTAGGCATGATGATTTCAATGATGCTCACATAAAAGATAAGAATTGAAACATAAAGAGAGCATCATGAAGAATTTGACTAGAACATTTAAATTTAATCCACTTCCTATGCCTAGGGATTTTGTGAGCATATAATTTATAGGAACAAGAATCAACTAGCATAGGAAGGCAAAACAAGTATAACTTCAAAACTTTAAGCACATAGAGAGGAAACTTGATATTATTGCAACTCCTACAAGCATATATTCCTCCCTCATAATAATTTTCAGTAGCATCATGAATGAGTTCAACAATATAATCATCACATAAAGCATTCTTTTCATGATCTACAAGCATATAAAATTTTCTACTCTCCACACAAGCAAAATTCTTCTCATTCAGAATAATGGGAGCAAACTCAACAGAATAACGGTCATGTGAGGCATAATCCAATTAAAATCATGATGACAAGTTTCATGGTTAACATTATTCTTTATAGCATACATATCATTACAATAATCATCATAGATAGCAACTTTGTTCTCATAATCAATTGGAACCTCTTCTGAAATAGTGGAATCATTACTAACTAAAGTCGACACTCGTCCAAATCCACTTTCATAAATATCACACTAAGATTCAACACCCTCCAAAATATTGGGATCACTAATTCCTAAAGTTGACACTCTTCCAACCCCACTTTAGATTATAGTATTATTCATACTCCAAAAGATATAAGTGAAGTTCATGGAGCACTATATAAGATCATACTTAAAAGATATAAGTGAAGCACATGAAGCATTCTATAAATCCGTGAAGGGCTATCTCATACTAGCATGGTTCTTAAAGGAAAAACAAAAACACGAAGGACACAAATCATGTGAACAAAACAAAAACTGAGGTATACCAATAATTGTTGAAGAAGAAAGATGGGATGCCAACCGGGGCATCCCCAAGCTTAGATGGTTGAGTATCCTTGAAACATTTACTTGGGGTGCCTTGGGCATCCCCAAGCTTGAACTCTTGCCTCTCTTTATTCTTCTCATATTGATAGCTCCTTGATCTTCGAACACTTCATCCACACAAAACTTTAACAAAAACTTCGTGAGATCCGTTAGAATAATAAAGAAAATCACTACCTTTAGTTACTGTTGCAAACTTATTCCAATTTCATATTAGAACTATATCTACTGTATTCCAACTTCACCATGGTTCATACCCCCCGACACTACCCATAGATTCATCAAAATAAGTGAACAACACATAGAAAACAGAATCTGTCAAAAACAGGACAGTCTGTAGTAATCTGGAAGTTTATTAAACTTCTGTAACTCCAAAAATTCTAGAGAAAATATGGCAATTTGAACAATTTTTACAGAAGTAATGTGCAAAAAGTTTCAGACCCATTTGACGTTCCAGTAAAAAAAATTAAATTCACGCGCTATAGCCAAAGTTTCTATTTTTGTACTGCACATAGTAAACAAGCAATCTAATCATCCTAAAACCGAAGCTTGGCACATTATTTTTATAATACAATGGATATATACAAGGCGATAATATTTTCAGAGAAGCTTCCATGAAATTTTACATTGTTTCCATGAGCATGAACACAAGTGTTTAAGGTCGACCCTCACTTCTCCAATGCATAACCTTCCAATCACTTCTCTTATTGAAAAACTTTTTAGGCATGAGAGGCAACTATTTTTTTTTGTATTTTCATTCTTTTATTTTTTTTATGTTTCACCCACACCTAAACAGAAACAAAAAGGAAAAACAAAATCTAGTTAGTGAAGAAAGCAAACAAGCATACACGAAAATATCAACCCCATGCTATTGCTCCCCGGCAACGACGCTAGAAAAGAGCTTGATAATCCCCAAGTGCAGGGAATCATCGTAGTAATTCCCAATGGTGGAAGTGATAAGTATGGAGTGTCGAACCCACAAGGAGCTAAAGGTAAGATCAATATTCTCTCAAGTCCTATCTGCCACTGATACGGCTCTACATACACAGAACGTTTGCTTCCAACTAGAAACGAGAAATAAAGCTATGTTGTGGGTATGAAGAGGATAACTTTGCATGATATCGGAGAGCTAAAACATAAAAGTAAGTGCTGCTATCATAAAGTTAGAATATATTACTAAATATTATAAATAGCGAGTGTGGAATAACGATGGGTCGGTGTGCGGAATTATCCTAGGCAATCGTTAACAAGACCGGTAGTCGTCATCCCAATTTCATATGAGGGAGAGGCATAAGCTAACATACTTTCTCTTCTTGGATCATATGAACTTATGATTGGAACTCTAGCAAGCATCCGCAACTACTAAAGATCGTTAAGGTAAAACCCAACCATAGCATTAACATATCGAGTCCCCTTTATCCCATATGCAACAACCCCCTTACTCGGGTTTATGCTTCTGTCACTCAAGCAACCCACTATAAGCGAATCATGAACATATTGCAACACCCTACAGTGGGAATCCCTCACGCTTGCGTGACATGAAGGTCACAATAGGACGACACCAAAATAAAACATACAACTCATACCAATCTAGATCATCAATCAACCCAAAGACAAATGATATCTACTCAAAACATCATAGGATGGCAACACATCATTGGATCATAATATGTGGAATAAAGCAGCATGTTCAAGTAGGGATTACAACGGGGTGTAGGAGAGTGGACCGCGTAAAAGAGATGAGGATGGTGATGATGATGGTGATGTTGATGATGACGATCACCGCGGCGATGATTCCCCTCCCGGTGGCACTCCGGCACCACTGAGAGAGAGGAGGAGAGGTTCTCCCCCTTGTGCTTCCTCCTCCGTGGCCTCCCCCCAGATGGGGAGAGGTTCTCCCTCTGGTTCTTGGCCTTCATGGTGATGATGGCCCCTCCGGTATCCTCCTCCATGGCCTCCGGTGATGATGGCCCCCTCTGGCAGGGTGCCAGACAGGGCCTAGATTGATTTCTCGTGGCTATAGAGGCTTGCGGCAGAGGAACTTCAGATCTAGGTTACTTTCTGGAGATTTGTGCATTTATAGGAGAGGTTGGCGTCGAGAACAAGTCAGGGGGCCCCACGGGAAGTCCACGAGGCACAGGGGCGCGCCCCAGGGGGGTGGGCGCGCCCTCCACCATCATGGGGCCCACGGGACTCCCTCCAGTAACTCTTTGTTCCATTATTTTTTATAGTTTCTAGAGAAATTCTTTGTTGATTTTCAACGCATTTCGAGAACTTTTATTTCTGCACAAAAACAACAGCACGGTAGTTCTGCTGAAAACAGCGTCAGTCCGGGTTAGTTCTAATCAAATCATACCAAAATCATATAAAACTATTGTAAACATGGCATGAATACTTCATAAATTATAGATACATTGGAGACGTATCAGTAGTCAAGCTCCAGCCCCTCAAATCCGTTTATAACTTCATCCACCCCAAGAATAGCAAAGCCATCTGGAATCAGAGCGAAATGGAAAGTTCCATCAGGTAGACGAGGTAAGACATAGCCGACCGCCACCTTCAAGGTTAGGTTATGGCATTTTGCAATTAGCTCACAATGTTCCTTCTCCGTGATATCATCCACGGGGTAGCGAGGAGCCGTGATATCAGGCCGAACGAGCTCCATGGAAGCCACACTGCTTTTCCATTGAGATGGTGGAGTAGCTTCGTGGGCAGTATCGAATGAAGGATCTTCGTGCTGCTCAGTAGCTCGCTGACTGGTAATTTCCTCCATTTTCTAGTACTGCAACGCTAATCTTTGTTTTACCTTCTGCACCCGATTTGCTTCCTCTTTCTTCTTTCTCTCTCAGCTTCTATAACCAGTGCTACCGGGAAACCCATGCTTCCAGGGAACGGAGCCTGATGTGCCTCGTGTTCGTCCAAGGTGTTTAGGATTCCCAAGGGCCTTTGTCATCCTTCTCTCTGTCGGGATGGAACATCCCTTCCTGCAATTCCTGGATTGCTTCCTGAATCTTTTTGGCGGGTGTTTCAAGTTGAGATTTCATGTAAACACACTTCCTGGTTTCTAGGTCCAAAGTTCCCCCATGCCCGAAGAACAAAGTCCTTGCCCGTTCGGGCCAGGTAAATGTCGCTGGTTGGACCCCTTTATCAAGCAGGTCGTTGTCAGCTTTGTCCCATGTAGGTCAGGCAACCTGGTAGCCACCTGACCCCGTAACATGGAGATATAGCTTCCTTACAACATTTTTCTTATTTACATGTGACCTTTTCTTAGCTTTGTCCAATTTCTTGTACGCCACAAATGCGGGCCAGTGATCTTTTATCTTCGCATATTGACCGGTGAATTCTGGAGTCTCGTCATTCTCGACAGCTCGTTCAATCTTTTCTTCCGGTTCTTGAATAGTTCGGCCATCTTCTTAAGAGCCCACTTCTTGACTTTTTGCTCTATAAATTGGTTATTTGGATCCTCCTCTGGCAGTAGCCTGAAATTTGTCATGAGCGAGTTCCAAAGGTCATCTTTTTGTCGATTATCGACCTAAGAAACTTCATTGTCCTTCTTCTTATTCCATTCTTGGATGTTGATCGGGATGCTGTCCCTAACAACAACTCGGCACTGATGTATAAATTTGTCTTTGGACCGCTTGGGAAGAGTCGGTTTGCCATCTGCAGCGACTTCTTCGATCGTGAACCTTTCATTCTCGCCCAACCTTTTCTTCAGGCCTTGTCTCCTTATAGAAGTTTGGCTCGATCTGGAGGGCTAAAAGAAGAAACAAGCGTTAATATATGTACATACAAAACAAAATTAATGCATGTAACCAGCAGAGGCATAATTAGTATATATACCCCGCCGAACTTTGCAACAATTAAGTCTCCAACACCGGTGGAGCCGTCATCTCCTCCCTCCATTCGATCACCGGAGTCGTCATCCTCTCTTCCCTCACCATCGATGTCATTGAGAAACGACAAGGTGATATCATCACCTCCGTCGCGGATTATATTCCCCAATATCTCTTCTTGTTCTAAGTCTCTGTCGTGTTCCATAGTTTCTGCAAATATTACAATATGGCAATATACAACCATGAGAGATGGATTAGTGGCAAACATAGACCAATCACAACAAGGAATCATATGCATATGAGCAATGGATTAGTGGCAAACATCATGCAAAATTGACAAGTTTTATAACAGTCAGTTTCAGACAATCGCCGAGGACTCCTCCTCCCTCATGTCTGATGAGTCGTCCTATCTTTCGGGAGAGGATACTTTGTGGACCGCCTCTCTCATGCCTGTCCGACGTGCAAATCATGTTTTCATATGACTCAAAATCAAAGTTATCGGGGTTATGTTAATGAACCCCCTGCCTCAAAGTTATCGAGGTTATTTATACAAGATGAATACAAGATTTATACACAAGATGAATACAAAATGAATACAAGATTTATACACAAGACAAATACAAGATTTATACACAAGATGAATACACAATTCAACAAATGAATCAACCATCATCCTATGAACAAAACTCAACATACAACAAATGGACACCTTTTATCGAACAACAGAGGGACGGTCAGGGACCAACTCCACGGAAATGCAACACCACAACCTGTAATTCCACCGAGTGAAAAAAATTAGGCAAACCCAAGTATGACACTGGATAGAATGGAATATTTTAGTTGAAGTGGACCTAAATATCATGGCAAACTTGTAGCTAGATACTAAATTGAAAGCAAGTTTCAAACTTCAAGAAAAATAGCATGGCATTGTAGCTAGATACCAATTTGAAAGCAAGATTTGAACATGCTACAGAATTTCTACATGGCAACAAATGGATGACATGAATGTGCATGTAACACATGGCAAAACATGCTTACTGAACTAATTCAACTGACCCTAGATCGATGGCAATCATCATGATCAAGTTGACAAGTATTAACAAATTTTCAAACTTAGTGATTGTAACATCCCAAATTTTGGAATGTTAATATAATTAATTGAATTGTTTGTTTGTTTGCTTGAGTGAATTAAACTTGAGTGAAATTTGAACCTTTTCAAAAACTTTTGAATGAGAGGGAATAAAATGACTTTCCCCTTCTCCGGTAAATTCAAATTCATCCTATTAAAATCAATGAGAGAAGATGACATGACTTCTTAAACTATAAAGAATTTGAACGGAGTTTTGCAATTTAATTCTTTCAAATATTTGCATTTGCTTCTCTATTTTTCTTCCCGAGAAATACCCGAAAATAAATTCTTGCAAGCAAGAAAGAGCGGAGGAAAATGACCCTCCAAAATCAGGGGCATTTTGAAAATATTTGAGCCAAGAAAACCAAAGTTTTATTTAAAATTATTTGCAAAAAGAAATAAAGCCTTTAGGGATTTTCTGAAAACATTTTTTAAGTTTTATTTTGGTCGTGGAATAATGCTCATCATCTACATTTTATTTTTCTGATAATTTTAGTATATAAAAACTCTTTATTCGAATTGATTTGATTTCCTTTTATTGTTTTAGTTTCCTAATTTTTAAAAATAGGAATGGAATCGTTTTATTAGGAAAACCTGCTGGCCCATTAAGCACTTTCCTATTCTAGCCCAACAAGAGATCATCTCCTTCCTCTGTTTCCTCTCACGTTACTGAAGCTTTCCATGTCCATGGAGACAGAAATCTCCACCTTCCCGATCTCCCTCGTCTTTCCATCCCAGCGCCTCCCGAGACCGCCTATAAAACCCCTCCTCTCCTCGCTCCATTTTCCCATCACCATGCCCCTCCCTGCCCGTAGCCTTCTCGCCACCGTCCTCCTTTTCCTGCCTAGAACGCCACCAGAGCTCTCCTGAACCTCCCATCGCCCAGCGCCACCTCCCCAAGCGCCGACCCCTCCTCCGCCACCCCCACCCTCGCCGGCGACCTCGCCCCCTCGCCGAGCAGCCTCCACATCGCCGTCTCCTTCCTGCCATCTCTGCCTCACGTCATGTAACTCCGTTTTCGTTTTTCAGATTTATTTCCGTAACAGATTTAGTTCCGTTCTTGTTTAGCTTATAACTTTTGATCTACAAGTCCAATGATGCTGATTCTTTTTGCGTTAGATCACAATTTTCTTGTAGTTTCCAAAATATATAATTTGTCTATGTTTGGATTTATAAAATTGAGTTAGATCAGATTTGAATTAAAGCTTGTTTTGCTTATTCCGGGAGTTTAAAATAGATTTTTATTTGATTCTTTTTCTACTGATCACTAGTGATCATATTTACCAGTGGTAAAAACTTCAAAATTGTTTGAGTATTTTAGCTTATTGTTTCATGTAAAACAAATTCTGTTTTAGTTCTATTCAATTATAGCTACTTCTTTTCTATAGTTGTTTTTAAATTATTTTATTTTATATTTCAGAAAGTTTATGTTTGGTTTCTATTAGTTAAACAGTAGGTGTTCAACAAGTTTTTATATTTATTTTATTTTGTTATCATGAAATCAATTCAAGTTCGCTAATAACTTGCAATGGATTTCTACTGTTTTAACTCCCAATTGAAAATACTTTCAAAGTAGCTTTATGAAAAAATACTTTATTTTTTTTGTCTTAACTAAATTTATATTTTATTCTCTGTTATTTTAGTGTTTTATTTTCCGTTAGACAAAACTATTTTTGTGAATGTTGTAGAAGAAGACTCCTAGTTTTATTTGAAGTTCCTTCGATTCTTATTCGCTCTCTCTTTTGTTTTGATTGTTAGTGCGAGTGCTTATGTGAATAATATGTTTGTTATATAGATTTCATCAGAGAGTGACGAGTAGTCTATCAAGTTATTTCTTGAGAACGATAATTCTTCTTCGTCAACATCACCGTGCAAGTTCACTTTGACCATGCTTTCCTGCTTATGTTTTATTGCATTTAGTGACATCTTTGCAACCACCCTCAAGAGTGTTATTGAATCCTTGTAGTTGAGTAGTATGCATGAGGTAGGAACCCACCCCCTGTTACCAAGCCCGGGACGATATTTTATTTAATGCTACGCTATAGTAGACGGGGTTTGGTATGAGTACTCGGGAGTGGTGTGAGAATGGAGGATTCTACGTCAATGACGACAACTCCATGATGGAATCTGCAAGGACTGCATCTTCAAGGCCTCAAGACTTCAAGGCTCAAGACAAGAATTCAATACACACTACTGGGTGAAGGACGGTTGACGGGCACCCTGGAGAAACCAGTGGTTGGCCGGGATGCATGGAGAAGCGCCATGACATCTTGCGGAAAGCTTCACCCAGACTCAAAGAGACGGAAGAATACTTCATGCCCGGAAGCTTACCTGTGCAACCGCAAGTCATTATGGGCTCTGGCTTGGTTGACCTTAGTTGTGACTCTGGCTGGGACGGTACTAGCAGATGTAGAACTACGGTAGGATGGGATGAGTACCGGACAGTGGTCAGAGGAACTCTTCGGAAGACCATGTTTCGGTCATCTTGTTCTCAAACACCTGAAGTTCGAGAACGTAAGGAAAGGGATCGAATCTTGCGGGTAAAGTGTACAAACCTCTGCAGAGGGTTTAAAACCTAATCGATTAGCCGTGTCCCCGGTTACGGACAATTTGAGCATCTGGACTTGGATCTATCTCGGAACTCTCAACACCGGGTTGATAACTTAATTGTGGGCAACTTATGATGATTTTGGGCTATGAGACATCGGTTGGCGGAACCATGTCATGATAGAATACTCCATAGTACAGACTTCATTTATTCTTTTTATGTAGGGAAAATAAATCAGCTTTTACGCAAACAAAACTCAGATACAGAGCCACAAAGCCATACTGCATATAGTATAGTTTATCATCTGTTTTCTCTTATTGTGATCTTGCCGGTACATTCAATGTACTGACCTACACGGCTGCAACGTATCATGTTGCAGATATTTCCTCGACGAGTAAGAGTTACGATACAGGGTTACGATCTACACTCAACCTGCCGATGGCGTTGATGGGACTCCACACCCGTTTGATTGTTTCCGCTGATTATTATGAGGTATATATCATTTTACGTTGTTTATACATGTGATTGCACTTTGATATATACATTGATGTACTGTGTGTGCCAGCATACTGATCCAGGGATGGCACAGTAACACAGAGGCTTTACCTTCTGAGGTCGGGTCGCTACAGTGATATTTGCATAGAGTGGCAGAAAACAGATTAATGATGCAAACTTTGAGGCAAGTAAAATATATGCTATAACAATTATTCATGGCACCAAAGAGCATGGAAAGCATGTACTAATTAACCTCAACAAAACACCCTTACTGATCATGATCCAAAGATGCACAAATTTGTTGCAAACCTCAAGGAAAAATGCAAAGTATTAATACTGCCAGTTTCAGACTGATACGTCTCCAACGTATCTATAATTTTTTATTGTTCCATGCTATTTTATTATCTGTTTTGGGTGTTTTATATGCATTATTATGATATTTTATATTATTTTTGGGACTAGCTAATTAACCTAGAGCCCAGTGCTAGTTTATGTTTTTTTCTTCTGTTTTTGAGTTTTACAGAAAGGAATACCAAATAGAGTCCAAACGGAATAAAAATTTCATGATGATTTTTCTTGGACCAGAAGACACCCAGGGGACTTGGAGTCCAAGTCACAAGATCCCCGAGGAGGCGGCAAGCCATAGGGGCGCGCCCTAGGGGGCGTCCCCTAGCTTGTGGGCCCCTCGAGGACCTCCTGACCCCCTTCCTTCGCCTATAAATTCACATATATTCCCAAAACCCTAGAGGTGTCCACCAAAATACTTTTCCGCCACTACAAGTTCCAAAACGATGATATCCCATCTTGGGGCCTTTTCTAGCGTCCTGTCGGAGGGGGATTCGATCACGGGGGGCTCTACATCACCATTGTCACCCCTCCGATGAAGTGTGAGTAGTTTACCACAAACCTATGGGTCCATAGCTAGTAACTAGATGGCTTCTTCTCTCTCTTTGATCTTCAATACAGTGTTCTCCTCGATCTTCTTGGAGATCTATCCGATGTAATCTTCTTTTGCGGTGTGTTTGTCGAGATCCAATGAATTGTGGATTTATGATCAGATTATCTATGAATATTATCCGAGTCTTCTCTGAATTCTTATATGCATGATTTGATATCTTTGTATTTCTCTTCGAATTATTGGTTTGGTTTGGCCAACTAGATTGGTTATTCTTGCAATGGGAGAGGTGCTTAGTTTGGGGTTCAATCTTGCGGTGTCCTCACCCAGTGACAAAGTAGGGGTAGCGAGGCACGTATTTGTATTGTTGCCATCAAGGGTAAAAAGATGGGGTTTTCATCATATTTCTTGATTTTATCCCTCTATATCATGTCATCTTACTTAAGGCGTTACTCTGTTCTTGTGAACTTAATACTCTAGATGCATCTTGGATAGCGGTCGATGTGTGGAGTAATAGTAGTAGATGCAGGCAGGAGTCGGTCTACTTAACACGGACGTGATGCCTATATTCATAATCATTGCCTTGTATATCTTCATAACTTTCTTCTTTTCAATCAATTGCTCGACAGTAATTTGTTCACCCACCATATTATTTCCCTTCAAGAGAGAAGCCTCTAGTGAAACCTATGGCCCCCAGATCTATTTTCCATCATATATTTTCAGATCTATAAACCAAAAATACCAACAACATCTTGCTGCAATTTGTTTACTTTTATTTTGTTTATGTTTTAGTAATCATTTATATCTATCTCTATCAGATCTCACCTTTGCATGTGACCCTGAAGGGATTGACAACCCCTTTATCGCGTTGGGTGCAAGTGTTTGATTGTTTGTGCAGGTGCATAGATTGGGGACTTGCTTTTTTCTCCTACTGTATTGATACCTTGGTTCTCAACTGAGGGAAATACTTATCTCTACTTTGTTGCATACCTTTCCTCTTCAAGGAAAAAACCAACGCAAGCTCAAGAAGTAGCAGGAAGAATTTCTGGCACCGTTGCCGGGGAGATCTACATCAAGCCTACCAAGCACCCACCATAAACTCTCATCTCTTTCATTACATTATTCGCCATTTTCCTCTTGTTTTCCTCTACCCCACTTCTAAAACGATTTTAGAAAAATACAAAAAGATTTGCCTTTTTATTCGCCCTTCTTCCGTTCGTATTTCCGTTCATTTTATGTGCTAGATTGCTTACTTAGCCACCATGTTTCAATCCAAAAATCTTGATCTCCGCCGTGGGAAGTTGGAAGAGATTGAAAATAATACAAAAAGTTTTATGTCTTTGCAATATGAGCATAATAGTTTCTTTAGAAACGAACTTAAAGAGCAAAAGACTATGTTAGAGTATATTAATAAAGAGCTTGATGATGTTACTAAAGAGTTCTATGGTCTTAAATCTCAATTTGCTCATCATGAAAATTTGGTAGGCCAAATTTCCGATAAACAAACTACTTTGGTAAATAAGATGGGCGCCAAACCGGAGCCGTGTGAGAATAATGATGAAGATCTTAAAGTGATTGGTGTGACTCCTATTGAATCTTTGTTTTCTAATATAAATCTTGATAAATATGGGACTGGAGATGAGTCAACTTTAGCTAGAAGGCGTCCCAATGATTCGAAGTTTATAGATCTTGATGCAAAAATTGATAAAAGTGGGATCGGAGAGGTCAAAACTTTAGGTAGCGATGCACCCACTCTTTTGGACTTCAATGATTTTAATTATGACAATTGTTCTTTGATAGATTGTATTTCCTTGTTGCAATCCATGTTGAATTCTCGTCATGCTTATAATCAAAATAAAGCTTTTACTAAACATATCATTGATGCTATGATGAAATCTTTTGAAGAAAAGCTTGAATTGGAAGTTTCTATCCCAAGAAAAGTTTATGATGAGTGGGAACCTACTATTAAGATTAAGATTAAAGAGTATGAGTGCCATGCTTCGTGGGATTTGGGTGCTGGTGTTTCCACTATTCCAAAAACTTTATGTGATGTCTAGGTTTTCATGAACTTGACGATTGTTCTTTGAATTTGCATCTTGCGGATTCCACTATTAAAAAACCTATTGGAAGGATTAATGATGTTGTTATTGTTGCAAATAGGAATTATGTGCCCATAGATTTCATTGTGCTTGATATAGATTGCAATCCAACATGTCCTATTATTCTTGGTAGACCTTTCCTTAGAATGATTGGTGCAATTATTGATATGAAAGAAGGAAACATTAGATTTCAATTTCTGTTAAGGAAGGGCATGGAACACTTTCCTAGAAAGAAAATTGTTTTTCCATATGAATCTATTATGAGGGATACTTATGGTTTGCATACCAAGGATGACAATACCTATATCTATCTATTTTTGCCTAGCTAGGGGCGTTAAACAATAGCGCTTGTTGGGAGGCAACCCATTTTTATTTTTTTTCTTACTTTTTTGTTCCAGTTTTGCTTTGAGTTTATCATCTAGCCTCTGGTTGGGTGTTTTTTATGCTTATAATTAGTGTTTGTGCCAAGTAGAACCTTTGGGATGATTTGGAAGATAGTAGATTCAATTATGTGAGAAAACATAAACTTTTGCGTCCAGTAACTGAATTTCTAAAAATCACAAATGTGACAAAAAATTCTGAATTTTTTACAGTACCTTGATATAAATATTTCACATGTTGTCCTAATTTTTCAGAAATTTTTGGAGTTACAAAAGTATGCGAAGTTTACACATTACTACAAACTGTTCTGTTTTTTACAGATTCTGTTTTTATGTGTTGTTTGCTTATTTTGATGAATCTATTGGTAGTATCGGGGCGTATGAACCATGGAGAAGTTCGAATACAGTAGATTTTACACCAATATAAATTTAGAATGAGTTCACAATAGTACCTAAATGGGGTGATTTGGTTTCTTATACTAACGGATCTCATGAGTTTTTCTGTTGAGTTTTGTGTTGTGAAGTTTTCAACTTTTGGGTAAAGATTTGATGGACTATGGAATAAGGAGTGGAAAGAGCCTAAGCTTGGGGATGCCCAAGGCACCCCCAAGGTAATATTTAAGGACAACCAAGCATCCAATCTTGGGGATGCCCCGGATGGCATCCCCTCTTTCGTCTTCGTCTATCGGTAAATTTACTTGAGGCTATATTTTTGTTCACCACATGATATGCATTTTGCTTGGAGCGTCTTGTAATGTATGAGTCTTTGATTTTTAGTTTACCACAATCCTCCTTGCTATACACACCTTTTGAGAGGGACACGCGTTAATCGTGGATTTATTAGAATACTCTATGTGCTTCACTTATATCTTTTGAGCTAGGCAATTTGCTCTAGTGCTTCACTTATATCTTTTTAGAGCACGGCGGTGGCTTTATTTTATAGAAATTGTTGAACACTCATGCTTCACTTATATTTTTTAAGAGTCTCTCTAAACAGCATGCTAATTTGCTTTGGTTATGAATTTAGTCCTAATATGATGGCCATCCAAGAGGGATATAATAAAAACTTTCATATAAAGAGCTTTGAATATTATGTGAGGTTTGATTCCTTACGATTGTTTTGAGATAAAAAGATGGTGATATTAGAGTCATGCTAGTGAGTAATTGTGGATTGGTAGAAATACCTGTGTTAAAGTTTGTGATTCCCGTAGCATGCACATATGGTGAACCATTATGTGATGAAGTCGAAGCATGATTTATTTATTGATTATCTTCCTTATGAGTGGCGGTTGGGGACGAGCGATGGTCTTTTCCTACCAATCTATCCCCCTAGGAGCATGTGTGTAGTACCTTGTTTTGATGACTAATAAATTTTTGCAATAAGTATGTGAGTTCTTTATGACTAATGTTGCGTCCATGGATTATACGCACTCTCACCCTTCCACCATTGCTAGCCTCTCTAGTATCGCGCAACTTTTGCTGGTGTTAAACCCACCATATTACCTTCCTCAAAACAGCCACCATACCTACGTATTATGGCATTGCCATAGCCATTCCGAGATATATTGCCATGCAACTTCCACCGTTCCATTTTATTATGACACGCACCATTATCGTCATATTGCTTTGCATGATCGTAAGATAGCTAGCGTGATGTTTTCATGGCTTATCCGTTTTTTATGTCATTTGCTATGCTAGATCATGGCACATCCCAGTACATCGTCGAAGGCATTCATATAGTCATATTTTGTTCTCAGTATCGAGTTGTAATTCTTGAATTGTAAGTAAATAAAAGTGCGATGATTTTCATTATTAGAAAATTGTCCCATGTGAGGAAAGGTTGATGGAAGCTATGATTCCCTCACAAGTTGGGATGAGTCTTCAGACTTTATAAAAAATAAAAGAGGCCAAAGAAGCCCTCCAAAAAAATGAGAGAAAAGAGAGAAGGGGCAATGTTACTATCCTTTTTCCACACTCGTGCTTCAAAGTAGCACCATGATCTTCATGATAGAGAGTCTCTTATGTTGTCACTTTCATATACTAGTGGGAATTTTCATTATAGAACTTGGCTTGTATATTCCAATGATGGGCTTCCTCAAATTGCCTTAGGTCTTCGTGAGCAAGCAAGTTGGATGCACACCCACTTAGTTTCTTTTTGAGCTTTCATACACTTATAGCTCTAGTGCATCTGTTGCATGGCAATCCCTGCTCACTCACATTGATATCTATTGATAGGCATCTCCATAGCCCATTAATATGCCTAGTTGATGTGAGACTATCTCATTCTTTTTGTCTTCTCCACAACCACAATATTCTATTCCACCTACAGTGCTATATCCATGGTCACGCTCATGTATTGCGTGAAATTTGAAAAAGTTTGAGAACATCAAAAGAATGAAACAATTGCTTGGCTTGTCATCGGGGTTGTGCATGATTTAGTACTTTATGTGATGAAGATGGAGCATACCCAGACTATGTGATTTTGTAGGGATGACTTTCTTTGGCCATGTTATTTTGAGAAGACATGATTGCTTTATTAGTATGCCTGAAGTATTATTGTTTTTATGTCAATATTAAACTTTTATTTTGAATCTTATGGATCTGAACATTCATGCCACAATAAAGAAAAACTACATGGATAAATATGTTAGGTAGCATTCCACATCAAAAATTCTGTTTTTATCATTTACCTACTCGAGGACGAGCAGGAATTAAGCTTGGGAATGCTTGATACACCTCCAACATATCTATAATTTTTTATTGTTACATGCTATTATATTATCGGTTTTGGATGTTTTATATGCATTATTATGCTATTTTATATTTTGGGACTAGCTTATTAACCTAGAGCCCAGTGCCAGCTTTCTGTTTTTTTTCCTGTTTTGAGTTTTACCAAAAAGGAATACCAAACGGAGTACAAATGGAATAAAACTTTCATGATGAATTTTCTTGGACCAGAAGACACCTAGGGGACTTGGAGTCCAAGTCAGAAGATCCCTGAGGAGGCGACAAGCCATAGGGGCGCGCCCCTGGCTTCTGGGCCCCTCGAGGACCTCGTGACCACGCTCATTGGCCTATAAATTCACATATATTCCCAAAACCCTAGAGGCGTCCACCACAATACTTTTCCGCCGCTGCAACTTCCAAAACCACGAGATCCCATCTTGGGGCCTTTTCTGGCATCCTGCCGAAGGGGGGTTCGATTAGGGAGGGGCTCTACATCACCATTGCCACCCCTCCGATGAAGTGTGAGTAGTTTACCACAGACCTACGGGTCCATAACTAGTAGCTAGATGGCTTCTTCTCTCTCTTTGATCTTCAATACAATGTTCTCCTCGATCTTCTTGGAGATCTATCCGATGTAATCTTCTTTTGCGGTGTGTTTGTCGATAGCTGATGAATTGTGGATTTATGATCATATTATCTATGCATATTATTTGAGTCTTCTCTGAATTCTTATATGCATGATTTGATTCTTTGTATTTCTCTTCGAATTATCAGTTTGGTTTGGCCAACTAGATTGGTTTTTCTTGCAATAGGAGAGGTGCTCAGTTCTGGGTTCAATCTTGCGGTGTCCTCACCCAGTGACAAAGTAGGGGTAGCGTCGTGGAATTGTCACGACAGATGTCCTAGTGTGAGGACTTAGTCGTGAGGCCGACGCATCTATGTGGTAGCTTGAGAGGGGTTGATCGGAATCGAGAGACGCAACACAAGACAAGGGTTTAGACAGCTTCGGGCCCCGGGAAACATCATCCGGTAACAACTCTACGTGTTGTTTGTGGCTAGATCTCATTATCATCACGAGGGAGTCGCTGTAAACCGGCTCTCCTAGTTGTGTCTAGTTTTAATGATTATTCATCCTATCCTCTTGGGGTGCCCTGCCCCTCCTTATATAAGTTGAAGGGGCGGGTTACATGTAGATTCCAACTCCGATTGGGACTTAACTTATTCTGCCGTCTCACCCTGGGCTTCTTAACGTCTTGGGCTTCTTAACATCTTGGGCTTCTTAACCCCAGGTGACTCTGTTTGCCGGGTCATAACTGTCTGCCGGCTTACCATCTGCCGGCTTACCAATGAGTCACCAAGTCCTATCCGGGTCATATCTCCGGCCGGGTCATACCGCGGGGTATATCCCCGACATTAGCCCCCAGTTTAATTTGGATTTATCCATGTTAAACTGATCCTGCAAAATAAACACAAGAACAAATTTGACAGATTGTGCTCCGGTTTAAGAATTCTTGTAAGCCGGCACCTAATCATCCTTAATTCCTTGTCATTTCCTTCTTCTAGAAAATCCGGGTCAATAGGCCAGCTTCATACTCAATTTGCTGATGTTGGTTTCTCATGGAGAAATATTGTGAATAATAATTCATTTGACTCAGCTCACAAAGCTTAACAAAAATATTGATCTTTGAAATACTCATCTGACCTTCAGCCGGCTTGAAGGTGTAAAACTTGTCGGTTTACCATTGCCAAAATTGCCGGTTTGCAAATATTAATGGCACCGGGACATAATTTTTGCTAACATCAAGCTTGAAAATGTACCGGGTCATATCACTTGTAGCCCCCAAGTCTTAAGAAGGGAGCGTAGTAACAGCTTAAGACTTGCTTCAATATAAATGTCACAACCTTGAAGAAATCCAGGTTGTTCATCTCAGTCACTAGTCAAACAGAGTATTCCACATATGTAGCCCCCAAGTGCCGGGTTGTCATGCTTGCAGCAACCTGGGACTTGTAATTGCCTTATGCTAATAAAAATTACAACCAGTGTAGCCCCCAAGGGCCGGGTCATTATGCAATAATGATCAGGGACTTTGTAGATATGATCATGTAAACGAGCAATGTGTAGCCCCCAAGGGCCGGCTCAGTAAGATAATACTGAGCTGTGACTTTATATATACTTCATTGAAAATAACATCATATGATGTAAACCCCACCATGGGGCTCGAACCCACGTCCATAGGGTTAAGAGCTTTGTACTCTACCAACTAAGCAATGAACCCTTCAAAATAATGGATTAAGGTTTGTGTACCTTGAATTTTTGACAGGAGCAATTGGTAGCCCCCAAGGGCCGGCTCATTATAATGTGATGAGTCAGATCTTCAATAAAGCAAGTAAAAAATGACCTTGCATTAGCCCCCATGTGTCATGGCGCATGCTTGCAACAACATGGGACTTCCATATTTGATATAATCTTAATCTGAATAATGTAGCCCCCAATGCCGGGTCGTAAGCCTGCAACAACTCGGGACTATTCCTTCCATTGTAGAATAAATCATATCCATTGATAAGGTAATAGCCATTATTATTGAAGTGACTTTGAAAACCTCGGTCATAATATTGATTATTGATAACCATAATAAAAATCCAGCCATGTTGGCTATTCAGGATTTGAATAATATAATCCGGTTTGAAAACCAGTTCCTGCACACAAACAAATCACAAGTGCCCTGTGATATTTTTTCATGCTGCCAGCTTATTATACCAGCGCAATACGGATGATAACCCAAAAGATCGAGTATACAAAGCTTTGTGTAATTTGACATATACCGCCGGCTTAATACGACGTATGCATCAAGGCGTAATGTCCCCAAACTTAGAGCATAGTGCTTCCAAGTATATAAGATCATCATACACTGGCGATTTATAGTCCAAAGCCAGGCCGGGTTAATAAACACCGGGTAGTTTCATGTAAGAACCATAAGGCATCATAGCCCTCATCGGTTTTTAACCATGTATTAATATGCCACAGGAGAGGAACCTCAAAAAATGTTCAAATCAAATAACAAAAAATCAAGGCTTTCATAGGCGGCCAGGCCTAAAAAATCAAGTGCATTCAAGGGCCGCACAGCCACTGAGTTAAACCTTCATACAAACCTTATAAGCCGGACCTCACATAACCAATCATTGTTTTAACTTTGACAAGTTTAGGGTCTGTATAAGATTGACTTATCAAAAGTACGGCGGGTCATTCTACAATTACCTGGGCAGAGTGGCAGACTTAAAAAGGCAGGATAACCCGGGTTTTTAGGTGAATACACCTGGCTTCCAAGCTTGGCTTTTAAGCCTATTACAAGAGTCATAAAAACTCTTGTCCGTTGAACAAAGAGCCCCCAAGTAACATTTTATTTCAGGCATATAAGCCGGATCAACAAGGGTAGTCATAGCTATGCTCGATGAGGAAGAAGCCCCCAAGTGATATATTTCTGAGCTATGCTCGCTGGGTACCTATGTTTGAGTTGTGTTGTGCAACAAACTCTCTTTGGTCCCTGTAACTCGGGCATCAAGCCTCCAAGTGATTCGTAATAAGGCGTGTAAGCCGGAGCAAGAGGGTAAGCACAACTATGCTCATTGTGCAGGAAGCCCCCAAGTGACCAATAGATAAGCCAATAAGGCAGATACCCATGTTTGAACCGCGCGTCATGGCAGCAAGCTCTCTTTGGCAACCTTCAATTTTTCTGAGAACTCGAACTTGTGAGAGATGGATTCTTTTTGAACCGGATGTTAAACCGGATATTGAGAGCTTCAAAGCTTTATGGGAGATGTCTCTTGAGCCGGATTTTAAACCGGAATCTTCATTTTGAGCTGGAAATTTTCTAACGGCCTTTAAATTTTCATCAATATGGCAGCAGCCTCCGAGACCGGGTTATCTTCCCCTTCAACATCCTAGGGTTCTTGAATTTGCTGAAAACTGGCAAGACTTGCTGAGTCATATCATTGTAGCCCCCGAGTTTTAAGATGACTCAAGGAGTTGGCTTGAGATTCTCCATATTTGACCGTTATGAAGCCGGTATATAGTTTGAACAGCGGAACGCTGGAATTTATAAAAACCAGAAGCTTGAAGTGAATTGACAATCTTCGCAACACTCATTGCACACTTCCGGTATGAGTTATTCAATAAACTCCGTGACATGACGGTCACCTTTGCAGTAGACAACCTGTCCTGCATTGGAGAAACTAGCAAGCCAGAGTAATTCCTCTTTTAAGGAAAGCAATATATAAAAATATACTTGATGGATTTCACCTGATATGTCAGTCCAGAAATTATCCACCACGGAGTTGACGATCACCAAGTGAAGCTGAAATCAATCACGGCCGAGTCGGCCGCGGGAGCCGACAGATGACCGGCCGCGGTGTTGTAAGCCAGCGCGGACGGGCGAGGCAATCACATGCGCGGTAAACCGTGCATATGGGCGAGTCAACCATGTCATGTTGATGTAAATTGGGTTGTAAAAACGACGGTTTGCATGTATATTAGCCGAGCTTCATGGCACGGTCAGATGCTAGCGCCTGATAATGGTGGCGCGAGCTATTCATCCATGACACGACCATCGCCCTTGCAGTGAACCATTGTCCTGATATGTTTTATTAGATGAACACAGACGCCGGTACTGGATAAGGCCGGACGTAGTCAGACAAACGTCTAACTCAGCTGATCTGATATACTTACTGAAAAACTAATGCCCACACGTGTGGGCGTTTGCACATCGCCCACACGCCTCTATCACCATTCATTTTGCATGTATAAACAGATGACATCAGCAGAAATCTTTTTGGTTTTCAGCTTAAAAATGTTTTATCTCCTAATTTAAAAAGCAAATTAAAAATCTGTTTTCACCATTAAATCCGTCTCGGCGAGATCTTCAAAACTAGACCCCATGTTGATATGTTTCGACGAAAAAAATTCGCCCAAAAGTTGTCGTGATGTTTACACTGTAGTTGCCATAGTGCTTAAACAAAAATTGCCATGTGGAAATTTTAGTTTGTAGATCATGGCAATTTTAGTTTTTTTATGATGGCAATTCTAGTACTTTGACCATGAAAATATCTTTTATATGAACCATGGCAATTTTAAGTGCATGTATCATGGCAATTTTAGTTTATGGTGCATGGCAAGTCTAGTTTCTTAATTCCCCGTTTTATAATATGTCAAAATTTACTTTTAAATGTAGAAGAAAATAGCTGAAACATATCATGGCAATTTCAGTGTAAACATCATGGCAATTCATGTGCAATAGACACGGGAACTTAGACACGGGAACTTTTAACCCAAAAAATTCGTCGAAATATATTGATATGAGATCTAGTTTCGAAGATCTCGTTGCGAGGGATTTAGTGGTGAAAACGGATGTTCAATCGTATTTTTTCATTTAAGAGATAAAACATTTTAAAAACAGAAAATCCAAAAAGATTTGCATATGCATGCATGCGGTGACCTGGTGTAGTCTGTGTATGTGACTCCCCCGATTCAATCGTACACTAATCATACACGCAAACGTGTACGATCAAGATCAGGGACTCACGGGAAGATATCACAACACAACTCTAAAAATAAAATAAGTCATACAAGCATCATAATACAAGCCAGGGGCCTCGAGGGCTCGAATACAAGTGCTCGATCATAGACGAGTCAGCGGAAGCAACAATATCTGAGTACGACATAAGTTAAACAAGTTTGCCTTAAGAAGGCTAGCACAAACTGGGATCAGATCGAAGAGGCGCATGCCTCCTGCCTCGATCCTCCTAACTACTCCCGGTCGTCGTCGATGGGCTGCACGTAGTAGTAGGCACCTCCGGTGTAGTAGTCGCCATCGACGGTGGCGTCGCCTCTGGGCTCCATCGTCTGCAGTCGCAGCAACCGGGTAAAGAAATGGGAAAAGGGGGAACAAGGCAACCGTGAGTACTCATCCAAAGTACTCGCAAGCAAGGAGCTACACTACATATGCATGGATATATGTGTAAAGGGACATATCGGTGGACTGAATCGCAGAATGCCGAAATAATAGGGGATAGCTAATCCTCGTCAAGACTACGCTTTTGGCAGCCTCCGTCTTGCAACATGTAGAAGAGAGCAGATCAAGTCCTCCAAGTAGCATCGCATAGCATAATCCTACCCGCGATCCCTCCTCGTAACCACGAGAGAGCGACCACCGGGTTGTATCCGCACTTGGAAGGGTGTGTTTTATTAAGTATCCGGTTCTAGTTGTCATAAGGTCAAGGTACAACTCCAAGTCGTCCTGCATATCAAGATCACGGCTATTCAAATAGATTAAACTTCCTGCAGGGTGCACCACATAACCCAACACGCTTGATCCCATTTGGCGGACACACGCTTCGGGTCATGCCCGCCGAGGAAGATCAACACGCCGCAGCCCCACCTAGGCACAACAGAGGGCCAGACGCGGTCTAAACCTAAGCGCCGAGGGTCAGGGCCCATCGCCCATAGCACACACGCACGTTATTGACGCGGCCGGAAGTAGACCTAGCAACCTCCATTACAAAGAAAGTCACGTTACGCGGTCCAATCCGGCGCGCGCCGCTTAGTCGCTGACGTCACGAAGGCTTCGGCTGATACCACGACGCCGGGATACCCATAACTACTCCCACATAGATGGTTAGTGCGTATAGACCAAATGGCCAGACTCAGATCAAATACCAAGAACTCGTTAAGCGTGTTAAGTATCCGCGAATGCCGAACAGGGCCAGGCCCACCTCTCTCCTAGGCGGTCTCAACCTGCCCTGCCGCTCCGCCACAAAGATCCATCCAGAGGGCCGTCGGGACAAAGCTCCTTTCAGCCCCCAATCCGTGAATCACTCGCGGGTACTCCTCGAGCCGACCCGACTTTAATCACCACAGGTATCATGTATAAAGTATATAGTATATACCCGCGATCACCTCCCGAGTGAACACGGCCCGATAGTATAGCACAGCAGACGGACAAGAATGTAGGGCCACAGATGGAAAAACTAGCATCCTATACTAAGCATGTAGGATTGCAGGTAAAGGTAACAACAATAGTAGCAAGGACAAAGGCTATGCATCGGGATAGGTATAACGGAAAGCGATAACATGCTACACTACTCTAATGCAAGCGGATAGAGTAGAATAGGCGATATCTGGTGATCAAGGGGGGCTTGCCTGCTTGCTCTGGCAAGAGAGAGGGGTCGTCAACTCCGTAGTCGTCTTCGGGCAGCAGCAGTGTCGGTCCCGGTGTCTAGCGGAAGAAGAGGGGGAAGAAACAATGAATACTTAAGCAAACATATGCATGACGATGCATGACAAAGCAAAGCGTGATGCTAGGCGTGCCCTAACGCGGTATGTGGTGATACCGGTGAAGGAAACATCCGGAAAGTATTCCGGTGTTTCGCTTTTCGAGCAAAGGAGCCGAGGGGAAAGTTGCGAGTTCAATAGGTTAGGGGGTGTGGCGGACGAGCGGGTTGATCCGAATCGTCTCGCTGCTTACGAGCAACTTTCATGTTGAAAATGTTTTAGTCCGAGTTACAGATTAAAAGATATGATTTTCTAAAGATTTTATTAATTTTTGGAATTTAATTAATTATTTAAATCTAACATTATCCAGAATAGTAAATGATGACGTCAGCATGACATCAGAGTGATGTCAGCAGTCAACGTTGACCATTGACCTGGTCAACCTGACGTGTGGGTCCCACTGTCATTGACTAAGATTAACTAAAACAGATTAATTAGTTTAATTAGTGATTAGGTTAATCTAATCAGGATTAATTAACTTAATTCATTAATTAATTAATATTTTATTTATTATTTATTTAATATATTTCTTAATTCCCCCTTTTTTTTAAACGTTCTGGTGTGGGCCCCATGTGTCTGTGGCCCAGAGGGGCTTAGCGGGCGCCGGGCGAGCAACGGGTCGAGGCGCCCGAACGGGCGTGAGCCCGAGGGCAGCTGGGCGCTGGGCACGCCGGCGCCAGGCTGGGGCGGCGGGCTCCGGCGAGTGGAGGGAGCGGACGCTTGGTCCGTGGAGGCGCATGAGCCGGTCGGGATCGAGGCGCGGCGCGTCCTGAGAGCGGCCGAGGACGCGGCGAGGCGCCGCGAGGGGTTCGTCGGCCTTGCGCCAGCGGCCGGGGCACATGGCGACGGCGCGCCGCGCTGCGGGCGTGGGCGGAGCGAGTACGGCGGAACCGGCCGGCTAGCTCCGGCGGCGGCGGGCCGGGCCGACCACGCGACAGGGGAAGAGGCCCGGCCGTGGCCATGGCCTGCCAGCGCAAGGGGTGGGGCACGTGGGCGCGGCCGTGCGGAACGAGGCCGGCAATGGCGACGCCGACGATTGACAGGGGCGGGCACGGCCGCCCGGGGAGGGACCGACGACGGCGTGGACGGAGCGTGGGCGGTGACCGCTGGGAAAAGGGGAAGGAAGGGGGGCGCTCACGGAGGGAGTAGGGCACGGGCAGCGGGCTCGGGGAAGGTCGAGGAGGACGATGGGGAAGAGCTCCGGAGCGGGAGGTAGTCCGGCGGGGTGGCCGCGAGCTCCGGGCGGCGTCGGGGCGTCATCGGTGACCTCCTCCTCTCGATCTCGATCCAATCGGGGGAGAGGGGGGTGAGATATTTTCGGGAATGGGGGTGTCGGTGGTGGACTGGGTGGAGTGGGGGTTAGTAGTGGTAATGGGCGGCTGGTTGGCTCAGGCTGCCATGGGCCGAGGCCCAATGAGGGGGGTTTACTCTTTTTTTTGTTTTGTTTTGTTTTCTTTTATTTATTTACTTTTCTGTTTTAAATCATTCTAAATTATTAGGCCTTTTATAAAAATGTGTTTACTGCACCACTATTACCTTTGCAATATTTGGCAACCACCGAACATTTTAGTTTTAATTTTTGAAAACTTTTATTGCTATCATAAATTTGAATTTGAATTTCAAAACAGTTTTGAATTAACCCGTTATTAACTACAGTGACAGAGGTGAAGTGGCACCATCAACGTGAGATTACTGTAGCATGATTATCCGGGAGTTACAAATCTCCTCCACTACAAGAAATCTCGTCCCGAGATTTAGGAGGTAGTAGGAAAGAGTGTGGGGTATTCATCACGCAGATGATCCTCTCATTCCCAAGTGGCTTCATCTTCAGAATGGTGCGACCACTGAACCTTGAGGAACTTGATTGCCTTCTGACGTGTGCAGCGTTCAGCTTGGTCGAGAATGCGGACCGGATGCTCTTTATAGGAGAGGTCCTGCTGCAATTCGAGCACTTCACGATCTACTGCTCGGATTGGGTCCTTGAAGCAGCGACGGAGCTGTGACACGTGGAACACATCGTGAACCTGAGAAAGGTTCGACGGAAGCTCCAGTTGATATGTCACTTTTCCACGCCTTTCCAGAATAGTGAATGGGCCAATATAGCGAGGAGCTAGCTTGCCCTTGATCCCGAAGCGGTGAGCACCCTTCATTGGTGTAACGCGAAGATAGGCCTTTTCGCCAGTTGATAGACCATGTCTTTATGATGACGGTCATAATTACTCTTTTACGTGGTCGAGCAGTCTTGAGATTCTCGCGAATAATGCGGACTTGTTCTTCGGCATGTTGGATAATATCCGGACCAAGAGTGGGCGTTCCCGCTTTCGACCAGTTCGGAGGGTTCGCACTTTCGTCCATATAACACTTCAAGGGGCCATCTTGAGACTAGCTTGATAGCTATTGTTATAAGAGAACTCAGCATACGGAGAGATTCCTCCCATTTCTTGCGAAGGAAATAACACAAGCTCGAAGCATGTCTTGAGAACTTGGTTGACACGTTCAACTTGCCCTTGTGATTTGCGGATGAAGCGCATCTTGAAAGATAAGTGAGTCCCCATAGCTTCTTGAAACTTGCCCGAATCTTGAAGTGAATAAGCTGCCACGGTCCGAGCTGATAACCAAAGTGGAATACCGTGAAGTGAAACAATTCGGACATATAGAGAGTTGCAAGCTGACTAGCGTGATCGTTTCTTTGACCGCCGAAAATGTGCAACTTTAGAAAGCGGTCAATAACGACAAGAATAGCATCATTACCTTTCTGCGACTTGGGAAATCCAAAGGACGAAGTCCATTTCAACATGGTCCCATTTCCATTCAGGAATAGAGATAGGTTGCGAGTTCCAAAGAGGCCTTTGATGCTCGCTTTGATCTGACGGCAAGCGCCACACTCAAAGAACATAGCGAGCAATGTCTTGCTTCATATTAGACCACCAGAATCTCTGACGGATGTCCTGGTACATCTTTGTACTGCCAGGATGGATACATAGAGGCGTATCATGAGCTTCCTTCATAACTTTCTGAGTCATATTCAGGTTTTCCTTCTTACACGTCACCACTAGGCGGCCTTTGAAGTACAAGGCGCCATCATCAGCAATAGTGAAGAATGAGGGCTTTCCTTCTTTGAGGTCGCGCTTAATCTTGTGGACTTCAGAGTCATATCCCTGTATTGTCTTGATGGAGCTCACGAGATCGGGTTCGACAGCCAGGGTAAAGAGGGAATCCTGGGAAACAACACGGAGATTCATCTTGCGGAACTCCGGAGGAGGGGAGCGAAAACACCGGAGGAACAATATGGAGGTTCAGCTTTCTGAACTCTTCAACAAGTGAGGGCTGAACCTTGTGAATCTGGAGGTGGTTGCAGTAAGACTTGCGGCTCAAGGCATCAGCCATTACATTAGCCTTGCCTGGTGTATAGGAAATACCCAAGTCAAAGTCTGCAACAATCTCCATCCATCTCTGCTGACGGAGGTTCAGGTCTGGCTGAGTGAACAGATACTTCAGACTTTGGTGGTCGGTGAAGATCTCGCAACGATTACCGAGAAGGTAATGTCGCCACTGTTTTAGCGCATGAATGACAGCAGCAAGTTCGAGGTCGTGAACTGGGTAGTTTTCTTCGTGAGGGCGCAATTGTTGAGAGGCATAGGCAATCACTTTGCGCTCCTGCATTAGGACACAGCCTAATCCCTGACGGGAAGCTTCGCAGTAAATGACGAAGTCCTTCTTAGTATCAGGAGGAGCTAGTACTGGGGCAGAAGTCAACTTCTCTTTGAGTGCCTGGAAACTTTCCTGACATTTATCTGTCCATTGGAACTTGACACCCTTATGCAATAGGTTAGTCAGAGGCCTGGCAATCTTGGAGAAGTTCTCGACGAATCGACGGCAATAGCTGGCGAGACCGAGAAAACTTCTGACTTGCTTGACATTCTTCGGAGGAGTCCAATCAAGAATAGCCTGAACTCGTTCAGGGTTGATGGCAATACCATCCTTAGAGATGACATGCCCGAGATAGGTCACTTCGGGAAGCCAGAATTCACATTTGGAGAACTTGGCATAAAGTTGATGCTTTCGTAGTTTTTCCAGCACAAGACGAAGGTGTTCAGCATGTTCTTCTTCGTTCTTGGAAAATACCAGGATATCATCCAGATAAACCACGACGAACTTGTCGAGGTAGTCCATGAATATATAGTTCATTAGTCGAGAGAAGGTGGCTGGAGGATTGGTTAAGCCGAGAGACATGACGGTGTACTCGTATGAACCATAACGAGTCACAAAGGCGGTCTTGGGGATATCCTCCTCACGAACACGGATCTGGTGGTAACCCAACCTCAAGTCGAGTTTAGAGAACACTGACGAACCAGCCAGTTGATCATACAGATCATTGATCCGAGGAAGAGGATACTTACTCTGAATGGTAGCTTGGTTTATAGGACGGTAGTCTTGGACCAATCGGTTTGTCCCATCCTTCTTCTTGACAAAGAGAGAAGGTGCTCCCCAAGGAGAGCAACTTGGGCGAATGAAACCACTGCGAAGAGATTTGTCGATTTCCTCCTTAAGCTCAAGGAGTTCATGCGGTGGCATCTTGTAGGGTCGCTTGGCTATAGGAGTGGTGCCTGGTTTCAAGTCGATGACGAATTCGACAGCTCTAGCAGGGGGAATCCCTGGAAGTTCTTCAGGAAAGACGTCCTAGAAGTCGCGAACGACAGGAATGTTTTCAATGCCCTCGAGTGGTGCGGCGTTCAATGCATTCAATGCATAGAGACTTGCCTCGGCATTCTGAACCAGACGAGCATTGTAGCTTATTATTTCATCAGAAGGGTGTAGCAGATGGACGGTCTTAGTGGCGCAAACTATGGAAGCAGTATGCGCCTTTTACCAATTCATTCCCTGAATGAGATCAATGCTACAGGACTTCAGAACGATAGGAGAGACAAGGAATTCCAGTCCTTCGATTTCAACGGGAACGTCGTGGCTAATCATAGAGGTTTGACATTGACCCGCTGGAGTGTGCACTACTAGCGCAGTGTTCATCTCTTCATATTTAATGCCATGCATGAATGCAAACTCTGCTGATATGAATGAATGCGATGCTCCCGAATTGAATAAAACAGATGTCGGTACTGAATTAATGAGGAGTGTACCCATCACAGTAGCAGGCTGATCTTGAGCTTCGTTGAGATCAACGTGGTTGGCATGAACACGACCGTAAGACTTGGCATTGTTGTTGCGGGGCTGGTTGCTCCCACGGCCAGTTGCGGGAAGGGCCAGTTGATTCTGGTTCTGATTCTGATAGCAGTTCCTGGCAAGGTGACCTGGTTGACCACACTTGTAGCACAGACCATTATTGGGAGTGGGAACAGGAGCTCCGGGTGGTGGAGCTGGAAGCCTTGGCTGCCTAGTTGGAGGAGTAGGCAGACGAGGTGCAGCATAGGTCTGCCTTGGGGCAGGTGCATTAATGGTACATGCTGTTGGGAATCCATATCTTGCGCTTCATGAGGACGGGCCCAAGATGAGCCTGTGTCACGGTTGCGCTGTTAGAGCTCTGGTATTCCTGCAGACCAGTTTCGACATTGATAGCTTTGTTCACCAAGGTGGTGAAATCGGCAAAGTCGTGCACTAGAAGTGCGAGCTTGATGTCAGCTTGAAGGCCGTCACGGAACTTCTCTTGTCTGCGTGCATCAGTTGCAATGTCCTCTTCAACGATAGCGAGACAAGTCCAGGAACTCCCGCTGATAAGCTTCAACAGTCTTGTTGCCTTGGGTGAGGTTGCGGAACTCACGCTTCTTCCGGTCCATGACTCCTTGAGGGATGAAGCGGGCACGGAAAGCAGCTTGGAAGTCTGTCCAGGTGATGATTGTTCCAACTGGGAGAGTATGCCTGTGGCTGTCCCACCATTGAGCTGCGGGTCCCTTCAGGAAGAAGGAAGCAAACGTGACATAGCTGGCAGGGGCTACATCAGCAGACTCCATCTCATAGGTGATGTCACGGAGCCAGTCATCAGCCTCCAGCGGCTGGGTTGAGCTGCGGTACACATTTGGGTTGAGGCGTATGAAATCCTGCAGAGTTGTTGTGTTTGGCTGCTGGTTCATATTGGGGCGAGGAAACTGAGCCATCATGTTTTCCATGAACTGGCGATTCATCTCAAGCTGTTGGATCATACCAGCCATGTACTCAGGCGGTGGTGGGAAGTTGCCACCACGACCACGACCAGCTGGTCTAACCATCCTGCTAATATAACAGGGGTAGTTCAGCATTTGAGAAATTATGCAAAGGACAAGAATCATTCATGATGAAACATGCATAATAAAAGCAGCACGATAGAAACCACATAGTGGTCGGCATATCATACAAAAGGGGTCATGCATAGAGTTCGGTACACGAGTTCAATTACATAGACTAAGACATCATAGGCGGCACGCAGCTCATGACGAATGCATCTAACACTAACAAGCAAGCCTACATCAGTCCCACGCTGCTGCGGAGGTAGCTATAGCCCGAAAGCTGGTAGTGTGGCAGCGGATAGTCCTCCACGCCAAGAACTGGGGCATGGATACTCTAGTGCGAACCCGACGCCCAAGTGGCGAAGAGGACCAAGTGCGGAGAGTAGCCTCCACCTCGCCAACCGACACCACAGGGCATCACGGTCTGGCTGGGTAGATCGCAGAATGCGGCAGCTCTCTGGATTGGACAAAGGGGTGCAACAGCGTCAGAGCACGGTAAAGGTGCTGACGGGTGGTGTACAACTCGTGGCGAAGAGCTCGGTTAGCTCGATCCAGCCCATCAGCATGCAGAACAAAGTTCTGATGGTAGAAGGGCTCTCGGGTGACAGTGGAGTAGGCAGCAGTGTAGTAACCCTCCTCACCAACATCAGATGCGATAGCAATGTGCCTGAAGGGGGAGGTGTCCAACTCCCGATACTCTCCACGAAGATGTGTCAGAGCAGCATAAACAGCATCGTGGACTGCCATATTGATAGTCACCCCAACACCATGTGCGGTGTGCAGCACAGTAGTGGAGTCATACTCCCGAGAGTAGAGGTGGACGATGGCTCGGCATCGCTCTGGTTAAAGTCCCGGTACTCCTCAAAGACGGTGTACTCAGGGTGCCAGCGATAACCCGGATAGGTCATCATCTCTGCTAGCACCGTAGGTGATCCCGAGGCACCAATGGCCGTCGTGTGGCGCATTTACCTGCCTCGTGGGTTCCATCTGAAAACAAAGATGTTTCAAAGGAGTCAAATGATAGTGTGGAAATTGATCAAAATACAATTCCAAGGAATAACTATGGCTTTATCCAACTTTGGGGTGAATGTGGTCACGGGATCCTAGTGTTAGTTAGTAAATTCGTTTAACCCGAGTAGAAGAGAGTTCAGAGTCCTAGAGTAAAGGTCGAGGAGTAAAAGATCCTAGTACCACCCGATGGCGACGTAGGCCCGTAAGGCACACAGCCAAGTTAGTAAAAGTTTCTGCAATGTCTAGACTCGACTTCGGCCAAGGAGTGTGGAAGGGGGATTCCTACAGGCAGTCGGCTCTGATACCAACTTGTGACTCCCCCGGTTCAATCGTACACTAATCATACACGCAAACATGTACGATCAAGATCAGGGACTCACGGGAAGATATCACAACACAACTCTAAAAATAAAATAAGTCATACAAGCATCATAATACAAGCCAGGGGCCTCGAGGGCTCGAATACAAGTGCTCGATCATAGACGAGTCAGCGGAAGCAACAATATCTGAGTACAGACATAAGTTAAACAAGTTTTCCTTAAGAAGGCTAGCACAAACTGGGATACAGATCGAAAGAGGCGCAGGCCTCCTGCCTGGGATCCTCCTAACTACTCCTGGTCGTCGTTAGCGGGCTACACGTAGTAGTAGGCACCTCCGGTGTAGTAGTCGTCATCGACGGTGGCGTCTGGCTCCTGGGCTCCATCGTCTGGTCGCAGCAACCGGGTAAAGAAATGGGAAAAGGGGGAACAAGGCAACCGTGAGTACTCATCCAAAGTACTCGCAAGCAAGGAGCTACACTACATATGCATGGATATATGTGTAAAGGGACACATCAGTGGACTGAACTGCAGAATGCCAGAATAATAGGGGGATAGCTAATCCTGTCGAACACTACGCTTCTGGCAGCCTCCATCTTGCAACATGTAGAAGAGAGCAGACTGAAGTCCTCCAAGTAGCATCGCATAGAATAATCCTACCCGGCGATCCCCTCCTCGTAACCCTGAGAGAGAGCAACCACCGGGTTGTATCTGGCACTTGGAAGGGTGTGTTTTATTAAGTATCCGGTTCTAGTTGTCATAAGGTCAAGGTACAACTCCAAGTCGTCCTGCTATCGAAAATCACGGCTATTCAATAGATTAAACTTCCTGCAGGGTGCACCACATAACCCAACACGCTTGATCCCATTTGGCGGACACACTTTTACGGGTCATGCCCGCCGAGGAAGATCAACACGCCGCAGCCCCACCTAGGCACAACAGAGAGGCCAGCACGCTGTCTAAACCTAAGCGCCACAGGTGCGGGCCCATCGCCCATAGCACACCTGCACGCTATTCTGACGCCGAAGCGACCTAGCAACCTCCATTACAAAGGAAGTCACGTTACGCGGTCCAATCCGGCGCGCCGCGCTCGGCGGCGACGTCACGAAGGCTTCGGTGATACCACGACGCCGAGATACCCATAACTACTCCCACGTAGATGGTTAGTGCGATAGACCAAATGGCGGACTCAGATCAAATACCAAGAACTCGTTAAGCGTGTTAAGTATCCGCGAGCGCCGAACAGGCCAGCCCACCTCTCTCCTAGGCGGTCTCAACCTGCCCTGCCGCCCGCCACAAAGATCCATCCAGAGGGCCGTCGGGACAAAGCTCCTTTCAGCCCCCAATCCGTGAATCACTCGCGGGTACTCCTCGAGCCGACCCGACTTTAATCACCACAGGTATCATGTATAAAGTATATAGTATATACCCGCGATCACCTCCCGAGTGATCACGGCCCGATAGTATAGCACTGCAGACGGACAAGAATGTAGGGCCACAGATGGAAAAACTAGCATCCTATACTAAGCATGTAGGATTGCGTAAAGGTAACAACAGAGTAGCAAGGACAGGCTATGCATCGGGATAGGTATAACGGAAGCAATAACATGCTACACTACTCTAATGCAAGCAGTATAGAGTAGAATAGGCGATATCCGTGATCAAGGGGGGGGCTTGCCTGGTTGCTCGGCAAGAGAGAGGGTCGCCAACTCCGTAGTCGTCATCGGGCAGCAGCGAAGATCGGTCCCTCTAGCGGAAGAAGAGGGGGAAGAAACAATGAATACTTAAGCAAACAGATGCATGACGATGCATGACAAAGCAAAGCGTGATGCTAGGCGTGCCCTAACGCGTATGTGGTGATACGGTGAAGGGAAACATCCGGGAAAGTATTCCCGGTGTTTCGCGTTTTCAGGCAGAGGAGCCGGAAGGGGAAAGTTGCGAGTTCGATAGGTTAGGGGGGTGTGGCGGACGAACGGGTTGCGTATCCGGAATCGCCTCATCGTTCTGAGCAACTTTCATGTTGAAAATATTTTAATCCAAGTTACGGATTAAAAGATATGATTTTCTAAAGATTTTATTAATTTCGGAATTTAATTAATTATTTAAATCCAACATTATCCGAATAGTAATGATGACATCAGCATGACATCGAGTGATGCCAGCAGTCAACGTTGACCATTGACTGGTCAACTCCGACGTGGGTCCCATACATTGACTAAGATTAACTAAAACAGATTAATTAGTTTAATTAGTGATTAGGTTAATCTAATCAGGATTAATTAACTTAATTAATTAATTAATATTTAATTATTTTAATTATTATTTATTTATTTATTTAATATTTTTTAATTCCCCCTTTTTTTAAAACGTTCTGGGGTGGGCCCCATGTGTCTGTGGCCCAGAGGGGCTTAGTGGGCGTCGGGCGAGCAACGGGCGAGGCGCCTGAACGGCGTGAGCCCGAGGGCAGCGGCGCGGGGCACGCCGGCCAGAGCTGGGGAGGCGGGCTCCGGCGAGTGGAGGGAGCGAACGCTGGGTCCGTGGAGGCGCATGAGCCGGTCGGGATCGAGGCGCGGCGCGGCCCGTAGGGCGGCCGAGGACGCGGCGAGGGCGTCGCGAGGGGTTTAGGGCGCGAGCGCCGGCGGCGAGGCAGCGCATGGCGACGGGCGGCGGCAGCGTGGCGTGGCCGGAGCGAGTACGGCGGAACTGGCCGCCAGCTCGCGGCGGCGGGCCGGGCCGACCACGCGACAGGGGAAGAGGCCCGGCCGTGGCCATGGCCAGCCAGCGCGAGGGGGGGTACGCGGCGCGCCGCGAACGAGGCAGCAATGGCGACGCCGACGATTGCTGGGCGGCACGGCCGCCGGGAGGGACCGGCGATGGCGTGGATGGAGCGCGGCGGTGACCGCGGGAAAGGGGAAGGAAGGGGGGCGCTCACGGAGGGAGTAGGGCACGGCAGCGGGCTCGGGAAGGTCGAGGAGGACGATGGGGAAGAGCGCCGAGCGGAGGTAGTCCGGCGGGGTGGCGGCGAGCTCCGGCGGCGCTGGGGCGTCGTCGGTGACCTCCTCCTCGATCCCGATCCAATCGGGGAGAGGGGTGAGATATTTTCGGGGAATGGGGGTGTCGGTGGTGGACTGGGTGGAGTGGGGGTTAGTAGTGGGTCGGGCCCCTTGGTTAACCCGGTGGCCAGCTGGGCCGAGGCCCAACGAGGGGGGGGGGGGTTACTCTTTTTTTGTTTTCTTTTCTTTTCTTTTATTTATTTACTTTTCTGTTTTAAATCATTCGAAATTATTAGGCCTTTTATAAAAATGTGTTTACTACACCACTATTACCTTTGTAATATTTGGCAACCACTGAACATTTTAGTTTTAATTTTTGAAAACTTTTATTGCTATCATAAATTTGAATTTGAATTTCGAAACAGTTTTGAATTAACCCGTGATTAACTACAGTGACAGAGGTGACGTGGCACCATCAACGTGAGATTACTGTAGCATGATTATCCGGGCGTTACAGTGTATTATAGGGCGTGTGGGCGGATTTGGCTCCCACCACACGTGTGGGCGTTAGCGTTGTCCTATACTTATAGCACCCCATGTGGTCTTCTTTTCTTGATTTCTACATGGGTAGAAGGACTGCATGCAGATTTGTCCTTTTCCTTTCTTTGAATAATGATTGTTCAGGACTGCCATGCTGTGTCAACCTCCCCTCCCCTTTTTTATGGAAGAAGCATCGTCTGGTCCTTCGGTGTTGTAGCAATTCATCTTCAGTTTCCTGCTGTTTAACAACAGGCCTCGGTGACAGAAACAAGCCACCGGCGACTTAGCGCACTGCGTGGGGTAGAACATAGCGAACCACAGTAGCGGGTCAGAGCAGCGGAGACCACGGCAGCGGGGTCGCGCGGGGACGGCTCAACGGTGCAGCAATCCGGTGGTCGGTTAAAGTCAGAGGCCGACGAGGTGACTTGCGGAAGGGGGGAGCGAGGCGGCCGTCGGGTCATGGCACACATACCCCGCGCAAGAAACGGCTGGCGGGTCATGGCACGCACACCCAGCGCAAGAGACGGCCGGCAGCTCACCCATGGCGGAAGTGGAGCAGACGCAGGGTCCGCGCAGGTCGATTCAATGGCGACTCACAGAAGAAGAGGCGTGAGGGCGACCCGGCGGCCGGGCGCGGCAGCGGGCGGCTCAACGCGCCACCGCGGCTCATGGCAGAGACAGCGGCGACTTCAAGAGGAGGCCTCAACAGAGGAACGGCGAGGTAATGGTAGATGCAGGGGTAGCGCCCGGCGGCTCAGAAATGAAGTATGGACAGCTACTCAGCGCGGCGGCTCAGGGCCGGTCACAACAGAGCAGGCGGCTCGTCGAGGCAAGCGCCATGGAGGTGGTTTAATATGAGCCATGCAGGGGCTTGTCGGCGATGGCGATTTAGGGGAGGCGAGGCGCGACGACGACTCGGACGGGAAACAAGGAGTGATCGCGCATGGGCGGTGCATCAGAGCCATCGAGCAGGCGGCTCAAGAGACGGGTATGCAGGTGCAGTAATCCGGCGGCAGGTCGGAGTCCACGGACGAGCGTCAGAGCGGAGCAGACCCGACGGTGCCCGGAAAATACAAACCTAGCAGTGGTGGTGAGCTAGCGGCGCGTCGTGGTAGCGATTTAAGCAAGCCCAATGCAGAAGTAAACCGCAGTGGCTGGAACAGCGCACCAGCGGAGATGGCAAAGGCAACCCACGATGGCGGCTTGGTGGAGGCAGGGCTCAGCCGTAGTGAGCCGGCGAGGAGCGGGTGAAGACCGGCGGCCGGCAACCAACCCGTCGCGGCATAGCACGTGGAAGGAGCAGGGCAGATCAGAAGCGGAATCAAGCCGAGAGGCGCTCGGAGGCGAGTCACTGTGGTTTGGGCGATTCGTCGCATGATCTACAGCGGGGCGGTTTGACGCGAGGCAGAGCCACGGCGGAGGTTGTTGCGAGGCAAGACAAAGGCACCCGGAGCAGCGGCAGGTAGACAGGGCGGTGACTCAGCCGCCCGGCAGTGTGGCGGCTCTCCTGCTGCAGTTGAGACGCGGACGTGGGCGGGTTAACTTTGGAGACGGCGGGGCATGGCGATGGCGACCAGAGGCTTCTCACCGACGAGGGCGAGATAGAGGAGACGTCCGAGGTGGGGCTCGAGCGGCGGTTCACAGGTTGTCCTCGACCGGGGCGGTTTGCCATAGCAAGGCGGATGTGAGCTCGGCGCAACTCGGAAACGGGCGGCTTAGCGCGACGGGGCACCGGCCAGGCGAGGCGCCAGCTCGAAGAGTCACACTGGTGGAGGTAGGCGGAGAGGCGGAGGCAGCCGCTCGAGGCATGGCGACGCAGAGCCAGCCCGACACAACGACCGGCCGGAAGCAGAGGCGCGAGGCAAGAGCCGGCCCGAGCAGCGGCGGAGTCCGTACCCACGACCCTATCCTCTTCCGAGTCGTGGTTGACCTGACCTCGTATACCTAAAGTACTAGTCCATGACATTGACTTGTCCGATCCCAGTACGTAGCCTTGGTGATTTTCATCAGCTGATCGCTCTCGAATTTGATTTGTAAAGGGGGTGGCTCATGGCGCAACCCTAAATTTTGTCTAACCTTTAAACCCCACAGATCATCAATCTGGTCTGATGAACATGAAAACTGATGCAGATCCTTTTTAAATCGGCTCTTCTCTATCCGAAAAATTGCGAGCTCCTCGATCCCTAGGAGAGATCCCTTCAAGAACTCAACACCACCCTGCGCAAGCCCCACGGTGGGCGCCAACTGTCGTGGAATTGTCACGGCAGATGTCCTTGTGTGAGGACTTAGTCATGAGGCCAACGCATCTATGTGGTAGATTGAGAGGGGTTGATCGGAATCGAGAGACGCAACACAAGATAAGGGTTTAGACAGCTTCGGGCCCCAGGAAACATCATCCGCTAACAACCCTACATGCTGTTTATGGCTAGGTCTCATTATCATCATGAGGGAGTCGCCATAAACCGGCTCTCCTAGTTGTTTCTAGTTTTAACGATTATTCAGCATGTCCTCTTGGGGTGCCCTACCCCTCCTTATATAAGTTGAATGGGAAGATTACATGTAGAGTCCAACTCGGATTGGGACTTAACTTATTCTGACGTCTCACCATGGGCTTCTTAACGTCTTGGGCTTCTTAACATCTTGGGCTTCTTAACCCCAGGCGACTCTGTCTGCCGGGTCATAACTATCTGCCGGCTTACCATTTGCCGGCTTACCATCTATCGGCTTACCAATGAGTCACCAAGTCCTAGCCAGGTCATATCTTCGGCCGGGTCATACCGCGGGGTATATCCCCGACAGGTAGCGAGGCACGCATTTGTATTATTGCCATCAAGGGTAAAAAGATGGGGTTTTCATCATATTGCTTGAGTTTATCCCTCTACATCATGTCATCTTACTTAAGGTGTTACTCCGTTCTTATGAATTTAATACTCTAGATGCATGCTGGATAGCGGTCGATGTGTGGAGTAATAGTAGTAGATGCAGGCAGGAGTCGATCTACTTGACACCAGGGGCGGACCCAGAACAAAAATGTCCCGGTGTCCATATGTGTACTATACACTGGTGGATATATATAAAAATGAAATATACTCAACAATTTAAAATATTTGACGGTAAAAATGATTAGCAAAATGAAGTGTTCCATGTTGTGAAGCTTTTACTCGTTTTTTTACTCATGTTGTATGGTCGGGAAATAATCCAAATGGACGGTATTAAGGAAAATACGCAAGTCATGGCAATCCAATTTTCCTGTAATACCCATATAATTTGGAAAACGTGAATTAGAGATGTAACAAATTAAAATACATACGCATTAAAAAATTGAAATACATACGAGTACTTATAATTCAGAGAGATTGGTGACCTTGCAAAGTGTTGTATATTTGTGAACCAACCTATAGGGTTAAAATCTTGTGCTCGCATAGGGTTGGATAGTTAGAATGGCAGTGGTATCCCAGCCTATAGGGTTAAAATCTTGTGCTCGCATTTATTTCAAAATTTCTGGTCATGAGCGTTCAGTGTGAGGATACGTTCTCGTCGACTATAAGATATCTTAGGTGACTTTGTCAATGTCAAGATGGTATACCGGCTTAGTCTTTCGAAGGTGCTCGTATGGATAGGTGTGCATGTATGATGAGTGTATGAGTGTATATGTGAACGCATGCATATGTTCTGTGTTAAAAAATGTCGTATATTTTCCTTTGAATTACCCACTGATCTGCATGTGGTGAGACCGTTAGGAGGATTCTAGCGTGAGGAGACGAACAGACTAACACGAACAGGCATACCAACAGAGGATCGGTCCAATCGATCAATAATAACGACAAGGGGGATGGGACACGCCTCACTAGCCAAATGGGCTGCTAACAGGTCCTCACTAACCAAATAGGCCACGCCTGCTGGGTGCTTCATCGCTCGCTCGCTTTCAGTCCCACGATTAAGCCGGTGTCCATGTCTTGAATTTACTGGTGTCCTAGCCGTAACATGCGGGTCATATACAAGGGCGAGTCAAATTTACCCGGTGTCCAGTGACACCGGGTGGTTCAATGTGGGTTCACCCCTACTTGACACGGACGTGATGCCTATATTCATAATCATTGCCTTGGATATCATCATAACTTTCCGATTTTCTATCAATTGCTCGACAGTAATTTCTTCATCCATTGTATTATTTTCCTTCAAGAGAGAAGCCTCTAGTGAAACCTTTGGCCCCCAGGTCTATTTTCCATCATATATTTTCAGATCTATAAACCAAAAATATATTGCTGCAATTTATTTACTTTTATTTTGTTTTATGTTTTAGTAATATTTTATATCTATTTCTATCAGATCTCACCTTTGCAAGTGACCGTGAAGGGATTGACAACCCCTTTATCGCGTTGGGTGCAAGTGTTTGATTGTTTGACCAGGTGCATAGATTGGGGACTTGCTTGTTTCTCCTACTGGATTGATACCTTGGTTCTCAACTGAGGGAAATACTTATCTCTACTTTGCTGCATCACCCTTACCTCTTCAAGGGAAAAACCAACGCAAGCTCAAGAAGTAGCACAGTCTTAGAGAAAAATAGCATGGCATGGCAGAAATGAATAGATAGCAAGTTTACAAGCTTGGGGCACTCACTACAGGTCCTAACATGGCATGAACTAAAATCTACCAGCAAGATGACTTCAATATGCTCCTACTTCATGTTCAAATATTGGCAAAAAGATGCTTGCATTAAAAAAAGTACAAAATGAACTCTAATGCAAAAAATTGTTCTTTGATTTGCAAAGGAGCTATATTCTCCCCAATTCTTTTGCACCCACAAAAATTACTCCATCTATTTGACAGTACCCACAACCCATTCCACCAAAAACATTTGGTTCCATAGTTCAAAATTTTCAAATTTCATTCAGTTCAAATTTCGACCAGATTCAAACTCCATGGTCAAAGCCCAATTTAAATTGCTCCAAAAATTCTAAAACTTCTCTAGACTCTCTTTTGTGCATCAACACCTCACCACAAAAATTCTCAGAAATTCCTAAAATTCCTAGAGCCCTCTGGCATTTAATCATACACTTGATGTGCAGTGTCAAAAAATTCAGAAAATTCAAAAAAATAAAAAATGTTACAAACTTGCTCAGATGACAGAATGGATGCCACAGATGGATTTGTGGGATTTCTCTACCCAAAATTCATATATAATATGCATAGATCCCTATATGAAAAATGTCCACTGTTACATTTGCAAAATACTGCCAAAAAACAAAGGTTCCTATATGAACCATGGAGCAGTGGCAGCAGGGGGCCTTGGGGAAGGGAGGAGCTCATTGTGGGCGCGGCGATGGTGCTAGAGGCCGGCGACGAGGAACGGGCTTGGGGGTGCGCGGCGACGGGGAGGAGGACGCGTCGTGACGGGTAGGAGGGCATGCGAGAAGGTCCGATGATGAGCGAGGAGCAGGCTCGGGCGCGATGGCTGGCTGGTGCGGGGGGGGGCGGCTTGGAGGCAACAGAGATCTCCGGCGCAGTAGCCTGGCGGCGTTGTGTTTTGGTTCGAAATCGATCGGGGCAGAGAATGGGAGCGCTCGGGGGGAATTTCTAAGTGCTACTTATATACCCCACCCTTTAGTCCCGGTTGGTGGCTCCAACCGAGACTAAAGGCCCACCTTTAGTCCCGGTCCGAGCCACCAACCGGGAATAAGGCCTAGGCTTCCCCACCAACCAAGATTAAAGGGTTGGTGCTGGCACAGCCGAGGGGTGGTGGAAGTTTAGTCCCACCTCGCCGAGCGAGAGCCACGATCACGAGTTTATAAGCCCGCACACGTTATCTCTCCCGAACACCTCTCTAAAGCAAGCCGTACATTGCCTTGTCCCTCTCTGCCCTGTTGGGCCTACTGACAGCAATATGCGTTCATAGCAGGCCTGCATCCTGGCCCATGTATAATTGGATTTCTAGTCGTATGAAGGCTGTGGTGTGTGTATTCTCCTGCTAGTAGGAGGGTATTTTTTTTATTTTTTGCATATGTTATGTCAATTTTTTGACCTTCTTCAAATCACATTCTAATTTTTACACATACTCACTTATGTTTAATAAACATGATTAGCAAAGAATTTCAACAAAATATATGAAATTCTAAAAAAATACTCTATGATTTTTTTGCTATTAAAGTTTTGAACAAAAAGTACTTTATGAAAATTCTTTTTGCTATAAAAGTTCTTAACAAAAAATACTTTGATAATTTTAGTTGCATAATTTTTACATAATTTTAAGTTAATATTATTTTGATCATAACTAGAGGTTTATGAAAGCTTTTAGTTGATTCTTTTTGCTATTGAAGAATATTATAGTTTTATTTTAGTTGTTCATAACAAAATATATGAAATTCTGAAAATACAAAACTTTTACATTCTTTCTCTGTTAATGAAAGAGATCATGCCTATTTTTGGTTTTAATTCTAAATTTTTCTTTAAACAGATGCATACATGCCTAATTTTCATTTAATTATTTTTGCTATTAAACTTTTTAACAAAAATACTTTATGAAAATTTTAGTTGGATAAAATTTATATAATTTTAAGTTAATATTATTTTGATCATAACTAGAGTTTATAAAAGATTTTAGTTGATTATTTTTGCTAGTGAAGAATATTATAAAATACCATTTGTTAACCTAATAATGTTATATTTTCTTTTCTGCTAAGTAATTAGGTTAACCTAATACTTTTGTTAACCTAATTTATTTTGATGCATAGACACATAGTGATTCAAAAAAGCTGACACCAATGCTCTATGTTAAGGAGATAGACCCTTATTACGAATCATTCGTAGTAAGAGTCCATATCCTTAACAAAGCATGCAATGATATGAGAAGCTTATCCCTTCTTGACCACCCGGATATTTAAGGTGCTCGACTAGCTCGTCACTTGGCGAGGTGGGACTAAATAAGGGTGTGAAAATGTGCGGTAGGCCTTTAGTCCCGGTTGGTGCCACCAACCGGGACTAGAGCTAGGTTTTAGTTTAGTATTTTTTTGTTAACCTAATAATGTTATATTTTTCTTTTCTGTTAAGTTCTTAGTTTAGTATTTTTCTTTTCTTTAAGTTATTAGTTTAGTATTTTTCTTTTATTTTAACCTAATATGCACCATTCAAAGGCACATCATCAATTTCAACCCTTTTCTAACTTCATTTGCTATTTTTCATGCATTTAATGATTTATTTTGAGCTAAATGACCCTGAAATTGAAAAGCACTACAAATGAACTCTGAAAAGGTTGAAACTTGGTATGGTATCATAATTTCACCCACATAGCATGTGCTAAAAAGTTGAGAGGGTTAGGGCAAAAAATGGATGCACTTCATGTACAAAACAGGATAATCTCTTTCGAAGTATCAGGGTTTCGCACGAAAACTCATCTATTACAAAGGGATTTCATTTTTATTAACTTATTTTAAATCCAAAAATTTTGTTCGTTCACTATGCACCATTCAAATCCACATCATTCAACCCTTTTCTGACTTCATTTGCTATTTTTCATGCATTTAATGATTTTTTGAGTTAAATGACCATGAAATTGAAAGGCACTACAAATGAACTCTGAAAAGGTTGAAACTTGGCATGTATCATAATTTCACCCACATAGCATTTGCTAAAAAGTTGTGAGGGTTACGGCAAAAACGGGATGCACTTCGTGTACAAACTGGACAGTCTCTTTCAAAGGATCAAGGTTTCGAACGAAAAGTCATCTATTACAAAGGGATTCCATTTCTTTACTTATTTTAACTCCAGAATTTTTGTGCATTCAATATGCACCATTCAAAGCCACATCATCAATTTTCAACCCTTTCGTGACTTCATTTGCTATTATTTATGCATTTAATGATTTTTTTGAGCTAAATGACCCTGAAATTGAAAAGCACTACAAATGAACTCTAAAAAGGTTGAAACTTGGCATGGTATACTAATTTCACCCACATAACATGTGCTAAAAATTTGAGAGGGTTACAACAAAAACTGGATGCACTTCGTGTACAAAGTAGACAATCATCAGAATAGTTTCGGACGAAAACTCATCTATTACAAAGGGATTTCATTTTTGAAGTAGGGTTTCGGACGAAAACTCATCTATTACAAAGGGATTTTATTTTCTGACATGTAATTGCAGTGATATTCTAGATCAAAGCCATCATCAGAATAGTTTTGGAGCATAACTATGGCTGTCAACCCAGAATCAAAGGTGCAAAATATTTGGTTATCTTGTATATGTCGATTGATTACTTGAACAATCATACCATCTGATATGTTGTCTTCACTAGAGAGAAAAGTCTTAACTTTTTCTTCGCGTCTGTCCCTTGCTTATTGCGCCATAACCATGGATAATCTTCATTATTTAATAGGATGCTTGGGTCAGTCTTCACTGTGAAGGGACAAATTTCATGAAACTTTTCATAATCTTCAGACATGTCTGTCTTGTCCTCCACTCCCACGATGTTTCTTTTCCATGAAAGAACTATGTGGCGCTTTGGCTCGTCGTATGATGTATTCACTTCCTTATATTTTCTCTTTCTCGGTTTGGTAGACATGTCCTTCACATAGAAAACCCGCACCACATCATTGGCTAGGACGAATTGTTCGTCTATGTACCCAAGATTGTTCAGATCCACTGTTGTCATTCCGTACTGCGGGTCTACCTGTACCCCGCCTCCTGTTATATTGACCCATTTGCACCGAAACAAAGGGACCTTAAATTCACGTCCATAGTCAAGTTCCCATATGTCCTCTATGTAACCATAATATGTGTCCTTTGCCCTATTGTTTGCTGCATCAAAGCGGACACCACTGTTTTGGTTGGTGCTCTTTTTATCTTGGGCGATCGTGTAAAATGTATTCTCATTTATCTCGTACCCTTGGTAAGTCCATACAGTCAAAGATGGTGTCCTGGCCAATAAGTACAGGTCATCTCCAAGAATGTTGTTACGCATGAGATGTGTTTGCAACCAACCGCCAAAAGTCCCGATGTTTTCACTGTTAATCCAGTCGCCAGACTACTCCGGGTGTTTGGAGCAAAGAATATTCTTGTGCTCATTGATATATGAGGCCACCAAGGTAGAATTCTGTAGAACTGTGTAGTGTGCTTGCGCCCAAGAATGCCCGTCCCTACATATTAGAATCCACTTCTTGCGTGCCTTTTCCACTCAGTCTCCCCTCATACCGCGATTGAGGGACACCAGTCAGCTTAAGGGTCAGGAATAAAGTCAACACAAAACCCAATGACATCTTCTGTTTGATGGCCCGTGGAGATGCTTCCTTCTGGCCTAGCACGGTTATGAACATATTTCTTTAAGACTCCCATGAACCTCTCAAAGCATAACATATTGTGTAGAAATACAGGACCCGGAATGGCAATCTCATCAACTAGGTGAACTAGGACGTGCATCATAATATTGAAGAAGGATGATGGGAACACCAACTCGAAACTAACAAGATATTGGACCAAATCATTCTATAACATTGGTAGGATTTCTGGATCGATTACATTCGGAGAAATTGCATTGAGGAATGCACATAGCTTCACAATGGTTAATCGAGTATTTTCTGGTAGAAGCCCCCTCGATGCAACTGGAAGCGTTGCGTCATAATCACGTGGCAGTCATGAGACTTTAGGTTCTGGAATTTTTTTCTATGCCATATTTATTATTCCCTTTATATTCGACAAGAAGCCAGATGGGACCTTGATACTGAGCAGGCATTCAAAAAATATTTCTTTCTCTGCTTTCGTAAGAGCGTAGCTGACAGGACCTTGATACTGCTTTGGATGCATGTCGTCTTTTTGTTCACATGTTGCTGGTCCTCCCGTGCCTCCGGTGTATCTTTTGTCTTCCCATACACGTCCAAGAAGCCTAGCAGGTTCACCTAAACATTCTTTGTCACATGCATCACGTCGATTGCAGAGCGGACCTCTAGGTCTTTCCAATAGGGTAGGTCCCAAAATATAGATTTCTTCTTCCACATGGGTGTGTGTCCCTCAGTGTCATTCAGAACAGATTGTCCGCCGGGACCCTTTCCAAAGATTACTTGTAAATCCTTGACCATATCAAGTATATCATTGATACGTCTCCAACGTATCTATAATTTACGAAGTATTCATGCTGTTATATTATCATTCTTGGATGTTTTACAACCATTTTATAGCAACTTTATATCATTTTTTGGGACTAACCTATTGACATAGTGCCCAGTGCCAGTTGTTGTTTTTTACATCGCAGAAAATCAATACCAAACGGAGTTCAAATGCAACGAAACTTTTTGGAGATTCTTGATGGACCAGAACACCCTGGATGGGCCAAAGAAGTACCAGAGGGGTTCCCCGAGGGGGGCACAATCCACCTGGGCGCGCCTGCGGGCCCAGACGCGCCCTGGTGGGTTGTGTCCACCTCGGTGGCCTCCCGCACCCCCTCTTTGCCGTATAAATTGTCAAATATTCCAAAAACCCTCGGGGTAACCCTAGATCAGAAGTTCTGCCGCCGCAAGCCTTTCTAACCATGAAAAAACAATCTAGATCTCGTTCCGGCACCCTGTCGGAGGGGGAAATCATCACCGGTGGCCATCTTCATCATCCCGGCGGCCACCCTGATGAGGAGGGAGTAGTCCACACTCGGGGCTGAGGGTTTGTACCAGTAGCTATGTGTTTAATCTCTCTCTCTCTCTCTCTCTCTCTCTCTCTCTCTCTCTCTCTCGTGTTCTTGAGATGTCATGATCTTAATGTATCGCGGGTGTCGGGGATATACCCCGCGGTATGACCCGGCCGGAGTCATAATCCGGCTGGGACTTGGTAAACCGGGGCGGTGTTAAACCGGAGACAGTTAAGACAGATGGCTAAGACAGACGGTAAACCGGCAGAGTTAAGATAGATGGTAGCACCAGCAGGTGTTAAGACAATGTTAAACCGGCAGACAATGTTAAACCGGCAGACAATGTTAAACCGGCAGACGTTAAGAAGCCCAGGAAAGGAAGTCAAAATAGTTTAAGTCTTAGTCCGAGATGGACTCTACATGTAACCCGCCCCTTCAACTTATATAAGGAGGGGCAGGGCTCCCCAAAGAGGGACAAGCAAGAAACAATCTCTAGGGCTAGACACAACTAGAGGAGAGTCGGTTTACGGCGACTTCCTCGTGATGATAATGAGATCTAGCCTCAAACAACATGTAGGGTTGTTACCGGATGATGTTTCCCGGGGCCCGAAGCTGTCTAAAACCCTGTCTTGTGTTGCGTCTCTCTATTCCGCTCAACCCCTCTCAAGCTACCACATAGATGCGTTGGCCTCGCGACTAAGTCCTCACACTAGGACATCTGACGTGTTAATTTCACGATAGCGGGCTTTGTTAATATAGTTGGATCATATGGTGTTTATCCCTCTCTATCTTGTTGTCATGAACTGAGTTTTCCCTTTGAGATATTGTTTTATCGGATTGAATACTTTTATGGATTTGAGATCACTTGATATATGTCTTGCATATGAATACCCGTGGTGATAATGGGGTATTACATTGATTCACTTGAGATATGTTTTGGCACTCAACTCGCGGATTCCCGAGGTGAGATCTGGGTAATCTATGCATAGGGGTTGATGCACGTTCTCGTCTTTTGTTTCTCCGGTAGAAATTTTGGGGCACTCCTTGCGGTTCTTTGTGTTGGATTGAGTATTATGAATCTGAATTTGTTTTGGTGATATTTTAGTACGAACTCTTGGATAGATCGATCAGAAAGAATAGCTACAAACAATTTCTTCTTATGTTATCCGCTAGATAAGAACTTTGGAGTGATTCTTCGTTGCACGTTGAGGGATGGTTATGTGATCCAATTATATTAGCATTTTTGAGATATTGCACTAGCGGAAGTACGGACGCTAGGCCTGATTTTCAAGCATTGCAATATCGTTTGTGCTCACTTTTGTTACTTGCCACCTTGCTATTTTTTATTGTTACTATTACAAAAACCAATATCTACTATCATTACTACACTTTTATTACCATCTCTTCGTCGAACTAGTGCACCTATACAAATTACCACTGTATTTGGTGTGTTGGGGACACAAGAGACTATTCGTTATTTGGTTGTGGGGTTGTTTGAGAGACACAATCTTCATCCTACGCCTCCCAAGGATTGATAAACCTTAGGTCATCCACTTGAGGGAAAATGTCTACTGTCCTACAAAACTCTGCGCTTGGAGGCCCAACACGTGTCTACAAGAATAAAGTTGCGTAGTAGACACAAGCTCTTTTCTGGCGCCGTTGCCGGGGGGGTGAGTGCATGAAGGTATATCTTTAGATCTTGCAATCAAATCTTTTAGTTTCTTCTTTTATTAGGTTTATAAAGAAAACTAGAAAAAAATGGAATTGAGGTTGCATCATATTGTTCATCTTTATAATGTCTTTCGTGAAAATGATGGAAAGGAAAATTGTGCTCCATTCATAGAAGAAGAATTTTATAAATGTTTGGCATAAAATATTAGAATGATGAGCATGGTTTCAATGTTGCTTGTATGAATTCTTTGAATATGCATGATGTTAGTGATATGCAAGGCCATAAGCTTGGGGATGCTATGTTTGATGAAGATGATATTTTTAGTCCCTCAAGTTTTGATGAGAAATTTTATCATGATGAAAGCATTCCTCCTATTTATGATGATTATATTGATGAAAGCGGATTTGGAGAGGTCATGACTTTATTTAATGATGATTCTGCTATCTTGGAAGATGTTTCAATTGATTTTGACAATGAAATTGTTATCAATGATGATTATGATTATGGTAATGACATGTGTGCTATAAAGAATAATGATAATCATGAAACTTGTCATCATGATTTTAATTTTCAATCACATGATAGTTATTTTGTTGAGTTTGCTCCAACTACTATTGATGAGAGTAAATTTGCTTATTTGGAGAGTAACAAAAAAATTATGCATGTGGATCATGAAAAGAATGATTTATGTGATAGTATTATTGTCGAATTCATTCATGATGCTACTGAAAATTATTATGAGAGAGGAACATATGCTTGTAGGTATTGCAATAATATCAAGTTTCCTCTCTATGTGTTGAAAAATCTTGAAGTTGCACTTGTTTTGCCCTCCTATGCTAGTTGATTCTTGCTCCCAAAATTTACTTGCTCACAAAATCCCTATGCATAGGAATTGGGTTAGACTTAAATGTGCTTGCCATGTGACTCATGATGCCCCCGTTATATTTCAATTCTTTACTTTCATGTGAGCATCATTGAAATCATCATGTCTAGCTAAAAGGCATTTAAGAAAAGTGCTTATTGGGAAACAACCAAATACTTTTACCTACTATTTTTGAGTGTCCGCATGATTAGGCGATTGTATTAATCATGTTTTATAACTTTTGTTTCAATAAAGTGCCAAGTAAAGCCTTTGGGATAGTGTGGATGATAGTTGACTTGATTCTATGCAAAAACAGAAACTTTTGCGCTCAGTCCAGGAATTTTAAAAATTCACTATAGCATGATTTTGATCTTAATTTTTTCAGGTGATAGATATACAAATTCCCTACGTTTTCCTAATTTTTCGGAATTTTTGGAGTAGCAGAAGTATGGTTGGAGTACAAATTACTACTGATTGTTCTGTTTTTGACAGATTATGTTTTCAATGCATAGTTTGCTTGTTTTCTAGTTTCTATGGCTTATATTGCTCAATATAAATTGTGTAAATGATATACTATAGTAGGCATTGTGTGAGAACAATTATGAATCTTTTCTTTGACAGTACCGAAGTGAATGATTTGTCTTTATCATACTAACCTATCTCACGAAGTTCTGTTAAGTTTTGTGTGATTGAAGTTTTCAAGTTTCGGGTGAGATATCGATATGAGGAGAATAAGGAGTGAAAATATCCTAAGCTTGGGGATTACCAAGGCACCCCAAGTTAATATTCAAGGAAGATCCGAACAACTAAGCTTGGGGATGCCCCGGAAGGCATCCCCTCTTTCGTCTCCAACATCATCGGTAATCTTACTTGGGGCTATATTTTCATTCGTCACATGATATGAGTTCTGCTTGGAGTGTCATTTTATTTTGTTTTGATTTGCTTGCTGCTATCTATAATAATGTTTTGCATCTTTTATTTCAATAAAAATGTCAAGTATAGCATTTGTCATGCTTACTTTGCAAGACTACATGTTGCTGTTTAAAAACAGAAAGTTTATCGCTGTTGCAAAAATTCCCCAGAAAAGTCAGAATGTGATAAATGTTGAAACTTTTTGCACAATAAGATCTGATAAATTTTCTACATTGTGCTAAATTTTCAGAATTTTTTGAGTTAAATAAGTATCGATACTTATTCATCCATTACAGATTGTCCTGTTTTGGCACATTGCTGTTATGTTTGCTTGTTTAATTATTCTATTTGATGATAGGAGTATTAAATATGAAGGCATTTAGTATGCAATGTTGAATAATAATTTTAGTGATTTTCTACAGTAGAGAATGATAAGGTTTTGCATTGATTTATATAACTTATCTCACGAGTTCTTGTTGAGTTTTGTGTGTATGAAGGTTTTTTAAGATTAAGGGAAACTGTGATATAAAAAGAATTAAGGAGACACAAAAGCTCAAGCTTGGGATGCCCAAAGGCACCCCAAGATAATATTTCAAAAAGTCTCAAGCATCTAAGCTTGGGTATGCCCCAGTAGGTATCTTACCTTTCTTCATTAGCAATTATCGGTTAGTATCGGTTGAGCCTAAGTTTTTTTCTTCTTCACATGATGTGTGCTATTGTTGGAATGTCATTTTATTTTGTTTTGCTTGCTCTTTTAATAAAATACTTAGATCTGAAAGTTCTAAATAAGAGAGAGTCCTCAATTAGCTACCCATTTACTTAACTACTCGTATGATCTTCACTTATATCTTTGGAGTAGTTTTCATTTACTCTCGTGCTTCACTTATATCCTATGAGTAAATTGTTGAATAAATTGAATATCATGAAGTTGAAATTACATGTTCATATCATGCCTAGTGGTAGCTTCACATTGGGTTTAGAAAGCGAAATCTTTTGAAGCTTGACAATCACAATATTGGTCATACAAGCATTTCATGAATGATTAGTAGAAGGAAGAGAACTTTCACATGCAAATATATTATCTTGGACATATTCTATTATTGTGAATACCCATTAATTATTTTCAAACTTGAGCAAATTAGTTGAAGTTGGACAAGGAAGACAACGTAATGAGTTATGTTTGTGTATATTTGCATAGAAGTTATATTGTCATGGATCCTCCAACGTGTGGTGTTTGCCTAGGATCTTTTGCTAGCCAAAAATTCATACTAAGTAGGGATACTACTTGTGCATCTGAAAACCCTTAAACCCAGTTTCTTGCCATGAGTGTCCACCATACCTACCTACGGATTGAATAAGATCCTTCAAGTAAGTTGTCATCGGTGCATAAAGCAATAAAAATTGCTCCTAAATATGTTTGATCTTTTATTGTAAGGGAAAATTGAGTATTGTACAAACTAGTGATGGCAAAGTAATAAAAGCGACGGACTGCATAATAAAGGTTTTTATCATAAGGGGCAGTATAACGTGACGTTCCTTTGCATTAAGAGCTTGGGCATCCAAATAAAAAGCGCATGCTTTGCTGCCCTCTGCGAAGGGCCTATCTTTTACTTTTCAGTATTTACTTTTATGCAAAGAGCCAATAGTATAAATTTTCATTTCGACCTCAACTATTCTCTAGTTGGCAAGCATCATCTAGTGGAGAAAGATCTAGGCACATATGACCGGTCAAATATATTTTATGATGATTTATTATTGTTGACAATTATCTCTATGATAAATGAGTTGGGAGGCGAAATATTTGATGGAAATATGCCCTAGAGGCAATAATAAAATAGTTATTATTATATTTCCTAAATCGTGACAAAGGTTTATTATTCATGCTAGAATTGTATTGATCGGAAACCTTAATACATGTGTGAATACATAAACAAACATCGTGTCCCTAGTGAGCCTCTACTAGACTAGCTCGTTGATCAAAGATGGTTAAGGTTTCCTAACCATAGACATGTATTGTAATTTGATAACGGGATCGCATCATTAGGAGAATGATGTGATGGACAAGACCCACCCGTTCGCTTAGCATAATGATCGTTCAGTTTATTGTTATTGCTTTCTTCATGTCAAATACATATTCCTCCGACTATGAGATTATGCAACTCCCGGATACCGGAGGAATGCCTTGTGTGTTATCAAACGTCACAACGTAACTAGGTGATTATAAAGATGCTCTATAGGTACCTCCAAAGGTGTTTGTTAGGTTGGCATAAATTGATATTAGGATTTGTCATTCCGAGCATCGGAGAGGTATCTCTGGGCCCTCTCGGTAACGCACATCATAAGAAGCCTTGCAAGCAAAGTGACTAATGAGTTAGTTGCAGGATGATGTATTATGGAACGAGTAAAGAGACTTGTCGGTAACAAGATTGAACTAGGTATGTAGATTCGGACGATCGAATCTTAGGCAAGTAACATACCGATGGACAAAGGGAATAACGTATGTTGTCATAACGGTTCGACCTATAAATATCTTCATAGAATATGTAGGAGCCAATATGAGCATCCAGGTTCCGCTATTGGTTATTGACCAGAGAGGTGTCTCGGTCATCTCTACATAGTTCTCGAACCCATAGGGTCCGCACGCTCAACGTTCGATGACGATCTAGTATTATATGAGTTATGTGATTTGGTGACCGAATGTTGTTCAGAGTCCCAGATGAGATCACGGACATGATGAGGAATCTCAAAATGGTCGAGGGGTAAAGATTGATATATAGGACAATGGTATTCGGACACCAGAAGTGTTTCAGAGGGTACCATATAGGGTCACCGGAAGGGGTTCGGGCACCCCCTGATAACCCACAAGTATAGGGGATCGCAACAGTTTTCGAGGGTAGAGTGTTCAACCCAAATTTATTGATTCGACACAAGGGGAGCCAAAAAATATTCTCAAGTATTAGCAGTTGAGTTGCCAATTCAACCACACCTGGATAACTTAGTATCTGCAGCAAAGTATTTAGTAGCAAAGTAGTATGGAAGTAACGGTAACAGTGAAAAAAGTAACAGTAGCAGTTTTGTAGTGATTGTAACAGTGGCAACGGTAAAGTAACTAAGCGAAGAACAATATGTGAAAAGCTCGTAGGCATTGGATCGGTGATGGAGAATTATGCCGGATGCGATTATTCATGCAACAGCTATAACATAGGGTGACACAGAACTAGCTCCAATTCATCAATGTAATGTAGGCATGTATTCCGAATATAGTCATACGTGCTTATGGAAAAGAACTTGCATGACATCTTTTGTCCTACCCTCCCGTGGCAGCGGGGTCCTATTGGAAACTAAGGGATATTAAGGCCTCCTTTTAATAGAGTACTGCATCAAAGCATTAACACATAGTGAATACATGAACTCCTCAAACTATGGTCATCACCGGGAGTGGTCCCGATTATTGTCACTTCGGGGTTGCCGGATCATAACACATAGTAGGTGACTAATGACTTGCAAGATAGGATCAAGAACTCACATATATTCATGAAAACATAATAGGTTCAGACCTGAAATCATGGCACTCGGGCCCTAGTGACAAGCATTAAGCATAGCAAAGTCATAGCAACATCAATCTCAGAACATAGTGGATACTAGGGATCAAACCCTAACAAAACTAACTCGATTACATGATAAATTTCAACCAACCCATCACCGTCCAGCAAGCCTACGATGGAATTACTCACGCACGGCGGTGAGCATCATGAAATTGGTGATGGAGGAAGGTTGATGATGACGATGGTGACGGATTCCCCTCTCCGGAGCCCCGAACGGACTCCAGATCAGCCCTCCCGAGAGAGTTTAGGGCTTGGCGGCGGCTCCGTATCGTAAAACGCGACGAATCCTTCTCTCTATTTTTTTCTCCCCGAACACGAATATATAGAGTTGGAGTTGAGGTCGGTGGAGCTCCAGGGGGCCCACGAGGCAGGGGGCGCGCCCAAGGCGGTAGGCGCGCCCCCACCCTCGTGGACAGGGTGTGGGCCCCCTGGCCTTGATTCTTTCACCAGTATTTTTTATTAATTCCAAAAATAATCTCCATTGATTTTCAGGTCATTCCGAGAACTTTTATTTCTGCACAAAAATAACACCATGACAATTCTGCTGAAAACAGCGTCAGTCCGGGTTAGTTCCATTCAAATCATGCAAGTTAGAGTCCAAAACAAGGGCAAAAGTGTTTGGAAAAGTAGATACGACGGAGACGTATCACCCCCCTACAAATATATGGGCTTAACGGGCCAATGGAGGGATAGATCATCCCACAAGGGGCTGGTGCGCCCCTCCACCAGGCCGGCCAACCCTAGGGAAAGGAAAGGGGGGATGCCAAGTCCCTCCTTCCTTCCCTTCCTCAAGGGAGAAAGGAAAGGGGGAGTCCAAGTCCCTCCTTCCTTCCCTTTGTAACACCCGGATGATTAAGGAACAGTAATCACCCCGGTTACTGTGACTAACCTCACGTTGATTCGAACCCGTTCTAAAACAAAATCAAAACAAAAGCAAACGATGAAAAGTTTCAAAAACTAAATCTAAAATGTTCGGGGGTTGTCTAAAATAGCAAACCTAATTATGGTGGGGTGCACAAAATTTTGTAAAATGTTCGCATTTTAAATAAGCTAAAAACAGAAAAGAAGAAAATAAGAAAACAAAAGAAAACAAAAGAGAGAGGAACCCCTGCCCATCCGGGCCAGCCCTTCCCTCGCCCACCCAGCCCTCCCCACCTAGCCCCTCCTGGCCCGCCCAACCGCCTGCCACTTAACCCCCCTGGTCAAACCCTAGCCGCCCCACTCCCGCCCCCACTCGCCCCACCCCGATCCCTTCTCCTCCCCGCCTGATCCAGATCGGGCCGAGCCCAGCGACGCCTCATCGCCGCGGCGGCCTCACACCACAACCGTCGCCTCCCCCCCTCGCCCTCGTCGCCGTCCCCCCCTCCTCCGTCATCCGTCGCCTGGGCACCCTCCTGGGTCGACTTCGACCTTCCCCGCCTCACCGGACGCTTAACCGACGCCGCGATCGCTTCCCGCCTCGCTGCGGACGGACGCCAGAAGCTCCACCGCGCCGCTCCCCTAGACCCCACGACGCCTGTGAGCTCGCCTTCCCCTGTCGTTCTCACGAACGACGCTGCCGCCGAGTCTTGCCCGCCGCCGCTCCGTCTCGGCTCCAACCTCCGCGTCACAGACGCCCCGCCCTGAACGGCGCCCTCGCCCCCGCCACCGAGCCTCGCCCTTTCCGACGTCCCCGGCGACACACGCCGGTGCGACGCCAGCCAGCTCAGTGCCCCGCCAGACACACGGCGGCCGACTCAAGACCACCTCTCGCCATGGCGGCCGTCCCGACCACCATCATGCCCCAAGACGGCGTTCGCCCGCCCTTCCTCGCTGTTCCCGCCGCTGCCCCATCTAACGCCGGTCGCCTCCGCGCCGCCGCTGCAGCCTGCCAACCTCGCCGTGCTCGCGGCCCTCCGGCCGCCGTCGTGGCCTCGCCCACAAGCGCCCAAACGGGCGCTAATCAAGGTCTGCCAGCCCGTTCTGCCTCGCACGGCACCGCCCGCACTTCAAGACGCCTGTTTGGCCCTCGGTCGATGACATGGGGCCCCACCCCCACGTAACGGTTTAATAATAAAATGAAAATGAAAATTAAGTAAAACTAATTAAGTAATTAATTAATTAAGTAATTAATTAAATCTAATTAATTCGATTAATTAAACCTAATCACTAATTAACCTAATGAACTAATGTTAATTAAATTTGATTAGGTTAATTAGATAATGAGAGAATGACATGCGGGACCCACTGTTAGGGTTGACTCACCAACCTGTTGGTCTTGACGTCAAGATGACATCATGCCGACGTCATAAATACATTTTCAATTAATTATATAATTAATTAAATTCCGAAATTAACAAAACCTTTTAAAATCATATCTTTTAATCCGTAATCGGATTAAAATATTTTCAACATGAAAGTTGCTCAAAACGACGAGACGATTCCGATACGCAATCCGTTCTCACGCCACACACCCCTATCCTATCGAACTCGCAACTTTTCCTCCGGCCTCCTCGCCTAAAACCCTAAACACCGGGATACTTTCCTGATGTTTTCCTCCTAACCAAGACCCCTCATACCACGTTAGGGCACGCCTAGCATCGCTTCTTGACATGTCATGCATCGATATGCATCTGCTTACTTTGTATTCATTGTTTCTTCCCCTCTTCTCTCCGTTGAGACTACGAGACCGACGCCGCTGCGGCTGGCCAGTTCGACTACGGTGTTGACGACCCTCTCTCTTGCCGTGAGCAACCAGCAAGCCCCCTTGATCACCAGATATCGCCTACTCTTATCTACACCGCTTGCATTAGAGTAGTATAGCATGTTACTGCTTTTGATACTCCTATACTTTGCTGCATAGCCTCGTCCTTGTAACTTCATTGTTACCTTACCGCAATCCTATATGCTTAGTATAGGATGCTAGTACTTTCATCTGTGGCCCTACTTTCTTGTCCGTCTGCCGTGCTATATTATCGGTCGTGATCACTGGGAGTTGATCACGGTATATACTATATACTTATACATGATACATGTGAGACTAAAGTCGGGTCGGCCGATGGAGCACCCGCGAGTGGATCTTTGTGGCGGAGCGGCAGGCAGGTTGAGACCGCTTAGGAGAGAGGTGGGCCTGGCCTGTTCGGCGCTCATGCGTTACTTAACACGCTTAACGAGGTCTTGGTATTTGATCTGGGTTGGCTACGAGCTTATACGCACTAACCATCTACGAGGGAGTAGTTATGGGTATCCCGCCGTGGTATCACCGGCACGCCGACGTCACGACGGAGCGGCGCCGCCGGATTGGACCGAACGCTGATGGGCTAGGTCTGCTTCGGCCACAGACGCAACGTGCGGTGTGCTCGAGGCGATGGGCCTGCACTGCGGCTTAGGTTTAGACCGCGTGTTGGCCTCTCTGTTGTGCCTAGGTGGGGCTGCGACGTGTTGATCTTCCGCGGCGGGCATGACCCAGAAAGTGTGTCCGCCAAATGGGATCAAGCGTCTTTGGGTAAGATGGTGCACCCTGCAGGAAGTTAATCTATTCAATAGCCGTGATCTTCGATAACAGGACGACTTGGAGTTGTACCTTGAGCTTATGACAACTAGAACCGGATACTTGATAAAACACACCCTTCCAAGTGCCGATATAACCGTGGTCGCTCTCGCTCGGGTTATGAGCAGGGATCGCGGGTAGGATTATTGCTATGTGATGTTACTTGGAGGACTTCCGATTGTCCCTCCTACCTGTTGTAAGGCAGGTGTCCGAAGCGTTTAGTCTTCGCTAAGACTAGCTATCCCCTCTTATTCTCGGCATTCTGCAGCTCAGTCCACCGATATGGCCCTTTACATATATCCATGCATATGTAGTGTAGCTCCTTGCTTGCAGTACTTTGGATGAGTACTCCTGTTGCCTTGTTCCCCTTTTTCCCTACCTCTACTCGATTGTCGCAATCGACGATGGAGCCAGAGCCGACGCCACCGCCTATGCGACTACTACTGGAGGCGCCTACTACTACGTGCAGCCCACGACGACGCACTGGGAGTGACCTAGGAGGATCCCAAAGGGAGGCCTGCTCCTCTTCGATCAGATCCCAGTTTGTGCTAGCCATCTTATGGCACCTTGTTTAACTTATGTCCGTACTCAGATATTGTTGCTTCCGCGACTTCGCCTATGATCGAGCACTTGTATTCAAGCCCTCGAGGCCCCGGGCTTGTATTATGATGCTTGTATGACTTATTTTATTTGTAGAGTTGTGTTGTGATATCTTCCGTGAGTCCTTGATCTTGATCGCATACATTTGCGTGCATGATTAGTGTACGATTGAATCGAGGGCGCCTGAGTTGGTATCGAGCCGATCGCTGTAGGAATCCCCTTCCACACTCCTTGGCGAAGTCGAGTCTAGACATTGCAAAACTTTTACTAACTTGGTTGTGTGCCTTACGGGCCCACGCCGCCATCGGGTGGTACTAGGATCTTTTACCCTCGACCTTTACTCGACTCAACTCTCTTCTACTCGGGTTAAACGATTTTACTAACTATCACTAGGATCCCGTGATCGCATTCACCCCAAAGTTGGATATAGCCTTAGTTGTTTTTGGAATTGTATTTGAGCAATTTCCACACCGCCATTTGACTCCTTGAAACGCCTTTGTTTTCAGATGGAACCCACGAGGCAGGTCATGCGCCACACGACGGCCATTCGTGCCTCGGGATCACTGCGGTGCTAGCCGAGATGATGACCTATCTCGAGTTATCGCTGGCACCCCGAGTACACCGCCTATGAGGAGTACCAGACTATAACCAGAGCAGATGCCGCCATCGCCCACCTCTACTCTCGAGTACGAGTCCACTCATCGTGCCGCACACCGCACATGGTGTTGGAGTGACTATCGATATGGCAGTCCACGATGCTGCTTATGCTGCTCGACACGCCTTCGTGCAGAGTATCGAGAGTTGACACCTCCCCTTCGTGCACATTGCTATCGCGTCGATGTTGGTGAGGAGGGTTACTACACCGCTGCCTACACCATCGCTGTCAGAGAGCCTTCCACCATCGTAACTTTGTTCTGCATGCTAATGGGCTGGATCGAGCTAACCGAGCTCTTCGCCACGAAGTTGTACATCACCCGTCAAGACCTCTACCGCGCTCGACGCTGATGCACCCTTTGTCCGATCCGGAGAGCTGCCGCGTTCGCGATCTACCCAGCCAGACCGTGATGCCCCAGTGGTGTCGGTTGGCGGGCGTGGGAGGCTACTCTCCGCACTTGGCCCTTTTCTCGCCACTGGACGCCGGATTCAGCACCGAGTATCCATGCTGCCCCTGTGTCACCGACGTGGAGGACTATCCGCTGCCGCACTATCAGCTTTCAGCTACAGCTACCTCCGCAGATGCCGCGTGGGACTGATGTAGACTTGCTTGTTAGTGTTTGATGTATTCGCCATGAGCTCTGCGTGCCGCCTATGATGTAGTAGTCTATGTAATCGGACTCTATGTATCGAACTCTATGCATGATTCCTTTTGTAAGATATGCCAACTACTATGTAGTTCCCATCATGCTGCTTTCATTATGCATGTTTCATCATGAATGATTCTTATCCTTGCATAATTTCTCAAATGCTGAACTACCTCGTTATATAATAGCAGGATGGTTAGGCCAGCTGGTCATGGTCGTGGTGCCAACTTCCCACCACCACCGAGTACATGGCTGGTATGATCCAACAGCTCGAGATGAATCGCCAGTTCATGGAGAACATGATGGCTCAGCCTCGCCCCAATATGAACCAGCACCCAAACGGAACAACTCGCAGGATTTCATACGCTCAACCCCAGCGTGTACCGCAGCTCAACCCAGCCATCGGATGTCGATGATCGCTCCGTGACATCACCTATGAGATGGAGTCTGCTGATGTAGCCCCGCCAGCTATGTCACCTTTGCTTCCTTCTTCCCAAGGGACCCGCAGCTCAATGGTGGGACAGCCACCGCGATTTCGCCAGCTTGGAACACTCATCACCGCCGACTTCCAGTGCTGCCTTCCGTGCCCGCTTCATCCTCAAGGGGTCATGGACCGAAGAAGCGTGAGTTCCGCAACCTCACCCAAGGCAACAAGATGTTGAAGCCTATCACGAGAGTTCTTGGACTTGTCTCGCTATGTCAAGAGGATATTGCAACCGATGCACGCAGACAGAGAAGTTCCGTGACGGTCTTCAAGTCGACATCAAGCTCGCACTTCTAGTGCACGACTTTGCTGATTTCGCCACCTTGGTGAACAAAGCTATCAATGTCGAAACTGGTCTGCAGGAATACCAGAGCTCTAACAGCGAACTGCGACACGGGCTCATCTTTGGGCCCGCCCTCGCAGGCGCAAGATATGGATTCCCAACAAGATGTATCACCCGAATGCACCGCTTCAAGGCAGAACTATGCTACACCTCGCCCGCCTTACAACTAAGCAGCCAAGCTTCCAGCTCCACCACCCCAAGCTCCTGTTCCCACCCCCAATAATGGTTTGTGCTTCAAAGCGGACAACCAGGCACCGTGCTAGAGAATGCAACCGAACCGTAATCACCGGCCCTTCCAAAGAATGGCCGTGGAAACACCTGTAACCGCAACAACACCGCCAAGTCTTATGGGCAAGCTCAGCCAACCACGTTGATCTGAACGAAGCTCAAGACCAGCCTCACTCTCGTGATGGGTACACTTCTCGTAAATTCAGTACTGATCTGCTTTATTCGATTCAGAGCATCGATTCATTCATGTCTCAAGACTTTGCATACAAGCACGACGTTAAGTGTGAAGAGATGAACTCTTCGGTAGTGGTAAAACCCCATTGGGACAATGTCAAACCTCCATGGTTGGCGCCGACGCCCCGTGGAAATCGAAGGGTTGGAATTCTATGCCTCCCCATTATCCTCAAGACGCCTAACATCGACCTCATTTTGGGGATGGATTGGTTGAAAGCGCATACGGCGCCAATCGCTTGCGCCACTAAGACCGCCCATCTGCTACACCCTTCGATGAAATAGTAAGCTACAATGCTCGTCGGTTCAAGATGCCGAGGCAAGGCTCTATGCATTGAACGCATTGAACGCCGCACCCTCGAGGGAATTGAAAACATTCCTGCTGCTTATGATTTCCAAGACGCTCTTTCTCAAGAACTTCCAGGATTCCCCGCTAGGGCTGTCGAATTCGCCATCGACTTGAAACCGTGCACCACTCCTATAGCCAAGCGACCATACAAGATGCCGCCGCATGAACTCCTTGAACTAAAGGAGGAAATCGATAAATCTCTTCAAAGCGGCTTCATTCGCCCAAGTTGCTCACCTTGGGGAGCACCTTCTCTTTGTCAAGAAGAAGGATGGGACAAACCGATTGGTCCAAGACTACCGTCCTATAAATCAAGCTACCATTCGAATAAGTATCCTCTTCCTCGGATCAATGATCTTTATGATCAATTGGCTGGTTCGCCGCTGTTCTCAAACTCGACTTGAGGTTGGGTTACCACCAGATCCGTGTTCGTGAGGAGGATATCCCCAAGACCGCATTTGTGACTCGTTATGGTTCATACGAGTACACCGTCATGTCTTTCGCTTAACCAATGCTCCAGCCACCTTCTCTCACCGATGAACTATATATTCATGGATTACCTCGACAAGTTCGTCGTGGTTTATCTGGATGATATCCTGATCTTTTCCAAGAATGAAGAAGAACATGTCAACATCTTCGCCTTGTGCCGAAAAGCTACGGAGCATCAACTCTATGCCAAGTTCTCCAAATGTGAATTCGGCTTCCAAGTAACCTATCTCGGGCATGTCATTTCTAAGGATGGTATTGCCGTCAACCCCGAAAGAGTTCAGGCTATTCTCGATTGACTCCTCCAAGAACGCAAGCAAGTCGAAGTTTTCTCGGTCTCGCCACTATTGTCGCCGATTCGTCGAGAACTTCTCCAAGATTGCCGTGCCTCCGACTAACCTGTTGTATAAGGGCGCAAATTCCAATGGATGGATAAGTGTCGAAAGTTTCCGGCACTCAAAGACAAGTTGACTTCTGCCCCATGCTAGCTCCTCCCGATACTAAGAAGGACTTCGTCATTTATCGCGATGCTTCTCGTCAAGGATTAGGCGGTGTCCTAATGCAAGAGCGCAAAGTGGTTGCTTATGCCTCTCGTCGATTCGCCCTCACGAAGAGAACTACCCAGTTCACAACCTCGAACTTGCTGCCATCATTCATGCATCAAGCAAGGGCGACATTACCTTCTCGGTAATCGCTATGTAGATCTTCACCGACCACCAAAGTCTGAAGTATCTGCTTTACTCAGCCAGACCTGAACCTCCGCTGCCAGAGATGGATGGAGACTGCTGCGCACTTTGATTTGGGTATTTCCTATACGCCAGCAAGGCTAATGTAATGGCTGATGCCTTGAGCCGCAAGTCTTATCAAGCAACCACCTTCAGTTCACAAAGTTCAGCCCCACTTGTTGAAGAATTCAGAAAGCTGAACCTCCATATTGTGCCTCCGGTGCACTTCGCCCCTCTCCTCCGGAGTTCCGCAAGATGAATCTCGTGTTGTTCCCCGTGGTTCCTCTATACCTGGCTATTGAACCCGATCTCGTGGCACCATAAAGACAATGCAGGATTTGACTCAAGTCTACAAGATTAAGCAAGACATCAAAAAGGAAATCCTCATCCTTCACTATTATCGATGATGGCGCCTTTGTACTTCAAAGGCCGCCTAGTGGTGCCGTAAGAAGGAAAACCTGAATATGACTCGAAGGTTATGAAAGAAGCTCATGATACGCCTCTATGTATCCACCCCGGCAGTACAAAGATGTATCAAGACATTCGCCGAGATTCCGTGGTCTAATATGAAGCAGACATTGCTCGCTATGTTTCGAGTGTGACGCTTGCCGTCAGATCAAAGCGTAACATCAAAGGCCTGCCGGAACTCGCAACCTATCTCTATCCCGAATGGAAATGGGACCATGTTGAAATGGACTTCGTGATCGGATTTCCCAAATCGCAGAAAGGTAATGATGCTATTCTTGTCGCCATTGACCGGCTTTCTAAAGTTGCTCATTTTCGGCGGTCAAAGAAACGATCATTGCTAGTCAGCTTGCAACGCTCTATATGTCCAGAATTGTTTCACTTCACGGTATTCCACCGTTATCGGTTCGACCGTGGCAGCTTATTCACTTCAAGATTCTCGCAAGTTTTCAAGAAGCTATGGGGACTCATTTATCTTTCAAGATCGCGTTTCATCCGCAGTCTCAAGGGCAAGTTGAACGTGTCAACCAAATTCTCAAGACATGCTTCGAGCTTGTGTCGCTTCCTTCGCAAGAAATGGGAGGAATCTCTCCGTATGCTGAGTTCTCTTATAATAATAGCTATCAAGCTTAGTCTCAAGATGGCCCCTTCGGTGTTATATGGACGAAAGTGCCGAACCCTCCGAACTGGTCGAAATCGGGAACGCCCACTCTTCGTCCGATATTATCCAACATGCCAAGAACAAGTCCGCATTATTCGCGAGAATCTCAAGACCGCTCGCCTCGCTAAAAGAGTAATTATGACCGCTATCACAAGGACATGGTCTATCAACTCGCGAAAAGGCCTATCTTCGCTACACCAATGAAGGGTGCTCACCGCCGGGATCAAGGGCAAGTTAGCTCCTCGCTATATTGGCCCATTCACTATTCTCGAAAGGCGGGAAAAGTGGCTTATCAATCGAGCTTCCGTCAACCTTTCTCGTGTTCACGATGTGTTCCACGTGTCACAACTCCGACGCTGCTTCAAGGACCCAATCCGAGCAAAGGACCATGAAGTGCTCGAATTGCAACAGACCTCTCCTATAAAGAGCATCCGTCCGCATTCTCGACTGCTGAACGCCGCACACGCCGGCGGCGATCAAGTTCTCAAAGTCCAAAGGTCGAATCACTCAAGACGGCCACCGGGAACGCGAGGATCGCCTTCGAGATGAATACCCGCACTCTTTCCTTCTACCTCCTAAATCTCGGACGAGATTTCTTGTAGTGGAGGAGATTTGTAACACCCGGATGATTAAGGAACAGAATCACCCGATTCTTCGAGACTAACCTCACGTTGATTCAACCCGCTCTAAAACAAAATCAAAACAAAAGCAAACGATGAAAAGTTTCAAAAACTAAATCTAAAATGTTTGGGGTTGTCTAAAATAGCAAACCTAATTATGGTGGGTGCACAAAATTTTGTAAAATGTTCGCATTTTAAATAAGCTAAAACAGAAAAGAAGAAAATAAGAAAAGGAAAAGAAAACAAAAAGAGAGAGGAACCCCTGCCCATCCGGGCCAGCCCTTCCCCGCCCAGCCAGCCCCTCCCACTGCCCTCCTCCTGGCCCGCCCAACCGCCCGCCACTTAACCCCCCAAGGCTGAAACCCTAGCCGCCCCACCCCCTCCCCCACTCGCCCCACCCCGATCCCTCTCCTCCCCGCCGATCCAGATCGGGCCGAGCCCCGACGCGCTCTCATCGCTGGCCCCGCCGCTTCTAACCGGTCGCCTCCTCGCCCTCCGTCTGCCGCCTCCTCCCTCCGTCCCTCCGTCGCGCTGGGCACCATCCTCCCTGGGTCGACTTCGACCTTCCCGCCTCACCGGACGCTTAACCGACGCCGGCGATCGCTTCTCCTTCGCCTCGCGGACGCCAAAGCTCCACTGCTTCGCTTCCCTAGACCCCACGACGCCTGTGAGCTCGCCTCTTCCCCCGCTCGTTCCCTCTCCCCGACGCTGCTGCCGAGCCCTGCCGCCCGCTCACCGCCCGCGCTCAGACGCTTCAACGGCGCCGCTTCCGCCACCGAGCCCGCCCTTCCGACGTTTCGGCGACGACGCTGGCCCCGACGCTGCCAGTCCCGGTGCCAGCTCGCTGACCACGGCGGCCGCCGACCGCCCAGACCACCTTTCGCCACGGGCTGTCCGTCTGACCACCATCATGGCCCAAGACGGCGCTTCGCTTCGCTTTTCCTCGCAGCTTCGGCCGCTGCCCATCATCGCTCGCTGCCGCCGCTTGCGCTGCAGCCGGCCAACCTCGCTGGCTGCGGCCCTCCGGCGCCGCCGTGGCTCGCTCGCCCCCACGCTGCGCCCAACGGGCGCTCAATCGCGTCCGGGCCAGCCCGTTCGGCCTCTCGCACGGCACCGCCCACACCCCAAGACGCCTGCTTGGCCTCGGTCAAGACATGGGGCCCCACCTCTACGTAATCGGTTTAATAATAAAACAGAAAATGAAAATTAAGTAAAACTAATTAAGTAATTAATTAATTAATTAAGTAATTAATTAAATCTAATTAATTCTGATTAATTAAACCTAATCACTAATTAACCTAATGAACTAATGTTAATTAAATTTGATTAGGTTAATTAGATAACAGAGAATGACATGCGGGACCCACCTATCAGGGTTGACTCAGTCAACCCTGTTGGCTGCTGACGTCAGCATGACATCATGCTGACGTCATAAATACATTTTCGAATTAATTATATAATTAATTAAATTCCAGAAATTAATAAAACCTTTTAAAAATCATATCTTTTAATCCGTAACCCGGATTAAAATATTTTCAACATGAAAGTTGCTCGTAACGACGAGACGATTCCGGATACGCAATCCGCTCGTCACCACACACCCCTAACCTATCAAACCTGCAACTTTTCCTCCGGCCTCTCGCCTGAAAACCCTAAACACCGGGATACTTTCCTGATATTTTCCTCCTAACCAAGACTCATACCACGTTAGGGCACGCCTAGCATCGCTTCTTGACATGTCATGCATCGATATGCATCTGCTTACTTTCTATTCATTGTTTCTTCCCCTCTCTCTCCGAGACTACGAGACCGACGCCTGCGGTGGCCGGTTCGACTACGGTGTTGACGACCCTCTCTCTTGCTGAGCAACCAGCAAGCCCCCTTGATCACCAGATATCGCTTACTCTTATCTACACCGCTTGCATTAGAGTAGTATAGCATGTTACTGCTTTGATACTCCTATACCGCTGCATAGCCCGTCCTTGTAACTTCATTGTTACCTTACCGCAATCCTATATGCTTAGTATAGGATGCTAGTACTTTCATCTGTGGCCCTACTTTCTTGTCCGTCTGCGCGTGCTATATTATCGGGCCGTGATCACTCGGGAGTTGATCACGGTATATACTATATACTTATACATGATACATGTGAGACTAAAGTCGGGTCGGCCGATGGAGCACCCGCGAGTGGATCTTTGTGGCGGAGCGACAGGCAGGTTGAGACCGCTTAGGAGAGAGGTGGGCCTGCCTGTTCGGGCGCTCATTACTACTTAACACGCTTAACGAGGTCTTGGTATTTGATCTGGGTTGGCTACGAGCTTATACGCACTAACCATCTACGCTGGAGTAGTTATGGGTATCCCGCCGTGGTATCACCGGCACGCCGACGTCACGACGGAGCGGCGCACGCCGGATTGGACCGAACGCTGATGGGCTAGGTCTGCTTCGTCACAGACGCGAACGTGCAGTGTGCTCTCAGGCGATGGGCCTGCACTCGCGGCTTAGGTTTAGACCGCGTGTTGGCCTCTCTGTTGTGCCTAGGTGGGGCTGCGACGTGTTGATCTTCCGCGGCGGGCATGACCCAGAAAGTGTGTCCGCCAAATGGGATCAAGCGTCTTTGGGTAAGATGGTGCACCCTCGCAGGAAGTTAATCTATTCAATAGCCGTGATCTTCGTAATGTGACGACTTGGAGTTGTACCTTGAGCTTATGACAACTAGAACCGGATACTTGATAAAACACACCCTTCCAAGTGCCGATATAACCGTGGTCGCCTCGCTCGTGGTTATGAGCAGGGATCGCTGGTAGGATTATTGCTATGTGATGTTACTTTGAGGACTTCCGATTGTCCCTCCTACCTGTTGTAAGGCAGGTGTCCGAAGTTTAGTCTTCGCTAAGACTAGCTATCCCCTCTTATTCTCGCATTCTGCAGCTTCAGTCCACCGATATGGCCTTTACACATATATCCATGCATATGTAGTGTAGCTCCTTGCTTGCAGTACTTTGGATGAGTACTCACGGTTGCCTTGTTCCCCTTTTTCCCTACTCGACTCGATTGCTGCAATCGACGATGGAGCCCAGAGCCGACGCCACCGCCTATGACGACTACTACTCCTGAGGCGCCTACTACTACGCAGCAGCCACGCGACGATTTACTGTGAGTGACCTAGGAGGATCCCAAAGGGGAGGCCTGCTCCTCTTCGATCTCAGATCCCGCTTTGTGCTAGCCATCTTATGGCACCTTGTTTAACTTATGTCCAGTACTCAGATATTGTTGCTTCCACGACTCGCCTATGATCGAGCACTTGTATTCGAGCCCTCGAGGCCCCCGGCTTGTATTATGATGCTTGTATGACTTATTTTATTTGTAGAGTTGTGTTGTGATATCTTCCCGTGAGCCCTTGATCTTGATCGTACACATTTGCGTGCATGATTAGTGTACGATTGAATCGAGGGCGTCACACCCTTCCTCTAGGGAGAAAGGAAAGAGGGGGGGCGCCACCTCCACCTTCCTTCCCCTGGCGCCTATACAAGGAAGGGGGGCCGAACCAGGGTAGGAGCCCAAGTGGGATTCGGCCCCACTTGGGGCGCCCCTTGGCCTCTTCCCTCTCCCTCCCACCTATATATATGAGGAGGGGGCGCCTAGCACACACCAGACATAAACTTAGCCGTGTGCGGTGCCCCCCTCCACAGTTTACACCCACGGTCATATTCTCGCGTTGCTTAGGTGAAGCCCTGCGAGGATCACTTCACCATCACCGGCGCCACACCGGCATGCTGACATAACTCATCTACTACTTCGACACCTTGCTAGATCAAGAAGGCGAAGGACGTCACCGAGCTGAACGTGTGCAGAACTCGGAGGTGCCGTACGTTCAGTACTCGCGCGGTGGAGCACAAAGAAAGTTCGACTACATCAACCGCGTTGTGAAACGCTTCCGCTTACGGTCTACGAGGGTACGTAGACACACTCTCCCCCTCGTTGCTATGCATCTCCATGGATAGATCATTGCGCGTGCGTAGAAATTTTTTTTGTTTTCCATGCAACGTTTCCCAACAGTGGCATCATGAGCCAGGTCTATGCGTAGATGATATGCATGAGTAGAACACAAAGAGTTGTGGGCGGTGATAGTCATACTGCTTACCACCAATGTCTTATTTTGCTTACCTTACATGTCCACGTACATGAGACCGGTTTCACCGACAGACATGCAACTAGTTTTGCATAAAGGTGGCTGGCGGGTGTCTGTTTATCCTACTTTAGTTGAATTGAATTTGACTGCGGTCGGTCCTGGAAGAAGGTTAAAACAACAAACTTGACGAAACACAGTTGTGATTTTGATGCGTAGGTAAGAACGATTCTTGCTAGAATCCTGTAGCAGCCACGTAAAACTTGCAACAACAAAGTAGAGGACGTCTAACTTGTTTTTGCAGGGCATGTTGTGATATGGTCAAGACATGATGTGGTAAATGTTATTGTATGAGATGATCATGTTTTGTAAGATATCTGACAACCGGCAGGAGCCTTATGGTTGTCTCTTTATTATATGAAATGCAAACACCATGTAATTGCTTTACTTTATCACTATGCGTTAGCGATAGTTGTAGAAGCAATAGTTGGCGAGACAACCAAGACGCTACAATGGAGATCAAGGTGTCGAGCCGGTGATGATGGAGATCATGACGATGCTTTGGAGATGGAGATCAAAAGCACAAGACGATGATGGCCATATCATGTCACATATTTTGATTGCATGTGATGTTTATCTTTTATGCATGTTATTTTGTTTAGTACGGCGGTAGCATTATAAGATGATCCCTTAACTAAATTTCAAGGTAAAAGTGTTATCCCTGAGTATGCACCGTTGCGACAGTTCGTCGTGTTGAGACACCACGTGATGATCGGGTGTGATAGACTCTACGTCCACATACAACGGGTGCAAGACAGTTTTGCACATGCGGAATACTCGGGTTAAACTTGACGAGTGTGGCATGTACAGACATGGCCTCGGAACACTGGAGACTAAAAGGTCGAACATGAACCATATAGTAGATATGATCAACATAGAGATGTTCACCATTGATGACTACCCCATCTCACGTGATGATCGGACATGGGTTAGATGATTTGGATCATGTATCACTTAGATGACTTGAGGGATGTCTATTTAAGTGGGAGTTCTTAAGTAATTTGATTAATTGAACTTAATTTATCATGAAATTAGTCCTGATAGTATTTGCTTATCTATGTTGTAGATCAATAGCTCGCGATTTAGTTCCCTTATATTTTTTTATATGTTCCTAGAGAAAACTAAGTTGAAATATGATAGTAGCAATGATGCAGACTGGGTACGTGATATGAGGATTATCCTCATTGATGCACAGAAGAATTATGTCCTTGATGCACCACTAGGTGACAGACCTATTGCAGGAGCAGATGTAGACGTTATGAACGTTTGACAAGCTCGTTATGATGACTACTTTATAGTTTAGTGTGACATGCTTTACGGGTTAGAACCGGGACTTCAAAAACGTTTTGAATGCCACGGAGCATATGAGGTGTTCCAAGAGTTGAAATTGGTATTTCAGACTCATGCCCATGTCGAGAGGTATGAGACCTCTGACAAGTACTTTGCCTACAAGATGGAGGAGAATAGCTCAGCCAGTGAGCATGTACTCAGAATGTCTAGGTACTACAATCACTTGAATCAAGTGGGAGTTAATCTTACAGATAAGATAGTGATTGACAGAGTTCTATAGTCACTATAACCAAGCTACTAGAACTTCGTGATGAACTATAATATGCAAGGGATGACGAAAACAATTCCCAAACTCTTCGCGATGCTGAAACCGACGAAGGAAGAAATGAAGAAAGAGCATCAAGTGTTGATGGTCAACAAAACCACTAGTTTCAAGAAAAAGGGCAAGGGACAGAAAGGGAACTTAAAGAATAATAGCAAGCAAGTTACCGCTTCCATGAAGAAGCCCAAAGCTAGACCCAAGCCTGAAACTGAGTGCTTCTACTGCAAAGGAAATGGTCACTGGAAGTGGTACTGCCCCAAATACTTGGCGGATAAGAAGGATGGCAAAGTGAACAAAGGTATATATGATATACATGTTATTGATGTGTAATTTACTAGTGTTCATGGCAACCCCTGGGTATTTGATACCGGTTTAGTTATTGAGATTAGTAACTCGAAACAGGAGTTGCAGAATGAATAGAGACTAGTTAAGAGCGAAGTGACAATGTGTGTTGGAAGTGATTCCAAGGTTGATACGATCACCATCGCAGACTCCCTCTACCTTCGGCATTAGTGTTGAACCTATAATAAATGTTATTTGGTGTTTGCGTTAAGCATGAATATGATTAGTTCATGTTAATTGCAATACGGTTATTCATTTAAGTCAGAGAATAATTGTTGTTCTATTTACATGAATAAAACCTTCTGTGGTCATACACCCAAGGTGAATGGTTTATTGAATCTCCATCGTAGTGATACACATATTCATAATATTGACGCCAAAAGATGCAAAGTTGATAATGATAGTGCAACATACTTGTGGCACTGCCGTTTAGGTCATATTGGTGTAAAGCGCATGAAGAAACTCCATGCAGATGGACTTTTGGAATCACTTGACTATGAATCATTTGATACTTGCGAACCATGCCTCATGGGCAAGATGACTAAAACTCCGTTCTCTGGAACAATTGAACGAGCTAATGACTTATTGGAAATAATACATACCGATGTATGCGGTCCGATGAGTGTTGAGGCACGCGGCGGGTACCGTTATTTTCTGACCTTCATAGATGTTGGGGATATGACTATTTGTGTAAGCCGCCCACGAGGGGCCGGGTTACGCAAAGAGAGACTCATCAGAAGAAGCCCAAGACCAAGCATGAAGATGGCGGTTCAATAAAGGGTCTAAGGCCCATAGGCGACTTAAGGCCCATAGTGATAAACCGCCATGATGGCATGACTTGTATTGTAAGGTAGAATTAACTAGTCACCGAGCCGACATCGCCTATAAGCCGCCGACTCAGAAGGCCAACCCGTATATAAGGGGACGACCACATGGCTTAGGGCAGGAAACAACTCATCGAGAGCCGCATAGCGATCTCGCCCCTCGGTTATCAAACACCAAGCAATACCAACCCAACTAGACGTAGGCCTTACCTTCACCGTAAGGGACCGAACTAGTATAACCCTCTCGTGTCCTTTGTCCCGATTAACCCCTTTAATCTTCCTAGTTGCGATGGCTCCACGACTAAAACCTTGCAAGAGGACATCTGCCGTGACAATTCCATGATAGTTGGCGCCCACCGTGGGGCTAGCGCACGGTGGATTTGAGTTCTTGAAGGGCAACTTCAAAGGGCTCAAGGGATACGTGGTTGGCGGATGACCAAGAGTCGCCGCGGCAAGATCTACATCGACGACGAAGGCTGGGGCCCCGACCCACCCGAGCTCAACCTGTCATGAAGCGTGCCTTCATGGGCTGCGTCCACGGAGAAGAACTTTTTGAAGGATCTAAAGATGGTGGTGAGGCGGCCGTCCCCTCGGATGATGAGTCGTCCGCCGGTTCAACAGATTCATTATATCAAGTAAAAGATGGCGTGCTTGGGGGCTGTTCCGATGGCTCTAGTATTTCGGACCCCTATGAGCCGCCAAGCTGGGCAGGAGTCTTCATGGCTGGGACTCAACCCGGCCAAAACTCTATGGCTGCTGCGGCAATAACATCCGGGTCGAGAGCAGCCGGGCAGAGGCCCCGTGAGCCCGCCGCTCGGACATCGATGGATCTCATGGATAAGCTTACGGCCCTGTTAACCGCCACGGTTATTCCTGCAAATCAAGATGAGCATAACGCAGAGATGGCACAAAAGTGAAGCGATAGCTCGAGCCAAGGAGGCCTTGGAAGCCGAGGACACCAAAGTTAGCTACGTAATCCAGCGGCTTTAGATGCACGCGCGGCGGCTCCAATGAGGCTTTCTAGCTTAATATGAGCTTGAACGCATCTAATGAGGTAATGAGAAGGAGGCACCAGAAAACTCAATCCCGTTTGCCTCCGGTTTACGACCCTCGTAACCTTTTCGCTACACCCGATGCCGGCCCTAGCAACCCACCCGGAGCAAATCAGTTCACAACAGCTGGAGCGGGGGGGTTCAGCTTCAAGAGATGGCACCTCCGCATGGGAGTATGGCCCCGCCCCGCTATGTACCAATACCACCGGGTCACTTTTCCAACCCCATGGAGAACTTAATCGCAGCATCGGCGTGTTTGGCGGCTCTCCCAGTGGACAGTGATGATCCGACAGCGGTGGAGACCCGGAGGGTTAGAGGACTTATTCAGACGGCCCAGGCGCAACAAGAGACCTATTCTTACAGCCGGGACAGAATTCATTCAACTCCTCCGCCTTGGCTAGCACCGCCTCGTCAAAACCGGAGTCCGAGTTACAGCAGGCACATGGAGTCAGAAGCTTTGTCAAGCAATACCCAGCGTTGTAACCAGCCTGGTGGCTATAACCCGGTGCAAGACCGAATACGTCAGGAGGACGAGCGGGCGGCTCAGCTAGTGGCTCAGTAGGCGGCTCATCTAGATCTCCCAGAGTATCCGACGACTTCTATTGGAGCAGGAGTGGCTACTAGAACCAGCGGTGTTCCTTGTTTGGTACCGGATCTGCGGGATGTACGTCTACCCAAAGACTTCAAGGGACCTCGAAAGGTGCCGAATTACACGGCCGACTTACAGTCCGGAGCATGGATCGAAAGTTATGAGATGGCCATGGAGCTACTGGAGGTCAGCGACGCAGCAATGGCTAAGTACTTCACCATGATGTTAGACGGAACGGCCCGGTCTTGGTTAAAGGGTTTGCCGCCCAATTCCATTAGCTCATGGGCAGAGCTAAAGGCCTGATTTATCCAGAACTTCAAGGACACTTGCAAGCAATCTATGTCAATTGTGTACTTGACCAATTGTAAGCAGGGGGAGGGTGAATCCACAACTCATTGGGTGCACCGAGTCAAGGAAATAATACATTCATCCGATAAGATGGATGCCGCTCAGAGTCCTCATGTTGGAGAAGAATTGCCGCTTTGAGCCACCGAGGCGAAACCGGGCGCCTTAAGCGTGATTGCAATGACATGGGTACGCTTGATGGCAGCTTTAGTCAAATACACCGATTCTCGATAGTACCAAGGATCCCGCGTTCGATGAGGAAAAGACAGGAAGGGAAAGAAGAACGGCAATGTAAAGGGTCAAGAAGATAACCCGGCAAGTCAAGGAGGCAACAAGCATAAGGCGGAGGGTAACCCGAGTTTGTGGCCAATGCCAATGCATGTGGTAACAATCAGAGACATAAGGAAAACCGCCGATCCGGGCGGGTCAGCCCATCTCTTGAGCAGCTTCATCGAGCCTTGCCCGAGACACGGACTTGGGAACGACCCGCCACCCACTTACGGAAAGATTGCGCGATCATGAAGGCTTTCAAGAATTCTAACATGTTTGATGGCAATCATGGATTGGGCGGCAGTTCAGGGGCCGGCAGCTTTCATGGCCAGGGCGGCGGGTTAAGTTCCGGCTTTCAGGGAAGTCAAGACGGCTATAATCAACAGCAGCCTGGTCAAGGGGGACAACAGCAGCAGCAATGGGTTATCAAAGCCATCCGGCAGCTAAATAGTGGGCGTGATCATGTGTTCACCACTAGTTTATGCAAGCGAGACCGAAGGTTCGGAAAAGGGCCGTGAACTCGTGGAGCCGCAGTTCCTCGTTACTTGAGGTGGTCGAGCAGCCTATTGTATGGAGCAGGAAGACCACCCGCCCGGGTTGATAATCCGGCCGGCTTATCCTTGGTGGTGGCGCCTCGTCGGTGGATATAAGTTTACCAAGGTACTCATGGACGGAGGTAGCAGATCAACATCCTCTATTATGAGACCTTTCGACGCATGGGTTTGATTTGGACAAGGATTTAAGGACGCCCAACACCGCTTTCCATGGCGTGGTGCCGGTAAGTCGGCATACCCGGTCGGTAAGATTGAATTGAGGTGGCCTTTGAGATGAATATGATTCCGTGGCTGAGAAATTGACGTTTGAGGTAGTCAAAATCAAGAGCCCGTATCATGCTCCGTTTGGACGGCTGGCTTATGCCAAGTTCATGGCACGACCGTGTTATGTTTATCTGCAACTCAAGACGCTGGGTCACAAGGGCACCATCACTGTGCATGGGAGTCGAAAGGTAGCCTTGGAGTGTGAAGAAGGCGACGCGGCTTATGCTGAGTCTGTTTGTGCAGCGGAAGAGCTAAAGTTTTATCAAAATAATGTTGACCCGGCGGATATGACCTCTTTAAAGAAGCCAACTACAGAGCATGACCCGGCATTGAAGTTCAAATCGGCCGCTGAAACAAAGCTTGTTGACTTTACTCCAGCGACTCTTCCAAGCAGTTCAAAGATCGCTGCCAACTTGATCCTAATAGGAAAGCGCTACCATCGAAGTTCATCCGTGGGAACCGGACATCTTTGCATGGAAACCTTCCGACATGCCAGTGTCCCGAGAGAACTCACTGAGCACACTCTTAATATTGATCCAAAATATAAGCCGGTCGTAATTTCTTCGATAGCTCAATGAGGAAAGACGAAAAGCTATTGGGGAAGAGGTCGCCTGCTCTTAGCGGCCGGGTTCATCGTGGAAGTTTTTCACCCGTAGTGGTTGGCTAACCCGTGCCGGTACTCAATAAGAACGGCACTTGGCGGATGTGTGGATTACACGGACTTAAATAAGGCTTGTCCGGCTGATCCTTTGCGCCTCCCCGTATTGATCAAATCATCGATGCTACGGCGGGTTGCGAGCGATTGCTTTTGGATGCTTACTCGCTATCATCGATCAAAATGGCGTTATGACCAGGAGAAGACGGCTTTCATCACTCGCTTTGGAGCCTTCGCTATGTATCTATGCCATTTGGGCTCAAGAGTGCCCAGCGACTTATCGAGATGTGTACAAAATTGTCTCCACAACAAATTGGGCGCAATGTTCACGCTTATGTGGATGACATCATGGTGAAATCCAGGAGAAGGAAACCTTGACATCTGATTTAAAGGAGACCTTGATAATCTCCGGTTTATAAGATGATGCTTAACCCGACAAGTGCGTGTTTCGTGTACCGCAGCAAGCTTCTGGGTTTCCTAGTCTCAAACAGAGGCATTGAAGCTAACCCGGAGAAGATCAAGGCGATCACCTCCTTGGCCAAACCAGCGTGCATCAATGATGTTCAACGACTGGCGGGTCGTGTTGCTGCTCTAAGCCGGTTCATAAGCCGGTTAGGTGAGAAGGCCCTACCGCTATATCAGATGATGAAGAAAACGGATGCTTTTGTCTGGAGTGATGCTGCTGACGCTGCTTTTGAGGATTTGAAGAGGCAGTTGTCTGAGCCGCCGGTCCTTGCTGCTCCCATTGATAGAGAGCCATTGTTGTTATATGTGGTTGCTAACGCCCGAGCCGTTAGTGTGGCCATCGTGGTGGAGCGCAAGGAGGCTGGCAAGGAGCATCCGGTTCAACGGCCGGTTTACTACATCAGTGAGGTGCTCATTGAGTCCAAGCAAAGGTATCCACATTGGCGTAAACTTGTTTACGGAGTGTTTATGGCAAGTCGGAAGTGAAGCAAGATTTCCAAGGTCATCCTATCACCGTGGTAAGCTCTGCCCCTTAGGAGATATCATACAGTAATAGAGAGGCCGCAGGATCGAGTCGCCAAGTGGGCCATTGAGCTTGGACCCCATGGTTTGAAATACATGCCTCGGACCGCTATCAAGTCTCAAGCCCGTGGATTTTATCAATGATTGGACAGAGTTGCAGCACCGAGGAGAAGCCACATAACACATATTGGACTATTCACTTTGATGGGTCCAGTAGTTGGAAGGCTCGGGGTCGGAGTTGTTTTAACTTCCCTCGAGGTGACAAATTTTGTTATGTGCTCCGCTTATGTTTCCTCGTACTAACAATGCAGCTGAGTACCAGTGCCTTACTCCATGGTCTCCGGATGGCCAAAGAGATGAATTTGAGCCGGTAAGGTTCTTGGGCGATTCAAACCTCGTCAGCCAACAGTGTCGTGCACGTGGACTCCAAGGATCCCCTTATGGCGGCTTATCATCGTGAAGTTGATGTTGTGGCTGGACACTTCAAAGGTTATCAAGTGGAGCACATTGATCGGAGGAAGAATGAGGCGGCTGATGCTTTAAGCCGGCTGGGATCTCAGCGTAAGCCGGTGCTGCCTAACACCTTTCTTGATGTTTTACATAACCCTTCTGTCAAAGTGCCTATAGAGGAAGAACTAGCAGTGCCAGACCCGGAGGCACAGCTGGTGGCAGCTCTCCACGCTATCCCAGATTGGACATTCCCATATTTGGCCTATATGACCCGGGGAGAGTTGCCTGAGGATGAGACCTTGGCAAGACAAATCATCAGGCGGTCCAAATCTATGACAATTGTTCATGGCGAATTGCATCACCGCAGTGTTACTGGGGCGTTTAAATGTTGTGTGTCACCTGCGGAGGGTCAGGAGATACTTCATGAGATCCATGAAGGAGATTGTGGTCATCATGCCGGCTCAAAATCACTGGTGGCTAAGGCTTTCCGTCATGGTTTTTATTGGCCGACGGCTCATGCTGATGCGGAGGATCTGGTCAGCAAATGTGACGGATGTCAAAAATTCTCACGACGACCTCATGTGTCGGCTCAAGAGTTGAGTATGATTCCAATTACTTGGCCGTTTCCAGTCTGGGGGCTTGACATGGTTGGACCTTTCAAGAGGTCTAAAGATAAAAAGACACACCTCTTGGTGGAAGTGGATAAATTCACAAAGTGGGTGGAGGCAGAGCCGGTCAGTAAGTGTGATGCAGCCATGGCGGTTCAGTTCATGAAAAAGGTGATCTTTCGTTTTGGTTTTCCACACAAAGATCATAATCGATAATGGTACTAATCTCTCCAAGGGTGCCATGGAAGAGTTCTCACAATGAGAACATATCCGCTTGATGTTTCGGCGGTTGCTCACCCTCAATCTAATGGTCAAGGTAGAGAGCTAATCAAGAGATCTTGAAGGACATCAAACCCTCGCTCTTGGTCCCCTTACAAATAACTCCGGGTTGTTGGGTGGAGGAGCTACCTCTGCACTATGGAGCATCAATACAACGCTGACAGATCTATGTGTTATACACCTTTCTTCATGGTGTACGGAGCAGAGGCGTTCTCGCCAAGTGACATTCGCATGATTCACTTCAGCGTGGCGGCTTACGTTGAGGCTGATAACGAAAAAGCTCGTCAGATGCACTTGACTTGTTGGATGAGGAGCGAGACTTGGCAATAGCTCGCTCGGCGATTTACCAGAAGACCTGCGCCGCTATCACAAATTGGCGGTTAGAAGCATAGCCTTCAGAAGGCGACTTAGTGCTCGCTCATCCAGATCGAGGGATATGCACAAGCTATCCCTCCTTGGGAAGGACCCTTTGTGGTCAGTAAAAATCTAAACAACGGGTCATACTACCTCATCGGTGTTCGAGAGCACAAAGACTCACGTAAGTCGGAGGAAGAGACCTGCCGGCCGTGGAACATAGCTCATCTTCGGCCTTACTATACTTGAGCCATCGGCTCTCAAGATATATATATATATTTTTTTCTTTTTTGGCAATGTATATATTATATAAAACAATAAAGCAGGACCTCTTTTCTTTTCACCCTCAAAGGTTTATATATCTTCTTTACTGTGGTGGAAACAACCAACAGGAGCGGATCATATCTGAATCCGCTTTCCTTTGGTCCGCTTATGATCATATCTGAATCTAGCCATGGTCACTTGGGGGCTTCCTGTTCAAACATAGGTCGTATTCGAACCAAAGAGAACATAGTTGTCGATACCCAATTGATTGGCATACTGCCAAACCCACTTGGGGGCTTCTTGATCATATTTGAATCATAGCTTAACCCCTTTGGGTCTGACGTGGATCGTATTCGAATCAATGTCATTAAACAACTCTCATGGTCACTTGAGGGCTTCCTGTTCAAACATAGGTCGTATTCAAACCAAAGAGAACATAGCTGTTGATACCCACTTGATCGGCATCGCCAAAGCCACTGGGGGTTATATGATCGTATCTGAATCTTAGCTTAACCCCTTTGGAACGGTTCACTGATCGTATTTGAATCAGAGGCCTTTTTAAATTTAGTTTATTATTCATTATACTTTGTAAAGCGTAAATGTTATTGAGGGCCAGGTGAACATCATATGTGCCAATTTTCAGGAGTTAAACTCACTATCATGATTTTGGTCACATAAGCCGGCGAGAATACCAAAAAGATCGGAGGTATGATATTGTGATTACGATCATGAGCCAGCCTTTATATGATGTTTTGATTCGTACTCCGGGTTATCAATACTTTATGTGACCCCGGATGCGACAAGTCGCCAAGGGAATTCTGTTTTGTTTTATACGCAGGACAAAGCAAGAAAAGTTTTTAACATCAAGGAAAGATCAACATAAGCTGGAAGTATATAGCGATGGCGGCTTACGAAAGTATTAACCGCCACAAACATGCACGAAGGCATGACAAAGTTGAGAGGTTTTTTCTATCCTATTACAAGACTCCCCAAGTCTGAATAACGAAGCATTATTTTTTGCAAAGTCATAACGCCTGGCAGTTCACTCCTTTGGTGGGCTTGAAGATTCTGGGTTATCCTTCTCCGCCTCTCCGTCTGCTGCCCTGTCCTGGAAGGTTGACGAGGTCTAGTCAATGCCGCTTAAGGCTTCAAACTCAGCTTCATCATCTATTAAACCGGCCAATCAACTTCAGGGCAAAGGTGTGCTTACGAGTTGAGGGATCAGCCGACGCCATCATAGTGAGGTGTTGGAATTCTCGGTTCTCGCTATCATAGCCCGGCCGATACTTGGTAAGATCAATATCATTCCCAATGATGGTAGCCACAGGACGCATTTACTCTCACACAGCGGTAAAGTCTGTTTCATCGAATACGTAGTCGCCTTCCTTCAAGCCGGGATATCCAAGAGCAACGCTCGCTGTGTCTAACTCGAAGCAACACCTTGGCCCGGCTTAAGGCAGCTATGGCCCGGTTCTCGCAGATGCCCACCTTAGCTCTTGGATCCGCTGGGTAGCACGGCAAACCGCTTTAGCACATCTTGCGTGAGATGGGGAACGCTATTTGATAAAGCCACAACGGCCAAAGCATCGCTAGACCAAGCGACAACTGCTTCCACCACAGTGTAAACTGCCTTTAGCTTGTTCAGCATGTTCTGCTTGAGGTTTGTGCTCCTGGGGCCTACGTTTATACACATATGGTGAGCCGGAGATGACAATTAAAATAGTCATCCAAGGAAGGATTGTGATATTCAAGGTTATATATAATAACTTACCAAAGATTGCTAAGACCATTTGAGATATCTGGCGCTTTAAGCCGGACAGCTCGGCTGTTGCTTCTGCAAGTGACGTTTCTGCTGTCTCGGCCCGGGTCACCAGTGAGGCCTTTTCATCACCCCAGATTTTCTTCTCCGCATCAAAATTCTTCTTCAACTTCTCTTGTTCAGAGACGCTGAATGCAAATTTGGAGTTGGCCTTTTGAATTTCAAGTTCTTGAGCTGCTAGGCGGTTCTTTAGGTCAGCAATCTCCGACTCAAATTGGCTTGTGGTGGCCTGCGTTGATGCTGGGTTATAATCAAAATTATGGTAAGATATCATTAAGTCCCAAGCGCTTTGCAAGCAAAGGTACTTGACACTTGGGGGCTAATGTATGCTGAAGAAATTTAATGTACAATGCCGGTTCATGAGAAATTAAGTCCCAAGCACTTTGCAAGCAAAGATACTTGAGACTTGGGGGTTAATGTGTATTGCAAAATTCAAGGTATCATGTTACAACCGGGTTAAATATTTTCATATAAACCGGACAAGGCAGTGCTAAGCAAGTTTCTAAGTCTACAGCATATTCATTCATAAGCAATAGACTTGGGGGCTGGTACAGTAAGTATGATTAAGGAAAGTAGCATAAATTGTACCTCAGATTTTTGTTGTATTTGTTTCACCATATTAATTTCCAGGTCACGGCTGCTATGTACTTGATTGACATAGCCAGAGACTATATCTCCAATGCTCAAATTAGTATAATCTGCAATGTCTAATTTGGCCTTTCAAGCCCAAAAGCTCTTCTTTGGCGTAACACTTGGCAAGGACAAGGGCTGAGTTGGCTCGACAAACTGAGTCTTGGTAATTTCAACCTCCGGATCAATTGTCTTTACCGGGCTAGGAGTTTCCGGTTTATCAGAGCCGCCAAAAGGTTCTTCAGCGGGCGGATCAGAGGATGGTGCTGGAATTTCATAAGCCGGTTCAGGCGGTGGTCGATGGGTGGAAGTGTCAGGGGCGGCTGTTCCGAGTTCCGGTTCAGTTACTACCGGGTCTTGGGATGGTTTATTCTTTTTTGCCCTCTTACTGGGCTTCACTTGCACACTGTGGACAAGGTAGAAAGGATGAGTACAAAAGATTGAGTAAGGTATAGCATAAGGTAAACAAAGTTACATTACCCAGGGGCGGTTTTGAAAGCCGGCATATTAGATTGCATAGACTCGCCGGACGAAGGAGAGGTATCCTGATAATTGGAGTCAGATGAATTGAGAGGTTGACGAATTAAACCCGCCAAAGGGTAAACAGAACGTAAATCAGAGATAACCTCAGCCCGACGCTTCCTGGTTATGTCAGGTAAGCCGGAGGAGAGCTCTATATCCTTGCTGGTTCGGGTCTGCCTCCGGCTTTCAAATTGTTGTTGCTTCAAAAGAAATTGAGGATCTTGGTAAGCCAAAGGATGTGAAAATCTTACTTTCTGGGTCACTCTTCGAATTTTCTAACGCGGCAGGGGCTCGGAGTCGGAGGAGATTATAGTTACCTCTTCTTCGACGGCTTGGCTGTTCCCCGTATCCTCCTGGAAAGATTAAGGGTCAGCAAGGTGATGATAACGAGTCAAGGGAGTTAAAAGTTACCTCTTCTTCGTCGTCGAAGTATCGTCCAATTTATAAATCGAAGCGCTTTCCTTTTCCTTGAAGTTCCGCCTTGGCGGCTTTCCTCTCGCTTTTTTGCCGCTCTGCTTGTTTTGCCACCATGGTCGATTTGACCTTCCGTAAGTCGCCATCGGCCCGTGAAAATGATAAAGGATTATGAGTAAAATCAAGGTGTCGAATAATAAAGAGTATTCATTGAAGTTGATGACTCATCGCGGGGCTGGGTTTTTCTTGCGAATGGAAGTAAGCCAAAGGCGCATTAGTTATTGTGCCCTCTTTCAACAATGTCTGGGTTGTAGCCTCCACCACATCATCCGTAAGTCGTCGACTATGACGCAGATGGGTCATTCTTCTCGCCGAGTAGGTGCACATTAAGCCGGGTGGCGGCTTAACGGAATCACCCGCCAAGCGACCCAAACTCGACCAGGTCGGCACCATCTAAGCCGCTTTCCAATAGAGCTTTGATTTTGCTAATGGTGGGAGCAAGTGGCGACGCTCAACAGCAGCCATTTATCCGCAATGGTGGTTGGATTCAAGGCGCAAGGCGGAAAGCCGAAAGCAGAGATTTTGTCACCGGAGAAGTATCCTCGCAGAGAACCATGTCTCGATTCCAACTTTGATGACTCGGCAGTTCAAAGATAAGGAAAAAGGCAATCTCTCGCCGCTGAATCGAGATGCCACCAAGTTCCGTGACTCGCCCACATGCTGCTTCATTCTGCCGGTTTAAGTAAAACAATTCCCTGAATAAAAGTATGTTAGGTTCTTCTCCGAGGAACACCTCGCAGAAAACTTGAAGTTGCAAATATTTGACACGGAATTGGGCCCGTGTCCCGAGGTCTGAGATCAAAGAAATGCAAAACATCCTCAAGAATTTTGAACCGGTGGAGCGAAGCCCGGTTCATGTGATCAAGAAAACGATCACCTCTCCTCTTTGGGTTGAGGCCTCCTCCGACGGGTTAGGAGCATGATAAGACATGACTTCTCTCTTGGGCAGTGGCCAGATTTCACAAAGTCGACAAGGTGCTTTCAGGATAAAGGATTTGACCCAGCTTGCAGTCACAGGAGCTTTGGGGGCCTTGGGTGCCATTGTATAAATTGAAGCCTATGACAAAATAAGTTCCGGTCAAATTTAACCCGAGGAAAGCATTTTAAAGTTTATTCAAATGGCGGCTTAAGAAGGGGCCTAATGACATATGGGTAACTATGCAGTAATATTTAAACTGTTATAGGTATCAAAGGCACTTAAATTTTCTTAAGTCGCCGGAACAAGCGAGGTTGACAACTGGTGTTGTCTTAAACCGGCAGTATGGGCTACCATGGCTAAACAGATTCAACAGATGCAGTTTTTGGCTAAGTGTGGAACAATCAGGTTTCACAATTTTCCAAAATTATTTTGGATCAAACGGTTGCTCTGAAAAGAAAAATTTCTAGACCTAAAACAGTGCAGGGAAGCTCATACACTCGAAGAGGGCTTCCGAGCAAGGGAAATGAGATCTGTTTCTATGCAAGTTAAGCACAAACAATCACCATAGAAGTTCTACGTTATTTTTACGATCTAACAGCGCATTGGAGGTAAAAACTATCGAGGGTTTGCAGCAGGCAACAATGAACACCGATGAACTCAAAAAAGTTCCAATGCAGATCTAAGAAAGGGAAGGAGAGGAACTCACGGATGTGGACGAGCTGCGGAGATTCGCCGTCGTTTTTTGGTCAGAGTCAGGTTGATGTGGCGGCCTGAGTCGATGAAGACGGGGAGTTTGACGGCGGCGGCGGCGGAGCTCAAGAGACAGAGAGGCAGCAAGAGGAAGAAGATGACTGAAAGAGGGGAGAATGGAAGACCTAGGTCGTGCCTATTTATAAGGGAAGGCCGACTAAGACGGCGCGAGAAACAAGGAGACCAAAACATCATTATCCAGCGGCCCCGACGCCTCGGTTTTCGGAAGGGTCAGTAAAGGCAAAGATCCGTTGGAGGATACGACGGAGCAAAATATGAATTTAATTGAAGATGATGTCATGGAGGGTTAACACGGATCTAGAAGATGATGTCACGACGGGTTATGACCTTTTCGCAGGACTGAAGACAGAAGGACTGGTTGTCAAGGTATTTTAAGATTGACATGAACCGGTTCAAATCAATCTGGGGCCTAATGTTGGGGATATGACTATTTGTGTAAGCCGCCCAGGAGGGGCCGGGTTACGCAAAGAGAGACTCATCAGAAGAAGCCCAAGACCAAGCATGAACATGGCGGTTCAATAAAGGGTCTAAGGCCCATAGGCGACTTAAGGCCCATAGTGATAAACCGCCATGATGGCATGACTTGTATTGTAAGGTAGAATTAACTAGTCACCGAGCCGACATCGCCTATAAGCCGCCGGGACTCAGAGGTCGAGGGCATCAACCCGTATATAAGGGGATGACCTGCTGGCGGCTTAGGGCAGAAACAACTCATCGAGAGCCGCATAGCGATCTCGCCCCTCGTTATCGAAACACCAAGCAATACCAACCCAACTAGACGTAGGCCTTACCTTCACCGTAAGGGGACGAACTAGTATAACCCTCTCGTGTCCTTTGTCCCGATTAACCCCTTTAAGCTTCCTAGTTGCGATGGCTCCACGACTAAGTCCTTGCAAGAGGACATCTGCCGTGACAATTCCACGACAATGCCTCATGGGCAAGATGACTAAAACTTCGTTCTCCGGAACAATGGAACGAGCTAATGACTTATTGGAAATAATACATACCGATGTATGCGGTCCGATGAGTGTTGAGGCACGCGGCGGGTACCGTTATTTTCTGACCTTCATAGATGATTTGAGTAGATATGGGTATATCTACTTAATGAAACACAAGTCTGGAACATTTGAAAAGTTCAAAGAATTTCAGAGTGAAGTAGAGAATCATCGTAACAAGAAAATAAAGTTTCTATGATCTGATCGCGGAGGCGAATATTTGAGTAACGAGTTTGGCCTTAATTTAAAACATTGTGGAATAGTTTCACAACTCACGCCACCTGGAACACCAGAATGTATTGGTGTGTCCGAGTGTCGTAACCATACTTTATTAGATATGGTGTGTTATGTGATGTCTCTTACCGATTTACCACTATCATTTTGGGGTAATGCATTAGAGACAACTGCATTCACATTAAATAGGTCACCATCTAAATCCATTGAGACGACACCGTACGAACTGTGGTTTGGCAAGAAACCTAAGCTGTCATTTCTTAAAGTTTGGGGATACGACGCTTATGTCAAAAGGCTTCAACCTGATAAGCTTGAACCTAAATCAGAGAAGTGCGTCTTCATAGGATACCCTAAGGAAACAATTGGGTACACCTTCTACCACAGATCCAAAGGCAAGATCTTTGTTGCCAAGAATAGAACCTTTCTAGAGAAGGAGTTTCTCTCGAAAGAAGCGAGTGGGAGGAAATTAGAATTTGATGAGGTAATTGTACCTTATCTCGAATTGGAAAGTAGCACATCAGAGAAAACCATTCCCATGATGCCTACACCAACTAGATAGGAAGCTAATGATGATGATCATGAAACTTCAGATCAAGTTACTACTGGACCTCGTAGGTCGAACAGAGCATGTTCCGCACCAGAGTGGTATGGTAATCCTGTTCTAGAAGTCATGTTATTAGACCAAGGCGAACCTATGAATTATGAAGAAGCCATGATAAGCCAGATTCCGACAGATGGCTTGAGGCCATGAAATCTGAGATAGGATCCATGGATGAGAACAAAGTGTGGACTTTGGTGGACTTGCCCGATGATCGGCAAGCCATTAAGAATAAATGGATCTTCAAGAAGAAGGCTTGCACTGATGGTAATGTTACTGTGTACAAAGCTCAACTTGTCACAAAAGGTTTTCGACAAGTTCAAGGGGTTGAATACGATGAGACTTTCTCACCCGTAGCGATGCTTAAGTCTGTCTGAATCATGTTAGCAATTGCCACATTTTATGAAATCTGGCAAATGGATGTCAAAAACTGCAATCCTTAATGGATTTCTTAAAGAAGAGTTGTATATGATGCCACCAGAAGATTTTGTCGATCCTAAAGGTGCTAACAAAGTATGCAAGCTCCAGCGATCCATCTATGGACTGGTGCAAGCATCTCGGAGTTGGAATATACGCTTTGATGAGGTGATCAAAGCATATGGTTTTATAGAGACTTTCAATGAAGCCTGTATTTACAAGAAAGTGAGTGGGAGAGTGTCGGTGTCAAAACCGGCGGATCTCGGGTAGGGGGTCCCGAACTGTGCGTCTAGGCGGATGGTAACAGGAGACAAGGGACACGATGTTTTACCCAGGTTCGGGCCCTCTTGATGGAGGTAAAACCCACGCCCCGCTTGATTAATATTGATGATGTGTGTTACAAGAGTGGATCTACCACGAGATCAAAGAGGCTAAACCCTAGAAGCTAGCCTATGGTATGATTGTTGTTCGCCCCACGGACTAAAACCCTTCGGTTTATATAGACACCGGATAGGGTTAGGGTTACACAGTAGTCGGTTACAACGGTAGGAGATCTACATATCCAGATCGCCAAGCTTGCCTTCCACGCCAAGGAAAGTCCCATCCTGGACACGGACGAAGTCTTCAATCTTGTATCTTCATAGTCTTGGAGTCCGCCGATGATGATAGTTCGCTATTCGACACCCCTAGTCCGAACTCCCTCAAGAGCCCCTGAACTAGGCTTCAATGACGACGAGTCCGCGCGCATGTTGTCTTCGCATTGCAAGGCGGGTTCCTCCTCCGAATAATTTATAGAAGATTGTGAACACTAGGATAGTGTCCGCTCGCAAAAATAAATTCCACATACCACCATAGAGAGAATAATATTACACAAGATCAATCTGTCGACGATTTTGTATGCGTGACGCCGCACCACTACCAAGCCTTTACTCAAATTGTTTCTATTGTTCCACCTCAGCGCGTTAGCTAAGCGGTTTCTTGGCACGCCTTGTCGAGCAGAGATCGTGTTCCCTTATTCCGGGATTCCCATCAATACGGACGTAGAACCCGACCGCGCCATTGATTGTGGCGCTTGGTAGATAAGCGAGTTTTACCAGGCGGTGGGGACACATGTTTTTGTCCGCCTTATAAGGGATAAAGATCCAACCCTTTACCCGCGCCTTCTTCCTCCTTGGCTTATCCATCTCCATGAACTCGAGCCCAGCCGCCTAAGTCCGCACTTACCTCAACCTTCTCCAACTATGTCCGGAGCAGGAGGCAGTGGATGGCCTCCTCCGCTACGGAGGGGCAGATCCAGAAGCTGCGCGGGCGCCGGATATTTGTCCTCGCAACATCGCAGATCGGCTCCCCGACGAGGGAGAGCTCGCCCCAACCCCAGTGCCCCATGAGAGGGTAGTATTTCTTCCCATTTCCTCTCATGGACTGGGCTTCCCGCTCATCCCTTTGTCCGGGGCTCATGTTCTACTACGGCCTAGATTTCCATGATCCGCCCCAATTTCATCCTCAACATCTTGGCGTTATCGCTGTGGGTGTGCGAGGCATTCCTTCGCATCCAGCCCCACTTCGCCAGGCTCAAGACCTTCAAAGGTCAAGTCAAGGTTGTGAAGGGCAGCCAAGCGGAGTGCGGAGGTGCCATGGTGGGCGTGATGTCCCACGCTACGTGGCTGGAGGGCACTTTCATGGAAACCATCAAGGGGTGGCAATCGGGTGGTTCTACATCACCGAGCCGCTGGACTCTGATTAGGCAGCACCCCGAATTCAGATCTGCATCCCCACATGGCTCACCTCCGGAAAGAGAGTGGCCGGATTTGGGGAATTCGAGGAGCTGATCGGACTCCAAGCCCGTATCCAGAGGCTGGTGGACAAGAAGCTCAAGCTCGCCAACGAGTCCAGTCATGCTCATCCGCCGGATTCTCCCGTGCAAGCCGACGGGCTTCAATATGTGGGAGCTTGATCCGCGCAGCACCAAACCTCGAAGGGCTCTTCGACACTACGCACGAAGATGTCTCGAAGGTGCTGTTCAAAGGAGCCGGCTCCCGTGATCCGCCATCAAGATCGCGGATTCCACTCGCAGCGCCCAGCCGACGAGGTAAGTGATTTCACCACTTGTTTTCCGTAGTTTGGCTCTATGCGGATCTAAACTCCCTTTACCTTTAACAGAATGGTCTGGCGAAGGCGAATGGATTATCTGTCCGCCCCATTGCCGAGGACTCCAGCGGACGCCTGCCTAACGGGTTAGCTGGCTCCGCACCCCACATGGTGCCGGAGAAGAAGGCCAAGAAGACGGCCACGGGACTCGGAAGAGTTCCTGCTTTCAGTGTTATCGGATGATGAATCTGAGGTCGACTCCTCCCACCAAGGTGAGGAGGAGAAGAAGAAAGCCTCTCCCAGCCGGGGAGGAAAGAAAGGAAGGCCTCCCCAACAAGGGAGGCCAAGGGTCCAAGAAGGAAAAACTCTTCCTCCGGATTGCTTCGCCAACGCCAAAGGATTTACGATAAAGATCGCATCCAAGGGCCAAGCCCTCGCGAGATCGTAAGTATCCGGACTCTAATAACTTCAAGGTTTTTTTTTTTGCCACATAATGTCTTTCTAATGCAGCATACAACCCCGCAGTCCGCCCAAGGATGATCTTCCTGCTTCATCGAAAGGGTCCTTGGGTGCGCCGGATATGGATTCCTTCCAACTGCCTCCACCCCGTGCAAGCCGGACGACGCCGAGGTGAGATCCCAAGAAAGGACCCACCAGAGGAGGAGGCCCCAAGGTGTCACAGACACCTCCCGGACTTTGCACCGACTCAGCCCGAGGCCACAAGGGCTCGAGTCCGGCGGGCACCCTTCAGAAGAAGGGCAAGACCGTCGCCGCTGCCTCCGGCCCAACCAGAGGTGCCGGATATTTGCTGGAGGCGCCAACGGCGCCCATCGAAGAGGAACACCGCGCTGTTATGAGTGCGGTGATTCGTAAGGTTCAATTTCGCCAAAAGCGGGCTGACCGAAGCTCGCAGCAGCCTTCTAACAAAGCTTTGAGGTAATAATTTCAATATATGTAAAATGGTACCGCATAGACAAGAGCCCTCGATGCTCGGTTCGGTGTTCGGAAAGAAAAGCCGGACCGAGGATCTTTAAAAGATAAACGAGGAGTCATATAAAAATATGTCAATATGGGATTTGCAGTCTGTGCTTGACCTCCGCCAGACCGATCATGGAGGTCAATAATTTGAAGGAAAACCTCGAGCGGTCCGAGAATGAGCTCGCCAAGCCAAGAAGCAGCTCGAGGAAAAGAAGGTGAGTAATACCTTATGAAAATTGTACCTTACAGAAAAGGATTTGGTTGCAAGAAAAATGACAAGGATAACGTGGGTATTGTAGGGGCCACTACCAAGGTGGCGACCCTGAAGGAGGCGGTGGCCGCGGCCGAACGTAATGCGGCCGCGGAACGCACCGAGCGAGAGAAGCACGAGGCGCGGGTGGCGGAGGTACAGCAAGAGCTCCAGGATCTCGTGAAAAAACATGAGAACTTGGAGCGTGACTCGAAGATTCGAGAGTCTGAGCTTGCAACGGCTCTTGAGAGTGCCAAAGCCGCTAAGGTCAAGACTACAAGGCCCTCCAGAGATTGAGGCGGTGAAGAAAATAGCAGCGGTAAGGCATTTTCATGTAGAGTAAGCATGTGAGTGCATTACCTGTTGCTTACCCGACCTCGAGCTCTGTATGCTCGCAGATCTTCCTCGCAGCGTGTCCGATGCTGCCACATTCTACCGGACCGAGGAGGGAGCTCGACGGAGAAGGTCTTCGGTCTCAAGATGTCGAGGCCGGACATCCGGTGCTTTTAGCGACCAGTCAAGCAGCTGGTCGAGATCCACAAGGCGGCCGAACAGGCCATGAAGGGCTCATAGTTCGGCAATGGCCTAAGGAGGCCATGCCTGGGAGCTACTTCGCCCCAGGCGCGGCTGGTGGATGCATGCCCGTGGTTGAAGTGATCAAGCATTCCGCTTGTATTGAGGGTGCCTGCGGGCCCTTGCCCACGCAAAGGTGCACTGGGCAAGATGGATGCCTGAGGCTTGTGACGGACCCGCCACCAGAGGGCAAGGAGCATGGCACGCCCGGATGTATTATAAGAGTGTGTTGAAGGGCGCCCAGATTATTAAGGGTGAGTGCTCCAAAGATGTAATATTTGAGTAGACTCGCATTTTGTTATCCTGCGCTGAAAATTTAGTTCATATGCGCTTACGCAACACTTGTTAATTTAAAATATTACCTTCAGGCGGCTGTTTATCAAATCGAGAGATGGCAAGTCGTCGGCTTCAGCCCCCATGCCATGAGTGCCGGGTGTTCGGATAAACTTGAGCGCTCTTGTTCCCATTTTGGGTCCATCTAGGAGGCGCCAACACAGCGTAACAAGGCAAGCAGACTTATAATGCTTGAACACTCTCACTTAGCCATAGAATTTATAATTTTAAATTTCGCGAAGCCCCTAGTCTTCGAAGGTCAATTTGGGGCGCTATCCACGCCTTTGGCCGGACAAGATCCGCCTCGCCTAAGCGCATAAGTCTTTATGACTCGCAAAAACCTCTCGAACAGCGATCGTCTCGCCTCATCATGACGGTCAGTTTTAGCTTTCCATCGAGGCGTTAACTCAGCCGAATCGGGCGGAATCGCAGTGATTCTCCCGGTGCTACCATAGCCGATATAACGGAACGTAAGGTACCAAAACACGGAGCCGCAAACCCAACTATTGACCCAAGACATGATTCGAGCCGATGCATATAGTGCTATAAGTTCGGGTGCCGACTTGTGAAAGTGTTCGACTCATCACACCATAACGCTGGAAACATAAGCCCTCGTGTATATTAGCCATACCAAAGTGTACGGATGCAACATGTCGTGAATGAACATATGTATGAAAAAGAAATGCAATTATAAACAAAAGGTGCTGCATTGTTTTATTCAATAAGTGCTGCTACTTAATGCGAACGATACAAATAGTGCGATAAGCAAGGTATGAGACTGTTAAACATGTCCTTCTCCGTGGGTAGGCTGCAGATTGGTGTATGAAAATGCTCGTAATGGAGACCACATGTATATTCGTTGTAGCCTTTATCCTTCCCTGGTTGTTGCATCGTGAGTTCGGTAGGTCTGCCACGGACAGGCTTCGACAAACGGAGTCGTGGGTAAAAAGTAAAAGGTAAAAAGAAAAGAAAAGGAACGACACACGTGAGCCCCCGTGTGGTTGAGCCACACCTGGTTTATCGTGGTCGTGCCCTCTCCCCATGCCCATGGTATCTTCGTGAGCGTAATGGTGTACGCCAAGGCCCCGCTTTGACGCTTTGCGAGGGGGTTGGGTTAGCCGCATCGCTACGCGCGTTCAACGCGCTGTGGTCTTGTTGTAAGTTACCCGCGCGCTTAGCTGTGCCCGCCACTTAACGGCCGGACTCGAGGGTTGCCTTAAGAGGCTGCATTGCACTTCGCCAGAGCTGCCAGATGTTCCTCCGCGCGGAGAGAACGCTCAGTTTCCGCTGACCGTAATGACTCCTCGAGGGCCCGCATCTTGAGCTTGAGGTATGCGTAGTGTGGCCGCGCTGAACTTTGCAACGCTGCACGTCCGAGCAAGGCATGATAGCCGCCATGAACGGGACTATGTCAAGATTAACTCCTTGCTTCGAAGTTATCCGGGATCCAAGACCACTTCGGCAGTAATTGAGCCTGCATAATTGGCTTCTACACCTGGTATGACGCCTTTAAAGGTCGCTTTTGGTAGGTTTAATCTTGAGGGTCTATGCCCATCTTGCGCATCAGATCCTGGTAAAGCAGGTTCAGTTGCCGCCGCCGCCCATCGTGACTCGTTAGGTGAAACCCATCGACGATTGGGTCTAAGACCGCTCTGGCGCGAATCCACCGTGGCGGATGCTGGTGGGGTGGTCCTTCGGTCAAGATCGGGCAGGAGGACCATGGATTGAACTTGGCAACTGCTCCATCGCAGAGACATCCTCGAGTGCACGCTCGCCCCTTTTGGGTATGTGCGCTATGATATCATGTTCACCGTCTGCACTGTGGGGGAAACCTTCGCCCTCTATTGTTCGGCGGTTGGGTCTCGCCTCGCCATCGCTATGCAGCCCCTTGTCATTGCTTTCGCAATTAACTTGCCTACCGCTTGAATACCCAACAGTCCCTATTGGTGTGGTTAGCTGGCTTTTCGGGGTGCCGTGTATCCGCACAAGCGATCGAGTATTCGGTCCAAATTGGATGGACCCGGAGTAGTTCTTTTGAATGGCTTTTTCCACGACCGGTTTAGAGCCTCAAATCCAGCATTGACCGTCAGATCCTCGTGATTGTCGCCGCACGCGGCGCTTTGTTTTGATATTTACGCTGCCTGCCATTTCGGTCCTTGAAGTCCGGACTGCCGTAATGTTTGCCGAGGTTGTTGCTGCGTGCTAGCTAGCTGTCCTCTCCGCGCAAGCGGGTCATGAGTGATGTGAGGGCTGCCATGGATTTCGCTTTTCCTGTCCTAGGTGTCGGGCGAGCCACTGTCATGGATGTTATGCTTGAAGGCCGCGAGGGCCTCCGCATCCGGACAATGACGATTTGGTTTTTCTTGGTTAAGAACCGTGTCTGAATTGTCCGCCGATTCGTCTGGCTGCTGAATTATGTGGCTTAGGTCATCGCGTCGGTGGTCGCATTATAAGTGCCCCGGAAGTTATCGAGGAATGCGGCTTCGTGTCCTCCCAGCTCCCAATTGACTCTGCCGGCAAGCTGTTGAGCCAATGTCGGGCTGGTCCTTTAAGCTTGAGGGGAGGTATTTGATGGCGTGAAGATCGCCACCGCGGGCCATGTGGATGTGAAGGAGATAGTCTTCATCCAAACCGCTGGGTCTCATTGTGCCATCATAGGATTCAATATTGACGGGTTTAAACCCTTCGGGATTTGATGATCCATTACTTCGCCTCGGAAGCATAGTGGGTGTGGCGCCTCAGATCGGGCGATATCTCGACGGAGCTCAAAAGAGCTTTGTCTGTTTTGTTCGCCCGGCGGACTTATCGTGGTCCGCGCGACGGTTGTCGCCACGCATCGTATAGGCGCCCGCGATCCGTGAGATCGATCTTGATTGTCTTGCCTTGTCCTCCAATATATCTCGCAGATCCGGAGCGCTCCCTTTGGCCGTGTGCTTTTGAGCGATGTCGGGTACGGTTCTAGTGAAGGGCCTAGAGGTCTTCTATCGCGACCACGGGTGGTCGGTCACCGTATTGTCTCCTCGGTGATGCGGGTTCGTAAGCCTCCTCCTCTAATCGGGGAGCAGCTTGCGCTTAGGGTAGCTTTTGAGGGCGCTCGAGCTCATGCTCTTCGCCGCGAGGACTTCAATCCATCTGTCGGCCAGCGATCCCGATCAGCTCTAAGTTGTTGCTGCTTTTTCTTTAGGCTGTTCGCCGTGGCTATAAGCCCGCGCCTAAAACGCTCTTGTTCGACGGGATTCTCGTGCACGATTTAATTCATCATCGCCGAGGCTTGCTTGCCTCCGGAGGGAGGCATATAATCCTCACCTCTTCTTCCGCCGCCTCTCGTGAGGGCTGGCGCTCCATCTTCCTGCGCTGGATCTTGCCGGAGTGGATTGTCTTCGACCGTCTCGATGTATTCTTATCTCCGTGCCGGAATCTTCATTCTTGCTGTGGCGGATTTAGAGCGGCGCTGCCGACGCCGCGCTTGGGCTGCTTCTTGAGGGGTCATCCTCCGTTGTTCCATCGCCGCTCCCATCTTTTGGGATGTCCACCATATATATGTCGATGACGAGGTGGCCTTCCAAAGCCCCTCGTAGGCGCTGGTCTTGGTCGCCTCCGCATCGCCGCCCATACCGCCGATGTCTTCGAGTCGTAGTCTAGCATGTCGGTTAGATCGTCGACGCGGCTACCAAGTGGGTGGTGGGTGGGTGTTGAATTTCTTCGTCGTCCGCATCCCAACCTTCTCGATCAGAATCCGCCAGGCTCTCCGGATAAAGAGAGAGACTTTAGTGAATTCAGGATGTCGCCAAAGGGCGAAAAGCCGAAAGATGTCCGCGGCAGTGAACTCCATGACGGGCGCCCAATCGGATTCGATTAAGGGGCGCTGGGGTTCGGAGTCCGGAGAGGAGTCCGCACCGGAGCCAAGGTCTTCGCAGCGACAGGGATGGAGTTCGCCCGATCGCCGAGAGATTAAAGCCCCGAGGCGTGTCCAACCACTCGCCCTGATCGGGAATCCGCCCGGATTAAGGGTCGGAGCGGATGCAGTGCGCCTCCGTGGCATTGTTCGCCGCAGAGCTAGATCATGCCCATCGAGACAAAGGCGCTGCTTGGCTGCGGCTCGAATCCGTCAAGATCAAGTCTCCGCGATATCGCCATATAGTTTAAACTTCCGAATCGACTGAAGGCCAGGGCGAAGCTTCGATCTGCTCCAGATGGCTGCTTAATTGGCCCGCAGCAAAGCCGCCGAATCGAAGATCTGTCCGGGAGAAAGGTCTCACCGACTGCGCTGTTGTTGATGATCAAAGGAGCCATCGAGCCTATCGGTGACGACACAGAGGAACTCTCAATGAAAGCACCAATGTCGGTGTCAAACCGCAGATCTCGGTAGGGGGTCCCGAATCGCGCCTAGGCGGATGGTAACAGGAGACAAGGGACACGATGTTTTACCTGTGTTCGGGCCCTCTTGATGGAGGTAAAACCCACGCCTTGCTTGATTAATATTGATGATGTGTGTTACAAGAGTGGATCTACCACGAGATCAAAGAGGCTAAACCCTAGAAGCTAGCCTATGGTATGATTGTTGTTCGTCCCACGGACTAAAACCCTCCGGTTTATATAGACACCGGATAGGGTTAGGGTTACACTGTAGTCGGTTACAACGGTAGGAGATCTACATATCCGACGCCAAGCTTGCCTTCCACGCCAAGGAAAGTCCCATCCGGACACGGGACGAAGTCTTCAATCTTGTATCTTCATAGTCTTGGAGTCCGCCGATGATGATAGTTCGCTATCCTGACACCCCTAGTCCGAACTCCTCGTAGAGCAAGGACATTTGGAAGTGGCCTTTAAAGTCTGGTGCCTTTAGGGCCAAGATATACTATGATTCTTGCTTCTCGCACATACTGGTTGACCCCATTTTCAAGTGGATTTGGAAGTGTGCATGCACGCTAAAGCTTAAAGTTTTTGGTTGGCTCCTGTTAATGGATTGTTTGAACACCAGGGATATGATGCAACGCCGGCAGTGGATCATCCAGGATGATACTTGTGTGCTTTGCAACCTTTCACAACATGAGGATCGGGCCCACCTTTTCTTTGCTTGCAATTTTAGCCAAAGGGTTTGGAACTATATTGGGATTTCTTGGTCTGTTTAACCAAACCAAACCACTTATGATATGGCTCAAGCAGTTAGGAAGGATTTTGGTCTCCCTTTCTTCTCTGAGGTGGTTTTCATTACTACATGGAATATTTGGATTCAAAGGAATGGGAAGATCTTCAGAATGAACAACCCTCATTTAGAGCTTGGAGAAGAAACTTTATACATGACATCTCTCTTCTCTCCCACAGGATTAGATGCAAATACAAAGATAGTCTTATGTCTTGGATAGCTAACCTTACTTAGCATTTCTTTTGTAAGTATTTTTGCTCTTCTCTGTACATTTGTAAAGTTGTAACTTGGACTCTTTTTTAAATAACAAAAGACTGTGTGGTTGTTGCCTTGCAGTACATAGTCAAAAAAAAGTGAGTGGGAGCTCTGTAGAATTTCTGATATTATATGTGGATGACATATTGTTTATCGGAAATGATATAGAATTTCTGGATAGCATAAAAGGATACTTGAATAAGAATGTTTCAATGAAAGACCTCGGTGAAGCTGCTTATATATTGGGCATCAAGATCTATAGAGATAGATCAAGACACTTGATAGGAATTTCACAAAGCACATACCGTGATAAAAGTTTTGAAGAAGTTCAAAATGGATCAGTCAAAGAAAGGGTTCTTGCTTGTGTTACAATATGTGAAGTTGAGTAAGACTCAAAACCTGACCACGGTAGAATATAGAGAGAGAATGAAAGTCATTCCCTATGCCTCAGTCATAGGTTCTATAAAGTATGCCATGCTGTGTACCAGACATGTTGAGTGCCTTGCCATAAGTTTGGCAAAGGGGTACAATAGTGATCCAGGAGTAGATCACTGAATAGCGGTCAAAGATTATCCTCAGATACCTAAAGAGGACTAAGGAAATGTTTCTCGGTTATGGAGGTGATAAAGAGTTTGTCGTAAAGAGTTACGTCGATGCAAGCTTTGGCACCGATCCAGATGACTCGGTGTCACGATCTGGATACATATTGAAAGTGGGAGGAATTAGTTAGAGTAGCTCCAAGCAGAGCACTGTAGACATAGAAATTTGCAAAATACATACGGATCTGAATGTGACAGTCCGTTGACTAAACCTCTCTCACAGCAAAACATGATCACACCTTAGTACTCTTTGGGTGTTAATCACAATGCGATGTCAACTAGATTATTGACTCTAGTAAAATCTTTGGGTGTTGGTCACATGGTGATGTGAACTATGGGTGTTAAATCACATGGTGATGTGGACTAGATTATTGACTCTAGTGCAAGTGGGAGACTGATGGAAATATGCCTTAGAGGCAATAATAAAATCGTTATTATTATATTTCCTAAATCATGATAAAGGTTTATTATTCATGCTAGAATTGTATTGACCTGAAACCTTAATACATGTGTGAATACATAAACAAACATCGTGTCCCTAGTGAGCCTCTACTAGACTAGCTCGTTGATCAAAGATGGTTAAGGTTTCCTAACCATAGACATGTGTTGTCATTTGATAACGGGATCACATCATTAGGAGAATGATGTGATGGACAAGACCCACCCGTTAGCTTAGCATAATGATCGTTCAGTTTATTGCTATTGCTTTCTTCATGTCAAATACATATTCCTCCGACTATGAGATTATGCAACTCCCGGATACCGGAGGAATGCCTTGTGTGCTATCAAACGTCACAACATAACTGGGTGATTATAAAGATGCTCTATAGGTATCTCCGAAGGTGTTTTTTGGGTTGGCATAGATCGAGATTAGGATTTGTCACTCCGAGTATCAGAGAGGTATCTCTGGGCCCTCTCGGTAATGCACATCATAAGAAGCCTTGCAAGCAAAGTGACTAATGAGTTAGTTGCAGGATGATGTATTATGGAACGAGTAAAGAGACTTGCCGATAACGAGATTGAACTAGGTATGTAGATGCCAATGATCGAATCTCGGGCAAGTAACATACCGATGGACAAAGGGAATAACGTATGTTATCATAACGGTTAGACCGATAAAGATCTTCATAGAATATGTACGAGCCAATATGAGCATCCAGGTTCCGCTATTGGTTATTGACCGGAGAGGTGTCCCGGTCATGTCTACATAGTTCTTGAACCCGTAGGGCCAGCACGCTTAACGTTCGATGAAGATTTAATATTATATGAGTTATGTGATTTGGTGACCGAATGTTGTTCGGAGTCCCGGATGAGATCATTGACATGACGAGGAGTCTCAAAATGGTCGAGAAGTAAATATTGATATATAGGACGATGGTATTCGGACACTGGAAGTGTTCCGGAGGGTACCGTGTACATATAGGGTCACCGGAAGGGGTTCCGGGCACCCCCGGCAAAGATATGGGCTTAATGGGCCAAGGGAGGGACAGACCAGCCCACAAGGGGCTGGTGCGCCCCTCCACTAGGCCGGCTAGTGATATGTATCCGTCGTATCTACTTTTCCAAACACTTTTGCCCGTGTTTTGGACTCTAACTTGCATGATTTGAATGGAACTAACCTGGACTAACGTTGTTTTCAGCAGAATTGCCATGGTGTTATTTATGTGCAGAAACAAAAGTTCTCAGAATGACCTGAAACTCCACGAAAATTATTTTTGGAAATAATAAAAAATACTGGCAAAAGAATCAAGGCCAGGGGCCCACACCCTTTCCACAAGAGTGGGGGGCGCGCCCCCCTACCTCGTGGGCCCCCTGGAGCTCCACCGACCTCAACTCCAACTCCATATATTCGTGTTCGGGGAGAAAAAATCAGAGAGAAAGATCCATCGCGTTTTACGATACGGATCCGCCGCCAAGCCCTAAACTCTCTCGGGAGGGCTGATCTGGAGTCCGTTCGGGGCTCTAGAGAGGGGAATCCGTCGCCATCGTCATCATCAACCATCCTCCATCACCAATTTCATGATGCTCAACGCCGTGCGTGAGTAATTCCATCATAGGCTTGCTGGACGGTGATGGGTTGGATGAGATTTATCATGTAATCGAGTTAGTTTTGTTAGGGTTTGATCCCAAGTATCCACTATGTTCTGAGATTGATGTTGCTATGACTTTGCCATGCTCAATGCTTGTCACTAGGGCCCGAGTGCCATGATTTCAGATATGAACCTACTATGTTTCCATGAATATATGAGAGTTCTTGATCTTATCTTGCAAGTCTATAGTCACCTACTATGTGTTATGATCCGGCAACCCCGAAGTGACAATAATCGGGACCACTCCCGGTGATGACCATAGTTTGAGGAGTTCATGTATTCACTATGTGTTAATGCTTTGGTCCGGTACTCTACTAAAAGGAGGCCTTATATCCCTTAGTTTCCATTAGGACCCCGCTGCCACGGGAGGGTAGGACAAAAGATGCCATGCAAGTTCTTTTCCATAAGCACGTATGACTATATTCGGAATACATGCCTACATTACATTGATGAATTGGAGCTAGTTCTGTGTCACCATATGTCATGACTGTTACATGATGAACCGCATCCGGCATAATTCTCCATCACCGATCCAATGCCTACGAGCTTTTCACATATTGTTCTTTGCTTATTTACCTTTTCGTTGCTACTGTTACAATCACTACAAAACCCAAAAAACTTTTGCTGCTGTTACAGTTACTATCATACTGCTTTGCTACTAAATACTTTGCTGCAAATACTAAGTTATCCAGGTGTGGTTGAATTGACAACTTAACTGCTAATACTTGAGAATATTCTTTGGCTCCCCTTGTGTCGAATCAATAAATTTGGGCTGAATACTCTACCTTCGAAAACTGTTGCGATCCCCTATACTTGTGGGTTATCAAGACTATTTTCAAGGCGCGCTGTTGGGAGCATAGCTCTATTCTTTGAGTCACTTGGGATTTATATCTGCTAGTCACTATGAAGAACTTGAACGACGAGAAAAAAACATTTATCCCTCAACTACGAGGGGAGGTAAGGAACTACCATCTAGCTCTGCACTTGATTCACCTTCTGTTTTGAGTAAGCTTGCAACACCTAAACCTTCTTCTGCTATTAATTCTGATATGTCACATGTTATTGATGATGCCACTTCTACTATGCATGATACTTATGATGAAACTACTTCTATGCTTGATACTACTGTGCCACTTGGTGAATTTCTTGATGAACAACTTGCTAGGGCTAGAGATAATGAAATTATTGAAACTGATTATATTGATGAAAGTGATGATGAAGACTCTCCCCCTAAATATGAATTGCCTGTTGTGCCTAAGGGCTATGTTATGGATGAAGAAAATGCTAGATACTTTCTTGCTTGCAATGATAGAAGTGATCTTAAGAAATTATTAGCTAATCTTAAACAAAAAACTCTGAATGCTAGAATGAAATATGATCCTGCTTATGCTACTTCACCTATCTTTGTTACCGATAAGGATTATGAATTCTCTCAACCTTGATATAATTACTTTGAAAGAATCTGATCCTTTCTATGGCTATGAATCTGAAACTGTTGTGGCACATCTTACTAAATTAAATGATATAGCCACCCTGTTCACTAATGATGAGAAAACTCGCTACTATTATATCCTTAAGATATTTCCGTTCTCATTAAAGGGTGATGCTAAGATATGGTTCAACTCTCTTGATCCTGGTTGTGTGCATAGTCCCCGAGATATGATTTATTACTTCTCTGTTAAATATTTCCCTACTCATAAGAAACAAGCTGCTTTAAGGGATATATATAATTTTGTGCAAATTGAAGAAGAGAGTCTCCCACAAGCTTGGGGGAGTCTTCTCCAATTACTTAATGCTTTGCCTGATCATCCTCTCAAGAAAATGAAATACTTGATATCTTTTATAATGGACTAACCGATGCTTCCAGAGACCACCTGGATAGTTGTGTTGGTTCTGTTTTCAGGGAAAGAACACCAGATGAAGCGGAAATTCTATTGAATAATATGTTGACAAATGAAAATAATTGGACACTTCCTGAACCAACTCCTAAGCCAACTCCGAAGAAGAGGGGTGTTCTATTTCTCAGTCCTGAAGATATGCAAGAGGCAAAGAAATCTATGAAGGAAAAAGGTATAAAAGCTGAAGATATTAAGAATTTACCTCCTATTGAAGAAATACATGGTCTTAATTCACCACCTGTTGAAGAAATATATGATCTTAATCCATTACCGATTGAAGAAACTCATGGTCTTCATAACCCGACACAGGTAGTAAAGGTAAATTCTTTCTATAGATATGATAAAGATGAAATCCCTCCTACTAAGTTTGCTAGCCAATGTTTGGATGAGTTTGCCAATTTTATTGTTAAACAAGAAAATTTTAATGCTTATTTTGGTAGACAATTAAAACAAAATGCTTATATGATTGAACACTTGGGTGATTATATGTCTAGAGTTAAAGGTGAACTTAAACTCATTAGTAAACATGCTTCTATGGTTACCACTCAAGTAGAACAAGTACTTAAAGCTCAGAATGATTTTCTCAATGAATTGAATAGTAAGAATAATGACTATGCTGTTAGAGTGGCTACTAGAACTGGTAAAATGACTCAGGAACCTTTGTATCCTGAAGGCCACCCTAAGAGAATTGAGCAGGATTCTCAAAGAAATAATGTAGACGCACCTAGTCCTTCTGAAAAGAATAAAAAGAAAAATGATAGGACTTTGCATGCTTCTAATGAACCTGTTATTGACACACCTGAGAATCCCAATGATATTTCTATTTCTGATGCTGAAACACAATCAAAGAATCAATGTTATGATAAAAGAGACTTTGTTGCTAGGAAGCATGGTAAAGAAAGAGAACCATGGGTTCAGAAACCCATGCCCTTTCCTCCCAAACCATCCAAGAAAAAGGTGATGAGGATTTTGAGCGCTTTGCTGAAATGATTAGACCTATCTTTTTGCGTATGCGTTTGACTGATATGCTCAAAATGAATCCTTATGCTAAGTATATGAAAGAAATTGTCACTAATAAAAGAAAGATACCGGAAGCTGAAATTTCCACCATGCTTGCTAATTATACTTTTAAGGGTGAAATACCTAAGAAACTTGGAGATCCAGGAGTACCTACTATACCATGCTCCATTAAAAGAAATTATGTTAGAACTGCTTTATGTGATCTTGGAGCCGGTGTTAGTGTTATGCCTCTCTCTTTATATCGTAGACTTGATTTGAATAAGTTGACACCTACTGAAATATCTTTGCAAATGGCTGATAAATCAACTGCTATACCTGTCGGTATTTGTGAGGATGTGCCTGTTGTGGCTGCAAATGTTACTGTTTAACGGACTTTGTTATTCTTGATATTCCCGAGGACGATAGTATGTCTATTATTCTTGGAAGACCTTTTTTGAATACTGCAGGGGCTGTTATTGATTGCAACAAAGGCAATGTCACTTTTCATGTTAATGGCAATGAGCATACGGTACACTTTCCGAGGAAACAACCTCAAGTTCATAGTATAAATTCCATTGGAAAAATTCCATCAATTATTTTTGGAGGTTTTGAATTTCCTCTACCTACTGTCAAGAAGAAATATAATATTCTTATTATTGGGGACGTGCATATCCCCGTTGAGGTAACATGGTGTTATTCAAATTTCTCCTGTTCCATGTTATTCGAATGAGTTTGTTAACAAGACTGATCAACCTTGTTAGTGGATTCCTTTTGATGAGCATGAGATGGATGAAGTTAGAAAGCACAACCTTCTGTACCCTTCTTTTACTTTCCGTTATTTAGTTTAAATAAAGTAAAAATAATATTTTCTGTCTGTTTTCTGAATTATCCATGCAATAAAAAATACCCCGAAAATAAAAGTTCTCCAAATGCCCCGAAATTGAAATATGATTTTTTCTGGAATATTTGAGAATATCTGGCACTAAGAACACATCAGGGGGAGCAAGCATCTGGCCACAAGGGTCCAGGGCGCGCCCCCTGCCTCGTGGGCCCATGGTGGCTCCCCTCCACTTATTCCTGCACCCACACACTCCTTCTTCCTCCCAAAAAAATCACCAACCAGCTCAAGCACGAGTTCTAGCTCATTTTGCTGCGATTTTCGATCTCCTTGCTCAAAGCACCTCTCACAAAACTGCTTTGGGGGATTGTTCCTTGGTATGTAACTCCTCCAATGGTACAATTAGTTTTTGCTCTATTGCTTTATTCATTGCAAATTTTTGCTGCCTAGGTGGCCATTTTATTGAGCTTGCATGTCAAATTTATATGGTTCCAAGTAGTTCTAATGCATGATATAGGCTCTAGGCACTTGTAGGAGTAGTTGCTATCAATTTTGTTGAGTTTGGTTCACTCTTATTTGAAGTTACTAAAAAATTCAGAAATTTTTCAGAGGAAGAAATATGTTTAGGAAAATGTACCAAGGTGGTTCTTCAAGGAAGCAAGGACCCAGGCTTGCAATGCGTGATGCTGATGATGAACCACCAAGGGACGCTCCTGTGCGGGCTTATGAATGGCCTTCAGAGGACTTCATGGATAAAGCAGGAATCAAGGAAGAATTTAACGCATATATGCGTAACACTGATCTTGTGAGCTTCGAGGCAGATAAGTGACGTCAGTACCACTATCTCACTAGTTCCTTTGTGAGGAGGTTTGAATTTTCATCTTCACGCAATTCACAAACTGTCCTGTTTGATCTTTATGAAAATTCTTATACTATGGACTTAGAGGATTTTACCACTGCTTGCAAACTTCCACAATGGGGTAGTACTAGTGAGCCTCGCAAATCTGAGTTTAGAGATTTTCTTGCTAGTATAATTGTGGGTGAATCTAGAGACATAGCACAAGCTACCATAGGGAGCATTCATTTTCCTGCTATACATTATTTTGCTCTCTTCATAGGTAGGTGCATGAATGGTAAGGATGAAGCATGTCACATGTGTGTCCCTGACCTCAGTGTTCTCAGGAGTGCTGTGTTAGGAGATAAACATTATAATTTGGGAGCCATTATTGCACGTAGGTTGCATAATAATAGATTTAATGGAGATTTCTTTGGTGGAATTTATGCAACCCGTTTAGCTAATTTTCTTGGTGTAACCATACGTGAGGACGATATTGAGTTGCCTCCTGCTTATTTAGATTACGAGGCTATGGTTCGTCATCATTTTGTTGAGAGGAACAATCAGTTCCTCCAGTACCGACTAATCTGTGACAGACGACGCACCTATCACGTCGCTCTCCCTGCTTCTACCTTCTTTGACTTTCAGACAAAGGGGAGATATTTCATAACCAGGGAGGAGGCGAACGAGTACGAAAGGAGGGCTGAGATAGCTCGCCTCCAAGCTGCAGCCCACAATGCAATGACTGCCGCATCACAATACGACCCCAACTATAACTTTGGATATCTGACAGGCCAGCCGTGGCAATAGACCAACTTAGGCCAAAAGCCTAAGCTTGGGGGAGTACGTATTTCTCACCGACATTACATTTATGTTCACACACTCATTGCTAGTTGTCGGTGCTCATACTTTTTCACTATAATATCCATGCTGGTTTATTTTCCTTTTTATGCTTTCTTCTTGTGTGTTTGAAAAACCTTAAGAAAACCAAAAAAAATTAGTAGTAGCTTTTAGCTAGTTTACTTTCTTGCTTGTAGTAGTAGTAATTAAAAAGAAAACCCAAAAAGATTTATGTTCTTGTTTTGCTTGTTGTGAGCTTTCCCGTGTAAATAGTTTTATTCCTTTTCTTTTCTTTGGGGGTCGATGGGAGAAGACCATGATGAAAATGTTGAAGTGGCTCTTATATGCATTATTGTTGATTTAACCAAGAGCCCATATTACCTTTTCTTCTCCTATTTATTGCATGCTCGTAGATTCCAGCTTAGTCCAATGCACGTGCACTATTATTATTATTCACATCATTCGGTCATGCAAGTGAAAGGCAATTATGACGATATATGATGGACTGATTGAGATGAGAGAAGCTGGTATGAACTCGACCTCTCTTGTTTTTGTAAATATGATTAGTCAATTGTTCCTGATTCAGCCTATTATGAATAAACATGTTTGCAATCACAATTAGAGATTATAGTTGCTTATACCATGCTTAATTAGCTAGGAATTTATAGTGGTTTACCTTGCGTGCCAACATGTTATTAAAATGGTTGTGATGTGGTATGATAGGGTGGTATCCTCCTTTGAATGATTCGAGTGACTGGACTTGGCACATGTTCACACATGTACTTGAAACAAAATCAGCATAGCCTCCATGATATTTATGTTCATGGTGGATTATATCCTACTCATGCTTGCACTCAATGTTCATTAATTTTAATGCATGTTCATGACTGTTGTCGTTCTCTAGTTGGTCGCTTCCCAGTCTTTTGCTAGCCTTCACTTGTACTAAGCGGGAATACTGCTTGTGCATCCAATCCCTTAAACCCCAAAGTTATTCCATATGAGTCCACTATACCTTCCTATATGCGGTATCTACATGTCGTTCCAAGTAAATTTGTATGTGCCAAACTCTAAACCTTCAAATGAAATTCTGTTTTGTATGCTCGAATAGCTCATGTATCAACTAGGGCTATCTGTATCTTCCATGTTAGGCGGGTTATTCTCAAGAGGAGTGGACTCCGCTCCTCACTCACGGGAAAATGGCTGGTCACCGGGATGCCCAGTCCCATGCTTTATGCAAATCAAATCAAAATAATTGCAAACAAAACTCCCACGGGACTGTTGTTAGTTGGAGGCACTCGTTGTTTCGAGCAAGCCATGGATTGATGCTTGTTGGTGGAGGGGGAGTAAAAACTTTACCATTCTGTTTGGGAACCGCCTATAATGTGTATAGCACAGAAGATATCACCATCTCTTGGTTGTTATGTTGACAATGAAAGTATACCCCTCAAAATATTATTTACCTCTGCTTAAAAACCGAGCTCTGGTACCTCTACAAATCCCTACTTCCCTCTACGAAGGGCCTATCTATTTACTTTTATGTTGAGTCATCACCCTCTTATTAAAAAGCACCGCTGTCATTTGCATCCATTACTATTAATTTATACTGGGTATGACTATGACTGGATCTCTTTTACCATGAATTACAATGTCTAGTCAGTCCTTGATCTTTAAAGGTGTTCTGCATTTATGTTTTGCGGTCTCGGAAAGGGCTAGCGAGATACCATCTTGTTATATCATATCATGATTGTTTCGAGGAAGTGTTGTCATCTGAGATTTATTATTATTGCTCGCTAGTTGATTATGCCATTTATATGAGTAAACATGATACCTAAATGTTATTGTGAATATGGTTAGTTCATAATCTTTGCTGAAAACTTGAATGTTGGCTTTACATATTTACAACAACAAGAGCAAACATAGTCTGTAAAAGTTTTTCGTTATCACTTTCAGTTTATCAACTGAATTGCTTGAGGACAAGCAAAGGTTTAAGCTTGGGGGAGTTGATACATCTCCGTCGTATCTACTTTTCCAAACACTTTTGCCCATGTTTTGGAGTCTAACTTGCATGATTTGAATGGAACTAACCCGGACTGACGCTGTTTTCAGCAGAATTGCCATGGTGTTATTTATGTGCAGAAACAAAAGTTCTCGGAATGACCTGAAACTCCACGGAGATTATTTTTGGAAATAATAAAAAATACTGGCGGAAGAATCAAGGCCAGGGGGCCCACACCCTTTCCATGAGGGTGGGGGGTGCGCCCCCTGCCTCGTGGGCCCCCTGGAGCTCCACCGACCTCAACTCCAACTCCATATATTCGTGTTCGGGGAGAAAAAAATCAGAGAGAAAGATTCATCGCATTTTACGATACGGAGCCGCCGCCAAGCCCTAAACTCTCTCGGGAGGGCTGATGTGGAGTCCGTTTGGGGCTCCGGAGAGGGGAATCCGTCGCCATTGTCATCATCAACCATCCTCCATCACCAATTTCATGATGCTCACCGTCGTGTGTGAGTAATTCCATCATAGGTTTGGTGGACGGTGATGGGTTGGATGAGATTTATCATGTAATCGAGTTAGTTTTGTTAGGGTTTGATCCCTAGTATCCACTATGTTCTGAGATTGATGTTGCTATGACTTTGCTATGCTTAATGCTTGTCACTAGGGCCCGAGTGCCATGATTTCAGATATGAACCTATTATGTTTCCATGAATATATGAGAGTTCTTGATCCTATCTTGCAAGTCTATAGTCACCTACTATGTGTTATGATCCAGCAACCCCGAAGTGACAATAATCGGGACCACTCCCGGTGATGACCATAGTTTGAGGAGTTCATGTATTCACTATGTGTTAATGCTTTGGTCCGGTACTCTATTAAAAGGAGGCCTTAATATCCCTAAGTTTCCATTAGGACCCCGCTGCCACGGGAGGGTAGGACAAAAGATGTCATGCAAGTTCTTTTCCATAAGCACGTATGACTATATTCGGAATACATGCCTACATTACATTGATGAATTGGAGCTAGTTATGTGTCACCCTATGTTATGACTGTTACATGATGAACCGCATCCGGCATAATTCTCCATCACCAATCCAATGCCTACCAGCTTTTCACATATTGTTCTTTACTTATTACCTTTCCGTTGCTACTGTTACAATCACTACAAAACCCAAAAATATTACTTTTGTTGTTGTTACCGTTACTATCATACTACTTTGCTACTAATTACTTTGCTGCAGATACTAAGTTATCCAGGTACGGTTGAATTGACAACTCAACTGCTAATACTTGAGAATATTCTTTGGCTCCCCTTGTGTCGAATCAATAAATTTGGGTTGAATACTCTACCCTCAAAAATTGTTGCGATCTCCTATACTTATGGGTTATCAGCCAACCCTAGGGAAAGGAAATGGGGGTGGGCAAGTCCCTCCTTCCTTCCCCTGGCGCCTATACAAGGAACGGGGGCGAACAGGGCAGTTGCCCAAGTGGGATTCGGCCCCACTTAGGGCGCCCCTTGGCCTCTCCCCTCTCCCTCACACCTATATATATGAGGAGGGGGCGCCTAGCACACACCAGACATAATCTTAGCCGTGTGCGGCGCCCCCCTCCACAGTTTACACCCCGGTCATATTCTCACGTTGCTTAGGTGAAGCCCTGCGAGGATCACTTCACCATCACCGTCGCCACACCATCGTGCTGAAGGAACTCATCTACTACCTCGACACCTTGCTGGATCAAGAAGGCGAGGGGCGTCACCGAGCTGAACGTGTGCAGACCTCGGAGGTGCCGTACGTTTGGTACTCGATCGGTGGAGCGCGAAGAAAGTTCGACTACATCAACCACGTTGAGAAACGCTTTCTCTTACGGTCTACGAGGGTACGTAGACACACTCTCCCCCTCGTTGATATGCATCTCCATGGATAGATCATTGCGTGTGCGTAGAATTTTTTGTTTTCCATGCAATGTTTCCCAACAATATTAAGCTCTTATCTTTCTCTATGTAATATGCATTGAGTAGTAGCAATCATGGAAGACTATATGATGATTTAGTATGTGTATCTCTTACTTAGACTTTGTTGAATAATTTGAATTGCAATTGCTTGGTGACTGAGAACATATGTTGTTGAGTTTCAAGATAATTCATTGTTTTGAACCTTAACATGTGAATAGGTTGCTACTTTAACATGAGAAGTTTTATAAGAAAAAATTGTTGTTATGATGCTAGGAAAAGTGATTGAAATTGTCATTGATCAAACTTGTGCACTTTGCTAGCATTCACACTTCATAAATTATTTCTTTTATCATTTACCTACTCGAGGACGAGTAGGAATTAAGCTTGGGGATGTTGATATGTCTCCAACTTATCTATAATATGAAGTATTCATGCTGTTATATTATCATTCTTGGATGTTTTCCAATCATTTTATAGCAACTTTATATCATTTTTTGGGACTAACCAATTGACATAGTGCCCAGTGTCAGTTGCTGTTTTTTGCTTGTTTTATACATCGCAGAAAGTCAATACCAAACGGAGCCCAAACACAGCAAAACTTTTTGGAGATTTTTTATGGACCAGAACACCTAGGACGGGCCAGAGAAGTACCAGAGGGGTTCCCTGAGGGGGGCACAACCCACCTGGGCGCGCCCTGGTGGGTTGTGCCCACCTCGGTGGCCTCCTGCACCCCCTCTTCACCCTATAAATTGTCAAATATTCCAAAAACCCTCGGGGTAACCTAGATCAGAAGTTCCACCGCCGCAAGCCTCTTTAGCCATGAAAAACCAATCTAGACCTTGTTCCGGCACCTTGCCGGAGGGGGAAATCATCACCGGTGGCCATCTTCATCATCCCGTTGGCCACCATGATGAGGAGGGAGTAGTCCACCCTCGGGGCTGAGGGTTGTACCAGTAACTATGTGTTTAATATATCTCTCTCGTGTTCTTGAGATGTGACAATCTTGATGTATCAAAGGCTTTGTTAATATAGTTGGATCATATGGTGTTTCTCCCTCTCTATCTTGTTGTGATGAATTGAGTTTTCCCTTTGAGATTTCGTTTTATCGGATTGAATACTTTTATGGATTTGAGAGCACTTGATATATGTCTTGCATATGAATACTTGTGGCGACAAAGGGGTATTATATTGATTCACTTGAGATATGTTTTGTCACTCAACTCGCGGATTCCCGATGTGACATTGGGATAATCTATGCATAGGGGTTGATGCACGTTCTCGTCTTTTGTTTCTCAGGTAGAAATCTTGGGGCACTCTTTGCGGTTCGAGAATAGCTACAAACAATTTCTTCTTATGTTCTCCGCTAGATAAGAACTTTGGAGTGATTCTTCATTGCACGTTGAGGGATGGTTGTGTGATCCAATTATTGTCGGCGTCCTGGGAACGGGGGTCCCCAGACTTGCCTGCCTACGGCCCATGGCGTGGCTCCACCAGCGGCCCTGTACAGCCCATCTTCACCAGCAAACACTCAAGACCCTCGCGAGGGGCCAAGCCTCGCGAGGCGGATGACACAAGACCTCCTCGGGATGGCCTCACTAGGCTGGCTCGCGAGGAGTGGAGAGATCATGGCGAGGGATACCTCGCGAGGTTCCTATGACGCAGGCCATGACGACTGGAGCCAGGCGGGCGCCAGCGCGCACAGTGTCCTTGTTTCCTCTTTGGTGCTAAAGAGGAAAGCGCATGCGAGGAGTCCCGAGGCATCAGGCAAAGGTTTCCATATTGGTGCAACGAGACCCAGACTAGCAGGACGACGGGACGGAGGTCACCGTGGAGCCCAAGACGGTGTCACCACCAGAGCCTTTGGCAGGCGAAGACCACCTTTAGTCAGGATAACTTGTACTAGTTATCTCCCTTTGAATTTGGCCATTGTTGGATCCCTTCCCGCTCAATATTTGGGGAGAGGACCAGGGCCTCTATAAATAGGACTAGCCACCATCATAGAGGGGGACAGATCATTGAGATCATCCTCATCCACACAAGTTCACCAAGAACAAGAGCACCTCTCCTCAGGAGGCTGTTCTTCCCTTGTAACTGTTCATCCTCAGCTCAAGAGGCAATCCACCACACCACACTGGAGTAGGGTATTACACCACATCGGTAGACCGAACTAGTATAAACCCTTGTGTCTCTCGTTCTTCGGGTTCGTCGAGCTAGGCCTTGCAATTTGGCAAGAGCGATCTAGGGAGGGAGAGATCTTCGTGCGCACCCCAGTGTTCGAACCTCAAGGGTTTTGCCAGAACCCGAAATCGGATAATTATATTAGCATTGTTGAGAGATTGCACTAGCGAAAGTACGGACCCTAGGCCTCATTTTCAAGCATTGCAATATCGTTTGTGCTCATTTTTTTTACTTGCTACCTTGTTGTTTTTTTATTCTTACTATTACAAAAACCAATATCTACTATCATTACTACACTTTTATTACCATCTCTTCGCCGAACTAGTGCACCTATACAAATTAACATTGTATTTGGTGTGTTGGGGACACAAGAGACTCTTTGTTATTTGGTTGCAGGGTTGTTTGAGAGAGACTATCTTCATCCTACACCTCCCACAGATTGATAAACCATAGGTCATCCACTTGAGGGAAAATTGCTATTGTCCTACAAAACTCTGCGCTTGGAGGCCCAACACGTGTCTACAAGAATAAAGTTGCGTAGTAAACATCAATCATCACCAGTACAGGGGGCAGGCTTCTTCCGGTGATCTGCTTCACCTTTGAAATGGTTGGCTTTCTTTCTTAAGGCATGCTTGGTCGGAAGAAATCGACGATGTCCCAGGTACACATTCTTTTTGCATTTGTCCAAATATATACTTTCAGTCTCATCTAAACAGTGTGTGCATGCATGGTATCCCTTGTTTGTCTGTCCTGAAAGGTTACTAAGAGCAGGCCAATCGTTGATGGTTACAAAAAGAAACGCTCGTAGGTCGAATACCTGTTGTTTGTGCACATCCCACACACGTACACCTTTGATATCCCACAAATGTAAAAGTTCTCCAACTAATGGCCTTAAGTACACATCAATGTCGTTGCCGGGTTGCTTAGGGCCTTGGATGAGCAATGGCATCATAATGAACTTCCGCTTCATGCACAACCAAGGAGGAAGATTATAGATACATAGAGTCACGGGCCAGGTGCTATGATTGCTGGTCTACTCCCCAAAAAGATTAATGCCATGTGCACTTAAACCAAACCATATGTTCCTTGCATCATCTGCAAACTCCCGGCAATTTCTCTTGATTTTCTCCACGGCGACCCATCAACGGGTACTCTCAACTTTCGGTCTTTCTTACGGTCTTGTTTGTGCCATTGCAACAACTTGGCATGCTCTTTGTTTCTGAACAGACGTTTCAACCGTGGTATTACAGGATCATACCACATCACCTTAGCAGGAACCCTCTTCCTAGGGGCGCTCGCCCTCAATATCAATAGGGTCGTCTTGTCTGATCTTATACCGCAATGCACTTCATATCGGGTATGCGTTCAAATTCTCATACTCACCACGGTAGAGGACGCAATCATTAGGGTATGCATGTATCTTCTGCACCTCTAATTCTAGAGGGCATAAAATCTTATTTGCTTCGTACGTACTGTCAGGAAATCCGTTATCCTTTGAAAGCTTCTTCTTCATTATTTTCAGCAGCGAACCAAATCCCTTGTCAGATACACCATTGTCTGCCTTCCATTGCAGAAATTCCAGTGTGGTACCGAGCTTTGTGTTGTCATTTTCGCAATTTGGGCACGACCATTTTTTGTGATCCTCTAACATGCGATCAAACTTCAACTTCTCCCTTTCACTTTCGCATCCTCTCTGTGCATCAACAATGACCCGGCGAAGATCATCATCGAGCACATCTGGTGCCTCTTGATCTTCAGCTTCCCCCGTTGCAGTATCACCGTATTCAGTGAACATAGGATAGTTGCCATCATCCTCTTCTTCTTCATTGTCTTCCATCATAACCCCTCTTTCTCCGTGCTTGGTCCAAACATTGTAGTGTGGCATGAAACCCTTCTCAAGCAGGTGGGAGTGAAGGGTTTGCATGGAAGAGTGATCCTTCATATTCCCACAAACAATACATAGACAATACATAAAACCATTCCGCTTGTTTGCCGCAGCCACATCGAAAAAATTATGCAGGTCCATAATGTACTCGGAGGTGCGTCGGTCACCGTACATCCATTGCCGATTCATCTACGTGTATTATATAACTAAATATATCAAAAACCATTACAGAACATCATGAATAGAGAAATGACCAAATTAATACAAGTTCATCATCACATTAAAACCAAAGTACAGTAGTGATCAAATGTTATTACTGAAAAAATAAATACATAAAGTTCATACATAGTTACCATAGAACAACATAAAGCTCTCTAGAGCATCTAATTAAAAAATACATTGAAACTAACATACAACTATGTAAGACATTTAAATGCAACAACAAATGCGATCAAAATCGCAAGTAAGGTAATAATTGATCCAACAGTATAATGATACCAAGCCTCATTAACAATGTCATATTTTCTAATCTTTCTAATCTTGAATCGCATTGCATCCATCTGGATCTTGTGATTATCGACGACATCAGCAACATGCAACTCCATTTTCATCTTCTCCTTTTCAATTTTTTCCAATTTTTCTTTGAAATAATTGTTTTCTTTTTCAACTAAATTTAACCTCTCGACAAGAGGGTCGGTTGGAATTTCCGCTTCACATACCTCGTAGATAAAAACATATATGTCACGTTAGTCGGCATAATTGTCATAAACACTAAATGAAACAAATAATTATAAAAGATAATATACCACATCCAAATCATAGACCGGACAAGAGCCGACGGGGCGGATACCGAAACCATGGCACTATATAATAACAGACAATAATAAAAGTAAAAATATACAAGTAGTTATCTAAATCATACAAGTAAGTTTTTTTGTAAAAAAAATAAGATAAGAATAAGAGGCTCACCACGGTGGTGCCGGCGACGAGATCAGCGCGGGCGATCGACGGCGGTGAGGACGGGGACGGGGACAGGACGGCACCCTACACATTTGCAAACACTAAGAAATTAATTTAAGCTCAAATTATTTATCCCGTTGTTGATGAATCAATCGAAAAACCTCCCTAAAAAAACAAATAGAGAGCGACCTCCCTAAAAATAAAATAAAAAATTATCAGTAAGAGACCTGTGGCGTGTGAATTTCATCTCTTGACCATCCTCCAGCTAAGAGCAACTCTAGCAGACGCCGCAAAACGCCCCAGCCCGCAAAATAACCGCCAAATTGCGGGTCGGGGCCGAAAAATCTGCACGAGCAGACCCTGCAAAATGCCCCGGCCCGCAAAACATTTTGTGGGGCGCGGCAAATCTTCTCCCCCAACCACTATCTTCACGGGCTGGGAGGCCGGCCCGAGCTCAACCCCCATCCGGCGCGAGATTTGGCAGGAGGGACATTTCCGCGCCCCCTTTCCCGCTTCCCGCACCCTCCGCCACCATTGCCCCCCCCTCCGAAAGCTCCGGCTGCTCCTCCCTGGCCGTCCCTCGCCGCCATGGACGACCCCATGCTGCCCCCCCGTCACCGTCGAGGTCGCGCACGCCCCTTCCCCTCGGGCGGATCTCGTCGCCGGCCATGTAGGCCCCGCCGGTGTCGCCCAAGCACACGCCACGCCTGCCCGCAAGCGGCAGGGCAACGTGCTTGTGCAAGGCGGGAATCCGGCTGCCCCCGCCGCGATGGCCCGCTCTCCGGGCGCAATGCCGCTGTGCGATCCCGGCCGGCGGCGGAGAAGGCTGGCAAGGCCTCGGGCGCAAAGCGGAGGAAGGTTCCGACTTCAAGGAACAAATCTTCTTCAACCTCTCACTCCATCCCCCCGCAAGGAGGTGCTCCGGCGATGCTGTTCAACGGTGCCGCTCCCCCCGCGAGCAAGGTGTTCGACGAAATGGCCGGAAGGTATATCTCTTTGAACTTTGGTGATTCTCTTTCATTTTCGCCATTGTTTTTCGATAGGTCGTGACTTGTTATCGTTCGGTATAGCGGTGGTTCGAACAATGCAACAACCGAGTTCGTGAACTTGTTGGACACGAACGCGGTTGACATTGATCAAGCCCCCTTCGAACCTTTCGACTACAATGAAACAGAGTGCGGCGTGGATGATCATGGTTGTGCGGACGACTTGGCGGAGATCGAAGCGGAAGCGTTTGAGAATTCACAAGCAAAAGCTGGGAAAAGCCAAAGATCGAAGAACTACACCATCTTGGAAGATCAAGCTTTGATCAAAGCATGGAGTGCGGTGTCTCTTGATGCATTCACGGGTACTAATCAAATCGCCAAGAGATATTGGCAAAGGATCGAAAATCAATACTTCCGCATTATGAACAACTTCCCCAACAAGACTCCACGTACAATTCGGTCGCTTCAAGGTCGTTGGGAGATTATCAAGCCTATGTGCAGCCGTTGGGCAGCTTGCTTGGAGCAAGTACGCAATGCACCTCCAAGTGGCATCGTGGAGTCCGACTATGTGAGTTTGCTTTGCCTTTGTTCAAGTTGTGCATCATCATTATGTATCATGAAAAAAGATTGCAACATCTTGTTCGCATTGTGTAGGACAAGATTGCTCAACATAGATACACAGACATGGAAGCTTCGGAAGGCAGATTCTTCAAATTAGAGCATCTTTGGGAGTTGCTCCAAAAGTGCGACAAGTGGAAGTTGATCGACAACGAGTCCCCACCAAAGAGAGGCTCACTTACAAACATGGATGAAGATGAGGATGATGATGGCCCAAGAAATTTGAACAATCCCGATGGCAACAAGAAGACTAAAGAGAAGACAAAGAGAGAGCAAGAAGCATCGAGCTTGAGGGAGAAGATTGATGCCATGGTGCAATCAAACGAGTTAATGTTGTTGAAGCCGTTGGAGATCAAGAAAGAGTTGGCCGAAAAGAAGGCAAAAGAGAAGTAAGAAAAATGTCAAATGCTCAAGGAAGAGGGGCTGCGCAAAGCTACCATTGAGGAGAGAAAAGTACGCGCCTCTGAAAACAAATCGCTATCATTGTTGCTCGCCGAAGAGAACAAGATCATGTCAATGAACCGCAATGACATGGACGACGTCACCAAAACATGACATGATATGGCAAGGAGAGAGATCTTGAAGAGGAGAATGGTCGCCTCGGCCGGTCCGTCTGCCAGTTCCAGTGATGTTCTCTCTGCTCCATACGGTGGAAATGTGGATGATTTTGGTGCGGGAGTTGAAACAAGTGACGGAGGTGGTTACGGTGGCTACGGTGGCGCCGATGAACTTGAATATGGACTCCATGGCGCCGAGTGAAGATCGACCCCCAAGATGATGCCGGACATGGGCGCATACTTTTGTAACGCCCCGGATTCGATGCGCCAGGTGTCCGTCAGTTATTCGTCGTCTTTGCCATGACATTTGCTTGCGTGTTGCACTTTGCCATGTCATCATCTGCATTTCATACCATGTCATCATGTGCATTTCATTTTGCATACGTGTTCGTCTCATGCATCCGAGCTTTTTCCCCGTTGTCCGTTTTGCAATCCGGCACTCCTATGTCTCCCGGCGCCCCCTTTTACCTCTTTTCATGTGCGGGTGTTAAACGGTCTCGGAATGTACCGAGGTTTGTCAAGTGGCCTTGGTATAGCACCGGTAGACCGCCTGTCAAGTTTCGTGCCATTTGGAGGTCGTTTGACACTCCAACGGTTAACCGGGCAACCGTAAACCCCTCTTTCTCTTTGCAGCCCAACACCCTTTCAAAGTGGCCCAAAACCCACCTAACTCCCCTCCATGCTCTCGGTCGTTCGATCACGATCGCGTGGCCGAAAACCGCACCTCATTTGGACTCTCCTAGCTCCCTCTATCTATAAATAAGCCTCCCCCTTCGAAATCCCGGGTCTTCTTCCTCCCGAAACCCTAATTTTCCCTCCACCACATGGGACATGTCCGTCCGGCGGACGAAATTGTCGCCGCCCCGCAGCGGTGGCATCGTGCCACGTGTACGCCGCCGCCCCGCCAGGGGTCTGCTGGAGCCCACGAAGGGCCCACATGAGCGCACCGCCCCGTCTGCCCTCCCGGCCCGGCCCGCCTCCATCGCCAGCACACACACACCACCGCCCGCCCACAGCAACCTCGCCGGCGCCGCCGCCTCCGGCCGCCTCGCCGGAGTGCCCGGCGCCGCCGCCCGCCTGGCCTCCCGCCATGGGCCCGCCCGCCTCCGCCATCCTCACGGCCTGACCTCGCCGCGCCGCCCATGGTCAGCCCGCCCGGTGCCCCTCGCCGCCTCCCGGCCGAGCTCCCTCGCCCGGCGCGCCATGGCCATTTCCTCCCTCCCCGGCCACAGAGTTCTCACGGCCTCCTCCGGCCAGATCCGGCCGGCGCCGCCTGGATCCGGCGACCCGACCCCTCCGACGAGCTTCTCCGCCGCCCGAGCCCGTTAGCCGTTCTTCTCCTCGTCTCCGGCGATCCTCGCTTTCAAGCAAGGTTGACTTTCCCCGAAATCCACCAAGTCCCTAAGTATCTGCTAACATTTTCATGCCAATTTCATCATGCCATAACTCTGCATCCGTAGTCCGTTTAGTGCGTGTAATATGTCAAATTGTTCGCCTCGATGAGTAGATCATTTCATCTCATTGCATCATTTACATTTGAGCTCATCTTGGTGCCCAAATGCTGTTAGAAGAGTGCTATGTGATGTTAGTTTCGCTTCTTAATGTAACATGCACTTTTGTCATTTTTGCCATGATTGATGTGTGCACCCTATGAACTTGAGTCCTACATGTGTTTTGTAATATGCCATGCCATATTTACAGGGGTGTATGCCATGTATTTTTGTGATCTCTTTGGTGACTAGCACAAGCATGCAAACTAGGCTTCTTGATGTTGCTGATTTCAGCCCTGTTCTGCTGATATTTTCATGCCATGTTAACTTGATGCTACAGAGAGTTCCATGCTTATTTTGAGATACTACAGTAAGGATGTTTTGTTATAAATGTCATGCTCTATACATCCATGCCCTTGTTTGCAATTATGGAGTGCCATAGCTTGAGTCAATCGAGCTCTACTTTTGCTATAAAATGTTTCCTGACAGGTTGTTTACATGTTATTCAATTTTGCCAAGGTTGTTGTAGTTGATTCGTGTATGCTATGATGTTGTTCTTGCCATGTATAGCTTCTATGCCATGTCTTCTTACTGTTGGTTGCCTTGCCATGCCATGTATTGCTCTGTGGTGAGTGGTTCAAGCTCACCAACATGTCTACTTATTGTTGTTCCTGCCATGTATGAATCTGTAATATAACTTGCCATGTTTACATGGGTGCCATCATATCTTCTGGTCCTTTTTGGCTTATGGTCAGTAAAGGACATTTGTTCTATGCATTTAGTAGATTCATGCCATGCCTTTGTTTGCCATGATAAGTTCCTGTAACATGTTGTTTCATAGCTCTAAACATTGCAACCTGATGTTATTTCTGCCAATGCATGAAACTGTTATTATTTGCAATCTTGCCATGTGTGTTTGAGCATGTTCTAGTGATTTATGGAGATAGCTCAGTGTTCATGTTTTGTCATGCTTTACCTGTACATCATGCCCATGCCTTTTGTTTTCTTGTTGAGATTCTGTAGCATATTGTTTTGATGCTTGCAATATGCCTAGTTGCTGTTTTGGACAGTTTGTTGTCATAACTTGTATAGGGTGTATGTGGTGAACCGTTGCTCCGTTTTGAGTGTGCTCTATATGAAACTTGCTTGATTTTGCATGTAGCTTCATATTATCATGTTGCATCCTTGTTTTGAGGTGTTTGCTTGATGTTTGTATGCATTTTGCATCAATGCCAAGTTTATCTTGTTTTGCTCATATCTTCTAGGCCGTAGCTCCGAATCTAATGAACTTTATATGTAACTTGACTAGAATTTCGTGTAGATCATCGTGGTGCATCTTAACTTGCTGTTTAACAACTTGAACATAAGGTTTATTCAGATCTGGACAAATTTCGAAATTTGCATATGAGGACTTACCGGAATTGTTATATGTTGTTCCCGGCCTCATTTAAACTTGCCTTGATGTGTTGTTCTTGTTTGCATCATCCCTTGCCACGAGTAGCTTCATGTAGTCTTGTCATGCATCATGCTTGTTGTGCATCATATCTTGTTCATGTGTGGGGTGTTTACCTATGTTGTGTGCTTCTTCTTGTTAGTTCATGTTTCGTCGCGATCGTGAGGATTCGTTCGTCTACGCTTGGTTCGGCTTCATCCGTTCATCTTCTTCATGGACTCGTTCTTCTTCCTTGCGGGATTTCAGGCAAGATGACCGCTACCCTGGATCTCACTACTATCATTGCTATGCTAGTTGCTTCGTTCTATCGCTATGCTGCGCTACCTATTACCTGTTTATCAAGCCATCCCAAATTGCCATGAACCTCTAACCATTGTCACCCTTCCTAGCAAACCGTTGTTTGGCTATGTTACCGCTTTGCTCAGCCCCTCTTATAGCGTTGTTAGTTGCGGTGAAGATGAAGTTTGTTCCTTGTTGAACATGGAGATGTTGTTCCTTGTTGGAACATGTTTACTTGTTGGGATATCACAATATATCTTATTTAAATTAATGCATCTATATACTTGGTAAAGGGTGGAAGGCTCGGCCTTATGCCTAGTGTTTTGTTCCACTCTTGCCGCCCTAGTTTCCGCTATATCGGTATTATGTTCCCGGATTTTGCGTCCCTAACGCGGTCGGGTGATTTATGGGACCCCTTGACAGTTCGCTTTGAATAAGACTTTTCCAAAGAAGGCCCAACATTGGTTTTACATTTGCCTCACCTAGCCTTTTTTCCCTTGGGAGTCGCGCATCCCGAGGGTCATCTTTATTTACCCCCGGGCCAATGCTTGTCTAAGTGTTGGTCCAAACTAGAGCCACTTGCGGTGCCGCCCGAGGCAACTTGGGGTATCATCGGTTGCGTCGTAGTGTTCATCCGGTCGTGGCTCGAGATTTAGATACGTCGACTCCTATCGGGATTTGTCGGCACATCGGGCGGCTTTGCTGGTCTTGTTTTATTGTTTGTCGAAATGTCTTGTAGCCGGATTCCGAGACTGATCGGGTCTTCCGGGAGAAGGAATATCCTTCGCTTATCGCGAGAGCTGATCATGGGCTAAGTTGGGACACCCTGCAGGTATAAACTTTCGAGAGCCGTGCCCGCGTTATGTGATGATGGGAATTTGTTAATATCCGGTTGTAGAAAACCCGGTTGATCTTAATTAAAATACACCAACCGTATGCGTAACGTGAGCGTCTCTTTTCGGGGTTGATCGAGAGGAGAACACGGTTTCTGGGTTATGTTTGACGTAAGTAGGAGTTCAGGATCACTTCTTAATCATTATTAGTTGACGACCGTTCCTTTGTTTCTCTTCTCGCTCTCATTTGCGTATGTTAGCCACCATATATGCTTAGTCGCTGCTGCAACCTCACCACTTTACCCCTTCCTTTCCCTTGAGCTTTGCTAGTCTTGATACCCATGGTAATGGGATTGCTGAGTCCTCGTGGCTCACAGATTACTACACCACCAGTTGCAGGTACAGGTTGCGATGATCTTGACGTGAGAGCGATGCTTGCTTGCGTTGAGTTCTTCTTCTGCTTCTTCGATCAGGGGATAGGTTCCAGGTCGGCAGCCTGGGCTAGCAGGGTGGATGTCGTTTGATCTTCTGTTTATGTTTCATCCGTAGTCGGATGTTGATCTTGTATATGATGTTGATGTATTCTTGTGGCATTTGTGCCTTATGTATGTATCCCCTCTATTATGTAATGTTGATGTAATGATATCCACCTTGCAAAAGCGTTTCAATATGCGGGTCTATCATTGGTGGGACCTTCGAGTTCCTTTTGGATAGGGTCGCATATTGGGCGTGAAAAGTTGGTATCAGAGCCTCGACCGACCCTAGGAGCCCCCTTGATTGATCGTGTAGTTTGGCCGAAGTTGAGTCTAGAATAAAACTTTTCGGAGTCTAGTTATATCGGAGAGTAGGAATTCTTTTTACTCCTCAGCCCCTTCGTCGCTCTGGTGAGGAATCTTGACGTAGGTGTTTTGAATTACTCCTCTTCCCCTTCAATTTTTTTTCTTTAGGTTCACGCAGTTGGCTTTCCGATCGTTGGCCCTCAGCTCTTTTATCCGGTGCTTTTCTCATCAAGGTGATTCGACCCTCTCCATTGTTGCAAGTTCAATCCTCAGTTGTCTTATTTTCCCGCCCGCCCACCCTTTTTCCTTCTCGGAACCGGAGTCCGTAATTGAGCATCCTTCTACTCGTGCGAACTCTTTGCTTTCTTTCCTCAATGATTTCAACCGTTGTTGTTTCTTCAAGAGATTCGTCGGTTTCCCCTTCCAAGTTGTCTTTGTTTTCCCGCCCTCCCACCCTATTATTCCCGGAGTTCGAGTTTCTTCCGACCATCAATTTCGTTCGTGCGGAGTATCTTCAGTCTTTTCTCAATTATTTCAACCGGTGAATTCTCGTCTCGTTCGTCATTCTTCATCCCTTTCTTTTTCCGGTGCACTCAAATCAAGTTTTTTTCGGGTTAATCATATTATTTTCCTTCGAAGTGTTCTCTTTGCCCGTTCGCCTCTCGCCAGTTTATCCTTCCGGAGTGTTCAACACATCTCAGGAGATTCGTCTGTGTTCCAATTAATTCGAGGTTGTCACCTCATTCAAATCTTTCAATTGTTCCGGTGCATCACCTATCTCTTCAACAATCCTTTCCAACGGTGTTTTCTTTTCAGTGGGCCCTAACCCATAGGTCTTTTCCCAGGATCTTACCTGACTCTTCTAATTCCCCCGGAGTTATTTCTCAATTCTTTTCAAGTGTGACGTAAGTATGAATTTCATCAGTCATATGCTTTTTCCAAGATCGATTTCAAATCATTTTCATTGTTGGCTCAACGTATTTGTTTTTCATTCTCCCGGAGCGTCTCAACAATTCTGCATGGTGGTTCTCGTCGTCTTTCTCAACATTTGAAGACCGTCGTAGATTTTTCTCTTAAATCTTGTTCGTTCTCCCGGAGATTCGCGGTGCTAGCTCGATGTTATCCTATCTAGTTGTTTCCAGTTGTGCAATTCTTTTCATCCATCCGGAGTATGTCAGGAGTTACTTTCCGTCTCAATCATCCGGAGGTCATCTTTCCGGAAGATTTATTCGTTCTAAGTTTTCAGCTTCGTTCATCTCAATATTCTTCCGGTGCTTCGTTCAAGCATTCGTCAATTAGTTCGCGATCTCTTCGTTCTCTTGTCTCTAATTTTCCCTCAAGTATCTTCGTGGTTTCTAATTCTTTCCGGCGATTCGTTCTCTTCTCTTTGTTCATTTCCGAATTCTTACGGTGGTTCATTCAAGATTCTTTTTCCTTGATTATCATTTTAATCCATTCATTCTTTTCAATCCTACCGGTGGTTCATGAAGACCTTCTCAAGGTGGCGCTAAGTCACTTCTTAATCCTTTTCAAGAAGAATAAGTAGTATGCAAAATCCATTGATTGTCATCAATTTAATTTGATGAAGGTTAAGCATACAATAAATCTTATTCTTATTTCATCCAAGTGAGTAATCCTTCCCTTCGAAGTTTGTTCTTGATGAATAAATTCTAGCTCGAAGTGTTTTCATCTTTTCTTTTCCGGAGTTCAATTATTTCCTCAGCCATTTCGTCGGAACCTCCATCTAAATCATCGCAATGCTCATCTTATTCCTTCATCCTTCATTTCTATTTCATCATCCTTTTGTTACCAGAGTTCTTCACGGTGGCTCGTCATGATTTAATTGATTCTTCAAGTGTTATTCAAGATTCTTTTGGAGGAATTCAAGTATCTTTTCTTCTTGCGTCTCGAAGTGCATTTAATTCTCCGTATTCATTTGAAGTGGAGTTTTGCATTTCTTCGTTCTCCTCAGCTATTTAATCTTTTTTGTTTGTGGGAGGTTATCACCTCATAATTTTTGAGAGGTTATCCTTAAGTCCACAACAATCTTATTCTTTTCGTTGGTGATTTTCTCAACAACTCCGTTCAATCCTTCCTTCTAAGTTCTTTTCATTCAATTCTTTCAATTCTTCCGGAGGCTTTGTGTTGTTCCTCTCGTCAACTATCGTTCCATTTTGTCAAACTCAGTTCCAACTCCTTCCATGTTCAACTGGAGTGCTACCTAAATCCTTTCAGTCTTATTGGTTTCTTTTCTCATTCTAACCACTCCGGTTAGAACGAGCGCTTTCATAGTCTATCTGATTCCGTGAGCTTTCGATTCTCCTCATTCTTGTCGTCCCTCTCTTCTTCTCGAGTGCTCTCGATTCTTTGCTTGTTCTCTTGAGTTCTTGTTTTCTCCTCATCCTTTTTCCCTTCCGTCTCGGTCCTAAGATCTCGGGACGAGATCTCTTGTTAGTGGAGGAGTGTTGTAACGCCCCGGATTCGATGCGCCAGGTGTCCGTCAGTTATTCGTCGTCATTGCCATGTCATTTGCTTGCGTGTTGCACTTTGCCATGTCATCATCTGCATTTCATACCATGTCATCATGTGCATTTCATTTTGCATACGTGTTCGTCTAATGCATCCGAGCTTTTTCCCCGTTGTCCGTTTTGCAATCTGGCACTCCTATGTCTCCCGGCGCCCCCTTTTACCTCTTTTCATGTGCGGGTGTTAAACGGTCTCGGAATGGACCGAGGTTTGTCAAGTGGCCTTGGTATAGCACCGGTAGACCGCCTGTCAAGTTTCGTGCCATTTGGAGGTCGTTTGATACTCCAACGGTTAACCGGGCAACCGTAAACCCCTCTTTCTCTTTGCATCCCAACACCCTTTCAAAGTGGCCCAAAACCCATCTAACTCCCCTCCATGCTCTCGGTCGTTCGATCATGATCGCGTGGCCGAAAACCGCACCTCATTTGGACTCTCCTAGCTCCCTCTATCTATAAATAAGCCTCCCCCTTCGAAATCCCGGGTCTTCTTCCTCCCGAAACCCTAATTTTCCCCTCCGCGCCACGCCGGACATGTCCGGTCCGGCCGGACGAAATCGCCGCCGCCCCCGCAGCCAGTGGCATCGCGCCACGTGGCACGCCGCCACCACCGCCGCCGGTTCCCATGGAGCCCACGAAGGCCCATGCAGCCAGCACAGACCACGCCGCTGCCTCCCCCCCCTGCCGGCCCACCGCCTGGCCTGTTTCACGCCACCGGCCGGCAGCGCACCTCAAGGCGCCCGCCGCCTCGGCCGCCTCGCCGGAGTGCCCAGCGCCGCCGCCCGGCTCCTCCGCCATGGGCCGCGCCCGCCTCGCCATCCCCGGCTGCCCGACCTCCGCGCCGCCCATGGTCGGCCGCCCAGCGCCCTCGCCGCCTCCCCGGCGAGCTCCCTCGCCCGGCGCCATGGTCAACGCCCAGCGCCTCCCGCCCGGCCACCAGAAGTCTCCACGCCGCCTCCTCCGGCCAGATCCGGGCCGGCGCCGCCCGGATTCGGCGACCCCGACCCCTCCGACGAGCTTCTCCGGCCGCCCCGAGCCCCGTTGGCCGTTCTTCTCCTCGTCTCCGGCGATCCTCGTTTTCCGCGCAAAGGTTGACTTTCCCCCGAAATCCACCAAGTCCCGATTATCTGCTAACATTTTCATGCCAATTTCATCATGCCATAACTCTACATCCGTAGCTCCGTTTCGTGCGTGTAATATGTCAAATTGTTCGCCTCGATGAGTAGATCATTTCATCTCATTGCATCATTTACATTTGAGCTCATCTTGGTGCCCGAAATGCTGTTAGAAGAGTGCTATGTGATGTTAGTTTCTGTTTCTTAACAGAACATGCACTTTTGTCATTTTTGCCATGATTGATGTGTGCACCCTATGAACTTGAGTCCTACATGTGTTTTGTAATATGCCATGCCATCTTTACAGGGGTGTATGCCATGTATTTTTGTGATCTCTTTGGTGACTAGCACAAGCATGCAAACTAGGCTTCTTGATGTTGCTGATTTCAGCCCTGTTCTGCTGATATTTTCATGCCATGTTAACTTGATGCTACAGAGAGTTCCATGCTTATTTTGAGATACTTCAGTAAGGATGTTTTGTTATAAATGTCATGCTCTATACATCCATGCCCTTGTTTGCAATTATGGAGTGCCATAGCTTGAGTCAATCGAGCTCTACTTTTGCTATAAAATGTTTCTGACAGGGTTGTTTACATGTTATTCAATTTTGCCAAGGTTGTTGTAGTTGATCCGTGTATGCTATGATGTTGTTCTTGCCATGTATAGCTTCTATGCCATGTCTTCTTACTGTTGGTTGCCTTGCCATGCCATGTATTGCTCTGTGGTGAGTGGTTCAAGCTCACCAACATGTCTACTTATTGTTGTTCCTGCCATGTATGAATCTGTAATATAACTTGCCATGTTTACATGGGTGCCATCATATCTTCTGGTCCTTTTTGGCTTATGGTCAGTAAAGGACATTTGTTCTATGCATTTAGTAGATTCATGCCATGCCTTTGTTTGCCATGATAAGTTCCTGTAACATGTTGTTTCATAGCTCTAAACATTGCAACTTTGATGTTATTTCGCCAATGCCCAAATCATATTATTTGCAATCTTGCCATGTGTGTTTGAGCATGTTCTAGTGATTTATGGAGATAGCTCAGTGTTCATGTTTTGTCATGCTTTACCTGTACATCATGCCCATGCCTTTTGTTTTCTTGTTGAGATTCTGTAGCATATTGTTTTGATGCTTGCAATATGCCTAGTTGCTGTTTTGGACAGCTTTGTTGTCATAACTTGTATAGGGTGTATGTGGTGAACCGTTGCTCCGTTTTGAGTGTGCTCTATATGAAACTTGCTTGATTTTGCATGTAGCTTCATATTATCATGTTGCATCCTTGTTTTGAGGTGTTTGCTTGATGTTTGTATGCATTTTGCATCAATGCCAAGTTTATCTTGTTTTGCTCATATCTTCTAGGCCGTAGCTCCGAATCTAATGAACTTTATATGTAACTTGACTAGAATTTCGTGTAGATCATCGTGGTGCATCTTAAATTGCTGTTTAACAACTTGAACATAAGGTTTATTCAGATCTGGACCAATTTCGAAATTTGCATATGAGGACTTACCGGAATTGTTATATGTTGTTCCCGGCCTCATTTAAACTTGCCTTGATGTGTTGTTCTTGTTTGCATCATCCCTTGCCATGAGTAGCTTCATGTAGTCTTGTCATGCATCATGCTTGTAGTGCATCATATCTTGTTCATGTGTGGGGTGTTTACCTATGTTGTGTGCTTCTTCTTGTTAGTTCCTGTTTCGTTGCGATCGTGAGGATTCGTTCGTCTATGCTTGGTTCGGCTTCATCGGTTCATCTTCTTCATGGACTCGTTCTTCTTCCTTGCGGGATTTCAGGCAAGATGACCGCTACCCTGGATCTCACTACTATCATTGCTATGCTAGTTGCTTCGTTCTATCGCTATGCTGCGCTACCTATTACCTGTTTATCAAGCCATCCCAAATTGCCATGAACCTCTAACCATTGTCACCCTTCCTAGCAAACCGTTGTTTGGCTATGTTACCGCTTTGCTCAGCCCCTCTTATAGCGTTGTTAGTTGCAGGTGAAGATGAAGTTTGTTCCTTGTTGGAACACGGAGATGTTGTTCCTTGTTGGAACATGTTTACTTGTTGGGATATCACAATATATCTTATTTAAATTAATGCATCTATATACTTGGTAAAGGGTGGAAGGCTCGGCCTTATGCCCAGTGTTTTGTTCCACTCTTGCCGCCCTAGTTTCCGTCATATCGGTATTATGTTCCCGGATTTTGCGTCCCTAACGCGGTCGGGTGATTTATGGGACCCCTTGACAGTTCGCTTTGAATAAGACTTTTCCAAAGAAGGCCCAACATTGGTTTTACATTTGCCTCACCTAGCTTTTTTTCCTTGGGAGTCACGCATCCCGAGGGTCATCTTTATTTACCCCCGGCCAATGCTTGTCTAAGTGTTGGTCCAAACTAGAGCCACTTATGGTGCCGCCGAGGCAACTTGGGGTATCGTCGGTTGCCGTCGTAGTGTTCATCCGGTCGTGGCTCGAGATTTAGATACGTCGACTCCTATCGGGATTTGTCGGCACATCGGGCGGCTTTGCTGGTCTTGTTTTATTGTTTGTCGAAATGTCTTGTAGCCGGATTCCGAGACTGATCGGGTCTTCCGGGAGAAGGAATATCCTTCGTTGATCGCGAGAGCTTATCATGGGCTAAGTTGGGACACCCTGCGCAGGTATAAACTTTCGAGAGCCGTGCCGCGGTTATGTGACGGATGGGAATTTGTTAATATCCGTTGTAGAAAACCCGAAGTTGATCTTAATTAAAATACACCAACCGTAGCGTGAATGTGAGCGTCTCTTTTCGGGTTGATCGAGAGGAGAACACGGTTTCGGGTTATGTTTGACGTAAGTAGGAGTTCGTGATCACTTCTTAATCATTATTAGTTGACGACCGCCTTTGTTTCTCTTCTCGCCTCATTTGCGTATGTTAGCCACCATATATGCTTAGTCGCTGCTGCAACCTCACCACTTTACCCCTTCCTTTCCCTTGAGCTTTGCTAGTCTTGATACCCATGGTAATGGGATTGCCGAGTCCTCGTGGCTCACAGATTACTACACCACCAGATTGCGTGTACAGGTTGCGATGATCTTGACGCGAGAGCGATGCTTGCTTGCGTTGAGTTCTTCTTCCGCTTCTTCGATCGGGGATAGGTTCCAGTCGGCAGCTGGGCTAGCAGGTGGTGGATGTCGTTTGAGCTTCGTTTATGTTTCATCCGTAGTCGGATGTTGATCTTGTATATGATGTTGATGTATTCTTGTGGTATTTGTGCCTTATGTATGTATCCCCTCTATTATGTAATGTTGATGTAATGATATCCACCTTGCAAAAGCGTTTCAATATGCGGGTCTATCCTTGGTGGGACCTTCGAGTTCATTTTGGATAGGGTCGCATATTGGGCGTGACAACTTTGCATGCCCTCTTTTGCGTAATGAACTTCGCTTTTATTCACGCGCAAACTGTTTATGTCATTTTAATTTGAACTTGTTTGTGAAGCCCTATAACAAATTTCAGATTTACGCTTTTTCCGCTTATGCGTCGTTCTTGTTGTTCGAAAGCAAAACCCAAAGATAGTCGACCCGTAAAAAGCATATTCCGTGAATATACTTTTTTACAGATTCATTTGAGGGGTCTGCATCTATGCTAGCCCTCGCCGGTCCATAAAAACGATTTTGCGCGAACTGCAAACGCATTTTGCAGGCCGGCGTTTTGTGGGTGCGCTAGAGTTGCTCTAAACCGGCCATCGATCCGCGCCGCTCCAGCAGGAAGTCGTCTACCTCCGCGCCCGTGTACGTTCTCGCCACGTCATCAATCCGTGCCCAAACGTATCGGGTCCGTCCGTCGCAAGCATCACCGAACGGCTGGAGCCACTCCACGCCATCGATCCGAGGCACCAGCCTCTCCGCCAACCGCAGCCCAACCTCCTTCCTCCTCCCCGCTTCCTACATAACCCCTCGCCGCGCCCTCCGTCTCCGCACATCACACCCTCCGCAGCCCCGCTCACATCCCACCCAAACCCCACCTCCCCACACGCTCGAACCAGCATCATCCGCACTCATGGCACCCAAGGCAGCCGAGAAGAAGCCGGTGGCGGCAGAGAAGACGCCGGCGGGGAAGAAGCCCAAGGCGGAGAAGCGGGCGCCGGCGTCCAAGGAGGCCGGCGGCGAGGGCAAGACGAGGGGCAGGAAGAAGGGCAGCAAGGCCAAGAAGGGCGTGGAGACGTACAAGATCTACATCTTCAAGGTGCTGAAGCAGGTGCACCCGGACATCGGCATCTCCTCCAAGGCCATGTCCATCATGAACTCCTTCATCAACGACATCTTCGAGAAGCTCGCCGGGGAGTCCGCCAAGCTGGCCCGCTACAACAAGAAGCCCACCATCACGTCCCGGGAGATCCAGACCTCCGTCCGCCTCGTCCTCCCCGGCGAGCTCGCCAAGCACGCCGTCTCCGAGGGCACCAAGGCCGTCACCAAGTTCACCTCATCCTAGGCGGCATTCTGTATGTAGTTAGCAGAACGATGTTACAACCTTTGTAAGAATTGTGCTGCTTGTGGGTCTGAAGAAATAGTGATGTCGTTTGAATCAATGTTCACGTTTACCGGCGTGTTGCTTCAGACTCGTCTTGCTTTGAGCATGTTTATTACAGTCGGTCCCATTTGGAAGGTTGTTCTGTGCATCTTGCTTGTCCGTGGAACCTGACTGTCTTTTTTCTGTTTTTTGTTTGCTGTGATAGTTTTAAAGTCTGCAGATAGAAACCTCTAATTTAAATTCTGTACACTATTTAAAGTTTGAAATTCTGTAGTTAAATTCTTGAATTTTGCACTTGTTTACATGCTGTTATTTTTTCTCTTTCGGTGCCATGCAGGTTTTTGCTTTCAAACTGAAGTTGGTGAGTTTTGTGAACCTTTGACGGAACATTCCAAGTTTTTTCCTCAGTGGACTTGTCATCCATACGGCAAGAAGCCAAGAACAGCTTGCCAGCTCTGAAAGGCAGAATGGCGTAAGCATTTGATTTAACTTGTTGAGGTAAATCAGAGGCAGTGCACCCATTTGTTTTAGAGTCAAGGATTGCCAGATGCAACCATCATTTTATTAGGATGACACACGGCCGGAAAGTTTGCTGCTGCTGCTATTGAGTACTGAGACACCTGAGTTTATTTTCTCTATATATGTTTACATGTTTAGGAATTTCATCAACACAAACTTGCGAAAACACTCAGGTATAGCAACATATTCCTATACAGAACTTTTTGGCAAAGCTTGCCACCGAAGACGAGCATCTTCGTGGGAATCATTGGTACAAGTACAGATACAGTTTGATGTTCCTGGTCACTTTTCCAGCAAGATCTTGCAAGAGAGCCCGCTATTTGGACCCTTCTGGTTCAGGATCATGAGACCCGAACTACAAACATAATATCTTTTCTCGACAATGGAACGACAACCCATCACCAGTTTACTGACTTGGCAAATTGGCAATCCATCAAAAACTGCAGCCTGAAACATGTCTTTGCGCATCATTTGCTTAGCTAGGTAGATTCTGTAAGGCATCCAAGCTTGTGCCTATTCTTTCTTCTATCCGCGCAAGTCTCCTCTCAAGTTTTACCACACAAGCATAAATTGTTAAACACGTTATTCAGGTACAGGAGATCGACATCTATAAATTGTTAAACACGTTATTCAGGTACAGGAGATCGACATCTACAGGAGATATTCATGGACGTTAGATTGATAGATGGTTAGGCGCAGATATATTCTGTTGTAACTAGCTAGTCCCTTATCTCTTGTATTCCTTTCTTTCCAAGTTGTAATCTCCATGTAATCTTCAACCAACTCCTGTACGCGTTGTCAGGTTCGCACCCTGCCTATATAACACGCAACACGTCGCCCTAGATCGGGTAAGACGTTTCCAGCTATCGCACATGGTATTCAGAGCCATCCTTTTCCCATCTAAGCTTTCGCAACTCCATCTAGCCTTAGCCATGTCTTCCTCCACCAGCGCCTTCCAACCTATCCTCAATGGTCAGGTCACCGAGAAGTTGACGCGCACAACTATGTGCTATGGCGCACGCAGGTCATCCCTCAGCTCATGGCGCCGGGTCTTGGCTTTGTCGACGGCACCAGCGAACCGCGAAGCTCCTCGTCACCACCAAGGAAGGCAAGGAGACTTCATCGCCCAACCCTCTCCACCCAATCTGGTCGGGGAGGATCAGCAGGTCCTCGGCTACTTGCTGAACAATCGACGAGGAAGTCTCGCTCACGGTGACCACGGTCACCACCTCGGCGCGCTCGACGACGCCGCGGGATGTTCTCGCCCCAATCCGCCACCGCATCAACAACATCCGGACGTCCCTCATCAACGCCCACAAAGGCAACCTCTCCGTCGCCTCCTACTTCGCCACTATGCGGGCTACGCCGATGAGCTAGCTGCTGCAGTAAGGCGATCCCGACGATTTAACTCGCCTCCTACATCATCCATGGGCTCGACGCCGACTACCAGCCCCGGTCTCCGCTTTGACGCTGTGTGACCCTGTAAATCTCGATGAGCTCTTCGCCATGTCACAAACTTTGATCAGCGAATGGTGCGATTCAAAACTCCGGCGGCGGCTTCAAGTCGTCTCGCCAACGTAGCTACTCGCGGCGGGCGGTGGTTTCGATCGCGGGCTCCTCACGCGGCAAGGGCCGGTCTGGTGGCGGAAACGGTGGCGGCGCGCCGTCACCTCGCTCTGGTGGACGGGGACGTCGTGGACGTGGTGGCAACAACGGTGGCAGAAACCGCTCCGACTCCCCCCGGTGCCAAATCTGCGGCAAACCCGGACACACAGCAAAGGACTGCTGGTACCGGTATGACGAGGACGACTACGACTCCCAAGATGACGAGAAGGTTGCCGCGGCTGCTGATGGTTCCTATGGTGTCGACACAAACTGGTACGTCGACAGCGGGGCCACCAACCACATCACCAACGAGCTTGAGAAAGTCACCATGAAGGAAAAATACCGCGGCAAGGATCAAATCCACACCGCCAGCGGAGAAGGTATGAGTATACGCCATCTTGGTCATTCAATATTTCGTACTTCGTCGAAAAATTTATCTTAGAAAAATTCTACATGTTCCTAGTGCCAACAAAAGTCTTCTCTCTGTTCATAGAATTGCCATTGATAATCATGTCTTTCTCGAAGTTTCACCTTTACTTCTTTTGATTAAGGATCAGCAACGAAGAAAATCCTTTATCGAGGTAGATGTGTTGGCGGCCTCTATCCGTTGATTCCGGAGTTTAGAAGATCAAATAAACAAGCTTGTGGAGCTATCAAGCTTTCGTCCACACGATGGCACGACCGCTTAGGACATGCTTCTTTTTCATTAGTAGAAAGATTGCTTAAGAAAAATAAGCTCCCGCTTGTTGGTGAGCGTTCTCATGAAACAATTTGTGACTCCTGCCAAAGAGCCAAAAGTCATCAGTTACCTTACCCAGCTTCTATCGGTGTTTCTACCAAACCATTACAATTGATTTTCTCTCGATGTTTGGGGTCCTGCCCTAGTTCTGTTGGTAGACACACATATTATGTTAGTTTCATCGATGACTACAGTAAATTTTCTTGGATCTATCTTTTAAAGAAAAGATCCGATGTGTTTCAAGTTTTCAAAAACTTCCAAGCCCTCGTTGAACGAAAATTTGATAGTAAAATCATTGCAGTCCAGTCTGACCGGGAGAATACTGAAAATTAAATTCCTTCTTCCAAACGCTTGGTGTTTCACATCATGTGTCATGCCCTCATGCTCACCAAAAAATGGGTCGGCTGAACAAAGCACGAGACACATTGTTGAGGTTGGCCTCGCTCTTCTAGCAGGTGCCTCCATGCCTCTCAAATTCGGGATGAAGCGCTTCTCACTGCCGTTCACATTATAAATATGCTCCCTAGTCGTGTCATAAATAATGAAACTCCGGTAGAAAGGCTTCTTCATATCAAACCAGACTATAAATCCCTTCGTGTTTTCGGGTGTGCATGTTGGCCAAATCTTCGACCCTACAACAATCGCAAACTCATGTTTCGATCAACCCAATGTGTGTTCATTGGCTATAGTGCTCAACACAAGGGTGTCAAGTGCCTCGATGTCTCCACCGGACGTGTTTACATATCCCGTGACGTTGTTTTTGACGAGACGAAATTCCCGTTCGCTGATCTTCACCCTAATGCTGGTGCATTACTTCGCAAAGAAATTCTCTTGTTGCCATCTCACCTCACTAGTTTTGATCAAGGGGGACAGAATATTGATGATCATGTGATGACTAACTCATCTAATGATGCCATGCATGAGCTTTGTGTTGATGAAACAGAGCAAATTATGAAGAAAATGACCAAAATAGTGCATGATTGGCACATATTCTATGTGTCCCGTAGCAGGAGGCAGGCCAGCCTCGGGATCAACAACGCGGCAGTGCAGCAGAAATCGGATCTACCTTGGGATCCGCTGGTGCAGAGGAGACAGGCGCCGATACAGAGGAAACGGGCACAGCGCTACCGGACGAAGCGCCCAGCGGCGCTCCGTCTCCGACACGCGAACTACGCCCGACACGCGGCCTGCGCTGGATCCACGCCACGGCGACGCCTCCGCCTCTGACGTGCGGGCCACGTCCGACACGCGGGCCACCTCGGGCGGTACAAGGTACGCCTCCCAACCCGTGGCGTACAAGCGGCGGAATTCCGCGCGAGCCAGGGAGGGCGCGGATCCAGGAGCTGGTCCCACCACGACCGAATCGACCGGCGCCAGAATCCGTGCCGCCGAGCCTCGCGGGATGGGATCTTCTGCGCCGACCCCAGGAGCGATGCTTCAGCCCTCAACCACAGAAGATCCGCTCGCTGCAATGCGACCTGACGCGGCTGCTGGAAGATCCGCCCCGGGATCTGTTGCAGGATCCACGGCTGATGTGATAGCACAGCCCACTGGATCTTCTGTGACAGGAGATACCGTCGCTCCACCATCTCGACGCACACGGCTACAACAAGGGGTAACTCAGCCTATAAATTATAAATACATGACAAAATATGGTCTTGTTTGTTCTACAGGAGAGCCAGATGAGCCACATAGCCTTGAAGTGGCACTTCGCGACGACAAGTGGAAAAATGCAATGAATGAAGAATATATGGCACTAAAAGAAAATAAGACATGGCACTTGGTTCCCCCACAGCAAGGTAAAACTTGATTGATTGCAAGTGGGTCTTCAGAATTAAGAGAAAATCTGATGGAACCATTGACCGCTATAAGGCTAGACTAGTTGCAAAGGGGTTTAAACAGCGATATGGCATAGACTATGAGGACACTTTTAGTCCTGTAGTAAAAGATGCAACCATTCGTCTTGTCTTGTCTATTGCTGTTTCCAGAGGATGGAGTCTCAGACAGCTTGATGTAAGGAATGCGTTTCTTCACGGCGTTCTGGAAGAGGAAGTGTACATGAAGCAACCTCCTGGGTTTGAGAGTAAGAATACTCCCTCCTATGTGTGCAAACTTGATAAAGCTCTATATGGTTTAAAGCAAGCTCCAAGAGCATGGTACTCTCGTCCTTGTCACAAGATGCAAACACTTGGATTTGTTCCTTCTAAGTCAGATACATCCTTGTTCATTTACAACCGATTCAACACGTGTATATTTGTTCTCATATATGTTGATGATATAATTGTGACTAGCTCATCTGATGAAGCAATCAGAGGACTCTTAAAGGACTTGAGTGCAGATTTTGCGTTAAAAGACCTTGGAGACTTGCATTATTTTCTTGGGATTGAGGTAAAGAAGCACCAAGATGGACTTCATCTCTCTCAAACAAAATATGCCACTGATCTGGTCCGTAAGGCAGGCTTACAAGGTTGTAAACCTTCACTTACTCCATTATCCAGCTCGAAAAAACTGTCTCTTCAGAAGGGGAACTATTGAGTCAGGAAGATAGCACCAAGTACGTAAGTCTAGTAGGAGCTCTTCAAGATCTAACTCTTACTAGACCTGATATTTCATTTGTTGTTAACAAAGTCTGCCAGTTCTGCATGCACCTACCAATGTTCACTTGACAGCTGCCAAACGATAGTCGATATGTTAAGCATACTTTAAGTATAGGCCTGAATTTCAGCAAGTCATCTTCCACTCTTGTTAGTGCCTTTTCCGACTCTGATTGGGCAGGTTGTCTGATGACAAAGCGCCAACAGGCGGTTTTGCAGTGTTCTTTGGTCCTAACCTGATATCTTGGTGTGCACGAAAAAGGCTATCAGATCCAGGTCAAGTACTTGAGGCAGAGTACAAAGCATTGGCAAATGCTACAGCTGAAATCATATGGGTTCAGTCCATGCTAAAAGAGCTTGGTGTGAAAAACAAAAAGGCTCCATGCCTGTGGTGTGACAATCTTGGAGCCACCTATCTTTCTGCAAATCCTGTGTTTCATGCCAGGACAAAGCATATAGAAATTGATTTTCATTTTGTCAGAGAGAGAGAGTTGCTCAAAAGCAACTTGATATTCGGTTTATACACTCTAAAGATCAGGTTGCAGATGGTTTCACAAAGCCTCTACCCACAAGAAGTTTTGAAGACTTCAAGCATAATCTCAACTTGATGAAGTTGTGATTAAGGGAGGGTGTTAAACACGTTATTCAGGTACAGGAGATCGACATCTACAGGAGATATTCATGGACGTTAGATTGATAGATGGTTAGGCGCAGATATATTCTGTTGTAACTAGCTAGTCCCTTATCTCTTGTATTCCTTTCTTTCCAAGTTGTAATCTCCATGTAATCTTCAACCAACTCCTGTACGCGTTGTCAGGTTCGCACCCTGCCTATATAACACGTAACACGTCGCCCTAGATCGGGTAAGACGTTTCTAGCTATCGCACATAAATAACCCTAATATCAACTTCCGGGAGCTTGGCAAATGAGCGTATCAACATGTAATAATTAGCGTGCCCAACACAAACAAGACTACCAGTTATTGTTTTCTTTCTGTAGTGAAGATAGACATCTGATCTCGGACACTTCCTTGGCGGCATATACCAAAATCCTTGGTCTTCCATTTCTGACTTGATACTTAGTATCCATGATGATGATGCAGAAAAGCACCTTGCGCCGACAAGAGTTCCATCCCGACCTCGTTTATTCAGTCCAGTTGTGGTTCACATTTCCTCCATATGCGGTTTTGGATTCTCATCCTGCAATGCAACAGATTTAGCCATCAAGTCAACAACATTCACACCAATATGATATTTTGTTATATATTTTGAGTATAAACTTTTTCTTAATCTGTAAAATTTATAATATGGCAGTTCCTCAAAATATAACAAAATATCATTCAAACCAATTGTGTTTGGTTTTTAAAGATCATTTGTGTTTTTTGTGTGTGCTAATCTGATAAATACAAAGCATAAGACCATCAATACAAAGGAGCACTTACAAAGAATCCGTAAACAAGATGGCAAGTAGAAACGTAACAACATGAAAACAGAGGAAAATATAACCATGGCAATATAAATTTACCACATGATATTGTTTCCAGTAGTTTGCAAACTATTGGATGGAACTTTCTGTAATTCTGCAGCTATGAAAAGCTAACTGCAAGGCATGAAATTAACTAATGACACGAAGTGATGAGGAAAAGAGAAGCAAGTGCAGAAGTTCACCAACGAAATCAAGCAATGACCAGCTGAAGATGGCCCATCATTGAACACTGATACTTCCCAAATTACTCCTAAAATTTCAACATGGGAAAAAATGGAACTAACAACACATAATTCGTTCAGCCATGATTTAGAAAAATATAATTAGATGAGACCATTCAGCCATGTCATCCAGGCTGGCAAGGAGTTCGGCTTTTTCCCGGTACAAGCGAACACTTTGTTTTGTCAGACACTGCTCTAGCTCATCACCGAGGGGTGAGCCCGATGAATCATGAACTACTACCCGTCGCCATCATGCTTGGCTTGTTCCCACATTGCGAACCCAACTTCCTCACCGCGCTCTCCCAATCCCAGGGTGACAGAAGGTGGCTCCTTGTCCCCCAGAACCCGATGCGTTTGTCATCAACTTGGGCACCAGTCACCAGATGGAGTCATTGAGATATGATCGCCAATAGCAATGGGGTCACCTCACAGCAACCAGACAGGAGGGACAGATCTGCAACCAAAGGACAAAGATGAGAACTCGTGGCCCCCTTGTTTTCTCCATAACGGCGGTAGGACTGCATACTGTATACTCACTGCAGTATCTATACAACAAAAGAAAACGCTAAATTTTAAATCATATCTTTGGATTTTTGATAATCACCCAAATACACTGTACGCTGAGCAACTGTGAAGAGGGAACGCACTGCATAGAGAAGCACGTCTCAGCAAATAAACAAAAAAATATATGTTGCCGTGTTACTCACTCAAAAAGAGCTCACTCAGAAAGAGAAGACAGTAGCATCTAGAATAATAGATAATACAGTGTATAAGGCAGATCTCTGTGTGATAGAGGCCATAAATATATTAAATATACCTTATTAATTATTACTAGATACCTCAAAGTGAGTTTTGTAAAAAAAAATCATTTGGGTGCATGTATTTTATTTTGTGCGCATATATACTGTTATTTTGTACATACAAATGATATATTACGTAAACTATGAGCCTTGATGATATTTTTTCATAAAATTTGTATTGAGGTATCTTAGAATAATTAATAAGGTATACTGAGAATGAAAAAGAGGTATAAAACATTTTATTATGAGGTATATTGGACATGGGAGTACATACTCCCAGGAGTATAGAAAATTAGTCCTATATATATATATATATATATATATATATATATATATATATATATATATATATATATATATATATATATATAGTGTGTGTGTGTGTGTGTGTGTGTCAGCAATCATAGAAGACTAAACGTTAGTTGAGTATGTGAACTTATTAAACAAAGCTCTTACATAGACTCCTTCTAAAAACATGATGGATTGTGGTTGTTTCAATGACTACAATCATAGTTTGTTAGTTTACAATAAAGTTTATTTTTCACACTTTAGCTTGTGAATGAATTGTTACTCTAGCATGAGAAGTTTTATGACGATATATTGCTGTTATGATAATGACCATGATGCATTCATGTCGGTATTTTATTTTTATCGACACCTCTCTCTCTAAACATGTGGTCATGATTATCGATTTTGGCTTTCGCTTGAGGACAAGCGAGGTCTAATCTTGGGGGAGTTGATACGTCAATTTTGCGTCATGTTTTCATATTGGTATTTGTTGCATTATGCACTATTATTTCACTTTATGATACAAATTCCTATGCCTTTTCTCTCTTGTTTTGCAAGTTCCACATGAAGAGGGTGATTGCCGGCAGCTGGAATTCTGGACCGGAAAAGGCTATATTGGAGTCATTTATCCCGCACAACTCCAAATGACCTGAAAATTGACGGAGAATTATTTTGGAATATATATAAAATATTGGTGAAGGAATCAACAGAAGGGGGTCCACCAGGCAGCCACAAGCCTAGGGCGCGCCCCTGAGCTTGTGGAGCCCCTAGCAGGCCTCTGAAGCCCATCTTCTGCTATATGATGACATTTGGCCTAAAAAAATAGAAGGAAGGTTTTGGGAGGACGCGCCGCAGTCTCAAAGCGGAATCTGGGCAGGATCACTTTTGCTCTCCGGCGGAGCGATTCCGTTGGGGAAACTTCCCTCTGGGAGGGAGTAATCGAAGCCATCGTCATCACAAACGATTCTCTCGTCATGGGAAGACCAATCTTCATCAACATATTCACCAGCACCATCTCATCTCAAACCCTAGTTCATCTCTTTTATTAAATCTTTGTCTCAAAAAGAGTAGTGTTAATTACATCTTGTAGTTAATGCTAGTTGGTTTATTTGGTGGAAGATTATATGTTCACATCTTTAATGATATTCAATACCCCTCTGATCTTGAACATTAATATGATTTGTGAGTAGTTATTTTTTTCTTGAGGACATGGAAGAAGTCTTGTTATAAGTAATCATGTGAATTTGGTGTTCGTTCGATATTTTGATGATGTGTATGTTGTGACTTCCTTAGTGATGTTATGTGAATGAAGACTACATGACACTTCACCATCTTTGGACCTAAGGGAAGGCACCGTGGATTAGTAATTAGATGATGGGTTGCTAGAGTGACAGAAGCTTAAACCAAAGTATATGCGCTATTCCGTAAGGGCCTGATTTGGATCCATATGTTTCATGCTATGGTTAGATTTATCTTAATATTTCTTTCGTAGCTGCGGATGCTTGCGAGATGGGTTAATGATAGAGGCGAAGGTGTCCTGATGTTTCGATGAGATAGCAATCGTTTTCAGTGGGAGTCGACATTGACGATTCGACTATTTAACGTCATGAACACGCCGCTACTTTAGCAATCGCTAAACCAACTTCCGAGGGGTTATTGACCACGCCGGAGCACGATCAACTTGACCATGAGGGTCTATTTCCTGTGAGCAAACAAAGAACAAGCAAGAAACTAAGATTACAATCTGGATATTGCGAATAAAAGAGGAAAGCTTTATTAATGAAGGTGGGGTTCCATGATGCCTTTGTCTGGTCGTTGAACACAAACGAAGTACGCGAAGTTGCAGCTATGGCGAACTTTTAATCTAAACAAAACCCAAAGTCTAAACGGTGCCCTAAGGGCTATATATATTCTGACGCCCTCGATTCAATCGTACACTAATCATACACGCAAATGTGTACGATCAAGATCAAGGACTCACGGGAAGATATCACAACACAACTCTAGACACAAATTAAAATAATACAAGCTTTATATTACAAGCCGTGGCCCTCGAGGGCTCGAATACATAAGCTCGAATACACAAGAGTCAGCCGAAGCAACAATATCTGAGTACGTACATAAGTTAGACAAGTTTGCCTTAAGAAGGCTAGCACAAAAGCAACATCGATCGAAAAGGCAAGGCCTCCTGCCTGGAGCCTCCTAACTACTCCCGGTCGTCGGGCGGTCTTCACGTAGTAGTAGGCATCGACGGTGGCATCCGCCCTGGGCTCGGCATCCGGTTGCATCAACCGGAAAGAAGAAGAAAGGGGAAACAGGAAGCAAAGCAACCGTGAGTACTCATCCAAAGTACTGCAAGCAAGGATCTACACTACATATGCAACATTATCAAAGGAGGATGTATATGTGGACTGGCTGCGAAATGCCGAATAGAGAGAAGGCCTAGTCCTATCAAGACTAGCATCTTCTCGAAACCACCATCTTGCAAAGAACCGGAGGGAGTAGAGTAGCATAAAGTAAGTAGTAGAAGTGTTATCAACTCGGCGGAGATCCTTTCTCGACTCCCTGCGAGAAAGGCATCCCAGAGCCATACTATCCGTTATCATCACAATCAAATCCTCATCACCATCCAGCCTCATCACAAGTATCCAGTTCTAGTTGTATCGATCGATACAACTCCAAGTGTCCATTACCGTGGACAGGCTATCGATAGATGTTTTCTTCCCTGCGGGGTGCACCAACTTACCCACCACGCTTGATTAACTCCGCCGACACACTTTCCTGGTCATGCCCGCCTCGCCAAACAATACGCCGCAACCCGACCTAGGCTTAATAGAGAGGCCAGCACGCCGACTAAACCTATGCCCCTGTGGGTCATGGGCCATCTCCCCGAACTCCTGCATGTTGCGTGGGCGGCCGGTGAGCGACCTAGCTACCTCCTTCAACAAGGCAGCGCCACGCAGTCCAACCCGGCAAGCCGCCGCTCGCCGCCGACGCCTATTAAGCTTCGGCTGATGTATACGACGCAGAACGCCCATACTATGCCCACGTGATGGTTAGTGCTATCGGGCCAGAGGCCCCTCGGATCAAATATCCAAATCGTAGTGGATTAGGAACACGCGGTAACAAGCAGAGACTCACGAAAGATGTGACCCGTTGCTGCCTCGAGGACTTGCGGCAAGGGCTAGGAATGCCCGCCACGCCTCGTAATTATCTCGCGGGCACCCTCCAGTCAACCCGACTCCACATCACTGCAATTAAGCTCGCTGGGTACCCTCGTGGTCGACCCATCTTTAGTAACATGGCTCGGTGTAAAGTCATAGTAACCATAGTAATCGTGTGTCTAAACATCAAAGGAAAGCCCGAGGAATCACCCCGTGAATTCCACTTGATGTAATCATCAAGGTGAACGAAGAGGATTCACCCTCGAGGTCCACTCTTGAGGGGTTGCACGACGTAGTCGTGTCGTAAGTGGTTAAAGAGGAAATCACCCTCGATGACCACGATCAATAACTACCCTCTGAGGTTAACATCGAAGTCTTGATGAGGTCTCACCCTCGGTACTCGATAGTAACCCAAAGAGTGTCGAGCAACTAAGGGAAGTGATGTGCGGTGTCGGGCTCGGTCTTCGATCCCGCTGATCGGGTCTTCGATTATTCAACAAGCGCGGGACAAAGTGGGGGTCACCGATGGATCTCTAAGCAACCTATACTAAGCGCTTTAGGATAAGGGTAAGGTACAACAAAGAAAGTTACAAAAGCAAAGCTATGCATCGTAATAGGAGCAATCAATAACAGAGAAAATCTAATGCAAGCATGAAAGAATGGAATGGGCGATATCGGGATGATCAAAGGGGGGGGCTTGCCTGGTTGCTCGCAAGGAGGGGTCGTCGTCGACGCAATGATCACAGGGCGACATCGGTCTCGGGTCACCAAGAGAAGAGGGGAAGAAACAGTAAATATAAAGCAAACATAGCATCACAAAGCGTAACGTGGCAATATGTCAGTGCCGGAGTGACCTAACGATGGCTACACGATAAAGGTGAAGGGGAAAATCAACCGAATGAATTCCGGTTCGGACTAATGTCGATAGATGACCGGAGGGGAAAGTTCCATGTTCAGCATGCTAGAGGCATGTGAAAGATGAACGAACCGCATATTCGGATTCGCTGGATTTTTCTCGAGCAACTTTCATATAGAAAACATTTTCATCGGAGTTACGGTTTAATTTCTATGAATTTCTAAAGATTAAACCATTTTCGGAATTATTAAATTAATAAAAGGAATATGACGTCAAGATGATGCCATGTCGACATCAGCAAGTCAACAGCGGTCAGATAGGTCAAACCTGACATGTGGGTCCATGGGACCCACATGTCACCTCTGACTTTAACAGTGTTAATTTAGACTAACAGGGGGGTTAACTAGAGGGTGGGCCCCCCATGTCAGTGTCTCATTTAGTTAACTAATTAGTTTTCATTTACTAAACGGTTTAGTTAACTAACTGGGTGGTGGGGCCCGCATGTTAGCGACACGGGGCGGCCACGTCAGCGCGTTGACTGGTCAAACTAGTCAATGGGGCCGGCGGGGCCCACCGGCAACAACATCGGGTGGCCCGAGCCCGCCCACGCTGGTGGGGGTTTCACCGCGGTGACCAAAACAGCGGGGGGGCTCGGAGGTGGTCGATTCGCCATGTATGCCTCCGGCTTGTGTCCTAGCTCAATCGACGAGCGGATGAAGCCGCTGTCGTCTTGCGGTGGTGGCCGGGCGAGTGGCGGAGCCGTCGCCCGGCGACATGGACGGCGGAGACCGAGGCACGACGAAGCTCGCAAACGACGCAGCGGCGAAACAATACAAGCGTGCTGAGCACCTACGGCGTCTCACGCTGCAAAGCGAAAGCATGATGGACAAGCTTGCGCTGGTGTTCGTCACCGAACGTGGCGGCGACGAGCTCGGCGGAGGCGAGCTCGGACACGTGGGGAACGGCACCTACTGGCGCGACAACGGCGGGAAGACGAAGGGGAGAGAGGCGAGGCTCACCGGGCGGCTACGTAAAGCCCCCGGAAGGTTAGTAGCAGCAGCAGGCATCGCCGGAGTCGAAGGGGATCGCCGGGGCAGAGGCGGAAGGAAGGCGGCTCGATTCGCTGCCTGCGGTGCTCCCCGGCTTGCGCTCGTGGACGGGGACGAGGAAGTCGACGACGGTGGAGCTGCTGGACAGGTCGGCGAGGCGAACGGGTCCCGATGGCCGCGAGGACGGGCGAGGCACGGCGGCGACCGCGTCGGCCTCCTCTCCAGAACGAAGGAGAGGGAGATGGAGAGGCGGAGAGGGCGAGGGGGTTCTGGGCATGGGTGGAGGTAGGTGGGGAGGAGGTCGAGGCGTCGAGGGGAGGGGTCGACCTTATCTTCCTCGTCGACGGCGAGGTGGTTCGGTGGCGACACATGCGCGCCTCCTCGGTCGGTTGAACAGGAGAGGGGAGCGACCGGGAGGTTGGGCCGGCTGGGCTGGTTGGGGTCCAAGGGGGGCTGGGGCTATGGGCCGTCCGGCTGGCCGAGGCGGGCCGAGGCCCAAGGGGAGGCCAGGGCTCTCCCACCCCTTCTTCTTTTCCCTTTTTTTGCAGCTTTTTTTTTCTTTGCCATTTTCTTCCCGATTGCAAATTGTTTGGCCACCAAAACATTTTTTTGGAAATGTCCAATCTGGCCAAATAATTATGATGCAATATAACGCCCGCCACAACAAGTTTGGAAGCAATATAATTCCATTTGAATTTTGCTTTGCATTGAAAGAGTCGAGAAGGTGATGTTGGTCTGCTTTCAATATGATAGAGTCATCCAGTACGTTAGATGATGTTGCCACCTGAACATAATTCACAATGGATTATTTACAAAATTATGAACTTTTAGTTCCTGGATTTGGACAACTTATATTTCACCTCATAGTTGAATTTCAATTTGAGTTGGAATTTGAAATGAGATATGATTCCAATGTGATCAAGCACTGTTCAGTAAAATGATTAGCTTAATCATAGAGGGTTACTGTAGCATGACACTGGGGGTGTTACATATATGGAGGAAGAGGAGGGGAATTTCATGGCCCCTGGGGGAGGGGTCCGAAACCAACCCTATCTCTTGTTTCCCCACACATACGGACTCTAAAAACAGCCTATACTCAAGTATTTCGAAATTACATGGGCCTGGCCCAGTGATAAGGTGACGCAGCACCTATAATAGCCTCTGGACGAAATTTATGAAGTGGCATCTTGTATGTTTCGTCCAAGGCTTCATGCACTCATTATGGTGGCTTCAAAGTCCTGAAATCATCACTTGTAACTCCGTTCTTGTTCCCCTTGCGCATGCCATCATCTCCATGCCTGGTCTTGCTCCAGTGTTCATCCCTCTTATCCATGCCACGCCCTTCATTTGTAAGCAAAACAAATGTATCCAATTTAGGCAACATCATATTCTCATGAACATTAGAATCATTACCAAGAAAGGAAAGTACCTGATAATTTAATTGGCGTGCGCGAGCTCTAGTAATTGGTCCAGTATATGTAGTAGTAGGGACTATGGGTGTAACAATGGTATCGATGTCCTCATCAGTTAATCATAAGCAGGAGTCTTGTTCAAGTAATAACAACACCCAAGCACCGGTCCACCCATATATCAAGTTATGAAAGTAACGAACGCAAATCAAAACAAACATGATGAAAGCGACTAGATGGAATTCCCATGTGTCATCAAGAATTATTTGCTTGCTATAAGAGAAAAAATTCCAACCTGACCTTTGCTATAAATGTTGGGGAACGCAGTATTTCAAAAAAATTCCTACGATCACGCAAGATCTATCTAGGATAAGCATAGCAACGAGCGGGGAGAGTGTGTCCATATACCCTCGTAGACCGAAAGTGTAAGCGTTTGGTAACGCGGTTGATGTAGTCGAACGTCTTCCGATCCAACCGATCAAGTACCGAACACACGACACCTCCGCGATCTGCAGACATTCAGCTCGGTGACGTCCCTCGAACTCTAGATCCAGCTGAGGCCGAGGGAGAGTTTTGTCAGCACGACGGCATGGTGACGCTGATGATGAAGTAACCGGCGCAGGGCTTCGCCTAAGCACTACGATGATATGACCGAGGTGTGTAACTGTGGAGGGGGGACACCGCACACGGCTAAGAAAAATCTTGAAGAGCCTTTGGGGTGCCCCCTGCCCACGTATATAAAGGAGGGGGGAAGAGAAGGCCGGCTGTAACGCCCTCGATGCGGCTATATCTCCCACGTGTCGAAGCACGACTTAGAGGCATAACCGCATTGAAAGCAATGTCGCAAGTGAGGTAATCTTCACACAACCCATGTAATACATAAGGGAAATAGATACATAGTTGGCTTACAGTCGCCACTTCACACAATACATAAATAAACATCCATCATTCAGATTACACTCAAGGTCCGACTACGGAACCAAAATAAAAGAAGACTACCCCAAATGCTACACAGATCCCCGATCGTCCCAACTGGGCTCCACTACGATCATCGTGAAAGACACATAGTAACGACCACGCCTCGTCGAACTCCCACTTGAGCTCGGTTCGTCCACCGCACCGCATCGCCGGCACTGCAACTGTTTTGGTAGAATCTGTGAGTCACGGGACTCAGCAATCTCACACCATGAGATCAAGACTATTTAAGCTTATAGGAAGTACATAGTTGTGAGGTGGAGCTGCAGCAGCGACTAGCATATATGGTGGCTACATCCGCAAAAGAGAGCGAGAAGAGAAGCAAAGCACGGTCGTGAAGCTAGTAGCGATCAAGAAGTGATCCTGAACTACTTACGCCAAACATAACTCCAACACCGTGTTCACTTCCGGACTCACCGAGAAGAGACCATCACGGTTACACACGCGTTGATGTGTATTTTAATTAAGGTCAACTTCGGTTTTCTACAACCGGACATTAACAAATTCCCATCTGCCTCATAACCGCGGCACGGCTTTGAAAGATAATACCTGCAGGGTGTCCCAACTTAGCCCATAATAAGCTCTCACGGTCAACGAAGGATAATCCTTCTACCGAAGACCCGATCATCTCGAATCCCGGACTACAAGACATTTCGACAAAGAATAAAACAAGACCAACAAAGCCGCCTGACAGCCGACAAATCCCGATAGGAGCTGCACATATCTCGCTCTCGTGGCACATCCGGATAGGTCAGCCTACGAGTAAAACCAAGCCTCGAGTTGCCCGTGGTGGGCCCGCAGTTTGCTCGGTTCAGGCCAGCACTCAAGGAGCATTGGTCCGGGGGTTAAAATAAAGATGACCCTCGGCTCGCGAAAACCGGGGAAAAAGGCTTAGGTGGCAAATGGTAAAACCAAAGTTGGGCCTTGATGGAGGAGTCTTATTCAAAGCGAACTGTCAAGGGGTCCCATAAATCACCCAACCGTAAGGAACGCTAAATCAAGGAACATAACACCGTATGACGGAAACTAGGGTGGCAAGAGTGGAACAAAACACTGGCATAAGGCCGAGCCTTCCACCCTTTACCAAGTATATAGATGCATTAATTATAGCAGATATATTGTGATATCCCCAACAAGTAAACATGTTCCAACAAGGAACAACATCTCCATGTTCCAACAAGGAACAAACTTCATCTTCACCGCAACTAGCAACGCTATAAGAGGGCCGAGCAAAGCGGTAACATAGCCAAACAACGGTTTGCTAGGAAAGGATGGTTAGGGGCTTGACATGGCAATATGGGAGGCATGATAAGCAAGTGATAGGCATCGTAGCATAGGCATAGCAAAAGAGCGAGCATCTAGCAAGCAAAGATAGAAGTGATTTCGAGGGTATGGTCATCTTGCCTGCAAAGTTCTCAGAGTTGTCGAAAGCTTGATCCTCGTAAGCATTCTCAACAGGTTCCTCGTTCACGTACTCGTCTCCCGGCTCTACCCAAAACAAAAACACAAGCAAAGGAACCACAATAAATCACGGTGCAATGCACAAGCAACATGATGCAAAACATGACATGATATGCGAGATGTGATATGCAATGCGTATGCGTGCTCCGGAAGGAAGATGATGAACCAGGCATCAACTTGGCAAACCAAGTATGCCGCTGGAAAGGTGAGATGATTTCGGTTGAAATCGATATAAAGATCACCGGAATCGGATGCACGGTTTGCAAATGACAAGCAAAACAAGAATGGCACGAATCTGCCACTAACAGCATGATACCACTTAGCAAACAACAAGAAATTAAGCTACTGCACCCAAATGTACCAACAAAGTATATGATAGTGATCTACTCAAGATGCTTGACAAAAGATGAACACTGAGATACGGCTAAATCACATCATAACAGGTCCAAACAAGCATGGCAAAAGTGCAAAACATATCAGCTTCACAGACTTAGTGAAATTACTGAACATGGCAGAATCAGCATCAGGAAGCAATGTTCAGAGCAAGCAAACAACATGCTACAGGAACTTATAATAGCAAAACAAGGCAGGGAATGAATCTACTCAAAGCATAGAACAAAAGTCCCTTACTGACCATAAGCCAAAAAGGATCAGAAAATACAATAGCACCCATGTCAACATAGCAAGTTTCGTTAACAGATTCAGCAACAGGGCATGACAAAAACAGATAACAAGTAGGCATGTTTAAGAGCTTGATGCACTCACTACAGAGTATTTCATGATAATCTAAGCATACATACATCAAGAAGACATGGCATAAAAGATATACATGGCAAGAACAACATCATAGCATACACGGATCGACTACAACAACCTTGGCAAAATTGAATAACATGTAAACAATCTGCCAGGAAACATTTTATAGCAAAAGTAGAGCTCGATTGACTCAAGCTATGGCACTCCATAATTGCAAACAAGGGCATGGATGGATAGAGCATAACCATATGTTCAAAACATCCTTACTGAAATATCTCAAAATATACATGGAACTCTCTGTAGCATCAAGTTAACATGACATAAAAATATCAAGAAAAGCAGGGCTGAAATCAGCAACATCATGAAGCCTAGTTTGCATGCTTGTGCTAGTCACCACAGAGATCACAAAAATACATGGCATACACCCTGGAAAGATGGCATGGCATATTACAAAACACACGTAGGACTCAAGTTCATAGGATGCACATATCAATCATGGCAAAAATGACAAAAGTGCATGTTCTGATAATAATCTGAAACTAACATCACATAGCCCTCTTCTAACAGCATTTCGGGAATCAAGATGAGCTCAAATGAAAATGATGCAATGAGATGAAATGATCTACTCTTCGAGGCGAACAATTTGTTATGCTACACGCCCCATACGGAGCCACGAGTGCAAAGTTATGATGCGTTGAAGATGCAACAAATTAATCTGAGAAAAAGACCGATGAAATCCGGGGAGAGAAGTCAACCGATGGGTTTGGATCTGAGATCCGCGCGGCGGCTCGCGCGGAGGGAGGGAAGGAGAGGCCGGGAGTCCGACGGCCGAGGCGGCGAGGCGGTGGCCGGCGACGGCGGAGGCGGCCGGGCGGAGGAGCGACAGCGGCGGCGCGGCCGACGGGGCGGGCGCGGAGGCGCGGCGGCGGCGGCCGGAGGCGGCGGTGGCAGGGTCGAGGTCGGGCGGCGGGTAGCGCCCGGTTAGCGCGGCGCGCGCCGGGCCGGAGGGCCCGCCTGGCCCTGGCGGGCGGGCGCTGGGCGCGCGGCGGGCGCGGTGACCACGCGTGGCCACAGGAAAGGGGCGCGGCGGCGCGGGGACGTGTCCGCCTAGTCGGACGCGTCCGTGGCGCGAGAGGAGCGGGGCTAGAGTTTGGAGGAGGATTGATCCGAAAATTCGGGGGAGGGGGTGTTTTTATAGGTAGAAGGAGCTAGGAAGCTCCAAATGAGATGCGGTTTTCGCCCACACGATCGTGATCGAACGGCGATGGACATGGAAGTGACTTAGATGGGTTATTGGGCTGTTTTGGAGGGTTGTTGGGCTGCAACTTAAAAGAGGCCTTTGCGAGAGTGCGGTTAACCGTTGGAGTACCAAACGAGCTCCAAATGACCCGAAACTTGACAGGTGGTCTGCCGGTGGTATACCAAGGCCACTTGACAAACCTCGGTCCATTCCGAGAAAGTTTAGTACCCGCTCACGGAAAAACGTAAAAGGGGACGCCGTGGAACATAGGAGTGCCGGATTGCAAAACGGACAACGGGGAAAGTGCTCGGATGCATAAGACGAACACGTATGCAAAAAGAAATGCGCATGATGACATGATATGAAAATGCATGACATGGACAAAATGCAAAAACGAAAGACAAGAACCCAACCACGGAGGGAATATCATATCACAATGCCGAAAATGGCAAGAGTTGGAGTTACAAATATGGAAAGTTACATCCGGGTGTTACAACACTCCACCACTACAAGAGGATCTCGCCCCAGATCTAGGACTGAAAGAACTCGGATATTCGAACGGAGGTGATCCTCGCGCCCCGTGTGGCTTCTCGGTCGGAATGGTGTGACCACTTCACTTTCAGGAATTTGATTGACTTGTTGCGAGTCTTGCGCCGATTTCTTCAAGAATAGCAACGGGTGCTCATGATAAGAGAGATCTTCTTGAAGGTCAATTTCTTGAAGTTGATAGTGCGTTCAGAGTCTTGAAGCACGAGCAAAGCTGTGACACGTGAAGCACATCGTGCACGTTCGCGAAGTTGGACGGAAGCTCGTTGATAGGCGAGATCGCCTCTTTTGCCAATGATCTTGAAAGGACCCACGATCTAGGGGCAAGCTTCCTTTGATACCGGCGGCGAGTGCCTTTCATTGAGAGACGCGAGGTAGACATGGTCTCCGATTTCAAAAGCCACATCACGGTGCTTGTCATCATAATAGCTCTTCCGCGCGATTATGCGGCTTTGAGATTCTCACGAATGACTTTGCACATTTCTTGACTTCGTGATCAAGTCGTTGCCAAGAAGTTGGCGTTCACCTGTCTCGGACCAATTGAGAGGAGTACGCACTTTCGCCATAGAGAATTTCGAATGGGGCCTTGCCGAACTCGCTTGGAAGCTGTTGTTGTAGGAGAACTTCGGCATATGGAAGACAATCTTCCCATTTCATACGAAGGAAATGACACAAGCCCCGAGCATATCTTCAAGGATTTGATTGACTCGCTCGACTTGGCCACTTGTTTGAGGGTGGAAAGCTGTCTGAAACGAATGTTGGTGCCCATGGCCTTCAAAAGAATCCCAAAACTTGGAGGTAAAGATGCTGCCATGGTCCAAGAGATCACTTGTGGAATGCCGTGCAAGGAGACAATCACGAGGTGTATAGCTCGCCAACCGAGCTGCTGTGATAGATTCTTTGATAGGAAGAAAATGAGCCACTTTAGTAAGCTTGTCAATGACAACGAAGATAGCATCATTTCCACGCTTGGACTTTGGAAATCCAGTCACGAAGTCCATTTCGAGATGATCAAACTTCCATTCTGGAATAGCAAGAGGTTGAAGGAGACCAGCTGGTCGTTGGTGTTCTGCTTTCACTCTTCTGCAGACATCACACTCATTCACGAATTGAGCAATTTCTCGCTTCATTCGAGTCCACCAATATGACTGCTTGAGGTCATGGTACATCTTCGTACTTCCAGGATGAATGGATAGAAGGGAATTGTGTGCCTCGTTCATAATGACTTTACGTAGATCACCCTTTGGAACCACAATCCGGTCCTCGAAGAAAAGAGTATCATTGTCATCAATGTGGAAGCACTTGTACTTGAAATGCCCTTGTCGATACCACGCTTCACCTTTTTCACCATGGTATCCAGGAGTTGAGCCTCACGAATCTGATCTTCCAAAGTAGGAGAGACTATGAGGTTGGCAAGAAAGCCTTGAGGAACAACTTGAAGATTCAGCTTATGGAAAGCTTCACAAAGATCCGTTGGAAGGGCTTGAGGATTAAACTATTGCAGAAGCCTTCCTGCTCAAAGCATCTGCAATGACATTGGCCTTGCCCGAGTATATTCAATACTTGGGTTGTACTCTTGAATCATTTCGACACATCGAGTTTGCTCGAGGTTGAGGTTGGGTTGATGAAGATATACTTGAGGCTCTTGTGATCGGTGAAAATGTCCACTTTCCTTCCCAACAAGAGATGTCTCCATGTTATCAATGCATGGACAAGCGCCGCCAACTCAAGATCGTGAGTGGGGTAGTTCTTTTCGTTGGGCTTCACCGACGAGAGGTATATGCCACAACTCTCTTCTCTTGCATTAACACAGCACCGAGACCTTGAAGAGAAGCATCACGAGAAAACTTCAATGGCTTGGATTCATCAGAGGAGTCAAGACAGAGCTGTGACGAGTTTCTCTTTGAGAGTATTGAAAGCAACGTCACACTCAGGAGACCAGACATACTTCACATGCTTCTGTAGGAGGTTGGAAAGGGGCTTTGCAATCTTAGAGAAGTTCTCAACGAATCTTCGGCAATAGCTTGCAAGACCAAGAAAACTGTGAAGCTGCTTGACATTCTGAGGAGGTGCCCAATTCACAACTGCAGACACCTTCTCAGGATTAACAGCGATGCCCTTGGCGGAGATGATATGACCAAGATAAAGCACTTCATCAAGCCAAAATTCACATTTGGAAAACTTCGCATAGAATTGATACTCTCTGAGCTTGTCTAGCACCAATCGCTAATGTTTGGCATGATCCTTCTTATTCTTGGAGAAGACCAAAATATCATCGAGATAGACCGAGACGAATTCATTGGTGTAGGGGTTGAAGATGAAGTTCATCATCCGAGAGAATGTTGGAGGAGCATTGACAAGGCCGAAAGACATGACAAGATATTCATAAGAACCAAAGCTTGTTCGAATGCTGTCTTGGGAATATCTTGTTCACGAATGCGAATCTGATGATAACCCATACGAAGGTCAAGCTTGGAGAACACTTTAGCACCTTTGAGTTGCTCGAAAAGCTCATTTCATTGGGAAGTGGATACTTGTTCTTGATTGTCTTCTTATTCAATGGACGGTAATCGACGCAAAGTCGGTCCGTGCCATCCTTCTTCTGGACAAAAGAACACCACAACCCCAAGGAGATGAACTCGGTCCGATCAAACCAGACGCTCTTGTTCATCGAGCTGCTTCTTCAATTCCTTCAGCTCATCAGGTCCAAGCTTGTATGGACGCTTGCAAACGGGTTCATGCGGGCTCAAGATCGATAACGGATTCAAGCGGCGGTGAGGAGGCATTCTGGAAGCTCTTCCGAAAGACATCTTGGTACTCACAAACGATCGAATCGAGAGATAGCATCCAATTCGCCCTTCTCATTGAGAGAAAACAACCAATGGTTTCATCACGAGCGGCATAGATGATCACATCATTAGAAGAGTGAGTCAATTGAATTTCCCTAGCAGCACAATCAAGCTGAGCTTTGTGCTGAGAAAGCCAGTCCATCCCGAGAATAAGATCAATATCCGAGTCACCAAGGACAATTGGTTTAGCCAGAAATCTATAGTCGCCCATCTTGATACCGACATTCGGAACCAACAAACTAGAACTCATGTGCTTGCCCGGGGAAACAATTGCTAGACGTCTATCCAAAAATTCCGAAGTGAAATCATGCTTGGCAAAAAATGGTCTTGACATGAAACAATGCGATGCACCAAAGATCAAATAAGACTTTTGCATGAATATCATTAACTGAGAGATTACCCATTATCACATCGAGAGATTCCTCCGCTTGAGCTGCATTCATCATATTCACCTTGGCATGCTTTGGATTATGCTTGACCACTGCATTGCTGGAAGATCTCACAGAGGAGGAGGCGGAAGGCGCTTTGGTTGAAGCACTTGTTCGCATAGTGACCTTTCACGACATTTGTGGCAAGTCACCTCCGAGAGCGGACGGTGATAAGGAGCATTTGACTGGGAGCTTGAGAATTTGACTTGTTCGAAAGCCTGGGTTGGGTGGGTGGGAAGATCCACGACCACCGAGTTCTTCTGCCGATAAGGCCGACGGAACAGAGGAGGTGGAAGGTAGAACTTTTGCTGCTTAGCTGCCACTTGAGAGGAAGAAGAAGACTGAATCGCATCCCGATTCTCTTCTTAGAAGCCTCACATTTGAGCTGGGCAGCTTCTTGCTTCAAAGCCATGTTGTAGAATTCATCATACTTTTACGCTCAAAAGCACGAGAGCTAATTGCAGATCTTCTCTGAGACCACCTCTGAATTGATAGATCATACTCTTTTCATCGTGGACGCCTTGCTTAGCAAAGCGAGCGAGTTTCAAACTGGATATTGTATTGATACACGACATTTGCCTTGCTTGAGATTGCGGAACTCCTCACGCTTGCTCTCAACAACACTTTTCGAATGTGGTGAGCTCAAAGTCTCGGCGAACTCATCCTGTAATGACATGACCTCCTCTGGAATCTTTGTATTGTTTGGAACCACTCAGCAGCTTGGTCCTTGAGTTGAAACGAAGCAAACTTGACAAAGTCCTCACGTCGACATTGCTACATTCAAAATGTTTGCAGATCTCCACAAGCCAATCGTCGGCGTCGTGGCCTCGACCACGTAAACCGAAAGACTTCGCTGATTAGCGAGGAACCGATCGAGGGTAGCAAAGTGCGGCTGGTTGTTGCCTTGACCTTGATTTCCTTGATTGCCTTGCCCTTGAGTACGCTCTTGCAAGAGTTGCAAAATCATCGAGCATTGGCATTGGTGGCTGCCATGATAGCTTGCCAGGCCTCCGGAGGCGGAGGTGGAGGTGGAGGTTCGATGACTCCCATCATCACGCTCCGGATTCGAGACGTTGGCGGAGCCATCTGAAGAGGGTGACATCCGTTAGCACTTGATAGAGCAGATAGTCAAGTTGAATCAACGGATAGAAATTGCAACATATAGTCTTCACAATAAACATTCGAACAAGGATGAACGAATGAATTCCAAAGTTAACATCACACGTCCCTTAAGGTGAGAAGCCACTTGATTAAGAGTTGATGAAAAAATAACAAGGTACGACTGGAACAAATAAGTTGTAAGGATTACCCAATCACAAACCAAATATCTGCGGGAAGAAATGCTAAGAGCTACTTGAATCCCACCTATAAACTCCCGAAACTTTCTGGTTATGCAATCTGGTGTTGGGGATACAGGGGACACAAAATATATCACCCAAACTAACAATACCTAGATCCAATTGTATCCATCCGTCAACACATAACCAAGAAACCTTCGAAATCGTGTACCTCGACCTTGAAAAGCATCCGTTATACGAGTCATGGCAATACTCCCGAGCTCGCCCGATCTTTGGGTTATCGGGTTATCTCACCAACAACTGTACAAAAGAGATTTCGATGTCGGCAAAACTCGGTATTCCAGAATCTGCAACGATAAAATTGTGACGACAACACCTCGGAGCTCAACTCCCCGGGACACTGCCACAACCCCTAAATGTCAGGAGGCACCAAGAACAATGTTCTCGTCACAAAACCATCGGACCGATTCCAAGATACCCGCGTGATCCTAAATTTATTTTTAGTGAAATTTGAGGAGAGCAGAGTCAAAACTTCTACGTCAGGAGACCTCACCAGAGCGACGAAGGGACTGGGGAGTAAAAAGAATCCTACTCTCCGATATATATAATCCTAAGACTCAAAACATTTTTGTTCTAGACTCAACAACGCCAAACAAACAATCAGCGGGGCTCCTAAGTCGGGATGGCTCGATTACCAACTTGTAACGCCTCATGCGGCTATATCTCCCACGTGTCGAAGCACGACTTAGAGGCATAACCGCATTGAAAGCAATGTCGCAAGTGAGGTAATCTTCACACAACCCATGTAATACATAAGGAAATAGATACATAGTTGGCTTACAATGCCACTTCACACAATACATAAATAAACATCCATCATTCAGATTACACTCAAGGTCCGACTACGGAACCAAAATAAAAGAAGACTACCCCAAATGCTACACAGATCCCGATCGTCCCAACTGGCTCCACTACTGATCATCGGGAAAAGACACATAGTAACGACCAAGTTCCTCGTCGAACTCCCACTTGAGCTCGGTTCGTCACCTGACCGCATCGTCGGCACTGCAACTGTTTTGGTAGAATCTGAGTCACGGGACTCAGCAATCTCACACCCGCGAGATCAAGACTATTTAAGCTTATAGGAAGTACAGCGTTGTGAGGTGGAGCTGCAGCAAGCGACTAGCATATATGGTGGCTACATTCGCAAAAGAGAGCGAGAAGAGAAGCAAAGCACGGTCGTGAAGCTAGTAGCGATCAAGAAGTGATCCTGAACTACTTACGTCAAACAAAACTCCAACACAGTGTTCACTTCCGGACTCCGCCGAGAAGAGACCATCACGATTACACACGCGTTGATGTGTATTTTAATTAAGGTCAACTTCGGTTTTCTACAACCGACATTAACAAATTCCCATCTGCCTCATAACCGCGGGCACGGCTTTGAAATATAATACCTGCAGGTGTCCCAACTTAGCCCATAATAAGCTCTCACGGTCAACGAAGGATATTCCTTCTACCGAAGACCCGATCGATCTCGAATCCCGGACTACAAGACATTTCGACAACAATAAAACAAGACCAGCAAAGCCGCCCGATTGTGCCGACAAATCCCGATAGGAGCTGCACATATCTCGCTCGAGGGCACATCCGGATAGGTCAGCCACGAGTAAAACCAAGCCTCGAGTTGCCCGTGGTGGCCCCGATCTGCCGGTTCGGGCCAGCACTCGAAGGAGCACCGGTCCGGGGTTAAAATAAAGATGACCCTCGGGCTCGCGAAAACCCGGGGAAAAAGGCTTAGGTGGCAAATGGTAAAACCAAAGTTGGGCCTTCTTTGGAGTCTTATTCAAAGCGAACTGTCAAGGGGTCCCACAAATCACCCAACCGTAAGAAACGCGAAATCAAGGAACATAACACCGGTATGACGGAAACTAGGGTGGCAAGAGTGGAACAAAACACTGGCATAAGGCCGAGCCTTCCACCCTTTACCAAGTATATAGATGCATTAATTATAGCAGATATATTGTGATATCCCAACAAGTAAACATGTTCCAACAAGGAACAACATCTCCATGTTCCAACAAGGAACAAACTTCATCTTCACCGCAACTAGCAACGCTATAAGAGGGCTGAGCAAAGCGGTAACATAGCCAAACAACGGTTTGCTAGGAAAGGATGGTTAGGGGCTTGACATGGAAATATGGGAGGCATGATAAGCAAGTGATAGGCATCGTAGCATAGGCATAGCAAAAGAGCGAGCATCTAGCAAGCAAAGATAGAAGTGATTTCGAGGGTATGGTCATCTTGCTCGCAAAGTTCTCGAGTTGTCGAAAGCTTGATCCTCGTAAGCGTTCTCAACAGGTTCCTCGTTCACGTACTCGTCTCCCGGCTCTACCCAAAACAAGAACACAAGCAAAGGAACCACAATAAATCACGGTGCAATGCACAAGCAACATGATGCAAAACATGACATGATATGCGAGATGTGATATGCAATGCGTATGCGTGCTCCGGAAGGAAGATGATGAACCAGGCATCAACTTGGCAAACCAAGTATGCCGCTAGAAAGGTGAGATGATTTCGGTTGAAATCGATATAAAGATCACCGGAATCGGATGCATGGTTTGCAAATGACAAGCAAAACAAGAATGGCACGAATCTGCCACTAACAGCATGATACCACTTAGCAAACAACAAGAAATTAAGCTACTGCACCCAAACGTACCAACAAAGTATATGACAGTGATCTACTCAAGATGCTTGACAAAAGATGAACACTGAGATACGGCTAAATCACATCATAACAGGTCCAAACAAGCATGGCAAAAGTGCAAAACATATCAGCTTCACAGTCTTAGTGAAATTACTGAACATGGCAGAATCAGCATCAGGAAGCAATGTTCAGAGCAAGCAAACAGCATGCTACAGGAACTTATAATAGCAAAACAAGGCATGGCATGAATCTACTCAAAGCATAGAACACAAGTCCCTTACTGACCATAAGCCAAAAAGGATCAGAAAATACAATAGCACCCATGTCAATATAGCAAGTTTCGTTAGCAGATTCAGCAACAGGGCATGACAAAAACAGATAACAAGTAGGCATGTTTAAGAGCTTGATGCACTCACTACAGAGCATTTCGTGATAATCTAAGCATACATACATCAAGAAGACATGGCATAGAAGATATACATGGCAAGAACAACATCATAGCATACACGGATCGACTACAACAACCTTGGCAAAATTGAATAACATGTAAACAATCTGCCAGGAAACATTTTATAGCAAAAGTAGAGCTCGATTGACTCAAGCTATGGCACTTCATAATTGCAAACAAGGGCATGGATGGATAGAGCATAACCATATGTTCAAAACATCCTTACTGAAATATCTCAAAATATGCATGGAACTCTCTATAGCATCAAGTTAACATGGCATAAAAATATCAGCAAAACAGGGGCTGAAATCAGCAACATCATGAAGCCTAGTTTGCATGCTTGTGCTAGTCACCACAGAGATCACAAAAATACATGGCATACACCCCTGGAAAGATGGCATGGCATATTACAAAACACATGTAGGACTCAAGTTCATAGGATGCACATATCAATCATGGCAAAAATGACAAAAGTGCATGTTCTGATAATAATCTGAAACTAACATCACATAGCCCTCTTCTAACAGCATTTCGGGAATCAAGATGAGCTCAAATGAAACTGATGCAATGAGATGAAATGATCTACTCTTCGAGGCGAACAATTTGGTATGCTACACGCCCCAAACGGAGCCACGAGTGCAAAGTTATGATGCGTTGAACATGCAACAAATTAACTGCAGAAAAAACTGATGAAATCCGGGGAAGTCAACCGATGGGTTTGGATCTGAGATCCGGCGCGGCGGCTCGCTGGAGGGAGGAAGGAGAGGCCGGGGGAGTCCGACGGCCGAGGCGGCGAGGGCGGTGGCCAGCGACGGCGGAGCCGGCCGGCGGAGGGAGCGGCGCGGCGCGGCGGTGCCGACGGGCCGACGCGAGGCGCGGTCGGCGGCGGCGGCCGGGCGGCGGTGGCGGGTTGAGGTCGGGCGCGCGGCAACGGCCGATCGAGCGCGCGCTGTCCGGCCGGGAGGGCCCTTTGGCCCCGCGGCCGGCTGCGGGTAGCGAATTGGGCGCTGGTGCCCACGTGGCGTGTATGAAGTGTGTGGCGGCGGCGGGCGACGTGTCCGCCTAGTCGACGCGTCCGTGGCGGCGCGAGAGGAGCGGGCTAGGGTTTGAGGAGGATTGATCCGAAAATTCGGGAGGGGTTTTTATACGTAGAAGGAGCTAGGAAGCTCCAAATGAGGTGCGGTTTTCGCCCACACGATCGTGATCGAACGGCGATGGACATGGAAGTGACTTAGCTGGGTTATTGGGCTGTTTTGGAGGGTTGTTGGGCTGCAACTTGAAAGAGGCCTTTGCGAGAGTGCGGTTAACCGTTGGAGTATCAAACGAGCTCCAAATGACCCGAAACTTGACAGGTGGTCTGCCGGTGGTATACCAAGGCCACTTGACAAACCTCGGTCCATTCCGAGAAAGTTTAGTACCGCTCACGGAAAAACGTAAAAGGGGCGCGGGGAACATAGGAGTGCGGATTGCAAAACGGACAACGGGGAAAGTGCTCGGATGCATAAGACGAACACGTATGCAAAAAGAAATGCGCATGATGACATGATATGAAAATGCATGACATGGAAAAAATGCAAAAACGAAAGACAAGAACCCAACCACGGAGGGAATATCATATCACAATGCCGAAAATGGCAAGAGTTGGAGTTACAAATATGGAAAGTTACATCCGGGGTGTTACACCGGCCTAGGAGGGGCGCGCCTATAGGGGGAGTCCAACTAGGATTCCCAATCCTAGTTGGAGTCCCCTTCCTTTTCCAAGATGGGAGAGAGGGAAGGAGTAGGAGAGGGAGAAGGAAAGAGGGGGGGGGGGCGCCCCTCCCTAGTCCAATTCGAACCAGCCCATGGGGGGCGAGCGGCCTCCCTTTGTGGCCCTTATCTCCTTTCCACTAAGGCCCATGAAGGCCCAATACTTTCCCCGGCGAATACCCGTAACTCTCCGGTACTCCGAAAAATACCCGAACCACTCAGAACCTTTTCGATGTCCGAATATAGCCTTCTAATATACGATCTTTATGTCTCGACCATTTTGAGACTCCTCGTCATGTCTGTGATCTCATCCGGGACTACGAACAAACTTCGGTCATCAAATCACATAACTCATAATACAAATCGTCAGCGAACGTTAAGCGTGCGGACCCTATGGGTAAGAGAACTATGTAGACATGACCGAGACACATGTCTGTTCAATAACTTTTAACGGAACCTGGATGCTCATATTGGCTCCTACATATTCTACGAAGATTTTTATCGGTCAAACCGCATAACAACATATGTTGTTCCCTTTGTCATCGGTATGTTACTTGCCTGAGATTTGGTCGTAGGTATCATCATACCTAGTTCAATCTCATTACCGGCAAGTCTCTATACTCGTTCCGTAATGCATCATCCTGCAACTAACTCATTAGTCACATTGCTTGCAAGGCTTATAGTGATGTGCATTACTGAGAGGGTCCAGAGATACCTCTCCGACAATCGGAGTGACAAATCCTAATCTCGATCTATGAAAACTCAACAAACACCATCAGAGACACCTGTAGAGCATCTTTATAATCACCCAGTTACGTTGTGACGTTTGATAGCACACTATGTGTTCCTCCGGTATTCGGGAGTTGCATAATCTCATAGTCATAGGAACATGTATAAGTCATGAAGAAAGCAATAGCAATAAACTAAACGATCATAGTGCTAAGCTAACGGATGGGTCTTGTCCATCACATCATTCTCTAATGATGTGATCCCGTTCATCAAATGACAACACATGTCTATGGTTAGGAAACTTAACCATCTTTGATTAACGAGCTAGTCTAGTAGAGGCATACTAGGGACACTCTGTTTGTCTATGTATTCACACATGTGTAAGTTTCCGGTTAATACAATTATAGCATGAATAATAAACATTTATCATGATATAAGGAAATATAAATAACAACTTTATTATTGCCTCTAGGGCATATTTCCTTCAGTCTCCCACTTGCACTAGAGTCAATAATCTAGTTCACATCGCCATGTGATTTAACACCAATAGTTCACATCTTTATGTGATTAACACCCATAGGGTTTACTAGAGTTAATAATCTAGTTCACATCGCTTATGTGATTAACATACAAGAGTAATAAGGTGTGATCATGTTTTGCTTGTGAGAGAAGTTTTAGTCTACGGGTCTGCCACATTCAGATCCATAAGTATTTTGCAAATTTCTATGTCTACAATGCTCTGCACGGAGCTACTCTAGCTAATTGCTCCCACTTTCTATATGTATCCAGATTAAGACGCAGAGTCATCTGGATCGGTGTAAAAGCTTGCATCGATGTAACTCTTTACGACGAACTCTTTGTCACCTCCATAACCGAGAAATATTTCCTTAGTCCTCTAAGGATAATTTTTACCGATGTCCAGTGATCTACTCCTAGATCACTATTGTACTCCCTTGCCAAACTCGTAGCAAGGTATACAATAGGCCTGGCACACAACATGGCATTCTTTATAGAACCTATGGCTGAGGCATAGGGAATGACTTTCATTCTCTTTCTACTTTCTTCCATGGTCGGGTTTTGAGTCTTACTCAACTTCACACCTTTGAAACATAGGCAAGAACTCTTTCTTTGACTATTCCATTTTGAACTACTTCAAAATCTTGTCAAGGTATGTACTCATCGAAAATCTTATCAAGCATCTTGATCTATCTCTATAGATCTTGATGCCCAATATGTAAGCAGCTTCACCGAGGTATTTCTTTTGAAAAAAATCCTTTCAAATACTCCTTTATGCTTTTCAGAAAATTCTACATCATTTCTGATCAACAATATGTCATTCACAATACTTATCAGAAAGGCTGTAGTGCTCCCACTCACTTTTTTGTAAATACAGGCTTCACCACAAGTCTGTATAAAACTATATACTTTGATCAACTCATCAAAGAGTATATTCCAACTCCAAGATGCTTGCACTAGTCCATAGATGGATCGCTGGAGCTTGCACATTTTGTTAGCACTTTTAGGATTGACAAAACCTTCTGGTTGCATCATATACAACCCTTCATTAACAAATCCATTAAGGAATGTAGTTTTGATATCCATTTGCCAGATTTCATGAAATGTGACAATTGCTAACATGATTCGGACAGACTTAAGCATCGATACGAGTGAGAAAATCTCATCGTAGTCAACACCTTGAACTTGTCGAAAACCTTTTTGCGGCAATTCGAGCTTTTCTAGATAGTAACACTACTATCAGCGTCCGTCTTCCTCTTGAAGATCCATTTATTTTCTATAGTTTGCCGATCATCGGGATCAAAGTCCACACTTTGTTTTCATACATGGATCCCATCTTAGATTTCATGGCCTCAAGCCATTTCGCAGAATCTGGGCTCATCATCGCTTCCTCATAGTTCGTAAGTTCATCATGGTCTAGTAACATGACTTTCAGTACAGGATTACCATACCACAATGGTGCGGATCGTGCTCTGGCTGACCTACGAAGTTCTGTAGTAACTTGATCCGAAGTTTCATGATCATCATCATTAACTTCCTCACTAATTGGTGTAGGAATCATTGGAACTGATTTTTGTGATGACCTACTTTCCAACTCGGGAGAAGGAACAATTACCTCATCAAGTTCTACTTTTCCTCCCACTCACTTCTTTCGAGAGAAACTCCTTCTCTAGAAAGGATCAATTCTTAGTAACAAAGATCTTGCCTTCAGATTTGTGATAGAAGATGTACCCAACAATTTCTTTTGGGTATCCTATGAAGACGCACTTCTCCGATTTGGGTTCGAGCTTATCAGGCTGAAGTTTTTTCACATAAGCATCACAACCCCAAACTTTAAGAAACGACAACTTAGGTTTCATGCCAAACCACAGTTCATATGGTGTCATCTCAACGGATTTAGATGGTGCCATATTTAACGTGAATGCAGCTGTCTCTAATGCATAACCCCAAAACAATAGTGGTAAATCGGTACGAGACATCATAAATCGCACCATATCTAATAAAGTACGGTTACGATGTTCGAATACACCATTACGCTGTGGTGTTCCAGGTGGCGCGAGTTGCGAAACTATTTCACATTGTTTCAAATGAAGACCAAACTCGTAACTCAAATATTCGCCTCCACGGTCAGATCGCAGAAACTTTATTTTCTTGTTACGATGATTTTTCACTTCACTCTGAAATTCTTTGAACTTCTCAAATGTTTCAAACTTTATGTTTCATCAAGTAGATATACCCATATCTGCTCAAATCATCTGTGAAGGTCAGAAAATAATGATACCCGCCGCGAGCTTCAACACTCATCGGACCGCATACATCAGTATGTATTATTTCAAACAAGTTTGTTGCTCGCTCCATTGTTCCGGAGAACGGAGTCTTAGTCATCTTGCCCATGAGGCATGGTTCGCAAGCATAAAGTGATTCATAATCAAGTGATTTGAAAAGCCCATCAGCATGGAGTTTCTTCACGCGCTTTACACCAATATGACCTAAACGGCAGTGCCACAAATATGTTGCACTATCATTATCAACTTTGCATCTTTTGGCATCAATATTATGAATATGTGTATCATTATGATGGAGATTCAATAAACCATTTATATTAAGTGTATGACCATAGAAGGTTTTATTCATGTAAACAGAACAACAATTATTCTTTGACTTAAATGAATAACCGTATTGCAATAAACATGATCCAATCATATTCATGCTCAACGCAAACACCAAATAACAATTATTTTGGTCCAACACTAATCTGGAAGGTAGAGGGAGTGTGCGATGGTGATCTTATCAACCTTGTAATCATTTCCAACACACATCGTCACTTCGCCCATAACTAGTCTGTGTTCATTCTGCAACTCATGTTTTAGTTACTACTCTTAGCAACTAAACCACTATCAAATACTGAGGGGTTGCTATAAACACTAGTAAAGTACACATCAATAACTTGTATATCATATATAATTTTGTTCACTTTGCCATCCTTCTTATCCGCCAAGTATTTGGGGCAGTTCCGCTTCCAGTGACCATTTCCTTTGCAGTAGAAACACCCAGTTTCAGGCTTGGGTCTAGTTTGGGTTTCTTCATGGGAGTGGCAACTTGCTTGCCATTCTTCTTGAAGTTCCCTTTCTTTCCTTGGCCCTTTTAGTTGAAACTAGTGGTCTTGTCAACCATCAACACTTGATGCTATTCTTGATTTCTACCTTCGCCGATTTCAGCATCGCGAAATGCTCGGGGAATCGTTTTCGACATCCCTTGCATATTATAGTTCATCACGAAGTTCCAGTAACTCGGTGATGGTGACTAGAGAACTCTGTCAAACACTATCTTATCTGGAAGATTAACTCCCACTTGATTCAAGCGATTGTAGTGCCCAGACAATCTAAGCACATGCTCACTAGCTGAGCTATTCTCCTCCATCTTGTAGGCAAAGTACTTGTCAGAGGTCTCATACCTCTAGATATGGGCATGCGTTTGGAATATGAATTTCAACTCTTGGACCATCTCATATGCTCCATGGCATTCAAAACATTTTTGAAGTCCCGGGTCTAAGTCGTAAAGCATGGTGCACTAAACTATCAAGTAGTCATCATACCGAGCTATGTCAAACGTTCATAACGTCTGCATCTGCTCCTGCAATAGGTCTGTCACCTAGCGGTGCATCAAGTACATAATTCTTCTTTGCAGCAACGAGGATAATCCTCAGATCACGGATCCAGTCTGCATCATTGCTACTATCATCTTTCAACTTATTTTTCTCTAGGAACATATCAAAAAATAAACGGGGAGCTACATCGCAAGCTATTGATCTACAACATAGATATGCAAATACTATCAGGACTAAGTTCATGATAAATTAAAGTTCAATTAGTCATAATACTTAAGAACTCCCACTTAGATAGACATCCCTCTAGTCATCTAAATGATCACGTGATCCATATCAACTAAACCATGTCCGATCATCACGTGAGATGGAGTAGTTTTCAATGGTGAACATCACTATGTTGATCATATCTATTATATGATTTACGTTCGACCTTTCGGTCTCAGTGTTCCGAGGCCATATCTGCATATGCTAGGATCGTCAAGTTTAACCCGAGTATTCAGCGTGTGCAAAACTGGCTTGCATCCGTTCTATGTGAACGTAGAGCTTATAACACCCGATCATCACGTGGTGTCTCGGCACGATGAACTGTAGCAACATTGCATAATCAAGGAGAACACTTGTACCTTGAAATTTAGTGAGGGGTCATCTTATAATGCTACCGACGTACTAAGCAAAATAACATGCATAAAGGATAAACATCACATGCAATCAAAATAAGTGATATGATATGGCCATCATCATCTTGTGCCTTTGATCTCCATCTCCAAAGCACTGTCATGATCACCATCGTCACCGGCTTGACACCTTGATCTCCATCGTAGCATCGTTGTCGTCTCGCCAACTATTGCTTCTACGACTATCGCTACCGGTTAGTGATAAAGTAAAGCAATTACATGGTGATTGCATTTCATATAATAAAGCGACAACCATATGGCTCCTGCCAGTTGCCGATAACTGTAACAAAACATGATCATCTCATACAATAATTTATATCTCATCACGTCTTGACCATATCACATCACAACATGCCCTGCAAAAACAAGTTAGTCCTCTACTTTGTTGTTGCAAGTTTTACGTGTATGCTATGGGTTCTTGCAAGAACCGTTCTTACCTACGCATCAAAACCACAATGATTTTTCGTCAAGTGTGCTGTTTTAACCTTCAACAAGGACCGGGCATAGTCAAACTCGATTCAACTAAAGTTGGAGAAACAAACACCCGCTAGCCACCTGTGTGTGAAGCACATCGGTAGAACCAGTCTCATGAATGCGGTCATGTAATGTCGGTCCGGGCCGCTTCATCCAACAATACCACCGAATCAAAGTAAGGCGTTGCTGGTAAGCAGTATGACTATTATCGCTCACAACTCATTTTGTTCTACTCATGCATATAACATCTACCCATAGACCTGGCTCTGATGCCAATGTTGGGGAACACAGTATTTCAAAAATAAATCTACGATCACGCAAGATCTATCTAGGAGAAGCATAGCAACGAGCGAGGAGAGTGTGTCCACGTACCCTGATACGTCTCCAACGTATCTATAATTTTTGATTGTTCCATGCTATTATATTATATGTTTTGGATGTTTAATGGGCTTTACTATACACTTTTATATTATTTTTGGGACTAACCTATTAACTAAAGGCCTAGTGGAAATTGCTATTTTTTTGCCTATTTCAGTGTTTCGCAGAAAAGGAATATCAAACGGAATCCAAACGGAATGAAACCTTCGGGAGAGTTATTTTTGGAACAAACACAGTCCAGGAGACTTGGAGTGGATGTCAAGGAAGCAACGAGGCAGGAAGGTGCACCCAGGGGGGGTAGGCGCGTCCCCCACCCTCGTGGGCCCCTCGTGGCTCCACCGACCTACTTCTTTCGCCTATATATACTCATATACCCTAAAAACATCCGAGAGCACCACGAAACCCTATTTCCACTGCCGCAACCTTCTGTACCCGTGAGATGCCATCTTGGGGCCTTTTCTGGCGCTCCGTCGGAGGGGGAATCGATCACGGAGGGCTTCTACATCAACACCATAGCCTCTCCGATAATGTGTGAGTAGTTTATCACAGACCTTCAGGTCCATAATTATTAGCTAGATGGCTTGTTCTCTCTCTTTGGATCTCAATTCAAAGTTCTCCTCGATCTTCTTGGAGATCTATTCGATGTAATTCTTTTTGCGGTGTGTTTGTCGAGATCCGATGAATTGTGGGTTTATGATCAAGATTATCTATGAACAATATTTGATTCTTCTCTGAATTCTTTTATGCATGATTTAAATATCTTTGCAAGTCTCTTTGAATTATCAGTTTGGTTTGGCCTACTAGATTGATCTTTCTTGCAATGGGAGAAGTGCTTAGCTTTGGGCTTAATCTTGCGGTGTCCTTTCCCAGTGACAGCAGGGGCAGCAAGGCACGTATTGTATTGTTGCCATCGAGGATAAAAAGATGGGGTTTATATCATATTGCTTGAGTTTATCCCTCTACATCATGTCATCTTGCCTAATGTGTTACTCTATTCTTATGAACTTAATACTCTAGATGCATGCTGGATAGCGGTTAATGTGTGGAGTAATAGTAGTAGATGCAGAATCGTTTCGGTCTACTTGTTGCGGACGTGATGCCTATATACATGATCATGCCTAGATATTCTCATAACTATGCGCTTTTCTATCAATTGCTCGACAGTAATTTGTTCACCCACCGTAAATTATGCTATCTTGAGAGAAGCCACTAGTGAAACCTATGGCCCCCGGGTCTATCTTCCATCATATTATTTTCCTATCAATTTACTATTTCTTCCATGTTTTATTTTGCAATCTTTACTTTCCAATCTATATCATAAAAATACCAAAAATATTTATCTTATTATCTCTATCAGATATCACTTTTGCAAGTGGCCGTGAAGGGATTGACAACCCCTTTATCGCGTTGGTTGCAAGGTTCTTATTTGTTTGTGCAGGTACGAGGCGACTTGCGTGTAACCTCCTACTGGATTGATACCTTGGTTCTCAAAAACTGAGGGAAATACTTATGCTACTTTGCTGCATCACCCTTTCCTGTTCAAGGGAAAACTAATGCATGCTCAAGAGGTAGCAAGAAGGATTTCTGCCGCCGTTGCCAGGGAGGCTTACGCCAAGTCAAGTCAAGATTTGATCTCCCAGCAACTAGCCATGCCTCGCGCCGTTGCCGGGGAGATCTACACCAAGTCAAGACATACCAAGTACCCATCACAAACTCTTATCCCTCGCATTACATAATTTTCCATTTGCCTCTCATTTTCCTCTACCCCACTTCACCTTTGTCGTTTTATTCGCCCTTTTTTTGTTCGTCTTTTTCATTTGCTTGTGTTGCCATGTGCCTTCTATGTGCTTGCATCTTTGCTTGCTAAAAATATATTGATATGGATCCTCATTCCCTTCCTAATCTTTTTAAGAGATCCAATTATGATGAACCAATTGCTAGTGAGTTGTGTGCACTAGATTATCTTTATGAGGTTTTGCTTGAAATCCGTGAATCTGGAAATTGTGATGAAGTACTTTATGAAGTGATTCATGGTAGATCTTTGAATGAAAAGCATGATTGCAATGATGATATTATAAATTCTATTAACGTCAGCTGTGCTAATAATATGCAAAACCCTAAGCTTGGGGATGCTAGTTTTGCTATATCCTCTACTTGTTGCAACGATCATGATTGGGGTGATTCTTCTTATGATATTGAAAATTTATTTAGGCCCCATGATGAATATGAGATTGATAATAATGTTTGCAATAATATTAAAAGTGGGTTTGGAAGAGTGTCAACTTTAGATCACACATATTTGGAGAATGTTCAATCTTATGAAGTTTTTGATAAAAGTGGGTTTGAAGAGGTCATGACTTTAGTTAATGTTAATCCCACTATTTTGGAAGAGTGTCAACTCTGCATGCATGTGGATCGTGTTGAATTTTTTTTATGTGATAGCTATTTTGTTGAATTTGCTTATGATCCCGCATGTAGTTATTATGAGAGAGGAAAATATGATTGTAGAAATTTTCATGTTACTAAATTACCTCTCATTATGTTGAGATTGCTATTGTTTCTTTCCGCTTCCTTGCATATGCTAGTTTTTGCTTGCGATGATAATTTGTTTGCCTATAATATGCCTATGCATAGGAAGTATGTTAGATTTATATGTGATTTTCACATGCTATATGATGCTCTTTTTGTGCTTCAATTCTTGTCTTTCGTGTGAGCATCGTCGAAATCTCAATGCCTAGCTAGGGGCGTTAAATGATAGCGCTTGTTGGGAGGCAACCCAATTTTATTTTTGTTTCTTGTTTTTTGGTTCTGTTTAGTAATAGATAATTCATCTAGCTTCTGTTAAGATGTGTTTTTAGGTTTTAATTAGTGTTTGTGCAAAGTAGAACCTTTGGGAAGACTTGGGTGAAGTCTTTATGATCTTGCTGTAAAAATGTAGAAACTTTAGCGCTCACGAGATTAGCTGCCATTTTTTTTACTGGAGAGTTCTATTAGGTTGATTATTTTTTCATATGTTAATATACAAATTCCTCACGTCCACCAATTTATTTCCGAATTTTTGGAGTTACAGAAGTATACGTTTGATCCAGATTACTACAAACTGTTTTGTTTTTGACAGATTCTGTTTTTCGTGTGTTGTTTGCTTATTTTAATGAATCTATGGCTAGTATTGAAGGAAATATGCCCTAGAGGCAATAATAAAGTTATTATTTATTTCCTTATATCATGATAAATGTTTATTATTCATGCTAGAATTGTATTAACCGGAAACATAATACATGTGTGAATACATAGACAAACAGATAGTCACTAGTATGCCTCTACAAGACTAGCTCATTAATCGAAGATGGTTATGTTTCCTAACCATAGACATGTGTTGTCATTTGATTAATGGGATCACATCATTAGGAGAATGATGTGATTGACATGACCCATTCCGTTAGCTTAGCACTTGATCGTTAAGTATGTTGCTAAAGCTTTCTTCATGACCTATACATGTTCCTGTAACTATGAGATTATGCAACTCCCGTTTACCGGAGGAACACTTTGGGTACTACCAAACGTCACAACGTGGCGGGTGATTATAAAGGAGTACTACAGGTGTCTCCAAAGGTACTTGTTGGGTTGGCGTATTTGAGATTAGGTTTTGTCACTCCGATTGTGGGAGAGGTATCTCGAGCCTTCTCGGTAATACACATCACTTAAGCCTTGCAAGCATTACAACTAATGAGTTAGTTGTGAGATGATGTATTACGGAACGAGTAAAGAGACTTACGGTAACGAGATTGAACTAGGTATTGGATACCGACGATCGAATCTCGGGTAAGTAACATACCGATGACAAAGGAACAAAGTATGTTGTTATGCGGTTTGACCGATAAAGATCTTCGTAGAATATGTAGGAACCAATATGGGCATCCAGGTTCCGCTATTGGTTATTGACCGAGAATGGTTCTAGGTCATGTCTACATAGTTCTCGAACCCGTAGGGTCCGCACGCTTAACGTTTCGATGACAGTTCATTATGAGTTTATAAGTATTGATGCACCGAAGGTTGTTCGGAGTCCCGGATGTGATCACGGACATGACGAGGAGTCTCGAAATGGTCGAGACATAAAGATTGATATATTGGAAGCCTACATTTGGACATCGGAAAGGTTCGAGTGAAATCGGAATTTATCTGAGTACCGGAGGTTACCGAACCCCGGGGACTACATGGGCCCATAGTGGGCCTTGGAGGAAAGGAGAAGGGCAGCCCTAGGTGGCGCGTGCCCCCTTCCCTAGTCCTATTAGGACTAGGAAAGGTGGGCCGCCCCTCTCTCTCTCCCCTCCGAATCCTAATCCAACTAGGATTGGAGGGAATCCTACTCCCGGAGGAGTAGGACTCCTTAGTGCGCCTCCCCTTGGGCCGGCCACCTCCCCTTGGCTCCTTTATATGGGGGCAGGGGCACCCCATGACACACAAGTTGATCTACGGATCTTTCCTTAGCCGTGTCGGTGCCCCTTCCACCATATTCCACTTCGGTCATATCGTCATGGAGCTTAGGCGAAGCCTGCGCGGAGAAGTCATATCGTCATGAGCTTAGCGAAGCCCTGCGTCGGTGGAGCATCAACATCGTCACCACGCCGTCGTGCTGACGGAACTCATCCCCGACACTTTGCTGGATCGGAGTCCGGGGATCGTCATCGAGCTGAACGTGTGCAGAACTCGGAGGTGCCGTACGTTCGGTGCTTGGATCGGACGGATCGTGAATACGTACGACTACATCAACCGCGTTGTTATAATGCTTCCGCTTTCGGTCTACGAGGGTACGTGGACGGACACTCTCCCCTCTCGTTGCTATGCCATCACCATGGTCTTGCGAGATCGTAGGAAAATTTTTGAAATTACTACGTTCCCCAACAAGTATCGGGGGGTATGAATCATAGAGAAGTTGTAATATAGTAGGTTTAACACCAATATAAATAAAGAATGAGTTCATTACAGTACCTTAAAGTGGTGATTTGTTTTCTTATACTAACAGAGCTCTTGAGTTTTCCGTTGAGTTTTCTGTTGTGAAGTTTTCAAGTTTTGGGTAAAGATTTGATGGATTATGGAATAAGGAGTAGCAAGAGACTAAGCTTGGGGATGCCCAAGGCACCCCAAGGTAAAATTCAAGGACAACCAAAAGCCTAAGCTTGGGGATGCCCCGGAAGGCATCCCCTCTTTCGTCTTCGTCCATTGGTAACTTTACTTGAGGCTATATTTTTATTCACCACATGATATGTGTTTTGCTTGGAGCGTCTTGTATGATTTGAGTCTTTGATTTTTAGTTTACCACAATCATCCTTGATTTACACACCTTTTGGAGACACACACATGAATCAGAATTTATTAGAATACTCTATGTGCTTCACTTATACCTTTTGAGCTAGATAATTTTGCTCTAGTGCTTCACTTATATCTTTTAGAGCACGGTGGTGGTTTTATTTTATAGAAATTATTAATCTCTCATGTTTCACTTATATTATTTTGAGATTCCTTTAAAACAGCATGGTAGTTTGCCTTGGCTATAAAATTAGTCCTAATATAATAGGCATCCAAGATGGGTATAATAAAAACTTTCATAAAAGTGCATTGAATACTATGAGAAGTTTGATACTTGATGATTGTTTTGAGATATGAAGGTGGTAATATTAGCGTCATGCTAGTTGAGTAGTTGTGAATTTGAGAAATACTTGTGTTGAAGTTTGCAAGTCCCGTAGCATGCACGTATGGTAACCGTTGTGTGACAAATTTGAAACATGAGGTGTTCTTTGATTGTCATCCTGATGAGTGGCGGTCGGGGACGAGAAATGGTCTTTTCCTACCAATCTATCGCTCTAGGCGCATGCGCGTAATGCTTGGTTTTTGATGACTTGTAGATTTTTGCAATAAGTATGTGAGTTCTTTATGACTAATGTTGAGTCCATGGATTATACGCACTCTCACCTTTCCATCATTGCTAGCCTCTTGATGCACTGCATTGCCCTTTCTCACCTTGAGAGTTGGTGCAAACTTCGCCGGTGCATCCAACCCCCGTGATATGATATGCTCTATCACACATAAACCCTCTTATATCTTCCTCAAAACAGCCACCATACCTACCTCTTATGGCATTTCCTTAGCCATTCCGAGATATATTGCCATGCAACTTTCCATCATTTCATTTATTATGACACGCCTCATTATTGTCATATTGCTTTGCATGATCATGTAGTTGACATCGTATTTGTGGCAAAGCCACCATGCATAATTTGTCATACATGTCACTCTTGATTCATTGCTCATCCCGGTACACCGCCGAAGGCATTCATATAGAGTCATATTTTGTTCTAAGTGTCGAGTTGTAAATAAATAGAAATGTGATGATCATTATTAATAGAGCATTGTCCCCAAATAAAAAAAGGGGGAGAAAGGCCAAATAAAAAAAGGAAGGCCAAAAAAAAGGGACAATGCTACTATCCTTTTTTTCACACTTGTGCTTCAAAGTAGCACCATGATCTTTATGATAGAGAGTCTCTTGTTTTGTCGCTTGCATATACTAGTGGGAATTTTTCATTATAGAACTTGGCTTGTATATTCCAACAATGGGCTTTCTCAAATGCCCTAGGTCTTCGTGAGCAAGCAAGTTGGATGCACACCCACTTAGTTTCTTTTGTTGAGCTTTCATACATTTATAGCTCTAGTGCATCCGTTGCATGGCAATCCCTACTCCTTGCATTGACATCAATTGATGGGCATCTCCCTAGCCCGTTGATTAGCCGCGTCAATGTGCGACTTTCTCCCTTTTTGTCTTCTCCACACAACCTTCATCATTATATTCTATTCCACCCATAGTGCTATGTCCATGGCTCACGCTCATGTATTGCGTGAAAGTTGAATTTTTTGAGATTACTAAAGTATGAAACAATTGTTTGGCTTGTCATCGGGGTTGTGCATGATGAGAGCATTTTTGTGTGACGAAAATGAAGCATGACCAAACTATATGATTTTTGTAGGGATAAGCTTTCTTTGGCCATGTTATTTTGAGAAGACATAATTGCTTAGTTAGTATGCTTGAAGTATTATTATTTTTATGTCAATATTAAACTTTTGTCTTGAATCTTTCAGATCTGAATATTCATGCCACAATAAATAAAATTACATTAAGAATTATGCTAGGTAGCATTCCACATCAAAATTTCTGTTTTTATCATTTATCTACTCGAGGACGAGCAGGAATTAAGCTTGGGGATGCTTGATACGTCTCCAACGTATCTATAATTTTTGAGTGTTCCATGCTATTATATTATCTGTTTTGGATGTTTAATGGGCTTTACTATGCACTTTTATATTATTTTTGGGACTAACCTATTAACCGAAGGCCCAGTGCAAATTGTTGTTTTTTTACCTATTTCAGTGTTTTGCAGAAAAGGAATATCAAACGGAATCCAAATGGAATGAAATCTTCGGGAGAGAGCTTTTTGGAACAAACGCAATCCAGGAGACTTGGAGTGGACGTCAAGGAAGCAACGAGGAAGCCACGAGGCAGGGAGGCACGCCCAGGGGGTAGTGCTACGTCTTGAGCTAGCGTTGGTTTTCCCCGAAGAGGAGAGGATGATGCAGCAGAGTAGCGTAAGTATTTCCCTCGGTTTTTGTGAACCAAGGTATCAATCCAGTAGGAGGCCACGCGCAAGTCCCTCGTACTTACACAAAACAAATAGCTCCTCGCAACCAACGCGAATAGGGGTTGTCAATCCCTTCACAGTCAATTACGAGAGTGAGATCTGATAGAGATGATACATAATATTTTTGGTATTTTTGGTATAAAGATGCAAAGTAAAATAAACAAGGCAAAGTAAAGAGCAAAGCAATAATAAAGCGTAGGAAGATTAATATGATGAAAATAGACCCGGGGGCCGTAGATTTCACTAGTGGCTTCTCTCAAGAGCATAGGTATTTTACGGTGGGTGAACAAATTACTGTTGAGCAATTGACAGAATTGAGCATAGTTATGAGAGTATCTAGGTATGATCATGTACATAGGCATCACGTCCGAGACAAGTAGACCGATCCTGCCTGCATCTACTACTATTACTCCACTCATCGACCGCTATCCAACATGCATCTAGAGTATTAAGTTAATGAAAACAGAGTAACGCTTTAAGCAAGATGACATGATGTAGAGAAATAAATTCATGCAATATGATAAATACCCCATCTTGTTATCCTCGATGGCAACAATACAATCGTGCCTTGCTGCCCCTCATCCTTTGGGAAAGGACACATAAGATTGAACCCAAAGCTAAGCACTTCTCCCATTGCAAGAACTACCAATCTAGTTGGCCAAACCAAATGGATAATTCGAAGAGACTTGCGAAGATAACTCAATCATACATAAAAGAATTCAGAAAAGATTCAAATATTGCTCATAGATAATCTTGATCATAAACCCACAATTCATCGGTCTCAACAAACACACATAAAAAAGAAGATTACATCGAATAGATCTCCACGAGAGGGGAGAACATTGTATTGAGATCCAAAAGAGAGAAGAAGCCATCTAGCTACTAACTATGGACCCGAAGGTCTAAAGTAAACTACTCACACTTCATCGGAGGGCTATGATGTTGATGTAGAAGCCCTCCGTGGTGGAATCCCCTTCCATGGAGCTTGAACAGGCCCCAAGATGGGATCTCGTGGATCTGAGAAAGTTGCGGCGGTGGAATTAGGTTTTGGCTCAGATCTGATCGGACGAAGTGCGTGAGGTATATATAGGAGGAAGAAGTACGTCGGTGGAGCCTCGAGGGGCCCACGAGGTAGGGGGCGCGCCCTCCACCCTTGTGGCCTCCTCGGAGCTTTCTTGACGGAGGGTCCAAGTCTCCCGGGTCTTATCCGTTGAGAAAATCACGTTCCCGAAGATTTCATTCCGTTTGGACTCCGTTTGATATTCCGTTTCTTCGAAACACTGAAATAGAAAAAAAACAGCAATTCTGGGCTGGGCCTCCAGTTAATAGGTTAGTCCCAAAAGTAATATAAAAGTGGAAAATAAATCCCAATATAGTCCAAAACAATAGATAATCTAGCATGGAGCAATCAAAAATTATAGATACATTGTAGACGTATCAGGCATCCCCAAGCTTAATTCATGCTCGTCCTCGAGTAGGTAAATGATAAAAAGAGAATTTTTGATGCGGAGTGCTACTTGGCATAATTTCAATGTAAGTCTTCTTAATTGTGGTATGAATATTCAGATCCGAAAGATTCAAGACCAAAGTTCATATTGACATAAAAATAATAATACTTCAAGCATACTAACTAAGCAATTATGTCCTCTCAAAATAACATGGCCAAAGAAAGTTCATCCCTACAAAATCATATAGTTTAGTCATGCTCCATTTTCGTTACACAAGAATGCTCTCATCATGCACAACCCCGATGACAAGCCAAGCAATTGTTTCATACTTTAGTAATCTCAAACCTATAAACTTTCACGCAATATATGAGCGCGAGCCATGGACATAGCACTATGGGTGGAATAGAATATAATGATGGGGGTTATGTGGAGAAGACAAAAAGGAGAAGGTCTCACATCAACGAGGCTAATCAATGGGCTATGGAGATGCCCATCAATTTATGTTAATGCAAGGAGTAGGGATTGCCATGCAACGGATGCACTAGAGCTATAAATGTATGAAAGCTCAACAAAAGAAACTAAGTGGGTGTGCATCCAACTTGCTTGCTCACGAAGACCTAGGGCATTTGAGGAAGCCCATCGTTGGAATATACAAGCCAAGTTCTATAATGAAAAAATCCCACTAGTATACGAAAGTGACAAAATATGAAACTCTCTATATGAAAAACATGGTGCTACTTTGAAGCACAAGTGTGGAAAAGGATAGTAACATTGTCCCTTCTCTCTTTTTCTCTTATTTTTTTGCTCGTTGGCCTCTTTTTTATTTGGTGGGCTCTTTGGCCTCTTTTTTTAACCTCACATGGGACAATGTTCTAATTAATGATGATCATCACACTTCTATTTATTTACAACTCAATGATTCCAACTCGATACTAAGTATGACTCTATATGAATGCCTCCAGCAGTGTACCGGGATATGCAATGAACCAAGAGTGACATGCATGAAAGAATTATGAACGATGGCTTTGCCACAAATACTATGTCAACTACATGATTATGCTAAGCAATATGACAATGATGAATGTGTTATGAAGAATGGTATGGTGGAAAGTTGCATGGAAATATATCTCGGAATGGCTATGGAAATGCCATAATAGGTAGGTATGGTGGCTGTTTTGAGGAAGATATAAGGAGGTTTATGTGTGAAAGAGCATATCGTATCACGGGGTTTGGATGCACCGGCGAAGTTTGCACCAACTCTCAATGTGAGAAAGGGCAATGCACGGTACCGAAGAGGCTAGCAATGATGGAAAGGTAAGAGTGCGTATAATCCATGGACTCAACATTAGTCATAAAGAACTCACATACTTATTGCAAAAATCTACAAGACATCAAAAACCAAAGCAATACGCGCATGCTCCTAGGGGGATAGATTGGTAGGAAAAGACCATCGCTCATCCCCGACCGCCACTCATAAGGAGGACAATCAAATAACACCTCATGTTTCAAATTTGTTACATAACGTTTAACATACGTGCATGCTACGAGACTTGCAACTTCAACACAAGCATTTCTGAAATTCACAACTACTCAACTAGCACGACTTTGATATTATCAACTCCATATCTCAAAATAATTATCAAGCATCAAAGTTTTCTTAGTATTCAACGCACTCAACAGAAAGTTTTACAAATCTTGAATACCAAGTATATTATTATTAAGCAAATTACCATGCTATTTAAGACTCTCAAAATAATCTAAGTGAAGCATGAGAGATCAATAGTTTCTTTAAAAAAATCCACCACCGTGCTCTAAAAGATATAAGTGAAGTACTAGAGCAAAACTATCAAGCTCAAAAGATATAAGTGAAGCACATAGAGCAAAACTATCAAGCTCAAAAGATATAAGTGAAGCACATAGAGTATTCTAACAAATTCCAATTCATATATGGCTCTCTCAAAAGGTGTGTACAGCAAGGATGATTGTGGTAAACTAACAAGCAAAGATGCAAATAATACAAGACGCTCCAAGCAAAACACATATCATGTGGTGAATGAAAATATAGCTCCAAGTAAAGTTACCGATGGAAGTGGACGAAAGAGGGGATGCCTTCCGGGGCATCCCCAAGCTTCGACTTTTTGGTGTCCTTAGATTATCATGGGGGTGCCATGGGCATCCCCAAGCTTAGGCTCTTGCCACTCCTTGTTCCATAATTCATCAAAAAAAAATTCACCAAAAACTTGAAAACTTCACAACACAAAACTCAACAGAAATCTCGTGAGCTCCGTTAGCGAAAGAAAACAAAAGACCACTTCAAGGTACTGTAATGAAATCATTCTTTATTTATATTGGTGTTAAACCTGCTGTATTCCAACTTATCTATGGATCATAAACTATTTTACTAGCCATAGATTCATCAAAATAAGCAAACAACACACGAAAAACAGAATCTGTAAAAAACAGAACAGTCTGTAGTAATCTGTAACTAACACAAACTTCTGGAACTCCAAAACTTCAGCCAAAATAGGACGACCTAGGAAAATTGTTTATTGATCAGAAGCAATTAGAAGCACTATTTTATCACGTTCTCGTGATTTTTAAAAATTGTTTTCGTGAACCGAAAGTTTCTGGAAATTACAACAAGATCAAATAACTATTATCTAAGAAGATCCGATAGGTTTAACTTGGCACAAACACTAACTAAAACATAAAACCACATCCAAACAGAAGGTATATGGATTATTTATTCCTAAACAGAAACAAAAACAAAAAACTAAAAATAAAATTGGGTTGCCTCCCAACAAGCGCTATCGTTTAACGCCCCTAGCTAGGCATAAAACAAGGATAGATCTAGCGAGTGCCATCTTTGGCACTAGGAGAAGTGGGTCTCCTCTCTATAGCATTTATTCTTCTATTTAAGGTAAGCACATGGCCATTAATGGAAGAAGTAAGATTAAGCACATTACGGAAGTTTGCCTCCAAACTAGACTTCATCTCTTTAATAATTTCGTTTTGATAAAAGCATAAGAGAGTGGTAGACTCAACCTTATCATTCATGGGGTGCCCAAATATAGTTTTCATTTTTTTCATAGGTATCTATAGCATCCCCTTCAAGAAAACCTCCATCAAAAATAGAGTCTCGAACTTGTTTGAAAGAAGCGGGCAATCCAACATAGAAACTTTTTAAGTAAACCTCAATTTGATATTGTGGTACATAGCTAGCCCGAATTCTCAATAACCTATCCCAAGCATCTTTTAAAGACTCATCAAGTAAATAACGAAAAATTCCAGAGTCATCTTCATCAAAATTATTTAAGTTCTCATCAGTAACCCCGGTGGGTCTTTCCATAGCATCATTATTTATGAGCTTAGAGAGGATAGAAGGGTTATCCAAGGTACTAGAACCCTGGAAAGGACCCTTAGTTCTTTTTGATTCGGCCATGGCAACAAGTAATCCAACACACAAGCAAACAGGAAAAAGGCAAGCGGGAAAGAGAGGAGGAGATTGGGAAAGAGAGGGCGAATAAAACGGCAAGGGTGAAGTGGGGGAGAGGAAAACGAGAGGCAAATGGCAAATAATGTAATGCGAGAGATAAGGGATTGTGATGGGTACTTGGTATGTTGACTTGTGCGTAGACTCCCCGGCAATGGCGCCAGAAATCCTTCTTGCTACGTCTTGAGCTTGCGTTGGTTTTCCCCGAAGAGGAGAGGATGATGCAGCAGAGTAGCGTAAGTATTTCCCTCAGTTTTTGAGAACCAAGGTATCAATCCAGTAGGAGGCCACGTGCAAGTCCCTCGTACCTACACAAAACAAATAGCTCCTCGCAACCAACGCGAATAGGGGTTGTCAATCCCTTCATGGTCACTTACGAGAGTGAGATCTTATAGAGATGATAGATAATATTTTTGGTATAAAGATGCAAAGTAAAATAAAAAAAGGCAAAGTAAAGAGCAAAGCAATAATAAAGCGTAGGAAGATTAATATGATGAAAATAGACCCGGGGCCATAGATTTCACTAGTGGCTTCTCTCAAGAGCATAGGTATTTTACGGTGGGTGAACAAATTACTGTTGAGCAATTGACAAAATTGAGCATAGTTATGAGAGTATCTAGGTATGATCATGTATATAGGCATCACATCCGAGACAAGTAGACCGACTCCTGCCTGCATCTACTACTATTACTCCACTCATCGACCACTATCCAGCATGCATCTAGAGTATTAAGTTAATGAAAACTGAGTAACGCCTTAAGCAAGATGACATGATGTAGAGGAATAAATTCATGCAATATGATAAATACCCCATCTTTTTATCCTCGATGGCAACAATACAATCGTGCCTTGCTGCCCCTCTCATCCTTTGGGAAAGTACACATAAAATTGAACCCAAAGCTAAGCACTTCTCCCATTGCAAGAACTACCAATCTAGTTGGCCAAACCAAATGGATAATTCAAGAGACTTGCAAAGATAACTCAATCATACATAAAAGAATTCAGAAAAGATTCAAATGTTGCTCATAGATAATCTTGATCATAAACCCACAATTCATCGGCCTCAACAAACACACCGCAAAAGAAGATTACATCGAATAGATCTCCACGAGAGGGGAGAACATTGTATTGAGATCCAAAAGAGAGAAGAAGCCATCTAGCTACTAATTATGGACCGAAGGTCTGAAGTAAACTACTCACACTTCATCGGAGAGGCTATGATGTTGATGTAGAAGCCCTCCGTGGTGGAATCCCCTTCGTGAACTCGGAACAGGCCCCAAGATGGGATCTCGTGGATCTGAGAAAGTTGGCGGTGGAATTAGGTTTTGGCTCCGTATCTGATCGGACGAAGTGCGTGGGTATATATAGGAGGAAGAAATGCGTCGGTGGAGCCTCGAGGGGCCCACGAGGTGAGGCGCGCCCTCCACCTCGTGGCCGCCTCGAGCTTTCTTGACGGAGGTCCAAGTCTCCTGGTCTTATCCGATGAGAAAATCACGTTCCCAAAGATTTCATTCCGTTTGGACTCCGTTTGATATTCCGTTTCTTCGAAACAATGAAATAGGCAAAAAACAGCAATTCTGGGCTGGGCCTCCTGTTAATAGGTTAGTCCCAAAAGTAATATAAAAGTGTAAAATAAAGCCCAATATAGTCCAAAACAATAGATAATATAGCATGGAGCAATCAAAAATTATAGATACGTTGGAGACGTATCAGGTAGGCGCGCCCCCACCCTCGTGGGCCCCACGTGGCTCCACCGACCTACTTCTTTCGCCTATATATACTCATATACCCTGAAAACATCCAAGAGCACCACGAAACCCTATTTCCACCGCCGCAACCTTCTGTACCAGTGAGATCCCATCTTGGGGCCTTTTAGGTGTTCATGGGAGGAATCGATCACGGAGGCTTCTACATCAACACCATAGCCTCTCCAATGATGTGTGAGTAGTTTACCACAGACCTTGGGTCCATAGTTATTAGCTAGATGGCTTCTTCTCTCTTTTTGGATCTCAATACAAAGTTCTCCTCGATCTTCTTGGTGATCTATTCGATGTAATTCTTTTTGTGGTGTGTTTGTCGAGATCCAATGAATTGTGGGTTTATGATCAAGATTATCTATGAACAATATTTGATTCTTCTCTGAATTCTTTTATGCATGATTTAAATATCTTTGCAAGTCTCTTCAAATTATCAGTTTTGTTTTGCCTACTAGATTGATCTTTCTTGCAATGGGAGAAGTGCTTAGCTTTGGGTTCAATCTTGCGGTGTCCTTTCCCAGTGACAGCAGGGGCAACAAGGTACATATTGTATTGCTGCCATCGAGGATAAAAAGATGGGGTTTATATCATATTGCTTGATTTTATCCCTCTACATCATGTTATCTTGCCTAATGCGTTACTCCTGTTCTTATGAACTTAATACTCTAGATGCATGCTGGATAGCGGTCGATGTGTGGAGTAATAGTAGTAGATGCAGAATCGTTTCGGTCTACTTGTCGCGGACGTGATGCCTATATACATGATCATGCCTAGATTTTTCTCATAACTATGCGCTTTTCTATCAATTGCTCGACAGTAATTTCTTCACCCACCGTAAATTATGCTACCTCGAGAGAAGCCACTAGTGAAACCTATGGCCCCTGGGTCTATCTTCCATCATATTATTTTCCTATCAATTTACTATTTCTTCCATCTTTTATTTTGCAATATTTACTTTCCAATCTATATCATAAAAAATACCAAAAATATTTATCTTATTATCTCTATCAGATCTCACTTTTGCAAGTGGCCGTGAAGGGATTGACAACCCCTTTATCGCGTTGGTTGGAAGGTTCTTATTTGTTTGTGCAAGTACGAGGCGACTTGCATGTAACCTCCTATTGGATTGATACCTTGGTTATCAAAAACTGAGGGAAACACTTACCCTACTTTGCTGCATCACCATTTCTTCTTCAAGGGAAAAACAACGCATGCTCAAGAGGTAGCATACCCTCGTAGACCGAAATCGGAAGCGTTTAGTAACGCGGTTGATGTAGTCGAAAGTCTTCGTGATCCAACCGATCAAGTACGAACGCACGACACCTCCGCTATCTGCACACATTCAACTCGGTGACGTCCCTTGAACTCTAGATCCAGCTGAGGCTGAGGGAGAGTTTTGTCAGCACGACGGCATGGTGATGGTGATGATGAAGTTACTGGCGCAGGGCTTTGCCTAAGTACTACGACGATATGACCGAGGTGTGTAACTATGGAAGGGGGCATCACACACGACTAAGACAAATCTTGGAGAGCCTTTGGGATGCCCCCTGCCCACGTATATAAAGGAGGGGGGAAGAGAAGGCCGTCCTAGGAGGCGCGCTATAGGGGAGTCAACTAGGATTCCCAATCCTAGTTGAGTCCCTTCCTTTCAAGAGGGAGAGAGGAAGGAGTAGGAGAGGGAGAAGGAAAGGGGGGGGGGGCGTCGCCCCCTCCCTAGTCCAATTCGGACCAGCCCATGGGGGGGGCTCCCCTTGTGGCCCTTCCCTCCTTTTCACTAAGGCCCATGAAGGCCCAATACTTCCCCCGGCGAATTCCCGTAACTCTCCAGTACTCCGAAAAATATACGAACCACTCAGAACCTTTCCGATGTCCGAATATAGCCTTTCAATATATCAATCTTTACGTCTCGACCATTTCAAAACTCCTTGTCATGTCCGTGTTCTCATCCGGGACTCCGAACAAACTTCGGTCATAAAATCACATAACTCATAATACAAATCGTCATCGAACGTTAAGCGTGCGGACCCTATGGGTTCGAGAACTATGTCATCGGTATGTTACTTGCCCGAGATTCGGTCGCCCGTATCATCATGCCTAGCTCAATCTCCGGTCAATAACCAATAGCGGAACCTGGATGCTCATATTGGCTCCTACATATTCTACGAAGATTTTTATCTGTCAAGTCGCATAACAACGTATGTCATCGGTATGTTACTTGCCCGAGATTCGGTCGCCCGTATCATCATGCCTAGCTCAATCTCGTTACCGACAAGTCTCTTTACTCATTCCGTAATGCATCATCCTGCAACTAACTCATTAGTCACATTTCTTGCAAGGCTTGTAGTGATGTGCATTACCGAGAGGGCCCAGTGATACCTCTCCGGCAATCGGAGTGACAAATCGTAATCTCAATCTATGCCAACTCAACAAACACCATCGGAGACACCTGTAGAGCATCTTTATAATCACCCAGTTACATTGTGACGTTTGATAGCACACTATGTGTTCCTCCAGTATTCGGGAGTTGCATAATCTCATAGTCAAAGGAACATGTATAAGTCATGAAGAAAGCAATAGCAATATATTAAACGATCATAGTGCTAAGCTAACGGATGAGTCTTGTCCATCACATCATTCTCTAATGATGTGATCGCATTCATCAAATGACAACACATGCCTATGGTTAGGAAACTTAACCATCTTTGATTAACGAGCTAGTCTAGTAGAGGCATACTAGGGACACTCTGTTTGTCTATGTATTCACACATGTACTAAGTTTCCGGTTAATACAATTATAGCATGAATAATAAACATTTATCATGATATAAGGAAATATAAATAACAACTTTATTGTTGCCTCTAGGGTATATTTCCTTCAATAAAAAAGGATTGAGCTACCTTGTTGCACCTTTGTTACTACTGCTACTTGTTGATCGTTACAAATTATCTTACTATCAAACTATTTGTTACCGATAATTTCAGCGTTTGCAGAAAATACCTTGCTGAAAACCGTTTGTCATTTCCTTGTGCTCTTCGTTGGGTTCGACACTCTTACTTATCGAAAGGACTATGATTGATCCCATATATTTATGTGTCATTATCTACCTAGTAAGTTTGGGGAGCACAAATATGGCAGCCCATGTGATGGCGATAATTCAAAATAGTGTGCAAGCTCATTTATACCTGGTGAACAATAAAGACAAAATTAAGTAATTAAACAATGCCTAAAATTTCCATTGTTTATGGTTTTTTTTTACTATTTTAGAATTTATTGTTCACCACCGGATCTAGATGAGCCTGGGTGCAGAATCGCCCCTCTCATGTGGTGGATCCCATATGCCAACAAATAGTAGTGGCTTTATTGAGAGCAAGCCTACCGACTGTTCTAGTTTGGTCGACCCGTTTTTAGGCTTCACTATTTCTTCAACCGGGGGATCTCGTTTTGGGAACCTATTAGAGGGTTGATTGCTGGTTCTGGAAACACTCTAGGAGGTCTCTGAACTTGTTTTTTGTTTGTTTTATTTATTTATTGTGTTTATTTTTCTTCTATTTTTGTGTATTATAAAAGAATCACAATGTATTAAAAAAATGTTCATCATATATTCGAAATGTTCACCATATATTATAAAAAGCCATCGTACATTATAAAAATGTTCATCTTATATGAAGAAAATGTTCAACGCGTATTAAAAATTTGTTCAACCTATATTACAAAAAAGTTCATTGTATTTAAAGAAAAGTTTACATATATCACAATAAAAATGCGTGTACAAAATTGTACACCGTATATTAAAAAAATTGTTCAACGTATATTACAAAAATGTTCAAAATAAAAGCCGACAAAAAACCATGGCTCTACAATGAACTAGACGCCATGGTGTTGCATCGCTACTGTGTCGGACCACTATGGTGTATCGTGCACAAGAGTGAACCGGCCAGCTATAGTGCATTTCATTCACTAATGTGTCGGTTTCTATTATGGACGTGGGGTTTCTGAGCCCGAGCTAAGAGCAACTCTAGCAAACCCCGTATATGTCGTGAACCCGCAAAATTCCGGCGAGTATACGGGTTCGGCCCAATTTTCTGGCCAGAACAGAGCCCATATACTCGCCCGACCCATATTTTTTTTACCGCGGCCCACAAACGGCCCCCCGAAGTAGTATATCTACGGGTTCGCAGGGCAGATACGGGTCAACACCCTATCCCCCTCCGCCGCGTTTCACCGCAATTCCCCACTCCCCCCCTCACATTTATCGCCGCTGGTGAGCACGCTTCCACCTCCAGCCGCCATGTGGGGCCGCATGTGGAGCTCCGGCCGCAGCTCCGGTGGTAGCTCTGGCGGGGGCGGCGACCCCGAGCGCGAGCGGCATGTCCTCTCGGACGGTGCAAGGAAGCGCGTGGCGAGGAAGTGGACGAACAAGGATCGCGAGCTGCCGCCGACGCTCCTTCGTCGCGAGACGGAGGAGTACGATCGTCAGCACGGGCGTACGCCCTCCTTGGCCACGGGCTCATCCTCCGCCTGAAAGTGCAACTATCCCTGGGTGGTTTTGGTAATTACTAACAACATATAGCTCATTGAGATAATGCTATCTCAAGATAAATATTTCAGGAAAGCTCAATGATTGGCATGGCATGGATTAGGAATGTGGACCCCTCAAAATACTAAGGACACAGATTGGCTCAAGCTCAAGACTCTACATTTTACTTTTAGTGATCCAAGATCACATTGAGTCCATAGGAAAAGCCAATACTATTAAAAGGGGATGAGGTGTTGCTTAATGAGTTACTTGCTCAAAATGCTTAGTGATATGCTCCAAAACCCTCAACTAGTTTCTCATATCCACATATGTCCCAAACCAAAAGTCAAACTCGGCCCCACCTAAAATTTCCTATCTGGCGCCACCGAGTTCACTTGACATAGCCACTGCCACAAACCCTAGTCACTTCGGTCTCACTGATAGGGATCTCGTCTCACCAAGATGGGATTGCAACCTCTCTGTTTCCCTTCGTAACGTTTCGGTCCAACCGAGATGAGCGATCGGTCCCACCGAGATTGCAATGCAAACTCTCTGTTTACCCTTCGTAACGTTTCGGTCTAACCGAAATGAGTGAATCGGTCCCACCGAGTTTGCCTGACCAACTCTCTATTTGCTTATTACCAAAATCGGTCCCACCGAGTTTGTGTGATCGGTCTCACCAAGATTACGTTATGCCCTAACCATAATGGAATCGGTCCCACCGAGTTGACATGTAGGTCCCACCGAAAATCCTAACATTCACATTTTGAACTAAACCGGTTTGACCGAGTTTTCTGATTCGGTCCCACCGAGTTTGGTGATTTGTTCGTAACGGTTAGATTTTGTGTGGAGGCTATATATACCCCTCCACCCACTCTTCATTCGTGAGGAGAGCCATCAGAACATGCCTACACTTCCAGCATACATTTTCTGAGAGAGAACCACCTACACTTGTGTTGGGGTCAAGATATTCCATTCCAACAACATAAATCTTGATCTCTGGCCTTCCCCAAGTTGCTTTCCACTCAAACCCTCTTTCCACCAATTCCAATCCTATGAGAGAGAGCTGACTGTTGGGGAGACTATCATTTGAAGCACAAGAGCAAGGAGTTCATCATCAACACACCATCTATTACCTTTTGGAGAGTGGTGTCTCCTAGATTGGCTAGGTGTCACTTGGGAGCCTCCGTCAATATTGTGGAGTTGAACCAAGGAGTTTGTACGGGCAAGGAGATCGCCTACTTCGTGAAGATTTACCCTAGTGAGGCAAGTCCTTCGTGGGCGATGGCCATGGTGGGATAGACAAGGTTCCTTATTCGTGGATCCTTCATGGGTGGAGCCCTCCGTGGACTCGTGCAACCGTTACCCTTCGTGGGTTGAAGTCTCCATTAACGTGGATGTACGATAGCACCACCTATTGGAACCACGGATAAACATCTCCGTGTCTACATTGCGTTTGCTCCCTCCAAACTCATCCCTTTACCTTCATATGCAATTGTTTTACATTCCGCTGCTATACTCTTAGAATTGCATGTGTAGGTTGATTACTTGATTTGTGCTAATTTGCTAAAATCTGCCAAGACTTAAATTGGGAAAAGTCTAGATTTTTATTTGGTCAAGTAGTCTAATGCCCCCCCCTCTAGACATACTTTCGATCCTACATGTGGTATCAGAGCTTTGATCTCCATTTGCTTTGAGTTCCATAGCTTTTGGTGGTCATAGCCTTGGTTTCACAACCTAGGAGAGTATGGCGTCTAGCGAGGGAAATTACCACCGTAGAGGTCCTTACTTTGATGGTACTAATTTTGCTAGTTGGAAGCATAAGATGAAAATGCATATTCTTGGACATAACCCCGCCGTTTGGGCTATTGTGTGTATTGGCTTGCAAGGTGGATTCTTTGATGTGAGAGAACCGAAGCGTGAAGCTACCGCGGAAGAGTTGAAGATGCTGCAATACAATGCTCAAGCTTGTGATATTCTCTTCAACAGATTGTGCCCCGAAGAATTCAACAAAATCAGCCACCTTGAGAATGCAAAGGAAATTTGGGATACTTTAATTGATATGCACGAAGGTACCGACTCCGTCAAGGAATCCAAATTGGATGTGCTTCAAAGTCAACTTGACAAGTTCAAAATGAAGGATGGTGAAGGTGTCGCTGAAATGTATTGTAGGCTTGCTCTCATCACAAATGAGATTGCCGACTTAGGAAGTGAAGAGATGACCGATAGATTCATCATCAAGAAGATCCTAAGAGCCTTGGATGGAAAGTATGATACAGTGTGCACATTGATCCAAATGATGCCCAATTACAAAGATCTCAAGCCAACGGAAGTCATTGGAAGAATTGTTGCTCATGAGATGTCACTTAAGGATAAGGAAGAGCTCCACAACAAGTCAAGTGGTGCTTACAAAGCCTCATGTAAAGCTCCCACATCATCAAGTGAGAAACAAACCTTCAATGAAGAATTGAGCCTAAAGCTGAAGAACTTCAACAAGTTCTACAAGAGTAGAAGCAAGGAAAGAAGCTCAAAGTCAAGGTCCTACAATGACAAGAGATCTTCAAATCGTGAACGAAATTGCTACAATTGTGGAAGACCCGGACACTACTCCAATGAGTGTACGGCTCCCTACAAAAGAAGAGAAGATTCTCTCAAAAGAAGTAGAAGAGAAGAATCACCACCTAGAGAGAGAAGGAGTAGAGATGATCGTTATGAGCGAAGACCCTCTCAGAGAAGCAAGGATTCGAAAAGGAAGGACAAGTCATCAAAGAGCTACACAAAAAGAAGACATCAAGTTCATGTTGGTGAATGGGTATCCGGCTCCGACTCCGACCATCACTCCGAAAGAAGTTATCACTCCGACGCCGAATATACTCAAGATGAAGGTGTTGACGGTCTAGCTCTTGTGTCAACTGAGGGAGTCCTGGATTAGGGGGTCTCCGGACAGCCGGACTGTTGGACTATGAAGATACAAGATTGAAGACTTCATCCCGTGTCCGGATGGGACTCTCCTTGGCGTGGAAGGCAAGCTTGGCAATACGAATATGTAGATCTCCTCCCTTGTAACCGACTCTGTGTAACCCTAGCCCCCTCCGGTGTCTATATAAGCCGGAGGGTTTAGTCCGTAGGACAACAACCATCATACCATAGGCTAGCTTCTAGGGTTTAGCCTCTACGATCTCGTGGTAGATCAACTCTTGTAATACTCATATCATCAAGATCAATCAAGTAGGAAGTAGGGTATTACCTCCATCGAGAGGGCCCGAACCTGGGTAAACATCGTGTCCCCCACCTCCTGTTACCATCCACCTTAGACGCACAGTTCGGGACCCCCTACCCGAGATCCGCCGGTTTTGACACCAACATTGGTGCTTTCATTGAGAGTTCCACTATGACATCACCATAAGGCTTGATGGCCTCTTCGATCATCGGTAACGATGCGGTCCAGGGCGAGGTTTTCCTCCCCGGACAGATCTTCATATTCGGCGGCTTCGCACTGCAGGCTAACTCGCTTGGCCATCTGGAGCAGATCGAGAGCTACGCCCATGGCCACCAGGTCAGGTTCGGAAACTTGAATTACACTGCCGACATCCGCGGAGACTTGATCTTCGACGGATTCGAGCCCATGTCAGGTGCGTCGCACGATCACGACAAGCATGATTTAGCTCTGCCGTTGGACAGTGTTCGGGAGATCACACCTGCGACTACTCCGGCCCTCAATCCGGAGCAAATTGCGCCATCCGAGGACGGGTGGATAGACCCCGCCATGGGGGCCGCACTCTCAGTGGCGATAGAGCCGGATACTGACTTCACCCCTTATGAGAGCCGCATTGCCGAACCATTGTTTCCGGCCACGGACTCCGAGCCGCCTGCGTCTGTGCCTGTCGAATCCAATTGGGCGCCGATCATGGATTTTACCTCCGTGGATATCTTTCAGCACTCGTCTTTCGGTGACATTCTAAATTCATTAAGGTCTCTCTCCTTGTCAGGAGAACCTTGGCCGAACTATGTCCGGCTAGAATGGGATGCAGACGACGAAGAAATTCGCTGCCCACCCACCACCCACTTAGTAGCCACTGTCGATGATTTAACCGACATGCTCGACTTCAACTCCGAAGACATCGATGGTATGGACGACGATGCAAGAGACGAACAGGAACCACCGCCCACAGGGCGCTGGACCGCCACCTCATCATATGATATATATATATATATATATATGGTGGATACCCCCAAAGAAGGCAATGGCGACAAGACAGCGGAGGATGACCCCTCCAAGAAGAAACCCAAGCATCGACGTCAGCGGCGCCGATCTAAGTCCCGTCATAGCAAAAGCAGTGATACCGGCACAAGAGACAACAATACTCCGGATAGTGCCGAAGACGACAACAATCCCCTCCAGCATGATTTAGAGCGGGAAGGTGAACAAGCTAGCCCTCCAGAACAGGCAGCAGATGGAGAAACGGAGGATGACAATTACATGACTCTCTCCAAAGACGAGGTGAGCCTGGGCGACAAAAAATTTATCGTGCCTGAGGATCCCATCGAGCAGGAGCTCTTCCAGCGCCGGCTTATAGCAACAGCAAATAGCCTGAAGAAAAAGCAACAACAGCTTCGAGCTGATCAAGATTTGCTAGCAGACAGATGGACCGAAGTCCTTGCGGCCGAGGAATACGAACTTGAATGCCCGACCAAGAGTTACCCAAAGCGCAGGTCGCTACCTCAACTAAAGGAGGAAGCATTGAAACCTACATCACCAGAGTATGATGCGGCTGATCGACCACCTCGTGGCCGAGACACAGAGGCGTTGCAGCCCGACGTCCAGCCCGCACCCCGCCGCCAATCAAACAAAGATACCAAGGCCCAGGGCAACACGCGGGACCTGCGAGACGTATTGGAAAACAAGGCAAAACATGCAAGGTCGATCTACGGATCACGGGGGCACGCACCAACGCAAGACGATGACAGTCACACCGGATATACTAAAAGCAAATCCGGCCGGGCCGAATACAGCAGACAAGACTCATATGAACTGCGTCGTGATATAGCCTGGCACATAGGCGCCGCACACCCCCTATGCTTCACCGATGAAGTAATGGATCACGAATTCCCAGAGGGTTTTAAACCCGTAAATATTGAATCATATGATGGTACAACAGATCCCTCGGTATGGATCGAGGATTTCCTCCTCCACATCCACATGGCTCGCAGTGATGATCTACATGCCATCAAGTCCCTCCCACTAAAACTCAAAGGACCAGCTCGGCATTGGCTGAATAGCTTGCGAGCAGATTCCGTCGGCAGTTGGGAGGATTTGGAAGATGCATTCCTTCACAACTTCCAGGGCACTTATGTGCGACCACCGGATGCTGACGATTTAAGTCATATAACTCAGCAGCCAGGGGAATCGGCCAGGAAATTCTGGACCCGGTTCCTAACCAAGAAAAACCAAATAGTCGACTGTCCGGATGCTGAGGCCTTAGTGGTATTCAAGCATAACATCCGTGACGAGTGGCTCGCCCGGCACCTCGGCCAAGAGAAGCCACAATCCATGGCAGCCCTCACGACACTTATGATCCGCTTTTGTGCGGGAGAAGATAGCTGGTTAGCTCATAGTACCAATACAGCAAGCAAACCTGGCATACCAGAAGCCAGGGATAGCAATGGCAAACCACGATGCAACAAAAACAAGCGCCGTAAATATGGTGAAAACTCTGAAAATACGGCAGTTAATGCCGGGTTCAGGGGCTCAAAGTCCGGCCAACGGAATGGGCCACCTGTCGTGGAATTGTCACGGCAGATGTCCTCTTGCAAGGACTTAGTCGTGGAGCCATCGCAACTAGGAAGCTTAAAGGGGTTAATCGGGACAAAGGACACGAGAGGTTTTATACTAGTTCGGCCCCTTGCGGTGAAGGAAAGCCTACGTCTAGTTGGGTTGGTATTGCTTGATGTTTCGATGACCAGGGAGCGAGATACGCTATGCCCGGCTCTCGATGAGTTGTTTCTTGCCCCTAAGCCGCCAGCAGGTCATCCCCTTATATACACGGGTTGACGCCCTGCGGCTTACAGAGTCCCGGCCGGCTCCGGCTCGGTGACTAGTTAAATCTACCTTATGATACAAGTCATGCCATTGTGGCGGTTTGTTACAACGGGCCTTAAGTCGCCTGTGGGCCTTAAGCCCTTTATTGAACCGCCATCTTCATGCTTGATTACAGGCTTCTTTCTGGCGAGTCCTCTTTGCGTAACCCGGCCCCTCCTGCACATAAAACAAGCAAAATTCCTCTGGCGGTTTATCCCGTTGGGGGTCACATAAAGTATTGATAACCCGAAATACGAACCAAAGACATCATATACATGCCGGTTTATGACCATATTTGTCAAACATAATCATAATAGCATACCTGCGATCCCTTTGATAATCTTTCCTGCTTATATGATGTTCACCTGGCACTTAACAACCTGGGGTGATAAATATTAAACCGGAAGAATCAAAAACCATCCCATAACGTTTTCAAGAAGGTCTCAAGATAGTCAAAATAATTATGCTTACGATGGGTAATAAACAACATTTACAGGCTTCGATTCAATACGGTCGATAAAGCTGTTCCAAAGGGGTTAAGCTAAGATTCGAATCGATCATATAGCCCCGGTGGCTTTGGCGATGCCGATCAAGTGGGTATCGACAGCTCGTTCTCTTTAGTTCAAATCGACCTATGTTTGAGCAGAAGCCCCAAGTGACCATGAGAGTTGTTTAATGGCCTTGATTGAATCGATCCACGTCGGACCCAAAGGGTTAAGCTATGATTCAAATATGATCAAGAAGCCCCCAAGTGGGTTTGGCGTTATGCCGATCAATTGGGTATCGACAGCTATGTTCTCTTTGGTTGAATCGACCTATGTTTGAGCAGAAGCCCCCAAGTGACCATGGCTAGATTCAGATATGATCATAAGCGGACCAAAGGAAAGCTAGATTCAGATATGATCCGCTCCTGTTGGTTGTTTCCACCACACGTAAAAAGATATATAAACCTTTGAGGGTGGAAAGAAAAAGAGGTCCTGCTTTATTGCTTTATATAATATATACATTGCTAAAAAGGAAAAAATATATATCCTGAGAGCCGGTGGCTCAAGTATAGTAAGGCCGAAGATGAGCTATGTTCCACGGCCAGCGGGTCTCTTCCTCCGACTTACGTGAGTCTTTGTGCTCCCGAACATCGATAAGGTAGTATGACCCGTTGTTCAGGTTTTGCTGACCACAAAGGGTCCTTCCCAAGGAGGGGATAGCTTGTGCATATCGGTGATCTGGATGAGCGGAGCACTAAGTCGCCTTCCTGAAAGGCTCTGCTTCTAACCCGGCGGCTGTGATAGCGGCGCAGGTCTTGCTGGTAAATCGCTGAGCGGGCTATTGCCAAGCCTCGCTCCTCATCCAACAAGTCAAGTGCATCCTGACGAGCCTTTTCATTATCAGCCTCAACTCAAGCCGCCACTCGGGGTGAGTCGTGCCGGATGTCACTTGGCAGAAATGCCTCTGCTCCGTACACCATGAAGAAAGGTGTATAACCAGTAGATCTGTTAGGCATTGTGTTGATGCTCCATAGCACAGAGGGTAGCTCCTCCACCCAACAACCCGGAGTTCGCTGTAAGGGGACCAAGAGCCGGGGTTTGATACCCTTCAAGATCTCTTGATTAGCCCTCTCTGCTTGACCATTAGATTGAGGGTGAGCAACAGCCGAAACATCAAGCCAGATATGTTCTCGTTGACATAACTCTTCCATGGCACCCTTGGAGAGATTAGTACCATTATCAATTATAATGTTGTGTGGAAAGCCAAAATGAAAGATCACCTTTTTCATGAATTGAACTGTCGTGGCTGCATCACACTTACTGACCGGCTCTGCTTCAACCCACTTGGTGAATTTATCCACTGCCACCAAAAGGTGTGTCTTCTTATCCTTAGACCTTTTGAAAGGTCCAACCATGTCAAGCCCCCAGACTGCAAACGGCCAAGTAATTGGAATCATCCTCAATTCTTGAGCCGACACATGAGCTCGTCGTGAGAATTTTTACATCCGTCACATTTCTTGACGGATCCTCTGCATCGGCATGAGCCGTCGACCAATAGAAACCATGACGGAAAGCCTTGGCCACCAGAGATTTTGAGCCGGCATGATGACCACAATCTCCTTCATGGATCTCACGAAGTATCTCCTGACCCTCCGCAGGCGACACACAATATTGAAACGCCCCAGTAACGCTGCGGTGATGCAATTCACCATGCACGATTGTCATAGATTTGGACCGCCTGATGATTTGTCTTGCCAAGGTCTCGTCCTCAGGCAACTCTCCCCGGGTCATATAGGCCAAATACGGGACTGTCCAATCTGGGATAGCATGGAGCGCTGCCACCAGCTGTGCCTCCGGGTCTGGCACTGCTAGTTCTTCCTCTGTAGGCACTTTGACAGAAGGGTTATGCAAAACATCAAGAAAGGTGTTAGGCGGCACCGGCTTACGCTGAGACCCTAGCCGGCTTAAAGCATCAGCCGCCTCATTCTTCCTCCGATCAATGTGCTCCACTTGATAACCTTTGAAATGTCCAGCCACCGCATCAACTTCATGATGATAAGCCGCCATCAGGGGATCCTTGGAGTCCCACGTGCCTGACACCTGTTGAGCGACGAGATCTGAGTCGCTCAAGCACCTTACCCGGCTCAAATTCATCTCTTTGGCCATCCGGAGGCCATGGAGTAAAGCCTCGTACTCAGCTGCATTGTTAGTACAAGGAAACATAAGCCAGAGCACATAACAAAATTTGTCACCTCGGGGTGAAGTTAAAATGACTCCAGCCCCCGAGCCTTCCAACTGCCTGGACCCATCAAAGTGAATAGTCCAATATGTGTTATCTGGCTTCTCCTCAGGTGCCTGTAACTTGTACTCTGGTTCTGACGAGGCGGTGCTAGCCAAGGCGGAGGAGTTGAATGAATCATGTCCCGGCTGTAAGAATAGGTCTCTTGCTGAGCCAGGGCCGTTTGAATAAGTTCTCTGACCCTCCGGGTCTCCACCATTGTCGGATCATCACCGTCCACTGGGAGAGCCGCCAAACGCGCCGATGTTGCGATTAAGTTATCCATGGGGTTGGAAAAGTGACCCGGTGGTATTGGTACATAGCAGGGCGGGGCCATACTCCCATGCGGAGGTGCCATCTCTTGAAGCTGAGCCGCCCCCCCCCCCCCAAGCCGGCTGGTGTGAACTGATTTTCTCCGGGCGGGTTGCTAGGGCCGGCACCGGGTGTAGTGAAAACGTTCCGAGGGTCGTAAACCGGAGGTAAACGGGATTGAGTCTTCTGGTGCCTCCTTCTCATTACTTCATTAGATGCGTTCAGGCTCATATTAAGCTGGAAAGCCTCCGACTGGAGCCGCTACGCCCGTGCATCTAAAGCCGCTCGTCCTGCAGCTAACCTGGTATCCTCAGCTTCCAAGGCCTCCTTGGCTCGAGCTATCGCTTCACGCACCTGTGCCACCTCTGCGTTATGCTCATCTTGATTTGTAGGAATAATCGTGGTGGTTAACAAGGCCGTAAGCATATCCATGAGATCCATCAGTATCTGAGCCGGCGGGCGCACAGGGCCTCATGCCCCGGCCGCTCCTGACCCGAATGTTATTGCCGTAGCAGCCGTAGAGTTTTCGCCGGGTTGAGTCCTAGCCATGAAGACTCCTGCCCAGCTTGGCGGCTCATAGGGGTCCGGAATACTGGAACCATCGGAACAGCCCCCAAGCACGCCATCTTGTACTTGATATAACGAGTCTGTTAAGCCGACGGACGAATCATCATCCGCGGGGACGACCGTCTCACCACCATCCTTAGATCCTTCAGAAATTTCTTCTCCGTGGACGCAGCCCACGAAGGCACGCTTCATGACAGGTTGAGCTCGGGCGGGTCTCGCACGCTGAGCCGTCTCGACGAGGTCGGTGCAGTTGTCCGGCTCAGGGCCCGGCTCACCGATCCGGCCGATGAAGACGTGGATTCCGCCGAAGGGGACCCGGTACCCATACTCAATTGAGTCGGCGTCAGGGCCCCAGCCTTCGTTGTCGATGTAGATCTTGCCGTGACGACTCTTGTTCATCCGGCCCACTGCGTATCCCTTGAGCCCTTCGAAGCTGCCCTTCAAGAACTCAAATCCACCGTGCGCTGGCCCCATGGTGGGCGCCAACTGTCGTGGAATTGTCACGGCAGATGTCCTCTTGCAAGGACTTAGTCGCGGAGCCATCGCAACTAGGAAGCTTAAAGGGGTTAATCGGGATAAAGGACACGAGAGGTTTTATACTAGTTCGACCCCTTGCGGTCAAGGAAAGCCTACGTCTAGTTGGGTTGGTATTGCTTGATGTTTCGATGACCAGGGAGCGAGATACGCTATGCCCGGCTCTCGATGAGTTGTTTCTTTCCCCTAAGCCGCCAGCAGGTCGTCCCCTTATATACGGGTTGGCGCCTGCGGCTTACAGAGTCCCGGCCGGCTTATAAACAGTGTCCAGCTCGGTGACTAGTTAAATCTACCTTATGATACAAGTCATGCCATTGTGGTGGTTTGTTACAACGGGCCTTAAGTCTCCTGTGGGCCTTAAGCCCTTTATTGAACCGCCTCTTCATGCTTGATTACAGGCTTCTTTTTGGCGAGTCCTCTTTGCGTAACCCGGCCCCTCCTGGGCGGCTTACACAAATAGTTATATCCCCAACACCACCCAAAAATAAGAATCCGGGTCCATCCAGTTTGGACCGCATACTCGATCGCCAATGCCAAATTCATGGCACCTCAGAAACGCCAGCCACCCATACCAATAGAGAATGCTGGGTCTTCAAACAAGCCGCCCGGGCAGGCGGCAAAGACGAAGGGGGGGTCTCAAAGCGACGATAGCGACGAAGAGCCCAGACCACCAAACACAGGAGGGCAAAAGAAATTTCCCCCGCATATTCAATCGGTGAATGTGGTAAATACCACCCAAATTACCAGCTCGGACCGGATTTACATCCTTAGGGATGGCGACTCAACTGAACCAGTCATCCCACAATATAAACTAGGGTCAGTCACCTTCAACCGCACGGATCGTCCGATTAACGCCAATCAGGGCAATCCAGCCGCGCTAGTCCTCGACCCAATAATAGACGGGTTCCACCTCACTCAAGTCCTCATGGACGGCGGTTGCAGTTTAAATCTGCTTTACCAAGACACAGTGCGCATGATGGGTATAGATTATTCGGCGATCAAACCCACTACAGCCACTCTCGGAAGCATTATACTAGGTGTGGAAGCCAGCTGTATAGGCTCCATTGCCCTTGAGGTAGTCTTCGGACCACCAGAAAATTGCCGTATCGAAGAGTTAATCTTCGAAATCGTCCCTTTCCGCAGTAGTTATCAAGCACTGCTCGGACGAACCGCATTCGCTCGATTCAACGCGGTGCCACATTATTGCTACCGTAAGCTCAAGATGCCCGGTCCACGTGGCGTCATCACGATTAATGGCAAGGTCGAACCTTCCCTTGGCACCAACATATACACCACTGCCTTAGCAGCAGAAACAATGAGCAGCACCTTGCAGACGAACCTCGAACTGACGTCCAGGCTTCCGGACGCCGTCAAGGGACTCCGAACTACTTCAAGGAAGGATAGCCCGGCCCGTCCAGGGCTCAACTAAACACTACGACAAAGGCCAGGATAGGCCGAACTCAGCGGCTCAGCCGCCCTCCGGCACATAAATATTTCTTACATTTCCCCCGCAGGTTCACCTTTGTGCCGACCAGGACGGGCTACACAGAGGCAGCTTGAACGCGTAGGGGAATCCTTAGACATTCCCCGCAGTGACCGTCCGGCTATAGTACGGATCCGCACTCAGCCTCTTCCCCCTGGTCTCAGCAGGTGAGGGAGTCCTGGACTAGGGGGTGTCCGGATAGCCGAACTATCATCTTTGGCCGGACTCCAAGACTATGAAGATACAAGATTGAAGACTTCGTCCCGTGTCCGGATGGTACTTTCCTTGGCGTGGAAGGCAAGCTTGGCGATACGGATATGTCGATCTCCTACCATTGTAACCGACTCTGTAACCCTAACCCTATCTCGGTGTCTATATAAAGCTGGAGGGTTTTAGTCCGTGGGACGAACAACAATCATACCACAGGCTAGCTTCTAGGGTTTAGCCTCTTTGATCTCGTGGTAGATCTACTCTTGTACTACCCATATCATCAATATTAATCAAGCAGGAGTAGGGTGTTACCTCCATCGAGAGGGCCCGAACACAGGTAAAACATCGTGTCCCTTGTCTCCTGTTACCATCCGCCTAGACGCACAGTTCGGGACCCCCTAACCGAGATCCGCCGGTTTTGACACCGACATTGGTGCTTTCATTGAGAGTTCCTCTGTGTCGTCACCTATAGGCCCGATGGCTCCTTCGATCATCAACAACGAAGCAGTCCAGGGTGAGACTTTTCTCCCCGGACAGATCTTCGTATTCGGCGGCTTTGCACTGCGGGCCAATTCACTTGGCCATCTGGAGCAGATCGAAAGCTACGCCCCTGGCCGTCAGGTCAGATTTCGGAGTTTAAACTACACGGACGACATCCGCGGAGACTCGATCTTCGACGGATTCGAGCCGCAGCCAAGCGCGCCGCACTATCTCGATGGGCATGATCTAACTCTGCCGCCGAACAGTGTCCTGGAGGCCGCACTAGTGTTCACTCCGACCATTGATTCGGAGCCGATCTCGCCGATCGAGGATGGTTGGTTGGACACCACCTCGGGGGCTGAAATCTCTACGGCGATTGAGCCGAACACCATCCATGTCCTTCGCGAAGACCGTGACTCCAAGGTGCTGGACTCCTCTCCGGACTCCGAACCCTCCGCGCCCTGCCGATCGAATCTGATTGGGCGTAGGTCAAGGAGTTCACTGCCGTGGACATCTTTCAGCACTCGCCCTTTGGCAACATCTGGAAATCACTAAAGTCTCTCTCTTTATCAGGAGAGCTGTCGGTGTCAAAACCGGCGGATCTCGGGTAGGGGGTCCCGAACTGTCCGTCTAGGCGGATGGTAACAGGAGACAAGGGACACGATGTTTTACCCAGGTTCGGGCCCTCTTGATGGAGGTAAAACCCTAGGTCCTGCTAGATTAATATTGATGATGTGTGTTACAAGAGTGGATCTACCACGAGATCAAAGAGGCTAAACCCTAGAAGCTAGCCTATGGTATGATTGTTGTTCGTCCTACGGACTAAAACCCTCCGGTTTATATAGACACCGGATAGGGTTAGGGTTACACAGAGTCGGTTACAATGGTAGGAGATCTACATATCCGTATCGCCAAGCTTGCCTTCCACGCCAAGGAAAGTCCTATCCGGACACGGGACGAAGTCTTCAATCTTGTATCTTCATTGTCTTGGAGTCCGGTCGATGATGATAGTTCGGCTATCCGGACACCCCTAGTCCGAACTCCTCAAGAGCCTGAACCAGGCTTCAATGACGATAAGTCCGGCGCGATGTTGTCTTCGGCATTGCAAGGCGGGTTCTTCCTCGAATAATTTATAGAAGATTGTGAACACCAGGATAGTGTCCGCTCTGCAAAATAAATTCCACATACCACCGTAGAGAATAATATTACACAAGATCAATCTGGCGACGTATTTTGTGGCGTGACGTCGCACCACTACCAAGCCTTTACTCAAATTGTTTTATTGTTCCTCCTCGGTAGCGTTTAGCGGCGGTTTCCTTGGCACGTCTTGTCGAGCGAGATCGTGTTCCCCTTATTCCGGATTCCCATCAATACGGACGTGGGTAACCCAACCGCGCCATTGATTGTGACGCTTGGGAGATAAGCGAGTTTTACCAGGCCGGTGGGGACACATGTTTTTGTCCGCCCATATAAGGGGATAAGGATCCACCCTTTCACCTGCGCCCTCTTCCTCCTTTGCTCATCCATTCCCGTGCACTCGAGCTCCAGCGCCCATGTCCGCACTTTCCTCCTGAACCTTCTCCAACCATGTCGGGAGCGGGAGGCAGATGGATGGCCTCCTCCGTCACGGAGGGGCACATCACAAGACTGCGGGAGGCCGGATACTTGTCCGGCGATATCGCGCACAGGCTGCCCGACGCGGGGCAGCTCATTCCAACCCCCAGTCCCCACGAGAGGGTGGTATTTCTCCCCCATTTCCCCCGCGGACTAGGTTTTCCACTTCACCCATTTGTCCGGGGGCTCATGTTCTACTACGGCCTGGACTTCCACGACCTAGCCCTGAATTTCGTCCTCAACGTCTCGGCGTTTATCGTCGTGTGCGAGGCCTTCCTCTGCATCCAGCCCCACTTCGCTTAGGCTCAAGACCTTGATGTCAAGCGAAGGTTGTGAAGGGTAGCCAAGCAGAGTGCGGAGGCGCCATGGTCGGCAAGATGGAAAAAGTCCTATGGCTCGAGGGCTCCTTTGTGGAGACAATAAAGGGGTGGCAATCGGGGTGGTTCTACATCACCGAGCCACGCGACCCTGAATGGGCGGCGGCCCCCGAATTCAGATCTGGATTCCCCACACGGCTCTCGTCATGGAAAGAGATGGGCCTGAAGTGGGGGGATTTGGACGAGCTATCCGGACTCCAAACACGCGTCCGGAACCTGGTGGACAAGAATCGCAGGCTTGTCGACGTAATCCAGGTGATGCTCATCCGCCGGATTCTCCCATGCCAACAACGGGACTTCAATTTGTGGGAGTTCGATCCGGCACAGCACCGAACCTTGAGCCGGCTCTTCGATACCACGTACGAAGATGCCTGGAAGGTGCTGTTCAAGGGCGCTGAAGCCCCCGCATCCGCTAACAAAGATCGCGGATACAGCTCGCGCGTCAAGCGGCGAGGTAAGTTATTTTACCTTTACGGGACTCTTTTTCATAGATTGACTCTCGTGGGATCGAAAAACTCCCTATTCTTGACAGTGCGGCTGAAGACGTGCGACAGATTAATCGTCCGACTCCTTTGCCGAAGACCCAGCGGACGCCTCGATTGACGGGGCTGCTGGCTCCGGCACCCCATGTGGTGCCGGAGAAGAAGGCCAAGAAGGAGGCCACGGGAACTCGAAGGAGCTCCCGACGCCAGGTGCTGTCGGATTCTGAAGCAGAAACTTCTTCTGAAGACGAGGAGGAAGAAGAAGAAGCTTCTCCCCCAGCGGGGGAGGAGAGGAAAAGGAAGGCCGCCCCAATTGGGGAGGCCGGAGGGTCCAAGAAGGGAAGAACCCTTCCTCCGGACTTCTCCACCAACGTCGACGACAACGAGGGGGATTGGCCTACAAGGGCCGAGCCCCTGGAGAGATCGTAAGTGTCCGGATACCCATGGCGTTTTATTATTGCGGAGTGTTCTCTAATGTCGAACAATCTTGCAGCCCACCCAAAGGCGAGTTTGCCGATTCATCGAGCGGGTCCCTGGGCTCGTCGGAAATGGAGAGTACTTCGCTTCCGACCGCCTCCTCGCCTCATGCTGCGGACAACGCCGCGGCTGGGCACCAAAGGGGGCTTGGTCCCGAGGAGGTGGCGCAGGAGGTGCCACGAGGCAACCCCCCGGACTCCAGGCGCGTGGGGGGCAAGACCCCCAGGGGCTCTAAGGCCGACCCTTGTCCGGACTCCATGCGGAACCTTCAAAGTGGTTCCGAGTCCGCAAACGATCCTTCGCAAGAAGGGTAAGACGCCGGTGTCCTTCGTCCCAACCGGAGGCACGGATAGCATCTTGGCGCTCAAGCGCCTCCATCGAGGAGGAGCACCGCCTTGTTATGAGTGCGGTGATCCGGACAGTTCGATCCGCCAAGAGCGGGCTGACCAAAGCCTGTACCAGTCTTCTAACAGGCTTTGAGGTAAGAAATTTCAATATATGTAAAATGGTACCGCATAGACAGTAGCCCTTGATGCTCGGTTCGGTGTTCGGAAAGAAAAGCCGGACTGAGGATCTTTAGAAAGATAAGCAGGAGTCATAAAAATATGTCAATATGGGATTGCAGGTCTTTGCCGACCTCCCGACCGATCATGGAGGTCAATAATTTGAAGAAAAACCTCGGCGGTCCGAGAACGAGCTCGGTCATGCCAAGAAGCAGCTCGAGGCAAAAGAAGGTGAGTAATACCTTATGAAAATTGTACCTTCAGAAAAGGATTTGGTTGCAAGAAAAATGACAAGGATAACGTGGGTATTGTAGGGGCCACTAACGAGGTGGCGACCTCGAAGGAGGCGGTGCCCACGTCCGAGCGTATGCTCCGCGAACGCACCGAGCGAGAGAAGCAGGAGGCGCGGTGGTGGAGGTACAGCAAGAGCTCCAGGATCTCGTGAAAAAACATGAGAACTTGGGCGTAACTCAAGACTCGAGTCTCGAGCTTGCAACGGCTCTTGAGAGTGCCAAAGCCGCTAAGGCTGAAGCCTACAAGGCCCTCCAGAGATTGAGGCGGTGAAGAAAATAGCAGCGGTAAGGCATTTTTCATGCGAGTAAGCATGTGAGTGTTAATTACCTTGCTTACCCGAATCGGAGCTCTCGATGCGTTCGCAGATCTTCCTCATAGCGTGTCCGATGCTGCCGCATTCTACCGGGCCGAGAAGGGAGCTCGACGGAGAAGGTCTTCGGTCTCGGTATCTTTGAGGCCGGACATCCGATGCCTTTAGCGACCAGTGAAGCAGCTGGTCGAGCTCCTAAAGGCGGCCGAACAGGCCATGAAGGGCCTTATAGTTCGGTGTGGCCTAAGGAGGCCATTCACAGGAGCTACTTCGCCCGGTGCGGCGATCGGTGGATGCGTGCCGTGGGTTGAAGTTATCAAGCATTCCGCTTGTATCGAGGGTGCCTGTCGGGCCTTGCCCGCGCAAAAGGTGCACTGGGCAAGATGGATGCCTGAAGCTCGTGGACGGACCCGCCACCCAGAGGGCAAGGAGCACCGCACGCCGAGATGTATTATAAGAGTGTCTTGAAGCGCCCGCACTATTGCGGGTGAGTGCTCCAAAGATGTAATATTTGAGTAGACTCGCATTTTGTTATCCTGCGCGCTGAAAACTTAGTTCATATGCACTAAGCAACGCTTGTTAATTTAAAATATTACCTTCGTGTGGCTGTTTATCAAATCGAGAGATGGCAAGTCGTCGCTTCAGCCCCATGCCACGAGTCTTTGGGGTGTTCGGGATAAACTTGAGCGCTCTTGTTCCCATTTTGGGTCCATCTAGGAGGCGCTCAACACAGCGAACAAGGCAACCGGACTTATAATGCTTGAACACTCTCACTTAGCCATAGAATTCCATAATTTTAAATTTCGTGAAGCCCCTAGTCTTCGAAGGCGAATTTGGGGCGCTATCACGCCTTGGCGGACAGTATCCGCTCCTCGCTCTAAGCGGCATAAGTCTTTAAGGACTCGCAAAAACCTCTCGAACAGTGACCGGTCTCTCGCCTTATCATGACGGTCAGTTTTAGCTTTCTCGAGGCGTTAACCCAGCCGAGCTGAGGCGGAATCGCGGTGGTTCTCCGGTGCTACCTTAGCCGATATAACGGGCGTAAGGTACCAAAACACGGAGCCGGAAAACCCAACTATTGACCCAAGACATGATTCGAGCCGATGCATATAGTGCTATAAGTTCGGGTGCCGCACTTGTGAAAGTGTTCGACTCATCACACCATAACGCTGGAAACATAAGCCCCGGTGTATATTAGCCGTACCAAAGTGTACGGATGCAACATGTCGTAAATGAACATATGTATGAAAAATAAATGCAATTATAAACGAAAAAGGTGCTGCATTGTTTTATTCAATAAGTGCTGCTACTGAATGCGAGAATGATACAAATAGTGCGATAAGCAAGGTATAAGACTGTTAAACATGTCCCCTTCGAGGTAGGCTGCAGATTGGTGTATGAAAATGCTCGTAATGGAGACCACCAGTATATTCATTGTAGCCTTTATCCTTCCACGGCTGTCGCATCGTGAGTTTGGCAGGTCTGCTTTGCGGACGGGCTTCGACAAGCGGAGTCCTGTGGGTAAAAAGTAAAAGGTAAAAGAAAAGAAAAAGGAACGACACACTTGAGAGCCCTGGTGTGGTTGAGCCGCATCTGGGTTTATCGTGGTCGTGCCCCTCTCCCCATGGTATCTTGAGAGCGTAATGGTGTGCGAAGGACCTGCTTTGACGTTCGCGGGGGCTGGGGTTGGGGCCGCCTTGCTACGTGTGCTCTGAGCGTGCTGTGGTCTTGTTGTAAGTTGCTCGGCGCGCTTAGCTGTGTCCGGCGCTTAACGGCGGACTCGAGAATTGCCTTAAGAGGATGCATTGCACTTCGCCGCGAGAGCAGCCAGATGTTCCTCCGTGCGGAAGAGCGTTGATGTTTCCGTTGACCGTAATGACTCCTCGAGGGCTGGCATATTGAGCTTGAGGTATGCGTCTGCGGCACGCGTTGAACTTTGCAAACGCGACGTCCGAGCAAGGCATGATAGCCGCCGAGCGGGACTATGTCGAAGATTAACTCCTCGCTTCGGAAGTTATCCGGGGATCCGAAGACCACTTCCAGTGTAATTGAGCATGTACAATTGGCTTCTACACCTGGTATGACGCCTTTAAAGGTCGTTTTGGTAGGTTTAATCCTTGAGGGTCTATGCCCATCTTGCGCCTTGTATCTGGTAAAGCAGGTTCAGTTGCTGCCGCCGTCCATCGGGACTCGTTAGGTGAAATCCATCGACGATTGGGTCTAAGACCAGGTCTGGCGAATCCACCGTGGCGGATGCTGGTGGGGTGGTCCTTTGGTCAAAAGTGATCGGCGCGGAGGACCATGGATTGAACTTGAACAACTGGCTCCATCAGCGTAGACATCCACGAGTGCACGCTTCCGCTCCCTTTTGGGTATGTGCGTTGCGTATATCATGTTCACCATCCGCACTGTGGGGAAACCCTTCATCCTCTATTGTTGGCGGTTGGGTCTCGTCCTCGTCGGCGCTATGCAGCCCCTTGTCATTGTTTTGGCAATTAACTTGCCTGCACCTTGAATACCCAACAGTCCCTGTTGGTGTGGTTAACTGGCTTTTGAAGTGCCGTGTATCGCACAAGCGGTCGAGTATTCGGTCCAAATTGGACGGACCGGAGTAGTTCTTTTGAATGGCTTCTTCCGCTGACGGGTTTAGAGCCTCTGAATCCGGCATTGACCGCCGTATCCTCAATATTGTCGCCGTTAACGCGGCGTTTGTTTTTGTTACGACGCGGCCTGCCATTTCGGTCCTTGAAGTCCGGACTGCCAGAATTTTTGCTGAGGTTGTTGCTGCATGCTAGCCAGCTATCCTCACCCGCGCAGAAGCGGGTCATGAGTGATGTGAGGGCTGCCATTGATTTTGGCTTCTCCTGTCCTAGGTGCCGGGCAAGCCACTCGTCACGGATGTTATGCTTGAAGGCCGCGAGGGCCTCCGCATCCGGACAGTCGACGATTTGGTTTTTCTTGGTTAAGAACCGTGTCCAGAATTGTCTGGCCGATTTGTCTGGCTGCTGAAATATGTGGCTTAGGTCATCAGCGTCTGGTGGTCGCACATAAGTGCCCTGGAAGTTGTCGAGGAATGCGGCTTCCAGGTCCTCCCAGCTCCCAATTGACTCTGCTGGCAAGCTGTTGAGCCAATGCCGGGCTGGTCCTTTAAGCTTGAGGGGGAGGTATTTGATGGCGCGAAGATCGTCACCGCGGGCCATGTGGATGTGAAGGAGATAGTCTTTGATCCAAACCGCGGGGTCTGTTGTGCCATCATAGGATTCAATATTGACAGGTTTAAACCCTTCGGGGATTTGATGATCCATTACTTCGTCTCGTGAAGCATAGTGGGTGTCTGGCGCCTGATCTTGGGCGATATCACGACGGAGCTCAAAAGAGCTTGGTCTGTTTTGTTCGGCCCGCCGGACTTATCAGGTCCGGCGCGACGGTTGTAAATCACGTACCGTGGGCGCCCACGCGATCCATAGATCGATCTTGATTGTCCTGCCTTGTCCTCAATATATCTCGCAGGGTCGGGCGTTCCCCTTTGGCCGTGTGCTTTTGAGTGATGCCGTGCGGTTCTAGTGAAGGGCCTAGAGGCCTCTCTGTGCAACCACGGGGTGGTCGGTCAGCCGTATTGTCTCCTGGTGATGCGGGTCGTAAGCCTCCTCCTCTAATCGGGGGAGCAGCTTGCGTTTAGGGTAGCTTTGGGGGCGTTGGGCTCATGCTCTTCGGCCGCGAGGACTTCAGTCCATCTGTCGGCTACTAGATCCTGATCAGCTCTAAGCTGTTGCTGCTTTTTCTTGAGGCTGTTCGCCGTGGCCATAAGCCTGCGTCTAAAACGCTCTTGTTCGACGGGATTCTCGAGCACGCCAATTCATTGTCGTCGAGGCTTGCCGTCTCGAGAGGAGGCATATAATCCTCTACCTCTTCTTCTCGCCTCTCTCGTGAGGGTGGGCGTCTCCATCTTCCTCTTTTGGATCTTCTTTGGAGTGGATTGTCTTGACCTTCCGGTGTATTGTTATCTCTGGTGCCGAATCTTCATTCTTGCTGTGGAAGGATTTAGAGCGGCGCCGCTGACGCCGACGCTTGGGCTGCTTCTTGGAGGGGTCATCCTCCGTTGTTCCATCGCCGTTCCCATCTTTTGGGATGTCCACCATATATATGTCATATGACGAGGTGTCCTTCCGGTGCCTCAGAGGCGCTGGGTCTTGTCGCCTCCGGCATCGTCGTGCATACCGTCGATGTCTTGAGTCGTAGTCTAGCATGTCGGTTAGATCGTCGACGCCGGCTACCAAGTGGGTGGTGGGTGGGCGTTGAATTTCTTCATCGTCCGCATCCCAACCTTCGACCGTAATCCGCCAGGCTCTCCGGATAAAGAGAGAGACTTTAGTGAATTCAGGATGTCGCCAAAGGGCGAAAATAAAGATGTCCGCGACGATGAACTCCATGACGGGCGCCCAATCGGATTTGATTGGCATGGGCGTGGAGGGTTGAGTCCGGAGAGGAGTCCGGCACCACAGGTCGAGTCTTCGCAAAGACGAGGGATGGAGTTCGCTCGATCGCCGTAGAGATTAAAGCCCCGGCGGTGTCCAACCACTCGTCCTTGATCGGGGAATCCGCCCGGATTAAGGGTCGGAGCGGATGCTTGAGTCGCGCCTCCGTGGCTTTGCTCGGCTGCAGAGCTAGATCATGCCCATCGAGACAGTGCGGCGCGCTTGGCTGTGGCTCGAATCCGTCGAAGATCAAGTCTCCGCGGATATCGTCCGTATAGTTTAAACTTCCTAATCCGACCTGACGGCCAGGGGCGTAGCTTTCGATCTGCTCCAGATGGCCAAGCGAATTGGCCCGCAGTGCAAAGCCGCCGAACATGACGATCTGTCCGGGGAGAAAAGTCTCACCCTGGACCGCGTCATCATTGATGATCAAAGGAGCCATCGAGCCTATCGGTGACGACACAGAGGAACTCTCAATGAAAGCACCAATGTCGGTGTCAAAACCGGCGGATCTCGGGTAGGGGGTCCCGAACTGTGCGTCTAGGCGGATGGTAACAGGAGACAAGGGACACGATGTTTTACCCAGGTTCGGGCCCTCTTGATGGAGGTAAAACCCTACGTCCTGCTAGATTAATATTGATGATGTGTGTTACAAGAGTGGATCTACCACGAGATCAAAGAGGCTAAACCCTAGAAGCTAGCCTATGGTATGATTGTTGTTCATCCTACGGATTAAAACCCTCCGGTTTATATAGACACCGGATAGGGTTAGGGTTACACAGAGTCGGTTACAATGGTAGGAGATCTACATATCCGTATCGCCAAGCTTGCCTTCCACGCCAAGGAAAGTCCTATTCGGACACGGGACGAAGTCTTCAATCTTGTATCTTCATAGTCTTGGAGTCCGGTCGATGATGATAGTTCGGCTATCCGGACACCCCCTAGTCCGGAACTCCCTCAAGAGCCCTGGCCGGACTACGATCAGGAAGGTTGGGATGCGGACGATGAAGAAATTCAACGCCCACCCACCACCCACTTTGTAGCCACTGTCGAAAGCTTACACGACGTGCTCGATTTCGACTCCGAAGACATTGACGGTATGGACGACGATGTAGGAGACAACCATGAACCAGCACCTATAGGATACTGGACAACCACCTCATCCCATGATGTATACATGGTGGATACACCTAAAGGAATTAACGACGAGGAACAACGGGACACCACGAAGGATAAATCCCTCGGCAGTCAAAAGCGGCAACGTAAACTCCGCACCAAGTCCCGCCGACAAAGACCCAGCCATAGAGCGAGGCGAACGGTGGGACAGCGAACATGCTATCGAGCAAACATCCGAACAGGGCGACTTGGATAAACAACCCGTCCCGCGAAGATAACAGTCGGGACGATCTCATGCAGGACAAATTGTTGGAGCGAAGAACCTCCACAAAAGGCTGCGTCGCCATCGCTGCTGGCGTAGCTGAAAAATCAGAAACGGAAGCTCAAAACAGCGGAAGATGCACTCGAATCGAGATGGAGCAAAGTACTCAACACCATGAGAGAAATACGACGATGCGCCGATCAAAGAGCTACCCAAAGAAAAACTACTGCCCGATTTGATGAGGAGGCTGTAGAGCCCCACAATCAAAGAGCAAGAAGGCCACCCGGTCGGATGGAGGACCCCACGGCAAACAAAGAGCGGCAAATGGCGCCAAGACACAAGCCGATACGCGATCCGCATAAGGATTCAAGATCAAAAGGATGGCCCGATTAGGTCCATCTATGGGCCGAAAGCAAGCTCTTCAAAGCAATGCAATCGCCAAATATCCGAACATCACGGCACACCCAAATATAGGGTGCCGCACACCCCGTGTTTCACCGATGAGGTCTTTGGATCACGAATTCCCAGCGGGATTCAAACCAATAAACATAGAGGCATACGACGGAACAACAGACCCTGGAGTCTGGATTGAGGATTACATCCTCCACATACACATGGCTAGAGGAGACGATCTCCACGCCATAAAATACTTACCCCTCAAGCTCAAAGGGCCAGCCCGGCATTGGCTTAAAAGCCTCCCTGAAAATACCATTGGAAGTTGGGAAGAGCTCGAGGATGCTTTTCGGGCAAATTTTCAAGGGACTTATGTCCGTCCTCCGGATGCAGATGATTTAAGTCATATAACTCAACAACCCGGAGAGTCAGCCCGCAAATTCTGGAATAGGTTCCTCACCAAAAAGAACCAAATAGTCGACTGTCCGGACGCCGAAGCCTTAGCAGCTTTCAAACACAACGTCCGAGATGAATGGCTTGCCAGACACCTCGGCCAGGAGAAGCCGAGAACCATGGCTGCATTAACAAGCCTCATGACCCGCTTTGGCGCAGGAGAGGATAGCTGGCTAGCAAGATGCAGTACCAGCGACCCAAGTACATCCAAGTCGAGGATGGGAATGGGAAACCACGACGCAACAAGGACCAGCGCGGGATTAAGGGAGCGGTCCAAAGAGCGCGACAGTCAACGCCGGATTCAAAAGCTCACGGCAGAACAATAAAAAACTGCCCCTTAAGGACAATAGCGATGAGCTATCCAACTTAAATAAAATCTTGGACAAGATATGTCAAATCCAGAGTACTCCCGGGAAGCCTGCAAACCATACCCACAGAGATTGTTGGGTCTTCAAGCAGTCCGGCAGACTCAACGCCGAACACAAGGGGCTCGACACACCAAGTGAGGATGATGACGAACCCCACAAGCAGAGCACCGGAAAACAAAAGAATTTCCCACAAGAGGTTAAAACAGTAAACTCACTTCACGTGATAAAAGGGAAAAATAGAGCGGCGCCCATTAAGATCGTGCGCACATACTACCCTAGCGGAGTACCAACACCGGTTGTCAAAACCAATCACCTTCACCATCGGGACTACTCGAAAGTATCCGAACGCAGGATGGACTGCCTTGATATTGGATCCTATAATCGACGGATTCCAATTTACACTAGTCCTCATGGATGGCGGCGATGACATAAACCTGATATATCGGGACACAATCCGCAGGATGGGGATAGACCCAACCAAAATTTGCCATAGCAACACCTCCTTCAAAGGGTAATGCCAGGCCATATGCCCATTGTAGGGCTCCCTACTGCTAGAAGTTGTGTTCGCTCATCCGACAACTTCCGCCAAAAAGTTAACCTTCCACATCGCCCCATTAAAGTAGCTATCAAGCACTCTTGGGGCGTGAAGCTTCGCCGCTTTAACGCAATACCGCATTATGCATCTCTTACACTTAAAATGCCCGTCCACGCGGCATCATCTCATTAAAAGGGAGTATTAAGTGTTACTCGAGCACGGAAGAATGCGAGGCTGCCTTGACAGCCCCACACCAATCCGCTCCGCTAACAAAGCACTGAATAGGTAATTCGAACCCCGGACACGGCTAGACTAGTCCGGCGCCTACTAGCGGCATACCCCCGTACAAGGGGCTGCACGCATGTACAACAAGAGACAATAAAGCTCAATTTTATTCACTTTTTCGAATCGTACTCTGTTTATTTAATATAAAGTACATTTTTCGCATGATCTTTTTTTTTCTTTTCAAATAAGTTCCTCTCTTTTACAGATGAACAACGTGCTACACCCGTCCAGGATACGGCACAATGGAGACACAGGCGCAGACGTGCAGTAGGGACCCGTTGCAAGGATTCTTTTCAGATTAAGACCTGCGTAAACCTTTTTACTGTCTCTTGTTGATACACATCCCCGGTTTCTAGCTATAACCAAGGAGGAGGCTGGCGTTTGGCATCGGCCGCACCAGAAATTTTGCACGCACTGGACACCGGGGCTTAGGGCATTATTCTGCCCGTTTTATAAAGACCGAATACCTTAGGGAGTGTTCGCGTCTCGAGTTAGGCCTTATATGCATCAGCTCGAATCATGTCTTTGGTCAAATATTGGGTTTGCCCGCTCTGTGTTTTGCTGCCTTACGTTCCGCTCTATCGCTAACGCGACACCGGAGAACTCTGCGATTGTGCCCCGGTTCGGCCGGGCGAGCACCTCGATGAAAGCGCCAAAACTGATCATCATGATATAGCGAGAGACGGTCAACCACTCGATGACTCACGGAATGTTTAGAATTCCTCCGCATAAACGAAGGACCGTTTTGATCGTGCACATACGCACCCCAAATTCGGAGAGTGCGGTGCCCCGTGGGCTATATAGTAGCCCCACCCTCGAACTCCTATGGCTAAGTGAAAGTGATAAAGCATTATAGTTCGGTTGCCTAGTTTGCTACGCTATCACCTCCTTCACAGGACCAAGACGTTGGATTAAGTGTGAAAAAGCGCCTTCTTTGCAAACACCCCCGCACTATGTGCGTGGGGGCTGAAGCCGAAGACTGCCATCTTTCAGGTTATATATACATATACATCAACGACCGCAAAGGGAGTAGTTTATTACTTGAACGCACAAGTATAAAAAGCTCTTCTATTATATTGAAACATTGTTTTCACAAATCATACATGTCATTTAAACATAATATCCTTGAGCATGCGTCTCTATTAAGCGAGCGCCTGCAGAACTTCCTCAAAATAGTGCTCGGCGGTACTCGGCTTTGTCCAATCTTGGGATGCAACGTCGGTGGCCTTCATTTCTGCCCAAGATGTCTTGACACGGGCAAGAGCCATCCGCGCCCCTCAATACACGCCGACCGCTTCATTGCGTCGTCTGCTGATACCGCACCAAGGAACTGCTGCACTAAGACAAAATAACTCTTCGGCTGGGGTCCGCCTGGCCACAAATGAGTCATGAAATGCTTCATGGCAAGTCCGGATAACCGATTCAGCTCGGCCCATTCGGCCAACCGATCGGTCAACGGAAGAGGACGCTCCGGACTATGGAATTGCGACCAATATAGCTCTTCCCTTCTGCGCCCCTTCTGGCCTCGGAAGTGCTCAATCGCGTCCGCAGCGCTCGCCGCTAAGTCCAGATAAGCATCCTCCGAACTCCACAACTTGTCCAACTGAGCATACTTCGGATCCGTATATTTCCTCCGCAGCGGAAACGGTTTTCCAGCCGCAATAGCCCCAGCTTGACTCAGCTCCTCCTTGGCAGCTCTCATAGCGGAACGAGCATCCTTGGATTCGGCGGTGGCCTTTTTCAGGTCCTCTTGCTCCGCTTGACGTTCTTTTTCAAGAACCCCGCAGCGGTCGGTAGCATTCTTCAACTTTATGGCCATATCGGCCATTTCCTATTTGCTTCGGCAGTGAGCAGCCCGTTCGGCTTTTAGCTCTTCGGCCGCCCTTAAAGCGGCCGCATTACTTCTGGCTTGCTATTTCGCTCGGGCGAGTTCCGCCCGCAGCTCCTCCACAGCAGCGGCACCACCTGCATTTAGCATACAAGTAGTAAGGCATGGGCGTCAAGCAACCTTACCAGGTGTCCGCAGAGAAGTCGCATACCTTGTGACTCGTCAAACCGTTTATTGACCAGCGCGATGTCCGCATTCGCCTCGTCAAGTTGCCGCTTTAGTTCGGCAAATTCATCAGTCCGGCTGGCCACCGGACGCCCCGCCACCTATTTAGGAGCGGCGCAATGTTATAACTGAGATTATGATCCTCGGCACGCTGTCAATTTTGACAACATACCGAGGCTCAGGGGCTACTATCTATAGAGGGCACATTCTATATGCATAACTGTCAGATGGTACATCATTTTTGCGTACCTCGAACCCCGTCAGTAAACTTCTGACGGCTTCATGCAATCCGCTCTCCGCGGATGCAATTCTTTCAATCACCGTACCCATTAGCGCACGGTGATCTTCTGAGATAGCCGCTCGCCCAAGCAGATCCTTCAGCTCCTCCGACCGCACGCCAGGTGGCGCCGGACCTTCCGGCCCCGCCGGACTCGGGGAAACTGTCACGCCCAATATGCGATACTATCCTAAAGAGACTCGAAGGTCCCACCAAGGATAGAACCGCATATTGAAACGCTTTTGCAAGGTGGATATCATTACATCAACATTACATAATAGATGGGGATACATACATAAGGCATACAATGCCACACGAATACAACATCACAATACATGAGAACAACATCCGATTACGGATGAAACATCAACAGAAACTCAAACGACATCCACCCTGCTAGCCCAGGCTGCCGACCTGGAACCTATCCCCTGATCGAAGAAGAAGCAGAAGAAGAACTCCAATACAAGCAAACATCGCTCTCGCGTCATGATCATCGCATAACCTGGACCTGCAACTGGTGGTGTAGTAATCTGTGAGCCACGAGGACTCAGCAATCCCATTACCATGGGTATCAAGACTAGCAAAGCTTAAATAGAAGGGAAGGGGTAAAGTGGTGAGGTTGCAGCAGCGACTAAGCATATATGGTGGCTAACATACGCAAATGAGAGCGAGAAGAGAAACAAAGGAACGGTCGTCAACTAGTAATGATCAAGAAGTGATCCTGAACTCCTACTTACGTCGACATAACCCGAAAACCGTGTTCTCCTCTCGATCAACCCGAAAAGAGACACTCACGGTTACGCTACGGTTAGTGTATTTTAGAAGAGTTTGCTTCAAGTTTACTACAACCGGATATTAACAAATTCCCATCGCCACATAACCGCGGGCACGGCTTTCGAAAGTTCAAACCCTGCAGGGTGTCCCAACTTAGCCCATGATAAGCTCTCGCGATCAACGAAGGATATTCCTTCTCCCCGGGAAGACCCGATCAGTCTCGGAATCCCGGCTACAAGACATTTCGACAACAATAAAACAAGACCAGCAAAGCCGCCCGGATGTGCCGACAAATCTTGATAGGAGCTGCACATATCTCGGTCTCAGGGCACACGGATAGGTCAGCCTATGAGTAAAACCAGCCCTCGAGTTGCCCGTGGTGGCCCATGATCTGCCGTTTGGACCAACACTTTCGAAGGAGCACCGGCCGGGGGCTAAAATAAAGATGACCCTTGGGCTCCGGAAACCCAAGGGAAAAAGGGTAGGTGAGGCAAATGGTAAAACCAATGTTGGGCCTTCTTTGGAAAAGTCTTATTCAAAGCGAACTGTCAAGGGGTCCCATAAATCACCCAACCGCGTTAGGGACGCAAAATCCGGGAACATAATACCGATATGACAGAAACTAGGGCGGCAAGAGTGGAACAAAACACCAGGCATAAGGCCGAGCCTTCCACCCTTTACCAAGTATATACATGCATTAATTAAACAATAGATATTGTGATATCCCAACAAGTAAACATGTTCCAACAAGGAACAACATCTCCACCTGCAACTAGCAACGCTATAAGAGGGGTTGAGCAAAGCGGTAACATAGCCAAACAACGGTTTGCTAGGAAGGGTGCAAAAAGGTTAGAGGTTGACATGGCAATTTGGGAGGCTTGAGCAGCAAGTGACAGGGCAAGCGATAGGTAGCGCAGCATAGCGATAGAACGAAGCAACTAGCATGGCAATGATAGTAATGAGATCCAGGGTAGCGGTCATCTTGCCTGAAATCCCGCAAGGAAGAAGAACAAGTCCATGAAGAAGACGAACGGATGAAGCCGAACCAAGCGCAGACGAACGAATCCTCACGATCGCAACGAAACAGGAACTAACAAGAAGAAGCACACAACATAGTAAACACACCACACATGAACATGACAAGATGCACAACAAACATGATGCATGACAAATCTAGATGAAGCTACTCATGGCAAGATATGATGCAAACAAGAGCAACACATCAAGGCAAGTTTAAATGAGGCCGGAAACAACATAGAACAACTCCGGTAAGTCCTCATATGCAAATTTCGAAATTGGTCCAGATCTGAATAAACCTTATGTTCAAGTTGTTAAACAGAAAGTTAAGATGCACCATGATGATCCACACGAAATTCTAGTCAAGTTACATATAAAGTTCATTTAATTCGGAGCTACGGCCTAGAAGATATGAGCAAACCAAGTTAAACATGGCATTGACGCAAAATGCATACAAACATCAAGCAAACACCTCAAAACAAGAATGCAACATGATAAAATGAAGATACATGCAAAAACAAGCAAGTTTCATATAGAGCACACTCAAAACGGAGCAACGGTTCAACACATACACACAATACAAGTTATGACAACAATCTGTCCAAAACAGCAACTAGGCATATTGCAAGCGTCAAAACAGCATGCTACAGGACCTCAACAAGAAAACCAAAGGCATGGGCATGATGTACAGGTAAATCATAACAAAACATGAACACTGAGCTATCTCCAGAAATGACTAGAACATGCTCAAACACACATGGCAAGATTGCAATTAATAACAGTTTCAGACCTAGCAGAATTTACAGGACATGGCAGAAATAACATCAGGTTAACATGTTTAGAGCTATGAAACAACATGTTACAGCAAGCTATCAAGTCAAACTAGAGCATGGCATGAATCTACTAATTGCATATAACAAAATTTCCTTAGTGACCATAAGCCAAAAGGGATCAGAAAATACAGTTGCAAGCATGTGAATATAGCAAAAACATAAACAGATTCAGACTTGGTGCAAAACTGGAGCATGGCATAAACAGATAACAAGTAGGCATGTTGGTGAGCTTGAACCACTCACCACAGAGCAATACATGGCATGGCAAGGCAACTCACCGTAAGAAGACATGGCATAGAAGCTATACATGGCAAGAACAACATCATAGCATACACGGATCAACAACAACAACCTTGGCAAAATTGAATAACATGTAAACAATCTGCCAGGAAACATTTTATAGCAAAAGTAGAGCTCGATCGACTCAAGCTATGGCACTCCATAATTGCAAACAAGGGCATGGATGGATAGATAATAACCATATGTTCAAAACATCCAGTATCTCAAAATAAGCATGGATCTCTCGGTAGCATCAAGTTTACATGGCATAAAAATATCAGCAGAACAGGGGCTGAAATCAGCAACATCATGAAGCCTAGTTTGCATGCTTGTGCTAGTCACCACAGAGATCACAAAAAATACATGTAATACACCCCTGTAAAGATGGCATGGCATATTACAAAACACATGTAGGGCTCAAGTTCATAGGGTGCACTCATCAATCATGGCAAAAATGACAAAAGTGCATGTTCTGATAAGAATCTGAAACTAACATCACATAGCCCTCTTCTAACAGCATTTCGGGCATCAAGATGAGCTCAAATGAAAATGATGCAGTTGAATGAAATGATGTACTCGTCGAGGCGAACAATTTGACATATTACACGCACGAAACGGAGCTACGGATGCAGAGTTATGGCACGATGAACATGAGCAAATAATATGCAAAAATCTGGGACTTAGAGGAATTTCGGGGTCAACCTTGTCTGCACGGATTTCGATGCAGGGGCACGAGCTCGCCGGAGACGCGGGAGGAGGCGGCCGGAGCTGGGGAAGGCCGGATCCAGGGCTCCATGGCGGATCTCGCCGATCGAGCCGGGAAGGCCTGGGCGCGGAGGAGGAGGCGAGCTCCGGGCGGCGAAAGCGGAGCCCGGCCAGGAGGAGCAGCGGCCGTCGCCGGGCGGCGGATGGCGGCGGCCGCCGGCCGCTGAGGTCGGTGAGGGGGCGGGCGGCGCGGAGCCACGGGAGGCGAAGGGAGGCGGAGGCCTCGGCGCCGGCGACGGAGGCCGGCGGCCGCCAGCCGGCAGGCGAGGGACGGCGAGGCGGGAGGCGCGGCAGATCCGCGAGCTCCGGCTTCGCCGCCGGGGCGGACCGACGGGCGCGAGGAGCGGGCGGCGCTCAGCGGCGGCGGCGGGCGCTCGGGCCCGCCATGGGCTCCGGCCGGCAGGCGGAGGGCGGCGGCAGTTGCCACATGGCGGCGGCTGAGTGGCGTGGGCGGCGGCTGGCGTGGCGGCGCCCTATTGGCCGGGTGAGGTGGCCGGACGCGGCGGACATGTCCGGCGGGGGCGGACGCGTCCGGTGGCTGCGGGAGGAGCTAGACTAGGGTTTTGGACCCGAAATTTCGAAGGGGTGCACATATAAATAGGTAGAGGGAGCTAGGAGAGTCCAAATGAGGAGCGGTTTTCGCCCACACGATCGTGATCGAACGACCGAGAGAATGGAGAGGAGTTTGCTGGGTTTTGGGCCACTTTGGAAGGGGTTTTGGGCTGCACAAAAGAGGCTTTTGCGGTTACCCGGTTAACCGTTGGAGTATCAAACGACCTCCAAATGGCACGAAACTTGACAGGCGGTCTACCGGTGCTATACCAAGGCCGCTTGGCAAACCTCGGTCCATTCCGAGAACGCTTAACACCCGCTCACAAGAAGAGACAAAAGGGGAACGCCGGAGGGCATAGGAGTGCCGGATTGCAAAACAGACAACGGGGAGAATGCTCGGATGCATGAGACGAACACGTATGCAAAATGAAATGCACATGATGAAATGATATGAAATGCAGATGATGACATGGCAAAATGCAACACGCAAGCACATGACATGGCAAAGACGGCGAATAACTGACGGACACCTGGCGCATCGGATCCGGGGCGTTACAACACTCCTCCACTAACAAGAGATCTCGTCCCGTGATCTTAGGACCGAGACGGAAGAGAAAAAGGATGATGTGAAACAAGAACTCAAGAGAAGAAGTCAAGAATCGAGAGCACTCGAGAAGAAGAGAGGAACGACGAGAATGACGAGAATCGAAAGCTCACTGAATCAGATAGACTATGAAACCACTCGTTCTAACCGGAGTGGTTAGAATGAGAAAAGAAACGGATAAGACTGAAAGGATTTAGGCAGCACTCCGGCTAAAACATGGAGGAATAGAACATGAACTTCTCTAGATGGGATGGCACTTGACGAGATGAATATGCAATGCCTCCGGAAGAATGAGAGAGTTGAATGAAAAGAACTTAGAAGGAAGGATTGAATGGAGTTGTTGAGAAAATCAACAACGAAAGAATAACCTTGTTGTGGTATTATGGAAACCATCTCAAAATTATAAGGTGATAACCGACCACAAGCGGAAAAGATTGAATAGCTGAGAAGAACGAATAAATGCACAACTCCACTTCGAAAGAATACGGAGAATTAATTGCACTTCGAGACGCGAGAAGAAAAGATACTTGAACTCCACCAACAAGAATCTTGATGAACTCTTTGGAGAATGAATCAAATCATGACGATCCACCGTGAAGAACTCCGGTAACAAAAGGATGATGAGCTAGAATAAAGGATGAAAGAAAAGATTAAAGCTTGCGATGATTTAGATGGGGGTTCCGACGAAATAGCCGGGGAAGCTTGAACTCCGGAAAAGAAAAGATTAAAACACTTGGAAGTAGAATTTATTCCTCAAGAACAAACTCCGAAGAAAGGGATTACTCACTTGGATGAAATAAGAATAAGATTTATTGTATGCTTATCCTTCATCAAATTAAATTGATGACAAGCAATGGATTTTGCATACTACTTATTCTTCTTGAAAAAGAATTGAGAAGTGACATATCGCTAACTTGAGAAGGTCTTCACGAACGACCGAGCGGATGGAGAGGAGTTTGCTGGGTTTTGGGCCACTTTGGAAGGGGTGTTGGGCTGCACAAAAGAGGCTTTTGCGGTTACCCGGTTAAACGTGGAGTATCAAACGACCTCCAAATGGCACGAAACTTGACAGGCGGTCTACCGGTGCTATACCAAGGCCGCTTGGCAAACCTCGGTCCATTCCGAGAACGCTTAACACCCGCTCACAACAAGAGACAAAAGGGGAACGCCGGAGGGCATAGGAGTGCCGGATTGCAAAACGGACAACGGGGAAAATGCTCGGATGCATGAGACGAACACGTATGCAAAATGAAATGCACATGATGACATGATATGAAATGTAGATGATGACATGGCAAAATGCAACACGCAAGCACATGACATGGCAAAGACGGCGAATAACTGACGGACACCTGGCGCATCGGATCCGGGGCGTTACAGAAACCCTCCGCGACGACACCTCAGGGCCGTCCGCCTCGCATGAAGGTGCGACAGGTGGAGGCGTTTCTCTCTCCATCATATCCGGAAGAAGATCCCCCGAAGACGAGCTCTGCTGAGAAGGGCTGAGATCCGAACTACAAGGTATAATTTCGGTTATCTTCAGAAATAAATATAGGGATGTCCCTTATTACAAGACCCCTTCTTTTTTACTTACGGCTCGCTGGAGGGCTGATCCCCTTGGGGAAATAGTGCGCCTGGGTTACTTCCCAGCGTCGGACTCTCTGACGAAGATTTATTTCCCCTCTTTGAGGCCTTGACCTCCGGATCTTCCGAAGCGGTCCTCTTCTCTCCTCGGAAGGTGGGACTTTTAATCCCTCCTTCCTTGATAGCCTCCTTCGTAGAGGCAGTTGCTTCCCCGCTCCCCCCTTCGCCTTCTTCAAAAGGCGCGGCCTTCAACATCTTGGTCAGCATGGGATCCGGCGTGGTCTCTGGGAGGGGAGCCGGACACCTTATCAACTTTGCCTTCGCTATCCACTCCTGTTCAAGAAACAGCTCCTTTAAGGGCAAGTTTATGATAAATGAACGGACAGCCTGTCCGGTACATGACTACTTACTTGAGTATCAGGCGATTGCAGCTTAGTCCTGCGTCCTCAGATCAGGTCCGGACACTTTTCTTGTGATCCGAAGAACAGTTTATACATCTCCACAGGCGTCGTACCCATAAAATGTTGGAGAGCTCGTGGTCCCTCGGATTAAATTCTCACACAGACGGAGGGGGCGTTCGCTTGAGGCGAAGGCGCCCGAATCAACATAACTGTGTCACTGCAACCAGATTGATCTCTCTTTCTTGGAGGTCTCGAATGCGGCCCCTGCAATGAGGGACGTCCTTGGGCGGCCCCAGTCGATCCCAGTTGACCCATGATGCCACCGCTGTGGTGGACTGGCGGAAGGCGGGTGGCGCCACCCATTTGGTGCCCCCAGGGCGGTAATATAAAACCACTCCCGTTGCCACAAACCAAGCTCCTCTTGAAAAGAGCCCTCGGCCACGGAGCATCAACACACTTGCTTATGACCGCCTCTCCGCTTTCTGCTTGTTGCCCCTCGATCATCTTGGCTCCACCTTGAAGGTCTTGAGCCACAATCCAAAGTGAGGGGTAATATGGAGGAAGGCCTCACATCGACAATGAATGACGAGATATGGAGGATGGACTCGAATTCAAGTCATGGAAATCCAGCCCATAATAAAATATGAGCCCCCGCACAAAGGGATCCGTCGGGAAGCCTAAACCCCGAAGGAAGTGAGACACGAACACCACGCTCTCGCCGGGCTCGGGAGTTGGTATAACCTGCCCTGGAGCAGGCAGCCTATCTGAAATCTCGCGGTTAGATACACGGCGTCTCGCAGCTTTAACACATCTTCTTACGTGACGGAAGAAGACATCCATCGGCCGAGCTGGTCGAGCCGGACATCGTCGAAGGTCCGCGCCTAAATCTGAAGATTTGGGTGTTAGAACTCGGCGCGAACTTCGATGGAGAGTGGAAAAAGAAGAGGGCCTTGGTCTCATTATAAAGAGGTTGAATACCAAGAGCCCTCCCCGTGGTCGATTAGGACTCGCCTTCGATAGAGGAGGCGTGCCAACGAGCACGGTTGGGTTACCCACGTCCGTATTGATGGGAATCCCGGAATAAGGGGGCACGATCTCCGCTTTGATAAGACATGCCAAGGAAACCGCCTCGCTAAACGCGCTGAGGTGGGACAGTAAAAAACGATACGTATAAAAGCTTGGCCGTGCTGTGATGGCACGCCGCAGAATACGTCAGCAGATCTGTGCAAAAATTATTCTCTCTACGGTGGTATGTGGAACTTGTTTTGCAGAGCCGGACACTATCCTTGTGTTCAAAACCTTCTATGAAGTATTCGGAGGAGGAACCCGCCTTGCAATGCGAAGACAATATCGCGCGGACTCGTCGTCATTGAAGCCTGGTTCAGAGCTCTTGAGGAGTCTGGACTAGGGGTGTCGGATAGCGAACTATCATCTTTGGCGGACTCCAAGACTATGAAGATACAAGATTGAAGACTTCATTCCGTGTCCGGATGGGACTTTCCTTGGCGTGGAAGGCAAGCTTGGCGTCTGGATATGTAGATTTCCTACCATTGTAACCGACTACATGTAACCCTAACCCTATCCGGTGTCTATAAAAACCGGAGGGTTTTAGTCCATAGGACGAACAACAATCATAACATAGGCTAGCTACTAGGGTTTAGCCTCTTTGATCTCGTGGTAGATCTACTCTTGTACTACCCATATCATCAATATTAATCAAGTAGGAGTAGGGTGTTACCTCCATCGAGAGGGCCCGAACCTGGGTAAAAACATCGTGTCCCTTGTCTCCTGTTACCATCCGCCTAGACGCACAGTTCGGGACCCCCTACCCGAGATCCGCCGGTTTTGACACCGACAACAGGTTTCGCAATCATATTCATTTTTCTACATTTCTTGTACCCATACGCATAGACGTACTATTCAAATACAACATATGGATTTATATGACATTTACCTGCTGTTATTTCTTATTGAAATCATTCTGTCAAGTGGCATCCGTACACAGCGATATGCCTTAAAACATGCCAAGGGCTTCGTTTTACCCATAACACGGCAGTAAAGTCCGAACACCTTCATGGAAGCTCGGCACCCCAAACTTATAGCATTATATGCATCAGCTCCGAATCATGTCTTGGGTCAATAGTTGGGTTTGCCCGGCTCCCATGTTTTGGTACCTTACGTTCCGTTATATCGGCTAAGGTAGCACTGGGAGAACTACTGCGATTGTGTCCGGTTCTTCCCGACGAGCACCTCGATGAAAGCTGAAAACTGATTGTCATGATACGGCGAGAGCTGGTCAGCTGTTCGAGAGGTCACCAAATCTTTAAGGATTTCTCCCGCATAATGCCATAACCAATGCAGCGTGCGATGGATCGGTTCTTTCTCCGATCAGGTGCTTATAGAGCCCCTAGTACGGTCTTCCGAACACCAGGGGCTGCACCGACCATACTAAAGCTCCTATGGCTAAGTGAGAGTGATAAAGCCCTATAGTCCGATTGCCTAGTTCGTTGTGCTGAGCACCTCCTTCGAAGGACCCAAAAGAGGGATAAAGAGTGCTCAGGTTTATCCCGAACAACCCTGTACTTCTTACGTGGGGGCAGAAGCCGACGACTGGCCAACTCTCAGGTTTAACATATAAAACGGCCGCACAGGAGGGCAAACTTTTATATAACAGGCGACAAATAAACGGCCTTGTTCAAACACTACAAAGGACAACATGATTGGCACTCATGGAAATATAATGTCCTTGGTGCATAGCCCCGCTGCAAGGTAGGATCCTTTCAGGACACTCTCATAATATAATTCGGGCTTGCGGTGCTCCTTCCCCTCCGGCGGTCCTTCAGTCATCAGCTTTTCAGCATCCATCTTCCCCCAGCGCACCTTTGCACGGGCGAAGGCCATTCGCGCACCTTCTATGCAGACCGACCGCTTGATGACTTCAAGTCGAGGGCAAGCACTTACGAGCCGCTTCACGAGCCCGAAGTAGCTGCTTGGAATCGGCTCGGCAGGCCATAGCCGGATAACCAAATCTTTCATGGCTAGTTCCGCCGCCTTATGTAGTTCGACCAGCTGTCTCAGCTGATCGGTAAAAGGCACCGGATAATTCAGTGCCAAATACTGCGACCAGAAGAGCTTATCCGCAGTTTCTCTTTCTTTGGCTCGGTAGAATTGAGCGGCATCTGATATGCTGCGAGGCAGCTCGGCAAATATCCTTGAGAAATCCGGATTCAAAATTAGAAACTTTAGTTTTCCCTCCAAATACTTACTCTACAGGGAAAAAACCTTACCGGCCGCGATCTTTCTCGCCTCTTGGATCTCCTGCAGGGTGCTTTGGGTTTCCTCCTGGGCATTGCTCATGGCCTGATGCACCTTGGTAAGTTCGGCTTCCTTCTCCGTTAAACTCTGCTCCAAGGTCTCGCATTTCCTCACGACCTCCTGTAGCTCCTGCTCAACTTTAATAACCCTGGCCTCGTGCTTCTCACGAAGAGCCTGCTCAGTGGCTGCCCTTTTCTCGGCCTCGGCCACAACCTTCTTAAGGGCTTCGACTTCGGTCACAATCCCTAGCACAGGTCATAAAGCTCAGTTCATACTGAAAATTGATTCGCAGTAAACTCTAACAAGACTTGTGCATACCTTGTTTATCCCTCAACTGCATTTTCAATTGGCCAAGTTCTTCTATGGCCCGCTCCAAACTTTGATTTTCAGACCGGAGATCTCCGCAGTATGAGAAGAAGCAGCCGTTACAAACACCTGCTTATACCAGAAGATAAATAGATGCCATTCAATGACTCTTCCTGAGAAGGTAAAATTCGATCCTCTGTCCGGTTCTTTCTTTCACCAAGCAGAGTATCAGGGGCTACTATCTATACTATGATACTCTTCGACAACTCATAAAACGTACCTCAAAGCCTTTTATAAGGCTGATATAGGCTTTGTTCAGTCCACTCTCAGTTGACTGAATCTTCTCAATCACCGCACCCATAAGGGCACGATGTTCATCAACGATGGAGGCGTCTTTCAACGCCACCAACAAAGCATCTGACACTTCTGGATATCCAGAGGTCGCCAATGGAACAGGCATGCCCCCTCCAGCCGAAGGAGGCTGCCTGCTTGATTCTAGAGCCGTATAAATCTCTGGAATCGCATCCGGCTGGGAGCCGAACTCAGGATCGCCCCCGCCGTCAGCCCCCATGGGAATCTTTTTCCCCACGTGTCCGGCCCCTGAGGTTTGACCTCCAGGCACCGCCTTCACGGTTTTTTCCTTCCCTCCTTAGCTGGGGTACTCCTGGGACGGAGCCTCGGTGTTATGCACCTGTTTGGAGGAAGGGGCCTTTGGGGGCATCCCGCTCTCCATAGCATTTGAGCTCAGCAAGTCCTCTGATGAGGATTGTTTGGTACGGGACCTCGCCGGACTGCAAAAAATATGGCTTAGGTTAAAATACTAAGTCACGATGAGTCCGGACGCCTAAAACATACTTGGATTTTATACACTTACGAGTTCACGGTGGCTGGGCCTCGGATCCCATGTCGTGCCTTTGTCGGCGGCGGCAAAGGGACTCCTCCGGAAGAGTAACCTTTCCCCTTTTGGGCAGCTCGGCCTCCAAGTGTACGGAGGCCGTCCTCTCCCCCGCAGGGGATTTATCTTCCTCCTCGTCATCCTCTTCGGAGGTGGAGTGGGCATTGGAGCCTTCGGATATTGTGTCCGAAGTGCCGCGGCGACGAAGGCCACCCCGGGTCTTTCTGGCCTCCTTCTCGTCGGTCTTCTTCGACGCCTTGTAAGGCGCCGGGACCAACATCTTCGTCAGAAGTGGGATGGCCGGTTCTTCGGGCAGTGGGACCGGACAATGGATCCGCTCTGCCTTCTTCTTCCAGCCCTGGGAGAATTGTATAAAACACGTTAAGCATTTCCTTTGGGTTACACAGATAGAAAAGTTTGATAACTCACCAAACTTGCCGGGCGGGATAGTTGGTACCCACGGTCCTCGGCGGAGTCCGGCCAAGATTTGCTGGACTTCAAAAGCACCTTCTAGATGTCCTTATGCGAGGAGCCGTAAAGCTCTCGCAAGGTTTGGTGGCTAGCTGGATCAAATTCCCATAAATTGCAAGTCCGGTGCTGACAAGGCAAGATCCGGCAAACTAACATCACCTGGACCACATTGACAAGTTCAATGTTCTTGTCTCCCATATCTTCAACGCGCGTCTGGAGCATTGACAGTTCGTCGGATGAGGACCAGTCCAGGCCTTTCTTCACCCAGGATGTAAGCCGCAGGGGGCGCCGGATCGGAACTCAGGAGAGGCGGCCCACTCTGTGCCGCGTGGCTCAGTGATATAAAACCACTGCTGTTGCCACTCCTTGACAAAATCATTAAAGGTTCCCGTTGGCCATATGACGTTGGGCATCTTTCTCACCATGGCGCCCCCACACTCGGCGTGCTCTCCGCCCACCACCTTGGGCTTCACGTTAAAAATCTTCAGCCATAAACTGAAGTGCGGTGAAATGCGGAGAAAAGCCTCGCACATGACGATGAACGTCGAGATGTTGAGGAAGGAATTAGGGGACAGGTCGTGAAGATCGATCCCATCATAATACATGATGCCATGAACGAACGGGTGGAGGGGAAACCCTAGCCCGCGGACAAAGTGAGGAAGGAATACAACCCTCTCATGGGGTTCCGGAGTAGGGACGATCTGTCCCGCCGTAGGGAGACGGTGGCTGATTTTCTTGGCCAGATACCCGGCCTTCCGAAGCTTTTTGATATCCTTCTCTCGGATGGTAGAGGCCATCCATTTGCCTCCAGGTGCTCCGGATCCGGACATCTTCGGAAAACCTTTTGTGGGCAGAGAAGAGGAGCGCTTGGGTGCTGGAGCTTGAGCGGAAGGGAATGAATCGGGGAGAAGGCGTAGGTGAAAAGAGTAAATCCTTGTCCCTTTATAAGGGCGGAAGAGGCGATGCGCCTCCCCACTCTCCTGGTAATGCCGCTTATTCCCCGAGCGCCGTAATTGATGGCGCGGTTGGGTTACCCACATCCGTATTGATGAGAATCCCGTGATAAGGGGACACGATCTCTGCTTCGACAAGACGTGCCAAGGAAACCTCCTCGCAATATGTGCGGTGGTTGGTCGAGAAAAACAGTTCGAATAATGACCGGGCTGTGGTATGATGTCGTGCTGTCAAACGCGTAAGCAGATTAGATGTGTGGAAATGTTATTCTCTCTACGGTGGTATGTGGAACTTGTTTTGTAGAGCCAGACACTATCCTTGTGTTTAAAATCTTCTACGGAGTATTCGGAGGAGGAACCCGCCTTGCAATGCCGAAGACAATCTGCGCTTCGGACTCATTGTCATTGAAGCCTGGTTCAGGGGCTACTGAGTGAGTCCTGGATTAGGGGGTCTCCGAACAGCCGGACTATATCCTTTGGCCGGACTGTTGGACTATGAAGATACAAGATTGAAGACTTTGTCCCTTGTCCGGATGGGACTCTCCTTGGCGTGGAAGGCAAGCTTGGCAATATGGATATGTAGATCTCCTCCCTTGTAACCGACTCTGTGTAACCCTAGCCCCCTCCGGTGTCTATATAAACCGGAGGGTTTAGTCCGTAGGACAACAACAATCATACCATAGGCTAGCTTCTAGGGTTTAGCCTCTACGATCTCGTGGTAGATCAACTCTTGTAATACTCATATCATCTAGATCAATCAAGCAGGAAGTAGGGTATTACCTCCATCGAGAGGGCCCGAACCAGGGTAAACATCGTGTCCCCTGCCTCCTGTTACCATCCGCCTTAGACGCACAGTTCGAGGACCCCCTACCTGAGATCCGCCGGTTTTGACACCGACATCAACCAACTCCTATGACATATTTGACTCACCAAATGAAGGAATTGGAACATGCTTCATGGCTAAAGGTCCAAAGGTAAACACCCCGAGTATGTTGATTTCAATAGTGATGAAGATGATTTGCTAGGAGATGATGATTTACTTGTTGACAATTCTAGTTATGAAAACTATGATGAACTTGCTATTAATCATGTCAATCAAGATAAAACGAATGACGATGATGAGAAGGAGATTGAGTGTCTAACTAAAGAACTAAACACTCTTAAGTTAGCTCATGAAACTACCTTGGAAGATCATCGAGAACTTTTAAAGACTCATGAGAAGCTACGCTTTGAAAAGCTCAACCTTGAGCAAGAAAATAGCTTATTGAAGGGAATTATAGAGAGAGGTGTTTACAAGAGCCTTGCCGGAAGTAAGCAATTTGAGGAAATTGTACGCAAGCAAGGAAGACACCGGAAGAATCAAGGTGTTGGTTTTGAACGAAAGTTCAATGCCAATGGAGTTGAGTGGGAAGAAGATCAATACCCCAAGACGAAGTTTGTTCCTCAACAAGAGAAGTATGATCCTACTTCTTTCCAAGGAACACAAGCTCAAGATGATCTTCCACCACAAGACCACAAGCTAAAAGGCAAGGACAAGCTTCAAGAGGAGATTGATGCATTTGAAGAAGCTCCTAAGGCCTTGGTCAAGTGGGTTCCCAAAACTACATCAAGTTCCACTTCACCAAGTACGACTACAACTCCAAGGATTCCCATCAAGATGGTGTGGATCCCGAAGAAGAAGAACTATAGAGCTCTTGAGGGTGACTCCGCCAACATACTTCACTCTTATCATTTTGGCAAGGACAAGTGCAAACAACTTCCATATGTTGCACTAGGTCAAGGAGTCACATACCCTCTTGTTGATAAGGCAAGGGACAAGGTAACCTAATGCATTCATGGACATCATCTCATGTGAATATCACTCTATGTCTATGGATATCCTTGTTTGTTCCTTGTGGGACTAACCCGTGTAGGTATTCAAAGTGCAACTCACTCCAAAGGATTGCTCCGAATGATCTACATCAACATTGAGCATCTACATCTTCAACACCTACATGAAGTCATCATCGACAAAACCTAAGGTTAGTTCATCCCTCTTAGGGGGGATATCACATCTAGGGGGAGCTTTACTCTAATCAATTGAGATAAAGCAACTCTAATGATGTGAACACAACAATGCTTTATGTAAAAGTGGTAACCCCACTTGTCCTTAAACGATGAGTATGACCTATGATCAAATGTTCTCATTTGACTCCTAAGTCAATATACTCATATATAGATGACCTAGTCATCGCCAAATTGCTTGACAGATGCATGAGTGATTGTGCATGCTTTGTCACATATTTCATTTGTCATTTTATTGTGTGAGCATGTTGGATGCATATTTTACTCATTCGAGGACATCCATTTGTTGCCTTGATTGTTTGGCTTTTCTCTTTTGCCAAATGGATGGACAAGAATGCCTAAGAACTCCCTCTAGCTATCTATGCTTTTCTTGTCTCAAACTCCATTCATGCTACATCACAAAGTTTGATCAAGTCAGATTTGAACCACTCTGTGTGAGGAGCACTCGGAGTCCCCGATTCGTCATAGACTTAAAATTCTGAAACCTCTGTGTGCATTTCGGTATGACCGAGTCATCCATTTCGGTCACACCGAGATCACTAAGTTGATCTAGGTTTTCAATCTCGGTGCAACCGATTTGAACTTTTCGGTCACACCGAGTTGCAGTAACCGCTTGCGATTCTGCATCTCGGTGCCACCTGGTTGTTCCACTCGGTCACACCGACAGGGTCGGGATATATAAACCCACGGGTGAGATTTTGGAAATTTATTCGAAACCTCTCAGCCCTGTGTATCCTGCTCTGCCGCCTCAGGTCTCCGGATCGTCTCCTTGTCGCCAGCGACCTCCCACCGCTGGTTTCCATCACCGTCAACGGAATTCTGCCCCTCCGTTGCCGCCGTAGCGAACTCCGCCGAACTAGGGTACGAGTTCGAGTCTTTGTGCTATTCCTTTAACTCTGATTCATAGCACATTGCTCTGCCATGATCATCACCATGTATGCAAACACTCTATCCATTGAAAACATCCTTTATATTAGATTTGATTTGAAATTTTAGGGTTAGGTCTCCGCCAAACCCATCTCGGACCGACCGAGTTGTAGAAATCGGTCTCACCGATTTGGCTTAGGCCATAGCACTTGCGATTTTCGGTCTGACCGAAAACTGCAAATCGGTGTGACCGAGTTCGATTCTCTGTGAAACCCTAGCAGTCTCAGTGCCACCGAACTATGACTCGGTCTGACCGAGTTCACTAGTTTAGGTCAAAAGTTGCTTCGGTATGACCGAGTTTACACATCGGTAGCTCTGAAATGCTTTCTGTGGAGAACTAAAACTAAGTTTTTAAGTCATCTGTTTTGCAAAAACTCTGCACTTTGTGATGCTCATCCACTCTACCTCATCTACATCTATTCAGAGGGTCTGCTGTCAGTAAGTTTGCAGAAATGTCTGATCAGAGTGACAGTCAGAACAGGTCTGAGGAACATGTGCAGCTGAGTGAGGGTTCAGATCCCTCAAGCAATTCTGATGATGGCAGCAGGAGCACTCCAAGCACTTGCCAAAGGCAGCCACCAGAACCAGGAAGAAGAGAACCTCAGAATATGAGGATGAGGATTATGTTGCCACTGAGGAGGAACTAAGCTCCAAGAAGAAGGTGCTGAAAAAGGAGTATGGCACAGCTGCTGCAGTTAAGCCAGGCTTGAACAAAAAGGCACCAACAAGGAGAATTCCTATGTCTAAATCTAGAGCCTCTACTCAAGAGACAACAGAGTTCAGTCTTGAACCCAAAGAAGGTGGAGAAGGAAAGAAGAGGAAGGAGAGGGTCAAGAAGACCATTGCCAGAGTCATTGGCAAGCCCTCCATGATGAGAGATCCCTCTGAAGAAGAGGAAGAGGATGCTGCACCAGCACCCAAAGCTCAGAAGCTTATGGGAGATGCTATAAAGGCAGGGGCTGCTCCATCAAAGCCCAAGTCTGCTCCCAAAGCTCCAGATCAGAAGCCCAGTAAGCCAAAGAGGAACACCAGAAGTATACCTGTTGAAGAGAAGAACAAGGCCCCAGTGCCTCAAGCTGAAGAAGAGGATGATGATTCACTTGTTCTGAGGAAATTGAAGCCCAATATTCCACACCACAATGATGCTCATCCAGTAGCTTAAGACATGCATATCAGAAAGGATGCTGGACTGAGATTGTGGAGGTAGTCTGATCCTTATGCTGTGAGGAGGAGGACAGCAGTTGATTACAGGTTTCACACAAAGGAACAGCAAGACTTTTATGAAACTATTTTGCTTGACAAGAAGCCCATTGTATGTGACATGAGATGGGTGGATTGGGAATACATCAAGGACGAAGAAGATCACTTTCCAGGAGTTTATGACAGCTTCAAGGAATGTGGAGTTGACAAATTTGTTGGGCAGAAGCTCACCAAATGGAATGATGAGCTGATCATGCAGTTTTACTCCACTGCCCACTTCTATCCAGATGGGAGGATAGTTTGGATGTCAGAAGGTACTAGGTACCAATCCACAGTTGAGGAGTGGGCCAAGCTGATAAATGCCCCTGAAGAAAATGAAGATGACTTGGATGTGTATGCCAACAAGAAGAAGGACCACAACACTATGGCAAAGATGTACAAGGAGATCCTAGATAAGGTTTTGGAGACTCACAAGCTTGGATCTGTACATTTCTTGTTGTCTGGTCTGCCTACCATCAACACAATCCTTAGGCACACTCTGCTACCCAAGGCAGGAGATCACAAGATGATCAGAGGGCATTCTATCAACCTGCTACAGCTTTTTGATGTCCCTCCGAAGTTCAAGGTTATGAGTCTGATTGTAGAAACAATCAAGAGGACTGCTGCTGACCAGAAGAGAAGTTGTGGGTATGCTCCACACATTCAGGAGGTCATCAACTCCAAGATGGGCATAGGAACATATCTGTTGGATAAGGAGCATCTACCCCTGTATCCTGATTTTGAAGATAATACTGTTGTGATGAATGAGGAAGACCCCACATCTGAGCAAGCATAGGAGAAGAGAGCCAAAGCAAAGACTGAGAAAGCTGCCAAGATGCCAAGTGTTGAAGAGGCATCTCAAGTTTTCCTGAAGAGCAAGCAAGATCAACTTGCATATCTGATCCAGTCTACACTGAGGATTGAGAAGGGCTTGGCCACCCTGACTCAAAACTAGGAGAGCTTGGAGAGGATCATAGAAACCAAATTTTATGATCTTGATCTGAAGGTAACTGAGATTCAAACAGCAGTTGAGCAGCTTCAGGAGGAAGCAGAAGGGAAGAGAGGAAAGGCAACTAAAGATGCATTTCAGCGAGTGCCAAGGAGTCAGAGGTCTGCTGCAGCGCCAATGACAGATTCTAGAGCTACAACATCAGCACCAGCAGCTACAGCTCCAGTGCCACCTCCAGCAGCCACTCCACCAGCTCCAACTACATCAACAGATGCCTTCGTCCTTGGAGTTCTCTCTACACCACCTCCCGAAGACCAAGCCTGAGAGACGCATATAGCACTATGCATATTTGAACTTTTTGGTAACTTGTTGCCAAAGGGGGAGAAATATGTATAGATCATAGGCTTCGAGAGAGTGTTTTGCTTCTTTGCCTTTGGTTGAACTTTTTATTGTGTGAGATACTCTACGTCCTTGTGTGAGATACTTATTTGATCATGTGTTTGATCATTTGCTACCTTAATGTTTGTTTGGATTATTTTATCTTTTATATCTCATATATGATCATTCACTTGCTTGGTGATGAGTGCATGCTTTTAATTTCTATCATTTTGAGCGCTCCACCAAGATGTATGTGACATGGAAGAGTAACCCATGATCCTAATCAATTGTGAATTTGCATTCAAAAGCAAATTTTAAATAATGTACAAATTTAGGGGGAGCTCTTGCTTATCACATACTTCTCAAAGCGACGATGTTTTTCAACCTTATTATCATTTGTCGAAGCTTTGATCTATATGTTGTCATCAATTACCAAAAAGGGGGAGATTGAAAGTGCAACTATCCCTGGGTTGTTTTGGTAATTACTAACAACATATAGCTCATTGAGCTAATGCTATCTCAAGATAAATATTTCAGGAAAGCTCAATGATTTTCATGGCATGGATGTGACGCCCCCGATTCAATCGTACACTAATCATACACGCAAACATGTACGATCAAGATCAGGGACTCACGGGAAGACATCACAACACAACTCTAAAAATAAAATAAGTCATACAAGCATCATAATACAAGCCAGGGGCCTCGAGGGCTCGAATACAAGTGCTCGATCATAGATGAGTCAGCGGAAGCAACAATATCTGAGTACAGACATAAGTTAAACAAGTTGCCATAAGATGGCTAGCACAAACTGGGATACAGATCGAAGAGGCGCAGGCCTCCCCGCTGGATCCTCCTAAACTACTCCAGGTCGTCGCCGCCGGGCTGCACGTAGTAGTAGGCACCTCCGGGGTAGGAGTCGCCATCGACGGTGGCGTCATCTCCTGGGCTCCATCGTCAGTCGCAGCAACCGGGTAAAGAAAGGGGAAAGGGGAACAAGGCAACCGTGAGTACTCATCCAAAGTACTGCAAGCAAGGAGCTACACTACATATGCATGGATATATGTGTAAAGGGCCATATCGGTGGACTGAATCGCAGAATGCCGAATAAGAGGGGATATCTAATCTGTCAAGACTACACTTACAGCAGCCTCCGTCTTGCAACATGTAGAAGAGAGCGGTCAAGTCCTCCATGTAGCATCACATAGCAATAATCCTACCCGCGATCCCTCCTCGTAACCACGAGAGAGAGCGACCACCATGTTGTATCCGCACTTGGAAGGGTGTGTTTTATTAAGTATCCGGTTCTAGTTGTCATAAGGTCAAGGTACAACTCCAAGTCGTCCTGTTACATCAAGATCACGGCTATTCAATAGATTAACTTCCTGCAGGGTGCACCACATAACCCAACACGCTTGATCCCATTTGGCGGACACACTTTTACGGGTCATGCCCGCCGCGGAAGATCAACACGTCGCAGCCCCACCTAGGCACAACAGAGAGGTCAAGACGCCGGTCTAAACCTAAGCGCCAGGGTGCAGGGCCCATCGCCCATAGCACACCACGACGCTTGCAGGGTGGCCGGAAGCGGACCTAGCCTAGCAGCGTTCGAGTCCAATCCGGCGCGCGCGCCGTCAAGGCCAAGGGCACGAAGTGCCGGTGATACCACGACGTCGGGATACCCATAACTACTCCCACGTAGATGGTTAGTGCGTATAGACCAAATGGCGGACTCGGATCAAATACCAAGATCTCGTTAAGCATGTTAAGTATCCATAACGCCGACCAGGCCAGGCCCACCTCTCACCTGTAGTCTCAACCTACCCTGCCGCTCCGCCACAAAGTAACGATCGGGGCGTCGGGAACCCAGGCCCACCTCTACCGGATGGAGCCACCGTCCTTTCAAATTTCATCTCCGAACAAAGATCACGGTAATGTAATAGTGTAAACTATATAGTATATGCCCGTGATCACCTCCCAAGTGATCACAGCCAGAGTATAGCATGGCGAGACGGACAAGAATGTAGGGCCACCGATGGAACACTAGCATCCTATACTAAGCGGTAGGATAGCGGTAAAGGTAACAACAGAGTAGCAAGGACAAAGCTATGCAGCAATATAGGATTAATCGAAAGCGATAACATGCTACACTACTCTAATGCAAGCAGTATAGAGAAGAGTAGGCGATATCTGGTGATCAAAGGGGGGGCTTTCCTGGTTGCTCTGGCAAGAGAGAGGGGTCGTCAACTCCGTAGTCGTACTGGGTAGCTGCGGCGTCGGTCTCGGCGTCTAGCGAGAGAAGAGGGGGAAGAAACAATGAATACAAAGCAAACAGATGCATAACAATGCAAGACAAGAAAGGTAACGGTGCTAGAGGTGCCCTAACGCGGTATGAGGTGATATCGGTGAAGGGGGGAAACATCCGGGAAAGTATCCCCGGTGTTTCGCGTTTTCGGGCAGAGGAGCCGGAGGGGGAAAGTTGCGAGTTCGATAGGTTAGGGGGGTGTGGCGGACGAACGGGTTGCGTATCCAGAATCGTCTCGTCGTTCTGAGCAACTTTCATGTTGAAAATAATTTAATCCGAGTTACGGATTAAAATATGATTTTCTAAAGATTTTATTAATTTCTAGAATTTAATTAATTATATAATTTAATTGAAAATGGAATTATGACATCAACATGATGTCATCTTCGACGTCGAAGATCAACAGGGTTGATCGGTCAACTGACCAATGGGTCCAATGGGACCCACCATCATACAATTATTTAGGTTAATTAGAGATTAGTTAATTTAATTAATATTTAATTAACCTAACTAGTTAATTAATTTAATTAAACATGATTAATTAACCTAATTAATTCATTAGATAAATAATTAATTAATAATTAATTTTATTAATTCATTTTTATTTTTATTTATTATATTTTTTATCCACATATATATTTTTACTTTTATTTTTATATTAAAATCGTTAAGGCGGGGCATTGCTTGCCGGGCCCAAAGGGCCAAATAGGTCTTGGCGCAGACAGGCGGCAGTGCCAGGCCAGACAGGCGCTTACCACGCAGACAAAGCCATGGCAAGGGTCAAGGGCGCCGACGGGCGCGGCAACCCAGCGCCGTGGGGTGGAGCGGGAAAGGCGGACCCAGACGACGGCGTTGCCACCGCGGGGCTCGCCGTCCGGCCGCGGCAGATGGAGGCGGGCGTAGGGGCGGCCGCGGTGTGCGGTAGCAGCAAGGCGGCCAGGGCGCAGAGGCCATGGTCGAGCGTGGAGGCGGGTCAGTGCGGGGTGCACGGGGCGCGGTCAGGGCGCGACGAGCACGCAAGGGGTCGACCAGGGGCGGAGAGAAGGCGAGGAGGCCGGGGGCCTCACCGACGATGGAGGGAAGCGAGGGCGGCGAGGCGTGGGGAGGCCGGGTCGGTGCGAGGCGAGGTCGTAGTCCGGCACGCGTGCGCTGGCAGGGCGGGCGCGCCCCGAGCGGCGAGCGGGAACGAGAGAGAGAGAGGAGGCGGCGGGGGGTGCTTGTGTGGAGTAGGGTTCGGGGCAATGGGCTCGGGGAAGCTCGAGGAGGTCTGTTGTGGAGGAGGACAGGGACGACGTCGACGTTGGAGGAGGCAGGCCAACGATGGAGCGCTCCGGCCGCCGGCGTCGGGGGTGGAGGGGCGAGGGATCGGGCTCCTGAGAGGCAACGACGCGAGGACGGCGCAGGGAGGAGGCGAGGACGAGGGTGACGGGTCGACGACGGAGTTCAGGAGGCAGGCCAGCGGAGGGGTTCCGGCGTGGCGGCGGGTGCGCCTGACGGCGGCGGGCGACGAGGGCCTCCTCCCTCGATCCCGATCCAGACGGGGGAGAGGGGGAGATATTTTTGGTGAGAGGGGGGGGGGGGAATTGTCGGTGGCGGTTCGGGTAGGGGTGGGTGAGTGGATAAGGGGGGATTGGGTGGTGGTGGGCGATTTGGAGTCGCCTAGATGGGGCGGAGCCCGTGGGGGGTTTTCCTCTTTTTTTTTGTTTTCTGTTTGTCTGTTTTTTTAATATTTATTTTCTTTTCTGTTCTATTTCATTTTAATATATTTAGACAATTTCAAAAGGGGTGTTTGTTGCACTATAATCACCTAGGCATTTAACTGCACACTCCGAACATTTTATTTTAATATTTGAATTTTTTTCTAGTTTGACTTCATTTTAAATTTGAATTCCTGAATTGGTTTTGAACGGACGCGAGACTAACAGCAGTAACCGAGGTGACATGGCATCGTTAGTAGAGGATTACTGTAGCGTAATTATCCGGGCGTCACAATGGATTAGGAATGTGGACCCCTCAAAATACGAAGGACACAGATTGGCTCAAGCTCAAGACTCTACATTTTACTTTTAGTGATCCAAGATCACAATGAGTCCATAGGAAAAGCCAATACTATTAAAAGGGGATGAGGTGTTGCTTAATGAGTTACTTGCTCAAAATGCTTAGTGGTATGCTCCAAAACCCTCAACTACTTTCTCATATCCACATATGTCCCAAACCAAAAGTCAAACTCGTCCCCACCGAAATTTCCTATCCGGTGCCACCGAGTTCACTTGACATAGCCACTGCCACAAACCCTAGTCACTTCGGTCTCACCGATAGGGATCTCGGTATCACCGAGATGGGATTGCAACCTTTCTGTTTCCCTTCATAATGTTTTGGTCCAACCGAGATGAGCGATCTTCCCACCGAGAATGCAATGCAAACTCTCTGTTTCCCCTTCGTAACGTTTCGGTCTAACCGAAATGAGCGAATCGATCCCACCGAGTTTGCCTGACCAACTCTCTGTTTGCTTATTACCAAAATCGATCCCACCGAGTTTGTGTAATCGGTCTCACCAAGATTACGTTATGCCCTAACCCTAATAGAATCGGTCCCACCGAGTTGTGAAAGTGCTAGTTCTCGACTAGAGGGGGGGGTGAAAAGGCGATTTTTATGAAAGTCTTCAAAACATGGGAGATTTGAAGACAAACAATTGAAATGAACCTATTGATATGCAGCGGAAGGTAGACTACACCAGACAAGCAATAGTCAAGCAAGTAATGAAGCTAAAGTACGAAGACTATTGGCAGCTGATACGTCCGTTTTGCATCATGCTTTTATATCGATATTTATTGCAATATGGGCTGTTATTACACATTATGTCACAATACTTATGCCTATTCTCTCTTATTTTACAAGTTTTACATAAAGAGGGAGAATGCCGGCAGCTGGAATTCTAGGCTGGAAAAGGAGCAAATATTAGAGACCTATTCGCACAACTCAAAAGTCCGAAACTCCACGGAGGTTATTTTTGGAAATAATAAAAAATCTGAGCGAAGAAAATACCAGAGGGGGCCCACACCCTGGCCACGAGGGTGGGGGCGCGCCCTACCCCCTGGGCGCGCCCCCCTGCCTTGTGGTCCCCCTGGTGGCCCTCCGGTTCCAATCTTCTGCTATATGAAGTCTTTCGTCCGAGAAAAAAATCATAAGCAAGCTTTCGGGACGAGACTCCGCCGCCACGAGGCGGAACCTTGGCGGAACCAATCTAGGGCTCCAGTGGAGCTGTTCTACCGGGGAAACTTCCCTCTGGGAAGGGGAAATCATCGCCATCGTCATCACCAACGATCCTCTCATCGGGAGGGGGTCCATCTTCATCAACATCTTCACCAGCACCATCTCCTCTCAAACCCTAGTTTATCTCTTGTATCCAATCTTTGTCTCATAGCCTGGGATTGGTACCTGTGGGTTGCTAGTAGTGATGATTACTCCTTGTAGTTGATGCTAGTTGGTTTACTTAGTGGAAGATCATATGTTCAGATCCATTATGCATATTAATACCCCTCTGATTATGAACATGAATATGCTTTGTGAGTAGTTACGTTTGTTCCTGAGGACATGGGAGAAGTCTTGCTATTAGTAGTCATGTGAATTTGGTATTCGTTCGATATTTTAATGAGATGTATGTTGTCTCTCCTCTAGTGGTGTTATGCGAAAGTCGACTACATGACACTTCACCATTGTTTGGGCCTAGAGGAAGGCATTGGGAAGTAATAAGTAGATGATGGGTTGCTAGAGTGACAGAAGCTTAAACCCAAGTTTATGCGTTGCTTCATAAGGGGCTGATTTGGATCCACATGTTTCATGCTATGGTTAGGTTCACCTTAATACTTCTTTTGTAGTTGCGGATGCTTGCAATAGGATTTAATCATAAGTGGGATGCTTGTCCAAGTAAGGACAGCACCCAAGCACCGGTCCACCCACATATCAAATTATCAAAGTACCGAACGCGAATCATATGAACGTGATGAAAACTAGCTTGACAATAATTCAAATGTGTCCTCGGGAGCGTTTTCCTTCATATAAGAAATTGTCCAGGCTTGTCCTTTGCTACAAAAAGGATTGGGCCATCTTGCTGCACTTTATTTACACTTGTTACTTGTTACTCGTTACCAATTACCTTATCACAAAACTATCTGTTACCGATAATTTCAGTGCTTGCAGAGAATACCTTGCTGAAAACCGCTTATCATTTCCTTCTGCTCCTCGTTGGGTTCGACACTCTTACTTATCGAAAGGACTATGGTAGATCCCCTATACTTGTGGGTCATCAAGACTCTTTTTTGGCGCCGTTGACAGGGAGTGAAGCGCCTTTGGTAGGTGGAATTTGGTAAGGAAAAATTTATATAGTGTGCTGAAATTTACTGTCACTTGTTACTAAAAGTAATCCTTTGAGGGGCTTGTTTGGGGTATCTTCACCCCGAACGGTAGAGCAAATAGTTGCTCCTCAACCTACTGAATCTATTTAAAATGTTTACTTTGAAATTCCTTCGGGTATGATAGAGAAACTGCTAGCTAATCCTTTTGCAGGAGATGGAACATTGCATCCCGATTTACACTTAATCTATGTGGATGAAGTTTGTGGATTATTTAAGCTTGCAGGTATGCCCGATGATGTTATTAAGAAGAAGGTCTTCCCTTTATCTTTGAAGGGAGATTCATTGACATTGTATAGGCTATGTGATGATATGGGATCATGGGAACACAAGCGATTGAAATTGGAATTTCATCAGAAGTTTTATCCTATGCATCTTGTTCATCGTGATCGTAATTATATATATAATTTTTTGCCTCGCGAAGGAGAAAGCATCACTCAAGCTTGGGGGAGGCTTAATTCAATGCTATATTCATGCCCCAATCATGAGCTCTCAAGAGAAATGATTATTCAAAAAACTTATGCTCGGCTTTCTGACAATAATCGCTCCATGCTCGATACTTCTTGTACTGGTTCTTTTATGATGAAGACTACTGAATTCAAATGGGATTTATTGGAAAGAATTAAACGCAACTCTGAAGATTGGGATCTCGAGGAAGGTAAGGAGTCAGGTATAACACCTAAGTTTGATTGTGTTAAATCTTTTATGGATACCGCTGTTTTCTGTAAATTTAGCACCAAATATGGACTTGACTCTAAGATAGTAGCTTCTTTTTGTGAATCTTTTGCTACTCATGTTGATCTCCCTAAGGAGAAGTGATTTAAATATCATCCTCCGATAGAAGTAAAATTAGTAGAACCTATTAAAGTTGAAGAAAAGACTATCACTTATAATGATCCTATTGTCCCTACTGCTTATGTTGAGAAACCACATTTTCCTATTAGAATAAAGGATCATGCTAAAGCTTCAAGTGTGATTCGTAAAAGCAATATTAGAACTTATACACCTCTTGAGCAAGGTAAAGTTGAACCTAATATTGCTATTGTTAAAGATCTCTTGGCTGATAATATTAATGGGCATGTTATTTACTCTTGTGATGAGACTGCTAGAATTGCTAAACCTGGTGCTAAAGATAAACATAGACCTGTGGTAGGCATGCCTGTTATTTCTGTTAAAATAGGAGATCATTGTTATCATGGCTTGTGTGATATGGGTGCTAGTGCTAGTGCAATACCTATTTCCTTATACTAAGAAATTATGCATGATATTGCACCCGCTGAGTTGGAAGATATCGATGTTACCATTAAGCTTGCCAATAGAGATACTATTTCACCGATTGGGATTGTTAGAGATGTTGAAGTCTTGTGTGGGAAGGTTAAATATCCTGCTGATTTTCTTGTTCTTGGTTCCCCACAAGATAGCTTTTGTCCCATTATATTTTGTAGACCCTTCTTGAATACTGTTAATGCTAACATAGACTGCAAAAAGGATGTTGTTACTATTGGTTTGGATGATATGTCTCATGAGTTTAATTTTTCTAAATTTCGTAGACAACCCCGTGATGAAGAATTGCCTAGTAAAGATGAAATTATTGGTCTTGCTTCTTTTGTCGTGCCTCCTAGTGATCCTTTAGAACTATATTTGCTAGACCATGAAAATGATATGTTTATGAATGAAAGAAGGGAAATAGATGAAGTATTCTTTAAACAGGGACCTATTCTGAAACACAACTTGCCTGTTGAAATCCTAGGGGATCCTCCTCCACCCAAGGGTGATCCCGTGTTTGAGCTTAAGCCATTGCCTGATACTCTTAAATATGCTTATCTTGATGAAAAGAAGATATATCATGTTATTATTAGTGCTAACCTTTCAGAGAAGGAGGAAGAAAAATTATTGAAAACTCTGAAAAAGCACCGTGCTGCTACTGGATATACCCTTGATGATCTTAAGGGCATTAGTCCCACTCTATGCCAACATAAAATAAATTTGGAGAAAGATGCCAAACCAGTTATCGATCATCAACGACGGCTGAATCCTAAGATGAAAGAAGTGGTAAGAAAGGAAATACTAAATCTCCTTGAGGCAGGTATAATTTATCACGTTGCTGATAGTCAGTGGGTAAGTCCTGTCCATTGTGTCCCTAAGTAGGGAGGTATTACTATCGTTCCTAATGATAAAGATGAATTGATTCCGCAAAGAATTATTATAGGTTATAGGATGGTAATTGATTTCCAAAAATTAAATAAAGCTACTAAAAAGGATCATTACCCTTTGCCTTTCATTGATCAAATGCTACAAAGATTATCCAAACACACACATTTTTGCTTTCTAGATGGTTACACTGGCTTCTCTCAAATACCTGTGTCAGCTGATGATCAAGCAAAGACCACTTTTACTTGCCCTTTCAGTACTTTTGATTATAGATGTATGCCTTTTGGTTTATGTAATGCACCTGGTACCTTTCAAAGATGCATGATGGCTATATTCTCTGATTTTTGTGAAAAGATATGTGAGGTTTTCATGGACGATTTCTCCGTTTATGGCTCCTCTTTTGATGATTGTTTGAGCAACCTTCATCGAGTTTTGCAGAGATGTGAAGAAACTAATCTTGTCTTAAATTGGGAGAAGTGCCACTTTATGGTTAATGAAGGCATTGTTTTGGGGCATAAAATTTCTGAAAGAGGTATTGAAGTTGATAAAGCTAAAGTTGATGCTATTGAAAAGTTGTCGTGTCCTAAGGACATCAAAGGTATAAGAATTTTCCTTGGTCATGCCGGTTTTTATAGGAGGTCCACTAAGGACTTCTAAAAAATTTCTCGACCTCTGACTAATCTATTACAAAAAGATATTCCTTTTGTCTTTGATGATAATTGTGTAGAAGCATTTGAAATATTTAAGAAAGCATTAATCTCTGCACCTATCGTTCAGCCACCTGATTGGAATTTACCCTTTGAAATTGTGTGTGATGCTAGCGATTATGCTGTAGGTGTTGTTCTAGGGAAAAGAGTTGATAAGAAATTAAATGTTATTCAATATGCTAGTAAAACTCTAGACAATGCCCAGAGAAATTATGCCACTACTGAAAAAGAATTCTCAGCAGTTGTATTGATTGTGATAAGTTCAGACCTTATATTGTTGATTCTAAAGTAACTATTCACACTGATCATGCTACTAGTAAATACCTTATGGAAAGGAAAGATGCTAAACCTAGACTTATTAGATGGGTTCTCTTGCTACAAGAATTTGATTTACATATTATTGATAGAAAGGGAGCTGAGAACCCCGTTGCAGACAACTTGTCTAGGTTAGAAAATGTTCTTGATGACCCACTACCTATTGATGATAGCTTTCCTGGTGAACAACTAAATGTCATAAATGCTTCTCGTACTGCTCCATGGTATGCTGATTATGCTAATTACATTGTTGCTAAATTTATACCACCTAGCTAGTTTCACATACCAGCAAAAGAAAAAGTTTTTCTACGATTTAAGACATTACTTCTGGGATGACCCACATCTTTATAAAGAAGGATTAGATTGTGTTATTAGGCGTTGTGTACCTGAGCATGAACAGGAACAGATCCTACGCAAGTGTCACTCTGAGGCTTATGGAGGGCACCACGCTGGAGATAGAACCACACATAAGGTATTGCAATCCGGTTTTTATTGGCCTACTCTCTTCAAGGATGCTCGTAAGTTTGTCTTACCTTGTGATGAATGTCAAAGAATTGGTAACATTAGTAGACGTCAAGAAATGCCTATGAATTGTTCACTTGTTATTGAACCATTTGACGTTTGGGGCTTTGATTATATGGGACCTTTTCCTTCCTCTAATGGGTATACACATATTTTAGTTGTTGTTGATTACGTTACTAAGTGGGTAGAAGCTATTCCAACTAGCAGTGTTGATCATAACACCTCTATTAAGATGCTTAAAGAAGTTATTTTTCCGAGGTTTGGAGTCCCTAGATATTTAATGACTGATGGTGGTTCACATTTTATTCATGGCGCTTTTCGTAAAATGCTTGCTAAGTATGATGTTAATCATAGAATTGAATCTCCTTATCACCCACAGTCTAGTGGTCAAGTAGAATTGAGTAATAGAGAGCTCAGATTAATTTTGCAAAAGACTGTTAATAGATCTAGAAAGAATTGGTCCAAGAAACTTGATGATGCATTATGGGCCTATAGAACTGCACATAAAAATCCTATGGGTATGTCTCCGTATAAAATGGTTTATGGAAAAGCATGCCATTTACCTCTCGAACTAGAACATAAGGCATACTAGGCCATTAAAGAGCTCAATTATGATTTCAAACTTGCCGGTGAGAAGAGGCTATTTGACATTAGCTCACTTGATGAATGGAGAACCTAAGCCTATGAGAATGCCAAGTTGTTTAAAGAAAAAGTTAAAAGATGGCATGACAAAAGGATACAAAAGCGTGAGTTTAATGTAGGTGATTATGTATTGTTATACAACTCTCGTTTAAGATTTTTTGCAGGAAAACTTCTCTCTAAATGGGAAGGTCCTTACGTTATCAAGGAAGTCTATCGTTCCGGTGCTATAAAAATCAACAACTTCGAAGGCACAAATTTACATCATCAACAACTCCATCATCAACATGTGATAAGATCTTGAAGCTGGAGTCAGAGGTCGATGATTTAAAGGAGGAAATTGCTCTTCTGAATTACAACATGAAGAAGCTGAAAGAACAATTTACATCATCAACAACTCCATCATCGCCACCTCCAAAGAAAGAAATATAATCACATGGGTATGGGCACTCCCCTTGGAAACCGCCAAGCTTGGGGGAGGTGCCCCGGTATCGTATCACCATCACACTCCTATCTTTACCGTTTTTCTTAGTTCGATCCTTTTGGTAATATCTTGATCTAGTAGAATAAAATTTTGGTATGATCTAGTTTTGAGTTTTGCTTTATGATCCCTCTATGTAATCGAGTCCGTGAGCTATATATAAAAAGAATAGTGTTGAGTCAAGGGCTTGATTATCTTGCTATGATCTTGAGGGAATAAAAGAAAAAGAAAGAACAAAAAGAAATAAAAAGAGATCATATTGAACTTATGGAGAGTAATGACTTCACATAGAAAGAGTATGATGATTAAAAGTTGTTGCGAGTTGACAAACATAGTTTTGGTCATCGTTGCACTTAATAGGAAGTAATAAAGAAAGAGAGGTTCCACATATAAATATACTATCTTGGACATCTTTTATGATTGTGAGCACTCATTAAAATATGACATGCTAAAGAGTTGATGTTGGACAAGGAAGACAACGTAATGGGTCATGTTTTCTTATATCTAAGATAAAGTATATGTCATGGATCATCCAACATGTTGAGTTTGCCTTTCTCCCTCATGCTAGCCAATTCTTTGCACCAAGTAGAAATACTACTTGTGCTTCCAAATACCCTTAAAACCAGTTTTTCCATGAGAGTCCACCATATCTACCTATGGATTGAGTAAGATCCTTCAAGTACGTTGTCATCGGTGCAAGCAATAAAAATTGCTCTCTAAATATGTATGACTTATTAGTGTGGGAGAAAATAAGCTTTATACGATCTTGTGATGTGGAAGAAATAAAAGCAACGGACTACATAATAAAGGTCCATATCACAAGTGGCAATATAAAGTGGCGTTCTTTCGCATTAAGATTTTGTGCATCCAACCCTGAAAGTGCATGACAACCTCTGCTTCCCTCTGCGAAGGGCCTATCTTTTACTTTTATCTTCTACCTTATGCAAGAGTCATGGTGATCTTCACCTTTCCTTTTTACATTTTATCCTTTGGCAAGCACATTGTGTTGGAAAGATCTGATATATATATATATATATATATATATATATATATATATATATATATATATATATATATATATATATATAGGGCTGGACTATTCATTATTGGTAATGAATATTATTTTGTTACCTCGCCCCTATAAAGAGCGACGCGTCCACGACTGACCCAGCCCCAATCCGACCCGCTTCCTACCACCGGAGGCAACCGTCGTGGGCGAGCGAGCGACGGCGGTAGCCGGAGCGAGGGAGCCCGCGACGCCGTGACCCGCCGACGGCGAGTTTGCACCACCGGCCCCCGATCCACAGCCAGCACTCCCCCCGAAGCACCGCCATCTAGCCATGCCGCCGACCCGACCGCCCCCACCATCGGTCGCCTCGTCCGGTGCCGGAGCATCCCCGCGCACCTCCCCACCACCGGGCGGCGGAGCCTCCCCGCGCTTCCCCGCCTCCGGGCGCCGGAGCCTCCCCGCACGCCTCCCTCCGTCTGGTGCAGGAGCCTCCCCGCTCGCCTACCCGCCGCCTGGTGCAGGAGCTTCCCCGCGCGCCTACCCGCCGCCGGGCGTCGGAGATTCGCCTGGGCCGTGATCCACGCCTCCTGCCTCCACCCCTCGATGGACCTCGTCGACAGAGCTCCACCACAAGCATGGTCGTCTCCCCAACAACAATGGCTCCGCCTTCCAAGTTCTTGCCAATACGCCGCCAACGAAACGAAGATGGAGTCACATCCAACAAGATGCAGGTGATGAATCCTTCCCACACAAATTACTAGCAACACAAGTTTTTGAGATCCGGGTTTGAATGAAGATATGTACCACGTTTCTGTCAATTTATCAGTTCATCAGTTTATCTGTGCTGCTATGCTCTGCCTACATGTTACACTATTAGGGTCATGAGTACAAAATTGTGTGTTGCATCAGTACATTGCAAATGCTAGCATCAGTTCATTGACACCCCTGACATTTGATGCACGATTAGGATGTCGAGCTTACTGTCAGTGCATATAATATGCATTGCGTTAGTTCGAGTTAAAATAAAAATTAAACATATGCGTCAGTCCACGTATAGTGACAAGGTTCAGCTACCGCTGAGATTTGTATGTTGTTATTCCTAAGAGTACAAGTCATGTAATTGCGTCAGTTCGAACGAGTAACAAAACTATTACCAAAAATATATATATAATTGCTACACAAATAAGTTCAGTGATACATAAGCTAGCAGTACTTGTAATGTATATGCATTGATGCACGATTAGGATGTCGAGCTTACTGTCAGTGCATCTAATATGCTATCTTCAGTACAAGTTAAAAAAAATTAAACATCAGTGTCAGTCCAGGTAGATAGTGACGAGAGAGTGCCACAGTTACACAGTAAGTTCAATGATACATAAACTAGGAGTACTTCTAGTGTAGTTGCATGAGTTACAGAAGAACAGAGGAGAAGTCATGCATGAGTTCAATGTCCGGTTTACAAAAACAGTGCTAAAAAAACGAGCATCAGTACATCCGTGTTTTGAACATGAACGTTCATCAGTTCGACTGAAAACGAAACCAGATAAATCACAAATTTTTTTGAATGTTGTTTGCAGAAGCATGCAAGGCGGCGCACGCAGCAAGCATTTGATGAGAAAAACAGATATGGGGCACCACCTGGTTGGGTAACACCAGAAATACCAACTGGATATTTCAACAGTACAGGCAGATTTGAAGATACACCGCAATCATCAGAAGCACGGGCAGGTCCTTCTATACAGCAAACATCAATGTCTTGGAATGCAAGCTTTGCCGCTGCTGGGTTGCTACTAGGCCAACAATATCACCAACAACAAACGTTTTCCTTCCCCAGCGAATGCAAAAAGCCAAGGATAGGAAGCCGTGGATGGGTTGCAAGAAGGCTTCCACCAGTCGCTCCGTCAACATCAATCATCCGTGCTGCAAAAGCAGTTGCGACGGGAAGACCAGGGCAAGAAGACAGAAATTTTGGCCACTCTAGCAGGTTCAAAAGTACAAGATATGAGCCATATAGACAGGACCAACATCATAATGAATCTGAGGAGAGACAGCCGTACAACGAGAGACGGAGATCTTCATCATCGTTGCTCCCTCCAAGAGATGCATTGCTGCATGTGCCAAGGGTGACACCACCGGCCCCCATAAACCAGGGAGAACAACAAACACCAGAGGCAGCGTAGAGCTATACACATGTAAGTATCCATACAGAAAAAAATTACAAAGCACAGTCCATACCATGGTGCTGTGACCACCCCATCTAACATTTTTGTTTGGTCACTCTTGTGTGCAGCCACCTAACATTGAAGCTTATGTTCTGCCAAGGCTAGAGATGAGGTTTGAAACGTTGGAAGAAAGTAAGAACTTCTACAACGTATATGCAAAGCACGCTGGTTTTGCTGTCAGGGAAGGCCCCAAGTTTAAGACAAGAGCCTACCTTTATTGCACGTGCCATGGAGTTTATGAATCAAAGGTGTCTGAAGCAAATAGACAGCGTAACAAGACGGCAGCCAGAACTAATTGCGGGGCTAAAATGAGGGTGAAGAAGGAAAAGGATGGAACATTTGTCGTAAAAGAGATAGTCTGGGAACACAACCACAGGCTACAGCTCACCGCAGAAATGCTTGTCTTCTTGCACTCCCACAAAAACTTTGACAAAACAATCTTGGAGTACGTCAAGTACCTGCAGTTCAAAGGCATTGAACACGCGCAAATCATGAGCATTCTGGGCGGTGATGACCCTGGTAGCTACTTCCTCGAAATGAACGCCAAAGACCTGATTAACCTGTAAGTACAATCTTGGTCTCCTCCCATAAACCGCCTACGTATTTTTTCCTCTGTCAATACAAACATATCACGCAACGCATGACTTGACGCCAGTTCAACATGCATTTTTGAATGATCTTTTAATGTGCAGGAAAGCAAAGAATTCAAGGATGGATGATGTGGACGATGTCCTAAAGACTGTTAACTTCTTTAGGGAGATGAAAGCTATAAACAAAGAATTCTTCTATGACATGCAGCTCGATGAGTCCGACAAAGTTAAGAACATATTCTGGGCGAACGCAAGCTACCGAGGGGCGTATCAGGACTTCGGGGACTGCGTAACGTTTGACACAACATATAAGACCAACAAGTACCATATGCCACTTGGCGTGTTTGTCGGAACTAACAACCACTTACAGACTAATTCTTTGCTTTTGCCCTGATAAGAAATGAGGATGCAGATTCATTCAAGTGGCTGTTCGAGACATTTTTAAGGTGCATGAGAAGGAAGGCTCCTACATGCATCCTCACAGGTACACCCGCTAAACCCACCCCAAACCACCACCCCCCTTCCAAAAAAGAAAAGGAAAGTAACACAATAAAAATGTTGTGTCAGTTCTATTGGTATATATGCACAACCATCTGCTGACCACTCCGAGTCTATTTTCTCATTACTGCACCAAAGGTTCCGCAATGGCTTTGGCGATCGCAGATGTTTTCAAGAACACATTACATAAGCTATGCCGCTGGCACAATATGAAGAAGTACAGGGAACACATCGCATACCTGTATTTCCTGCACGACGACTTTAAGGATGAATTCACATCAATTCTCAACTGGCCCCTCATGCCAACTGAGTTTGAGGATGCCTGGAAAAGACTGATGGATAAGTACAACCTCCATGATGATGCCACAATGGTGGGCATGTGGAATGAGCGTGACAAATGGATATCAGCCTACTTCAAAGAAATTTTCTACGCCAAAATGACATCGACACAGCGAAGTGAGAGCATGAACTATGTGCTCAAGAAGAACTACGTAAATGAGAGACATAACCTACACCGATTTGTCAACCAGGTAAACTCCTGCGTCAAAACCAGGAGGCAGACAGAGAACCAGGAGACAATTGGTAACCGGGTATAGCTCTATCACTTATCGTAAGACAAAAAATTACATGCTTACTAAAGTAAAAACTTTATTAGAAGTTTTTCCTGCGAGAAAACTAACAATTTGGTCATCATTCTTGCATTTGCAGAAGGAACAAAACACGCTGACCTTCTATGGGTTTGACACCCAGATGGCAAAGCTGTACACACGAGCTGTGTACGGCGAGATCAGAGATAGGCTAAAGCTGAGCACTCTCTTCACGGTGACAGATACGGAAGAGCCCAGAAAGTACCTAGTGCGCTACAACCACCCGCAAAAACTCTCTGTGTGGGCTCAACACGTGTTCCAGGTGGTTGCAGACCCCGTGGGAGAAACATATGAGTGCGAGTGCAGGCTATGGGACCACACAGGTAAGGACTACAAAAAAGATGTTACATATTGTACTACTTTTTTGCAAAGTTTTTGTTCGGATGAAATAACAAAAAACATGCACCTCTTCCAAAAACAAATACAGGTCTTTTCTGCGTCCATGTCCTGTGCATGATGCAGACAATAAAGGCTGAAAGCGTTCCAGAGAAATACATACTCAGGAGATACACCAAACGCCCGAACATCCAGCCAACATTTGACAGAAATGACTTGAGGACAGTAGCGTCAAACATGGCATCCCAATACTGCATTGAAAGCTCACTGCTGATGCTGAACATGAGGGTGCACAGAAAAAGCTTGAGAAGCCAAGAGCAAATGGCAAGGACGCGAGTCGTCATGGACAAACTTGAACATGAACTCGACGCCATACATTCTGCTAAAAATGGAGGTGTCGCGGACAATTAAGCCATTGAGCAGGATATTGCTACAATGTTATCCGAGATGAACCATATGGGAGCTATTGACCCGTTTGAGAACGAGGAAGATGAGCAGCAGCAACCGGAGATTGCCCGTGTGCGCACTCAAGAGCAACGACAAACTCACATGCGAGATCATGAGCTCGATGGTGCTGTAGGCGAACGACATGACAATAGCACATCCTACCAGCAGCAGCAGGAAAAGGTGATTAAACCCCCAATATTCTCAAACACAAAGGGGAGGAAGAGCAAGACGCAAGCAGCAGCCAAAAAGCCACCACGCCCCATCAAGCGCGTGGAATTTGGCCCGGACGGCAAACCCCTCGGGTTAAGGGCATGCGGATTCTACAACGTCGTGAGCAACCATAACTACCGCACATGCCCACTCCGCACAGACGCCACTGTCAACAAGAACAAGCAGATTGGAGCCGCCCAGCTTTCTACCAATGGAGACAACACACGTAATAGCTACACTTTCCGCAACTGTGGCGGAACTGACGGGCATAATGCCCGCACGTGCAAAGTGGGCAAGGAGGTCAGTGGAGCTGAACATGAACAGGGTAACGTACAGAGTTCCAAGCAATCAAATGAAGATGATGAAGAAGAAGAGTTTGATGACAATGACGGCCAATCATACAAAGACAATGAAGATGACAGTGTCAGGGGCGAGGAAACTGAAACTGACGATGAAGCTGCCAAGGCTCAACCTGGAAAGAGCGCCGGCAAGACACAACATTCGGGGACAGTTAGGAGAAGCTCAAGACTGAACAATACATAGTGGTTTTCCTGTTGCGCCAACTAAAAAATAACCTTGTAGTCTCAGTTGCATCATCACACAATGAGGAAGCGTTTCACAAAACACTGTTGTTACCAAAACTTATTTAGCTTTATCGTCGATTTCTCTATCAGAACTAAAGTTATTTTTTAGTTTCTGATTTGTGCCCGCTGAAGCAGTGACATTATTATCTAAACCATTTGATAATCATTTTGAATGCAGTCACGAAATACGTTTGAAAAGACTTATCTGGATATATCCGACGCAAAACGCTACTATGAACCAGTAACTCAGGGAAAAAATATGTCAAGGAAAATTTAAAACTCTTGTAGCACATCAGTACTGATAAATCTCATTCGTCAGTACAAGGCAGAGTACACATCAGTGCTGATATAATTTCTGATTTGTGCCCACCAAGCAAAGACATTATTATTTAAACCATTTGATAATCCTTTTCAATGCAGTCAAAATAAAATTGAAAAAACTTATCTTGATATATCGGCACGAAAACGCCATCAGTGAACCAAGAACTCAAAGAAAAAATGTCAAGGAAAAATTTAAACTCTTGTATTACATCAAGATCGATAACTCTCATCGGCAGTATAAAAGGCATAGTAATAACAAACACACCAGTGAATGACTGAAAAAAATTGGTTTGAAAAAACAAAGCTATGCCTTCTCCTGCCAGTCCCAATTCAGAAAGACTATCAGTACATAAAAAATAATTACCTCAAGCAAAATGCGAATATAATACATCCTGTACTGGTGAAAATCTAATTTATCTGTAAAAAATACTCACAGGTTATCTTGATATAAACAATCCTTAAAAAAATACAAAAATTGTTTTAAAAAAACATTAGCACCACACATAGTCTCGCTGGTAACTGGTACGTTCAATCACACTTCAATCACCAGTCCGAGTACGACAGTAGAGGAGTTCAGACCTCCACCAACACCGACGCTGACACGTGCAAGTGGGATAAGCAACTGATTAGTACAGCTTGACTATTCGAATCAGTGCCACAGTAAAATGCCATCATCACCACCGCAGAGACGCGCAAGTGGGATTTTGCAGGTCATAAGTACAGCTCGACAAGACTAGTCAGTTCAATAGTAAAAACCATTTAAATTGGACGGTTAGTTCTTCGACGCCGCCACCCGCGCCACCCACTAGGCAGTTGCCACGACGCACTGCAAACGGCGACCCCCCACGACCACTACACACACGCCCCCGACGAACCGCCTCCCACACACCACCGTCGGTGCACTGAAAAAATACCCCATTGTATTCCATCTCTCCCTCGTTCCCACAAACAACCCTTGCCGCTTCCATTTCCACTGCACACAAACCTCCAGCGTCTCTCTCCAAAGCCCAAAGTCGCCGGACGAAGGCCATGGCGGAAGAACCGTCCGCCAAGCGTCATCATGCCGAGACGTCGGACAAGAGGAGCAACCTCGTCGACATTAAAGTCCCCGGCGAGAAGCGCAACTACACCAGAACGCTCGAAGGGGTTGAGCTCCACGGCAAGGAGACACTGGAGATCATCTACACCAGCGAACCAGACAAGGCCGACGAGGTGATCTCCAGGATGTGGATGAAGCTTGGCGGCAGGTTTCGTAGGATCGTCGGCGTTGGTATGCACAACACCAACGAAGATGAACCTCCCTAGATGGCGGCAGTCCTGCAGTTGTGCGTCGACGAACTCTGCTTGGTGTACTACATCGCCGCGGCCACAAAATGGTGAGCAATCCTACTCATTTGCCCTGCATATGGTTTGTCTGTTTTATTAGTACTGTAGTTTATGAAGTTGATACACACCATTTTGTGAAAATTGCTACAATATATGGTTTATGAAGTTTATTTTCTTCACTCATTTGCCCTGCATATTAAATTCTGAAGTTGATCGACTGGTGTAGTTTATGAAGTTGATAAAATAGAGTAGTCTATGTACTTGATGTATTAAAAAAGATGTTTCTAAACTTGATGTAGTGAAGTATTATCTGAATTTGATGTAATGTTATTTTCGTAAGAAAATAAACTAAGGACTTGGTGAAGCACTGGTTTTGTGTTATCCTATTCCAACCAAAGTAGACTAAACTAGTACCAATGCAGAACATACAACATTGACTGAAACTATGTATAATCCAAGAAGAAGAATAACATGATGTACTTAATTTAATTTCAGAACTTTCTTTACTAGTTTTTGAAGTACATTCATCCATTGTTTATCCTACATAAACAACTACTTCATGGATTCATCACTTGTAAAACAAAACAAAATGGATAATTCAAACATCAAAGTAATGCTAATATTCAAAATGTCTACGCCTTTGCAGGCCCAAGCGCTGACCGACATGTTGCAAAGATGACAAGTTGTTCACATTTGCGGTTTCAGCATTGAAACCGACAAAGAGAAGCTGAAGTTGTCCGGTATGGAGATCAACCCCAACAAGTTCATCGACATTCAGCGCAAGTGGAGAGTTCCATACACCGGAAAAGTGTACGACTCCTTGACTGATGTTGCAGCCAGCGTCATCCACCCATTCTACAAAGGCATGAAGAACAAGATCAACACTCAGGAAGACTACAAACTATGGGGGACAAGCGAGCTGCCAGACAACCTCATCGAGTACGCATGACTCGATGCGTACGCCGCGTACAAGTCATGGTTCATGATCGACTACGTCACAGATGGTTCGGAATTTGCGAAAGAGCGGGAGGCTAACAACTTCTACGACCACCCCTATTGCCCCTTTTAGGGATGAAGATACATCAGAGCCTGCCTTCATTTTACTTCCGCTTGTGCTTGCCTTTTATCTTGTTGTTTCAAATTAGAAGTTTGCTCTTGTTGGGTTGAACCAGTATGATTATGTCGTGCTTGTCATGTTTGAACAAGTTTAGTTATGTCTCAAGTACAATGTTTTGCTTATCTCATTATATAAGTTTGGTTTGGTAGCTTCATATGTTGTTAATCCATCATTTCAAAATTGAAAAGTATCTTCTGAATGGAACGTTGCCGTTGCTCTAAAGTACTAGTTATGATGCAACTAATCACACAACGTTGTTCCATGTCAGCACAACTCAGTACACTTGATCGGGCATTGCATACTTACTGCAATAAAAAGTACAAAGAAGCATCAGTCCGTAAGTGCTACTATGAATGCACTATCAGTACAACTCAGTCTACACACAAGTATCGTAGTTCTGAAAATGACACCAGAAGACACTTGAGAATAATCACAAAAGCAAACACAAAAAAGAAGGCAAAAAACTCAAATGAAAAATGATTACGCTCACACAAAACTGACAAGAACTAGAACAAAAAGTATCAGTCCAAGTTACTGCAGGAGTCAAGTACTAGATTCAAACAAACAAAAAAGTTGACCGCCCAAGGTCGGGCGCAGGCCCTGACAATGCTAGATACTTGAACTCGAGCCCGTGGGCGAATCCCTAGTAATCCGCACAACGCAGGACCCGCCGACCAGGGCCCACAGGTCAAGAGAGAGAGCGAGCGCTGTGTATAAGCGCTCAGGTAAGTGTTTAGAGGAGTTCGACTGGTGAGCGTCGGTTGTGCTTATAAACAGGTCCGGAGCCCCCTCGACTAGCGAGGTGGGACTAAACCAGGCGCCAAGACGACGCCTGCAGCAAGAGGCAGGCTGACGAGCTATCTGGGCGGAAAACGGCCCAATAGCCTACATCGTCAACAAAACACCCCACCAAAATAAGCCCAGGTATACAAACCAGATGGCGGGACAAAGAAATATAAACCACAAGAAAAAAGTTTGTCAATTAACCTCTACAATGAACCTCTTAAAAGAACAAAACTTAATAGCCTTTCTGTTAAATGTACATAATTTAAAAAACAGAATTAAATATTACTTTCAAGTTCAACTACTAAAACTAAAAAGTTCAAAACATATAATGTTTGTCAATTATGCTAAAATTTTATTTATATAAAATTGACAAGTTCAACTACTAAAGCTCAAAAAGTTCAAACATATAATGTTTGACAACTATGCTAAAATTCTTATTTATATAAAAACTCACAAGTTCAACTACTAAAAATCTAAAAGTTCAAACATATAATGTTTGTCGATTATGCTAAAATTCCTATTTATATAAAATCTGACAAGTTCAACTACTAAAATTCTAAAAGTTCAAATAGAATTTATTTGTCAATTCTGCTAAATCTATTATCTATATATAATCTGTCCACACCACAACGAACGATCTGGTCGTAAAATAATCTCAAACCCCCACCGCCAACCAAAGTTATAAAAAAAATCAGTTCAAACATACATACAACATCAGTACTAAAACAGCAGGATCCACTCGCACCACTCTGACATCAAATTTCAAACCCGTGTGCTGTTTGAAATTACAATTCAGTTCACACAGTACTAAAACATAAGTACACTAAATATGAGAATACAAAAACTATAAAGGCCTAACTTAGGTTGGTACAGATGAAAATAAAATAAGTACAATTTATGAGCAACAACTCCCAGGGCACTGAAAAAATGTTTTGACATACACTGGTGTATAAAGGCTTTAATGGAAAAACAATACTTAAATATCCACACGAAAAATATCACAGATCCATAAGTACAGCTTGACTATACGAATCGGTGCCACAAGAAATGCCATCATCACCACCGCAGAGACGCAAGTGGGATTTAGCAGATCCTCAAGACAGCTTGACAAGACTAAACAAAGGCACCAGTAAAAATCATTTGTCTTGGAAGGTTAGTTCTTCCACGCCACCACCCGCGCCACCCACTGGGCGGTTGCCACGACGCACTACAAAACGCCGACCCCCGACGAACCGCCTCCCACACACGCCCCCGACGAACCGCCTCCCACACACCACCGTCGGCGCACTGCAAAAATACCCCATTGTATTCCATCTCTCCCTCGTTCCGACAAACCACCATTGCCGCTTCCATTTCCACTGCACACAAACCTCCAGCGTCTCTCTACAAAGCCCACAGTCGCCGGAGGAAGGCCATGGCGGAGGAACCGTCCGCCAAGCGTCATCATGCCGAGACGTCGGACAAGAGGAGCAACCTCGTCGACATTAATGTCCCCGGCGAGAAGCGCAACTACACCAGAACGCTCGAAGGGGTTGAGCTCCACGGCAAGGAGACGCTGGAGATCGTCTGCACCAGCGAACCAGACAAGGCCGATGAGATGATGAGCAGGCTCAGGATGAAGGGAGGCGGCTTGTATCCGAGCTTCATCGGAGTTGATGTGGAGTACACCGACGAGGAAAAACCTCCATAGATGGCGGCAGTCCTGCAGTTGTGCGTCGAGGAACTCTGCTTGGTGTACCACATCGCAGCGGCCACACAATGGTGAGCAATCCTACTCATTTGCCCTGCATATGGTTTATCTGTTTTATTACTACTGTATCCTGAAAATTTAATCACACTTGTTTCCCAACTAGATGTACTAGTGTGGTTTGTGGTGAAGTATTTTCTGAATTTGATATAATGTTATTTTCGTAAGAAAATAAACTAAGGACTTGGTGAAGCACTGGTTCTGTGTTATCCTATTTCAACAAAAGTAGACAAAACTAGTACCAATGAAGAACATACAACATTTACTAAAACTATGTATAATCCAAGAAGAAGAATAACATGATGTACTTAATTTAATTTCAGAATTTTCTTTACTAGTTTTTGAAGTAAATTCATCCATTGTAACTCATACTACTGTTCATTCATCTGTTGTACCAGTACTAGTCACTAAAAACTTAATTAAAAATTGTTTCCCAACTAGATGAACTACTATAGTCTATGAAGTGGATGCACGATTACATGTTTATCAAGTTACATGCATTTTCTGAAACTGTGAAGTGGATTGTTTCACCAGATTAGCATCTGAAAAAAAGTTTATAGCATTCTAAACTTTATGCACCAAATTAATTTCTGAACTTCATGAACTAGCATAGATTCTGATCTTGATGCACTAGTATAGTTTATAGAATTGATGTATTAAAAGATCTTTGGTGAAGTGGTATAGGTCCATATCTTGATGCCCATGTTTCTCAAACTAATTTTTGAACTTGATATAGAATTAATGCACAAAGATGTATCAAGCACTGGTATATGTCTTTTATTCAACAAAAAAGAAAAATAAACTTGAATCAAGCAGCGCATATATCATTGACTCTGGTAAAATGATTCTCTAATTTGGTGAAGCATTTGGTAAAGCAAAGAAGATAGCAAAAAAGAAAAAATAACACAGTGTAGTTAAATTTAATTTCGGGACTTTGTGTACTAGTTTGTGAATTACATTCATGCATGACTCATAATATATAAGCATCTACCTCATGGATTATCACTTGTAGAACAAAAAAAGCAGAAGAATTAAATCCTCAAAAAAGAAGACTAATCTTTAAATGTGTGTCTCCCACCTTGCAGGCCCAAGCGCCTCAAAGACTTCCTGCAGGAGGAGAAATTGTACACATTTGTCGGTTTCAGCATTGGAGGTGACAAGCAGAAGCTGGAGAAGTCTGGTTTGGAAATCAACCCCAACAACTTCATCGACATGCAGCGCAAGTGGAAAGATCCAAAGACCAACAAATACTACGACTCCTTGGCCGATGTTGCAGGCGGCGTCATCCACCCATTCTACGAAGGCATGAAGAAGAAGATGAACAGGGAAGACCACAAACTATGGGGGAACAGCCCGCTGCCAGACAACCTCATCACGTACGCATGAATAGATGCATACGCAACGTACAAGTCATGGAAGACAATCGACAACATCGTGACAGGTTGGGATATTTCAAAAGAGCAGGAGGCTGACCCCTACTACCACTGCAACTTCGCGGATGAAGATGCATGAAAGTCTGCATTTGTTATGTTGAACCAGCTACCTTATGTTGTGCGTGTCCTTAGAATTGTTGTTTTAGATTTGTAGTTTGCTTTCGTTATGTTGAACCATCTACCTTATGCTATGTGTGTCAGGGTTTGAACAAGTTTGCCTATGTCTATCAAGTACACTGTTTGCTTATGTCGTCCAACAAGTTTGCTAGCTTCCTATTTTGTTAATCCATGATTTGAAGTTGAAACTTGATGGCTGCCACGCAGCACTAGTCATGGAGAAAAAAATAACACATGAATATTTTTGCAAAAAAAAAGTGGCAGACTAAATAAAGGCCAAAAGCAAATAGTAGCCTTCCATGCTCAGTACAGCTTAGACATGAATGGTAGTACTATCACGCTAAAAAAATCAGTTTTTAGTTTCAGAAGAACACTAAAAAAGACTAAGTTTCAGCCGAGGACAACATTCAGTACTAAAAAGCATCGTGCTAAAAAGTAGTTAGAAATTCACTAAGTACTGCATCAGGAAAAGCAAGAGAAACACCAGTACGTATTTCCTAGTCACTAGCATCCTAGGACTGAAAGTTCTGGTACAGTTGAACACACGGTACGTTCATTCTACAAATATATAAAAAGGAATGGGAAGCTTCAGTTCACATTCCTTAAAGTAGTGACATACTAAGAATTAACAGTGGCAATACAACTGAAAATCTCAGTACAACTAAGTCTATACGGCAAGTGATAGGACCAAACATTGCCTGGAGAAGAACCACAGCCTAGAAAAAAAGAAGGCCAATAACTTAATCAAAAAGATATAAGTTCAACAAAAAGAGAAAAATCACAAGAAACAGAACAGAAGAAATACTAGCATCAAACAACACAAACAATAAATAATTAATCAAAAGTACTAGCACAATTGGAATCTCAGTACAACTGAGTTTTATTCGGTAAGTGCTATGATGATACCAATTAATGCATTGAGAAAGAAATAGTTTTGAACTTAATAGGACTATCTCTTAAACGTAGCTAATTTAAACCAGTAACTTAACTTTTACTATGAAGTTCAACTACTAAAATCCAAGAAGTTCAAAAAGAAATTTGGCACTAAAATTTTGAAAGCCTTACGCTGAATGAGACTACAAATCAAGACTAATGTAACTATATCATAAGTACAAGAAAACGAGAGTACAGAAACTATAAAGGTCCAAGTTAGGATGGAATCACATAAAAATAAAATAAATCTCACTTTCTGAGCAACAACGCGAAAATACACTTGAAAAAAAAATTGTTTTCAGCTCAACTACTATATAAGTCTTCAGTACAAAAAAAACTTAACCAAAACGAATTCCCGATGAAACATTGTGCCACACTTAAAACACAACACAAAATATACTAGTTATTACATAGTACTCGACAAGACATCAAACACTTCAAAATAGAGCCTATAATGTTTTAAATAGATATATCACACAACTATCCAATTCACTATGCAAAATGATGACCATTTATCCTATGCATCAGGAGCCAAATCCTGAACCTCCTTGGGAAGCTCCGTCACCATAAGATGGTTATTCCGGTTGAACACAACTCTATACAGATCCTCAGCGTTCCAATCAACAATGCGTGGCTGCAAAACAATAAAACAAATTATCAAAAAATCATGACACATAAAAAAAGGATGCACAATAAGCCAAAACAGAAATTGAAAAGCTCAACAAGAAACCCACGTCATTATTTCGAATGTTCTCAACGATCTTTTCACCATCATAGGATCCCGCATACTTCAAAGTATAATGGCCACATTCATTCCGCCCTTGAAATGGAACCTTGACAAACGTTGGTTTCTTTGCAAACAGCTCCCAATTGGGCTGCTTGCTTGCATTGTACTGAGCATCACCATACACAGCCTTCATTACTTTGACCAATCTAGAAATCTGTAAAAAAACAAAACAACCGACACAGTTTTAGGTCTCAGAAACAGCAGAAACAAAGATGCAGAAATATTAATCCAGTACAGTCAATAAATGTCACTCACAATCTTCTCGCAGTCTTTGTGATAGGTGTTCTTTGAAGGACGGTGGTTCTTCGGATAAGGTAAAGAGTCAAGGATGTCAACGCTGCTTCGGTACCGATTCATGACATATAAGGAATAGTGGCTCACTTTCCTATCCTTTGATAAAACCATAGGCTTGAATAGAGGCATCATTATCTAAAAACAAATGACCAAAAAAGAGATGTTAAATATTCAAAGTAAAAACCAGCATCACAACAAACAAATAAAACAAAAAACAGCTAGTAGATCTCACAAGGTCGGCACTGAGCAAGTCTTCATTAGCTTTAACATAGCTCTTGAAATCTCTCGCTGCACTCTCCACATTAAACACTTTATTTTCATCCTCGTAATACAAAAAGTCAAGCACAACCTGCAAAAAAGCCAACATAGAAAATAGACAGCGGAAAAGAATCAACAAGCAAAATATTATTAAAAATCATAAAACAATAGATAGTCTTGTTCAACATAAAGAAACCGATCTGATTGATTACCGTGATGAAATATGGACTCAGCAATATCCTTTTCCTAGATGCGAAATCAGCATTTCTATCGGGATCTTACTTCCAATCATCAATGAGGAAGTCCATTACATCACCCTCCATCATTTGCCCAGGTGAAAAAACTTCCCATGTGCGATTCCCAGTGAAGTTAGTTACGTTTCCATCAGGTTGAGGTATCATTGAGAATGTATTCCTGCAGCACACACAAGAACCAAAAAGAAGGAGAAGCAAGATAAGGCATTCATAGCAGTTCGAGTTGTATAAAAAGGAACAGTTCAGGCCATATTTATCTAGTAGTTACAAACAACACAAGAAAAGGAAGAGGAAAAAAATGAGAGATACTCACTCGGCATACTTCTCACGCCATTCATCACTAAGCAACAGATTATACAACCTACGAGCCTTGTCCAAGTGAGGGAATTTATGAGGGTGAAGCTGCTGCACAGGGGAGCAAAACTTTATAGGAGCTCTGGGCGCACGCTTCGTGCTTACAACATTGCCAGAATCCAAAGCGGGATCTTTCCTAGCAGCACCAGCTCTACGAGCCACTATTCCAGCAAGGGGAGATAAACCTTTGGCAGCAGCGCTCCTCGTGACTCTTCCAACGCCAACAATCTTGTCAAACACATCATCACCGTTGTCTATCAATTCCACAATGGGATTCTTGGGTGTAGTAGAGCTATCTGCACAAGCAGCCGTAAAACCTCTCAGAGCTCCCAACTGCCCCTTCATAACACCAGATCTTTTCTTTTCGGAAGAACGCCCCGCTAAGATCAATAGCTACGCTTTGAGCTCCAAGAACTGGCTACCAAAGAACCTGTAGTCATGCTCACCAAGATCCAACTCACCGAAAAAAAAGACCGCACAAAGCGTAAGTTCAAATACATATTTCATGACAGTACTAATAGAGAAGTACAAGCTGCAAAAAAATTACAAAAGTCCATGCACACGTACAGGGTTCGATGCCAAACAAACCCCGGAAGTCAACATCAAACAAATCGCTAGTTGCGCAGGTATACAACAAAGTCTTCCTAATGTCCAAAATGTCTTCATGGCTGTAATCGACCATTTCAATTACACCATCCTCCCGGCAATAATAGGTCTTGCAATTTTGTAGCATAAAGAATCCACAATCATGCCTGTAAACAAAGGAAAAATCAAAAAATGGTACAACACAAAATCCAAAAAATACAGGAACAACATCCTCCAGCAACAAAAACAACCAGCAAAAATCATTAAAAACGGATACTCACGTGTTTTCCTGCTGAGGCACCCGCACAAACTCGCAAGAGAAACCATCAATATGCGCCGGTGAGAACGGTTTGGCCCTGTCTACACTGGACTCCCTCCAAAGCTTCTTTATATTATCTATCATATTCCTTAAGAATCTAATCTGCATCACCCTGTGTTTCATCACGGAGTGAATCAAGACACTCGAAACGACGGAACTTCAAATTCAGAACAACCAAGCACCAATGCCCAGATTCTTCACTAGGCTTCATGGTAGCCACAAATGACGGCGGATCAAATGTAGGGAAAAGAAGCTGAAAAAAAAAATCAGAGGAAAAATGAATTTACCAAATCATAATGAAACAAAAATTCAGCCTCCAAACAATAAAATAAAAGAGGGAAATTGAAATTCAAAAGTACAAACAAAAAATCACATAATCATAAGGAAATTATGTCCACCGCCCAAAATTGAGGAACAATCATATCAGTTCAATTCCCTTGCAACAATAAGTACAACTTTAATAGAAGAAGCACACATCAAGTTCATTCCCCCCACATCCCAAAACTGTAAAGAAAACATGACAGTTCTAGTTAATGAGTACAAAAAGTCCAAGTTCACCTACTTGGTCAAAACCATCAGCACCTGATCTTGTGAACCAATTTAGCACATTGCGGTCAATATTTCCATCACGGATCTTGGTCCGTTGTACAAAAAGAACAACAATAGTTATAAAATTGGCAAAACAAGTTATCATCCTATTTACAAAAAAGAGCAAAATACTGACCGTCACCCATCTGGGAACTATCAACTTGTCAGTGTCTCGGTACTTCTGACGTAGAGAATATAAAACAACATCAGCACTATCTAAGTTGAGCATGCCAGTGGGGACAAACGCTTTAGCAATAGAACCAACACTGGCATCACATTCTTTATTTTGAAACATCGGCTTGTGACTAGAAAAACACAAAAGATTACATGAATTAAAACTACTACAACAACAACAATAATCAAACTAGAAAAAGAAAAAGAGACAAAAAATGGTACGGGCAAAATCCCAAACTAACCATTTCGTACGGTTCGTGCGCAACCTCGTAACAACGAAGAAAAACGTGTCAACCTTAACAACATTACCGCTTTCTGCTTGCAGAAAATGATGAAAAATAATAAGTTCAACAACTACAAGAGAACATGTCCAAAATGCCAAAATTGATAAGTACACCCCATTTACAAGTCCTTACCTGGACTATCAGGGTTTGACAACGATGGTAGTTCCTGTGATGAGACCATTATGCCTCCAGTTTCAGGGTTTGACGATGGGGCATCTTGAGAGGACACCAATATTGATGCGCTTTCGTGTCTCAGAGAAAGAAAATCCTCGACGACAAGAGCGCCTCCTGCGTCAAGGGGTCAAGAAATTGATGATAAATCATCATCCTCGGATGGCACCTCCTCCACGCTAGAAGCATCTTGCAATGCATCACCGTAATCAAGACCTCCAAAGGGAAATTCTCCGGCGGAAATCTTCACAAATGTAAACATTTTCATTCCCAAAGAATACCAACACCAAGCGATTTGGCATCAAGTATGTCAGCAGCACGAGCATCCTCATCAAGAACTTTGGTACCAACATTGCGCCCACTACTCAATGGAACATCATGAGCATCATCTCCACCACTAAGGACAACCTCACGCTCAACATCAGTAATCTGATGAAAATAAAAATTCAGAAAAAGTGAATAATATGAACAAAACTAACAATAAAAAATAAGCTACCAATAGGTGCACAGAAAAATAAACCTTGGAAGCATTCACATCAACATCATCGAACTTGCTGCTGCTAACATTCAAAGCGACATCACCAACAGGCAAAAAAGGCTCATCGCCAACAATAGGACCCTAATTCAAATGTAATGAGACAAAAAAACAATGCTATTATGAGCAACAATAAACGGTGTGGGATAGAAAAATGAACAAGCAAGACACATCGGTGCGCACGAAATTTTAAGAAAATATTAATAAACACAATGAAAATAAAAATAACCTTGCACTTATTAGTGGATAGACCATTAACTCCACCGTCAACAGAACCATCAACATTATGATTGCTCTCCTGCATGAAAATAAAAAATTAATAAACAGATGTAGATAAGGAAGTTCAACTACAATCTCGACATCGAACAACATAGTAAAACATACAAACAATGAGGACTGACTCACATCAACAACATGGTGCTCATGAGCCAACATCGTCAGACGCTGATCGGAAACATTAGCCTCAGTACCATCATCAGCCCTACTGTCGGTGCCAGCAGCCTCATCGTGATCAATCTGCATCAAAGAAAATTATTAATAAATAGATGAACATGAGGAAGTCCAACTACAACACTAACATCAGGACAACAACATAAAAATTGCAAACACCAACGACTGACTCACATCAACATCAGGACGCTCAAAACCAACATCATTCGTTTCATGATCAAAAACATTAGCCTCGGTACCATCACCAGCCCTGCTGTCGGTGGCAGCAGCCTCATCCTGCTCAAACTGCTTGATAACAACATTTGCACTTTCTTCATATGGCTTGCAGCGAGAGTTTTGCATAGTTCTGAAACGCTTCATGTTGTTCAACAGACGAACCGAGCTCTGAACTAGATTAGCGGCACCGTCGCGCATATCACCGATTAAAATCCTCTCCATCTCAATGTAGTCAACAACTTCCTCAACGTTAAATTGATGACCTTCAGGAAGGATACCATTGATACAGCTCAAACGCTCCACTGTCGTTGGGACCTTTTGCAGCTCAGAACACACATTACTTAAGATATGCTCAGCGCGCTCCAACGCTGAAACAGCAACATCAATACCAAAACCCTGCCTCTGTGAAGCACTAGCATTACTAGGGCCAGGGGGCATAACCAGCACCCTCAACACCACGGCCATCCCTCAACTCATCGGGCAGAGATGAAAACTTCGGAACCTGAGACGACGGCATCTCCAAGACTGGCCGTTTATACACTCGGAAAAAAACAACCTCCTCTTGAGTTTTCCACTACAAACAAAAGGGAAAAATAGTTAATCAATCAACGCAACACATAGGGAAAAATAAATCATGATATTAACAGATTTAAAATCAACACCACTAATAAAACTTTAATCGGCATTGCCAATTTGTTAGTATTTACCAAGAGGCCGCTTGAACAAAGTTATTCAGTTCAACAACACATGAAACAACAGTACTAAAAACCATACCTAAACCATACAAAATATAAACAGACAACTCTACAAAGACACATGTCCACTATAGCAACCAAAAAATAGCTATACCTAAAAACACATGTCCAAAAAAAAATAGTCTGCAAAAAAATAAAAAAAGACAAGACAAAACAAACAAAACTCACCGGAAGCTTACCAAACACCCAAGTCTTTGGATCTGCATTGCCTTTTTATCAAATCTGCATCAACCAGATCAGAAAGCTTGGCAGGATCCATGTAACATATGCGGGGGACTCGCATGTCAGGCTCCGCAGTTTTGCCACGGATAAGGCAGTCAAGGTACATTAGTACAGGCCCTATGGCACAGCCTGTGATTGCCTTCCCCGTGGTATGACCACTTTGGTACTTGGCAACAGCCCTTCTAAGCTCATCAACCATCAACTGGCAATAATCCATATTTGCCATGTCCTCAAAGACGAGACCCTCAAACATTGCCGCCTCTCTGGAAACACGCGGGGTAGATCCAGGCAACACAACCTTCATAAACACAATAATGAAGAACACTTTCAGAGCAAGGTCATCTTTGCTAGGATCCTTGATGAGCACCTTGAGCTTATTCCTCAAATCCTTTGTCTTGATATCTTTGTCCCTGCTAATGTCAAGCTCCGATCTTAACTTCATCAGAGCGTCATCATATCCGTCCTCTGACGGCCTTGGCGCAGAACGACCACCACGAGGGAAACCAAATAATTGTCATATACCGTCGCTAGTGATGCGAAGCTTCTTATTAGCCTCACCCATGTCAATAGTCATTGTATCACAGTCTATCCTCAGGTACAAAACTCCCATCAGAGGGCGGGAAATGTTAGAATTCACCGTCCACCTGAAGATAGAACCAAAACCAGATGCATGAACCCTAGCCACATGTCGACTCTCGAGCAATTTAGCACAATCTTCAACCTCTCTCAACGAACATCGCACAGTTAAGTTCAATTTCCGTTGGTCACCTTCATCCAAGGCAACTTTTCCGCATTGCCTCCCACCGCTTGACCGGACTCATAACGCTAACAGTCAGTAAATGAAAACAAAAAGCCACACCTTAAAAAATGAATATAGAAAACAACAAAAGCATATGAATGCACGTAAAAAGAAAAAGAAAAGATTGCACAAGTTCAACTATTAAAACAACATCAGTACCACCCTCAATTGATCCAAACAATGATCAGCCTAACTCGCCGCAATACCAGCCAAACACAATTAAATCATTGAAAGTACAACTAGTAAATCACATGCAGTTCAAAACACAAACCACTTGCAAACAATGAATATAGAAAACAAAACAAGCATACGAATGTAAGTAAAAAAAAGATTGCACAAGTTCAACTATTAAAACAACATCAAGACCACCCTCAATTAATGAATACAATGACAAGCCTCACCGCCAAAGATACCAGCCCAAACACAAATTAAATCATTACAATTACAATTAGTAAGTCACATGCACAACAAAACACATACCACTGCAAACAATGAATATAGGAAACAAAACAAGCATATGAAGGCAAGTAAAACAAAGAAAAGTTTGCACAAGTTCAACTATTAAAACAACATCAGTACCACAATCAAATAGATGCAAAACAATGACCAGCCTCACCTGGCCAGCATACCAGCCCAAACACAATTAAATCATTGCAAGTACAACTAGCAAGTCACATGCAGTACAAAACACATACCACTGCAAATTCATCTTCTGAATCAACTTCAATATCATCTTCTTCAGATGCAGCATCTTCAGCTTCGACACGAGCACGCTTCTTCACACCTTTGTTCACCTTTGCAGGATGAACTTTACGCTTCTTATTTTCTTTCAACAAAGACCGCTCTTGAAGAGGAGACGAAGAAGGCTTCTTATTTGTCAAACCTCGTGGACTCTGATGAACAGAGGAGCCACCAAGTTTGCTTGGACAAATTTTCACAGCAACGCTATCCGCATCAGCTTTGCTATTACCAGGTTGGGAACCAGCTTTCACACGTGGGCTACGCCTTTGTGTGCCATCAGGATTTTGATCTGACATCTTCCTCTTCAAAACAGCTTTCTTCTCCTTAACTCCATCACGATCAAACACTTGCGTCAAACGAGTTTGCATCAAGTTTGTCTTCACAGGCATGTCACTTCCATGAGATCCGACATGAACAGTTGAAAAACCCGCGTCACCACCTTCACCGCCTACACATTTAGGAGCTTGAGCAACATCAACATCGACATCAACACAGGCAGCCTTTTGACGCTGTTCCAATTCCTTTCTCTTACGGAATTCATACTTCTTCGTTCTTATCCTTTCGTCCTCAAGCTGTAACTGCATAGGAACATCCTCAGCTTGGGTAACAGGCTCAGTGTCATCAACACTTTGAGACTGAGTAACAGACAACCGCAAGCTGCCATCACCATCATCAACGTTAAGTGAATACATTCCATCATTAATATCTTTAACAACATCAGCAATGTCCTCTGGAACACCATGGCTGTCATTAACTGCATAAACCAATAACATAAACACGCACATAAAAAATTAAAACACAATTAACAATGCAGACACAAAGATAAATAAAGCGCATAACATCAGACACAAAACAAAACGGAACAACTGATGTAACTAAGCATATATATATGTATTAAAGGCTGATAAAAATAGAGCAAATATAAGGGAAACACCAGCAACATTCGCAAATTCTTCTAGAGGATTTGGTGTCTCAAAAATAACATTCACAAGATCTTGAAAGCGTTTTGATTTGTCAGAATCAGGAGGCACCGGCACTCCAACATCTGCAACAATCATCATAATTAGCAAAAAAGTACAAGAACAATCAATAAGTTCAACTATGTGAACACTACAAGTTCACCGAATAAAACAAATATGAACCCACCACTTGCAGAACAAACTTCAGAAAACACAACTCTTTCAACACCATACTAGTTCTTCATTGACTACTACAACCTATTCAAATGCCAGGACAGCAGTTCAAAATACACATGGTGATAAGTACTACATCCTGTCTGCAGGTTGCATCAACTGCCAAAACCATACACGCCATACAATCCAGGACAAAATTAACACATATCAAAATACAAACAACTTATAAAGTCGATACGGCAACAACTGTACAACATAAAAAACAGATCTATTAAAACATCATCCAAAATACAGCGAAAATCACCTGCATTCAATTTGTCCGGACTGGATGATGTACCCATTGAGATCTACAGTCCTAAAATCTGCCGAACCAGATCTGCAAGACAAATGAACAAAAATTAGGGATTTGAACTATTTCAGAAACGAAGCACGCCATACAAAAGCAAAACTCTTACCAGCAAGCACAAAATCCGCCACACAATCCAGAATCACTTCCGCCAAACGCTCGTTCAACAGCAAAGGAACCCTAGCGAGTGCAGCCTCGGACAACAAAGAGAGCAAGAGATTAGAAATAGAGAGAAAATCTGAACATAAGAGGACGCAAGCAAAGTCAATGGCAGAGCAAAAGGAACAAAACAGAACACCCGGACCTCCACCCCTGGGGTTGAGCCCTCCGCCGACGCCTCCAGCATGCGAAACAGAGTAACAACTCCCCCTCCGAGAAGAGAATAAGAGGGGAACGAAGACGGAATCGATTTGGGGACGGGAGAGGAGCGGAACGGGGAACATGGGAGGTTAAAAGGTGAGTGGGAGGGTTAAAAGATGACTGAGAGAAAACGGACGGCTAAATCCCACAACCGTGGCGAAGCCCACTATCTCTAGCCAGTTACAAAAGATAATACCAAAAATCAAATACAAATAAAAAAATTAATATAGATGGTGAGAACAAACGGCTAAAGTACAAATAATAACTCACAAAAAGTACAAAAAAAATTATCAAACAAGTACAAATGAAAAAATAATTCATAACGGTCATGTTTTTCCCCTAAAAAATAAAAGATAAGATAATGGGGCAAAGTCCATACAAGGAAGATGTGTCAGTACAATTATGCCCCTCGGTACGGTTCGGTGCAGGGGAAAGTCCTAAAAGATAGAAAACGCGGTTATTCTGTTTCCCCACGCACCCACACCCCTAAGATAAGATAATGGGGCAAGTCATGTTACGGACTCGCCTCAAGCGGCGCGACGCCACGCACGCCATGCGTCGCCTGCTCTGGCTCTTTCGCCGGTCCCCCCCCTTCCCCTCCCACCGGCTCGGCCTCGCGCTTAACGCTGCTTGACAAAGTCTATTTCCCCACCCCACCCCATGCACCCACACCCCTAAAAAAGATAGATAATGGGGCAAAGTCCATACAAGGAAGATGTGTCAGTACAACTATGCCCCTCGGTACAGTTCGGTGCGGGGGCAAGTCCTAAAAGATAGAAAACGCGGTTATTCTGTTTCCCCACGCACCCACACCCCTAAGATAAGATAATGGGGCAAGTCATGTTACAGACTCGCCTCCGCATGCGACGCCGCGGCACACCGCGTCGTCGCTCACTTGCTGGCTCGTTCTGGCTCGGTCCCGACCCCCCCCCCTCCCACCGGCTAGGCTCTCGCTAACGCGGCAAAGGCGCTGTTTGACAGACGCAATGCGGTTATTCTGTTTCCCCCACCCCACCCCACGCACCCACACCCCTAAAAAAGATAGATAATGGGGCAAAGTCCATACAAGGAAGATGTGTCAGTACAACTATGCCCCTCGGTACGATTCGGTGCGGGGGCAAGTCATGCCACGGTACTATATTCAAACAAACAAACAAAAAGAAAAAGAAAAAATTGACAGCACAAGGACAAAAAAGTACCGGTCCAAGTTATTGGTGTAGTCAAGTACTAGATCCAAAAAAACAAAGAAAAAATTGACCGCCCACGGACAGGCGAAGGCCCTGACAAATGCTAGATACTTGAACTCGAGCCCGTGGGCGAATCCCTAGTAATCCGCACACCCGCAAGGCCTCCCGTCCAGGGCCCACAGGTCAAGAGAGAGAGAGAGCGAGCGCCGTGTATAAGCGATCTGGTAACTGTTCAGAGGAGTTCGACTGGTGATCTTCAGCTGCACTTATAAACAAGTGTAGAGCCCCCTCCACAAGCGAGGTGGGACTAAACACATAGCTCATGCGCACGCCGTGCTGCACAGCCGCGCGAGAGAAGCTATCCGGGCCGAGTACAATGACCAAGGCCGATGGCCCAACAAAGTACTTCGCCCCATTACAAAAATCCAGTAGATCACGCACGACAAAAAATAAAAAAATGAAAATAATTTAAAAAATAAAACTCACAAGAAAATCAGTTAATAAACAAAAAATATTGCGACAAAGTTCAAACACATCTTAATGGTAAGAAGTAAAAAAATATAACACTGTAAATACAAATTTCAGAAACGAATTTACAAAAAAGTTCAACTACTACAATTCATAAGGTTCAAGTACAAATAAAAAAGAAAGTATTGTGCAGCGAAGATTAATTTTTTTTATAAAATACCAAAACTATCATTATTCATTTATAAAAAAGAAAAAAACATGCTCCAAAATTCATGTAAAAAAGTAAGGAAAAAATATTATACAACAAACAAAATTTGATTGGTAATTGACAACCTAAAATAGAGCAGTACTATCATAAACAGAATGTAAGTTCAGCAAACTCAATAACAAAAAGGGGTTCTAAAAAAATCATCAGCGTATAGCACCCGTCTCCTAGTTATGAACATGAAAAATATACCAGCCAAAACAAAGAATACCCATCAGTTCAACTATAGAAATTGTTCCATAACTAATATAAAGAATGTATAAATAAAACACTTATAATTGAGCAGAACAATAGGAAAAACATTACATAACTAGTTCCATACCATTCTGATAAAAACAATACAATTCAACCATTTCACATGCAAATGTTGTAAAAGAAAAAATACTGCAACATAATCAACCATACACAAATCTCAAAGCCGGCGTCATTTGCCACATTTAAACCTACAGCACATAAATTATGAACGTCAGAGAGTCGTCTTCTCTCAAGAACATAACCATAACCACATCACCATCCTCAAATCCAGACTCAGCCGCAAACTCCTTCCACCCAGTAGTTAGGTTGATGCAACCATCAAAGTCGATGTGGTAGGCAACATCCATCAACTGAAACCCATTCTTGTCTGAAGTCTCCATCTTCAGAACACCGGAACTAGGAGCAACAATCCTGATCCTGGGTGACATTTTCTGCAAATGGACATGGGAGTACAAAACAAACTAAACACCTGACATAACTGAATTTTTACACAGATATAGGAACGATTTGCATAACAAACTAAAATGGAAAAAATTTTAACCAAAACAATAACACAAAAATAACTAGACATATGAACTGACTAAACTGAAAAATATACATATCAATACACCTACAGTAAAAACATATATTCATAAACAGATCTGGGATTATACAAAAAATGGTTTAAATATTGTTAAGTAATGAACAAATACACACAGAAATCCCTGCTGTTAAAATCCAACAAAACATAATTAAAAAATATAGACAGGCTATTCATAGGACAAAACTGCAGATCCAGTCCATGAGTTTCGAACAGAAAACAACAAGAAAGTAGAAAAAAACGAATAGAAACACATACCCATGATTCCTTCAAGTCACCATCCGTCAGGCGACAAACATAAGGTGTACGAAACCCATGGTTGCCGTACAGCAAACAAGAAAGTTGCCCGCGCCGTTGAATCTGAGTGAGCTCCAAACCAGACTCGTACACACAGCCATCAGCTATACGCGCCATCTTTACCAGGCATCCGCATGAACAATCCTCCATCGAACACACAGGAACAGAGAAAAAAGCAACGAAGAGAAGAGAGAGGAACCTAGATCTGATTCTGGAAGAATGAATAAAGGGAGGGGGAAGACTTGGCCATACACCACACACAAATGGATAACGTTTATAGTCAGGGACACTCGCAGATTATAAAAATAATAACTAGGCAGATGGGCAGCCAGCTGGTAGGAAATAGTTATTACACAAGCCATCCAACATTTGACCGCAAATCAGTTCAACTTCAGAAAACCAAGCAGTTCAAAGGTGCACATGTCGAACATATGCAGACAAAACAACACATTCAGAGACAAAAACAAAGTTGAATTCATTTAGTCATTCGAACATCTGCTCCCTCACAACAAAAATCTTAAAAACATAATATTCACTACTTGACCATAACGATCAAAGAAACGACGCCATTTTGCCCTGGTAGATGGATGTGGAGCCGTGGCTGCTCTCGCCCTAGCCCAACTAATGATCTGAATATGGTTCCTGCCCCTGCCCTCTGGGAAAAGAAGCTCCAATTCATTGGAGTTGCAAGTATCCATCACCTCAAGCGCAAGTCTTCTGTTGAAGTCTGCCTCAGCCTCCTCCTCGGCAAAGACGTCGCGCCATCTGCTGCGCTGCGCCTCCTCCTCCTCTGCTCCGCTACTGCAGCCCTCACATCTATGGCGTCCCCCTCCTCCTCTGTAACCTCTCCCAGCTCAGGATCCATCTCCCTTTTCTTTGGTTGCAGCTCGTAGAATGAAACTGACAGAGGGCTCGGCCTTTATAATCAAAGTGTAGAGCCATCGGTGTGGCTCCGATGTCAACACACAGTAACAAAACTTTGACACGGCAGTAGTCCAACTACACATACGGGCAACAATTCAAAACAACACTGAAAAACAAGCAACTTAATTACACAGTTTGACCGGATTACAAGAAATTGCAGCTTATAGTCAGCCGCCATACACAACTTCCGCCAATGACAAAATGACATGGGAATCCGCGGTAGAAACAACTCAAAAAAGCAAAATTGACAACGCAAATCTTTTCATACAGTCCTTATATCTCTCCCTGCAACACCAATTCGAAAGTTAAACAACAGAAAAAGAAGAACAGATTTCCATGGCGGGCGTGGAAAACGACCAAGAACACAAAAACTTGTAAACATAAATTACGGATGAAAAATAATCTCAAAAAACATACAACTGAGCGCGCGCACGTGCGGAAACCCTTACATGTCTCCTCTAGCAACGAATGGCCTGCAGAATCGCGCCGGAGAACGACCGGAAGCTCGACGTTGCATCCCCTATTTCCGTCCGTCGTGCACGCAGGAAGATAAGTTCTGGTTGAAAAGCACGTCAGTCCAACCTGTTAACCACGTTAGTTCAAGTAGGGTAACAGAATAATATTCTGTTACGCGTAATGTAATAGCCTGATGTATATATATATATATATATATATATATATATATATATATATATATATATATATATATATATATATATATCCAATTGGATGTAAGTTAGCATGAACTATTATTGTTGACATTGCCCTTGAGGTAAAAGGTTGGGAGGCAGAACTATAAGCCCCTATCTTTCTCTGTGTCCGATTAAAACTCCGTAACCACAAGTATTGCGTGAGTGTTAGCAATTGTGAAAGACTAAATGATAGTTGAGTATGTGGACTTGCTGAAAAGCTCTTATATTGACTCTTTCTGATGTTATGATAAATTGCAATTGCTTCAATGACTGAGGTTATAGTTTGATAGTTCTCAATGAAGTTTTTGATTCACACTTGACATTGTGGATAGATTGTTACTTTATCATAAGAAATAATATGACAATATCCATATATGTTGTTGTTATATGAATGATATGATGCCCTCATGTCCGTATTTTATTTTATCGACACCTCTATGTCTAAACATGTGGTCATATTTATTGTTATCGGTTTCCGCTTGAGGACAAGAGAGGTCTAAGCTTGGGGGAGTTGATACGTCCGTTTTGCATGATGCTTTTATATCGATATTTATTGCATTATGGGCTGTTATTACACATTATGTCACAATACTTATGCCTATTCTCTTATTTTCCAAGGTTTACATGAAGAGGGAGAATGTCGGGTACTGGAATTCGGCTGGAAAAGGAGCAAATATTAGAGACCTATTCGCACAACTCCAAAAGTCCTAAAACTCCACGGAAGTTATTTTTGGAAATAATAAAAATACTGAGCGAAGAAAATACCAGAGGGGCCCACACCAGCCACGGGGTGGGGGCGCGCCCACGTGGGCCCCAGTGGCCCTCCAAAGGCCATATTCTGCTATATGAAGTCTTTCGTCCGAGAAAAATCATAAGCAAGCTTTCGGGACGAGACTCCAGCGCGACAAGGCGGAACCTTGGCGGAACCAATCTAGGGCTCTGGCGGAGCTGTTCTGCCGGGGAAACTTCCCTTCGGGAGGGGGAAATCATCGTCGTCGTCATCACCAACGATCCTCTCTTCGGGAGGGGATCCATCTTCATCAACATCTTCACCAGCACCATCTCCTCTCAAACCCTAGTTTATCTCTTGTATCCAATCTTTGTCTCATAGCCTGGGATTGGTACCTGTGGGTTGCTAGTAGTGTTGATTACTCCTTGTAGTTGATGCTAGTTGGTTTACTTAGTGGAAGATCATATGTTCAGATCCATTATGCATATTAATACCCCTCTGATTATGAACATGAATATGCTTTGTGAGTAGTTACGTTTGTTCCTGAGGACATGGGAGAAGTCTTGCTATTAGTAGTCATGTGAATTTGGTATTCGTTCGATATTTTAATGAGATGTATGTTGTCTCTCCTCTAGTGGTGTTATGTGAACGTCGACTACATGGCACTTCACCATTGTTTGGGCCTAGAGGAAGGCATTGGGAAGTAATAAGTAGATGATGGGTTGCTAGAGTGACAGAAGCTTAAACCCAAGTTTATGCGTTGCTTCGTAAGGGGCTGATTTGGATCCACATGTTTCATGCTATGGTTAGGTTTGCCTTAATACTTATTTTGTAGTTGCAGATGCTTGCAATAGGAGCTAATCATAAGTGGGATGCTTGTCCAAGTAAGGACAGCACCCAAGCACCGGTCCACCCACATACCAAATTATCAAAGTACCGAACGCGAAACATATGAACGTGATGAAAACTAGCTTGACGATAATTCCCATGTGTCCTCGGGAGCGTTTTCCTTCATATAAGAAATTTTCTAGGCTTGTCCTTTTCTACAAAAAGGATTGGGCCATCTTGCTGCACTTTATTTACACTTGTTACTTGTTACTCGTTGCCAATTACCTTATGACAAAACTATCTGTTACTGATAATTTCAGTGCTTGCAGAGAATACCTTGCTGAAAACCGCTTATCATTTCCTTCTGCTCCTCGTTGGGTTCCACACTCTTACTTATCGAAAGGACTAGATAGATCCCCTATACTTGTGGGTCATCAGCAGCTAGGTAGTACGGATCAAGATGGAAGATATGAAGCCAAATAACAATAGTCGTCACACAGTGAAGTCGAACAGATAAGGCAAGCAGGCAAATGACTTCATGAAGACAAACTATAAATAAGTGAGGTAAGAGATAGAACCAGTTGCTTGGTGAGGACAAGGATTTGTTGGACCAGTTCCAGTTGCTGTGACAACTGTACGTCTGGTTAGGGGGCTGAGATTCAACTCAGAAGACCGCGTCTTCACCTTAGTCCCCTTAAGCTAAGGATACTTAGTCCTCACCCAATCACTCTCGTAAGTCTTGAAGGTAGACTTTCAAACCTTCACAGACTTCGTTCACCGGCAATCCACAATGACTCTTGGATGCTCGGAACGCGACGCCTAACCGGCTGGAGGATTCACAGTCCTCAAGTGTAACAAGTCTTCGTGTCACTCGACGAAAAGACTTCAAGATGCCTAACACTCTTTGGCTCTGGGTGTTTTGGGCTTTGTCCTCGCAAGGATCTTTCTCTCAAAGGCTTCGAGGTGGGTTGCTCTCAAACGACAAAAGTCATGCAGTAACTCTGAGCAGCCACCAATTTATGGTGTAGGGGGTGGGCTATTTATAGCCATAGGGCAACCCGACCTGATTTGTTCGAAATGACCCTGGGTCACTAAGGAACTGACACGTGTTCCAACGATCAGATTTCAAACACATGCGGCAGCTTAACTTGGGCTACAAGTAAAGCCGACTCATCCAGCTCTGGATAAGTTTTGCTCTCATTGTCTTCGCTCGAAGACTTAGGATTTGGTTGAGCATCACTTCAGTCACTCTGACTTTGTTCACTTGGACCCCACTTAACAGTACGGTGGTTCCTATGACTCAACAAAGAAGAAAAGGAAACTATGAAATAGTTATGTCTTCGCACTCCATATTCTTCACGTAAATGTCTTCTCGAGTCATAATCTTCGTTGTGAATATCTTCACATACCACCATTGTCTTCAATGTCTTCACACATTTTTAGGGGTCATCTCCGGTAGGTAAACCGGATCAATGAGGGACTACTACCTGTGTTATCCTGCAATTGTCACAAACACATTATTAGTCCCTCAACCAGGTTTGTCGTCAATACTCCAAAACCAACTAGGGGTGGCACTAGATGCACTTACAATCTTCCCCTTTTTGGTGATTGATGACAAACTGGTTGAAGTTTTCAACGGGGATAAAAGTATGTGAAATTGTAAAGCATTGAGGTAATGTCTTCGTAAGTAGCAAAAAGGCTCCCCCTGAAGATGTGCATATAAGTGTTTTGCTTTTGAATGCAAATGCACATGGCAGGTTGTACTTGTGGAGATCCTCTTCAACTTATGAAGACAATACATTATGCATGAAAGGATATAACGAAGGTAAGGACATGCATAACGAAAAATGGACGTCTGTGAAATGACTTTGTGCGGAATTTATCGTCGCATATGCGGAATTTATCATCGCATCACATAGTTGACAGAAAAGGTAGCAGACGACCATCAAGTTTAAGTGTTACAGCTCAAAGAACCAAATGTATCAAAAGCGAGAGTTGTAAGCACTTGGAAAAAAAGTATAGCAACCACCCATATGGACCCACTTGAAGACAATCAACTCATATGCTTCTCCCCCTTTTGTCAGTAAGGACCAAAAAGGTTTGAAGACATAGAGCGTCTACTCGTCCCTATGAGGAGTAGGTGAAGCTGCAGGGTCGTCATTGAGGTCCGGTGGTGCAGAAGAACTTGGTGCAGTGTCGATTCGAGGCGAAGCTGTAGTTGGTGAAGTAGCATCATATTCGTCATCAATGACTCTGGCATTTACAGTTGCCGCTGAGGAGGAGTACTCAGAGTCTTTGAGTGAGGGAGTTCAACGCAGGACAACGTTCCTAGGAGGAGTGGAATCAAATTTGAATCTCTCTTTGAAGCCATCTTGTTGAAGATCATCTTCAGAGCTCAGCAATGTCAGAATCTTCCACGACCGCTGACAAGTTTCATGAGTGACAAATGCATTCTTGGTGGCAAGGTTGCGAATACAATTAACATCCACCAAGAGGCTTTGCATCTGACGCTTCAGCCAGTCATGATGCTTATCCTGTTTTTGATGTAGGGCAACGAGAAGCTCTCGGTCATTGAGAACACGAGATCGCTTCCGAGGCCTTTGAGCAATAGTGTTTTCAGTGGCTTCTGTAGTCGCATGATGAGGTGCACGTGTAATGCCAACCAGAGGATAAACGTGAGTTGCAGCAATAACTCCTTCAATGGGTTGAGTGAAGCTTTGGTGATCGGTGTTGTGAAGATATAAAGGCTCCTTGGCAGGTTCTGGGTAAATGGCTTCGACAGACATATCAACCTCTGGCAAGAATATGAGATGATTGCATGCAGAAGGCTGATAATTGATAGCATATTGAAGCTATAGAAAACCAATGTCTTCATTGCTCCTTCAAGCTTCGCTGCAAGAGAATGTCCTTTGGCAGGCCATAGAGTTTGCCTTATGATATTGTAAATAGTGCGGGGCAGATACTCTAGGTCTTCAACAAAGAATTCCTTTGGATATTCAGCGTCTTGCAGCAGTGGCTTCATCATGCTCAGCATTTGGCTCATGTTTGGCTAAGGCTTCTGGAAGATGCTCTCCAATGCATTGCGGTGAAGCTGACAACCAGGTTCATAGAGTTCACCTGGAGTGGGCAAGGCGGAAAGCTCAATAATATCAAGAGCTTTGGCTTCGTGGTGTACATTGCCTGTCATCCACTCAAGGACCCAAATCTTCGGATCCCTGTTGTAGCCGCGAATGTGAAGAGTTGCATAGAATTGTAGCAGAAGCTCTTCATTCCAATTTTCTTTGTCGGTGACAAACTGCAGAAGGCCAGCATCTTTGAAGCAGTCAAGGGCTTCTTCCAAGCAGGGCAGGCCAGCAATGGCTTCACAGTCTAGACGCATATGGGGAAAAATGCGCCCTTGATTGTGTAATACACAGGAATAGTAATTGCGCTGCTGATAACTCCAGAACCGATCAGATGATATTCTTGGCTTGGTATATGGGTTCTTGGCACTGTCAAAGAAGGTGTTGTGTGCTTTGAAACCATTTACATTGAATGATCCTAGCGAAGTTGCAGTACCTGGGAACCTTGGCAACCTTGGTTTAGGCTTCTGGACCTGAGGCCTGTGTTCCACATGATAGTCAAATTGTGGTCCGACAACAGGTGGAGGAACCAGAATGGGCCATCTGACAGTAACCAGCTGACCATGATCAAATGCTTGCTCAATGGTGTGTGGCCTTGGAGGCGGTACAGGAGCAGTGGCATCGGCATTAGCTTAAGGCTGCGGATTGGCTTCGGGTGCAGCACTGGCTTCAGGTGCAGCAGTAGCTTCAGGCACAGTATTCACTGCAGGCGCCACATTAGCCTCAGCCATGACAACGTCATTGGCTACAGTAGTGTTGTTGGTGGCCGCCTCAGTATTGTCAACCTCCACTCGAGTAGCTGGAGGGTCAGACACAGACACGTTCTCCTCGAGAATAGCTTCTTGGATGGTAGGGGGTGTGGCAACACGTTCTTCTTCTTGACGGGGTTCTTCTTGGTCATCACCTGATGCAGCCGGAATGTCTTCAGCAGCTTTGGCTTCAGACTCAGAGACATTCATAGTTGGAGTGGCGTCAGGAAACACTTGTCGTGCCACTGAGTTGTGTTGCTCTTCTCCTTCTGGAACGCTAGAGCGACTTGTGGCCTTGGTCCTTTGCGAAGCCTGCGGAATGCGGGCGATGCCTTTGGAGAGGGAGTTGGTTGGACCACATAGTCGTCATCGTCAAGCACCGGAGTGGTGGCTTGAGGTGGGGGAGTACTTGGTGATTCTTCTTGATGGGGGGAGTCTTGAGGGCAATCATCCCATGATGCATCCTGAGTAATTGGGGTCAAGGGACGACTAATGCTGATGAGTTCGCTGTTCATGAGAACAGGCGATGATACCGTTTGGTGCTCGATCTGAGGAAGGACTTCATCATCAACAATATTGTCTTGGGGACCAATATCTTCAGCTGCGGTGGGATCAACAGCTGGAACTTCTTCAGCTTCAGGAGCCTCTGCGAAAGCAGGCTCGTGAACTACTGCTACCTCTTGAGCACTGCGTTGATTTTCCCTTGAAGAGGAAAGGGTAATGCAGTAAAGTAGCATAAGTATTTCCCTCAGTTTTTTAGAACCAAGGTATCAATCCAGTAGGAGACTACGCTCGAGTCCCACGCACCTACACAAACAAATAAGAACCTCGCAACCAACACGATAAAGGGGTTGTCAATCCCTTCACGGTCACTTACGAGAGTGAGATCTGATAGAGATGATAAGATAATATTTTTGGTATTTTTATGATAAAGAGTAAAAGTAAAGAAAGCAAGTAAACAATAATGGAAATAGCAGGAGATTAATATGATGGAAAATAGACCTGGGGGCCTGATACGTCTCTGTCGTATCTACTTTTCCAAACACTTCTGCCCTTGTTTTGGACTCTAACTTGCATATTTGAATGGAACTAACCCGGACTGATGCTGTTTTCAGCAGACTTTCCATGGTGTTATTTATGTGCAGAAACAAAAGTTCTCGGAATCACCTGAAACTCCACGGAATGTCTATTTGGAAATAATAAAAAACCGTTGCAAAAGATGAAGACCAGGCGGCCCACACCCTGTCCACGAGGGTGCAGGGCGCGCCCCCCTACCTCATGGGCCCCCTGGAGCCCCTCCGACCTCAACTCCAACTCTATATATTTGCTTTCGGGGAGAAAAAATGAGAGAGAAGAATTCATCACGTTTTACGACACGGAGCCGCCAAGCCCTAAAACCTCTCGGGAGGGCTGATCTGAGTCTGCTCGGGGCCCGGAGAGGGGGTTCGTCGCCGTCGTCATCATCAACCATCCTCCATCACCAATTTCATGATGCTCACCGCCGTGCGTGAGTAATTCCATCGTAGGCTTGCTGGACGGTGATGGGTTGGATGAGATCTATCATGTAATCGAGTTAGTTTTGTTAGGGTTTGATCCCTAGTATCTACTATGTTCTGAGATTGATGTTGCTATGACTTTTCTATGCTTAATGCTTGTCACTAGGGCCCGAGTGCCATGATTTCAGATCTGAACCTATTATGTTTTCATGAATATAAGTGAGTTCTTGATCCTATCTTGCAAGTCTATAGTCACCTACTATGTGTTATGATCCGGCAACCCTGAAGTGACAATAATCGGGACCACTCCCGGTGATGACCATAGTTTGAGGAGTTCATGTATTCACTATGTGCTAATTCTTTGTTCCGGTTCTCTATCAAAAGGAGGCCTTAATATCCCTTAGTTTCCATTAGCACCCCGCTGCCACGAGAGGGTAGGACAAAAGATGTCATGCAAGTTCTTTTCCATATGCATAGATGACTATATTCGGAACACATGCCTACATTACATTGATGAATTGGAGCTAGTTCTGTGTCACCCTATGTTATGATTTTTACATGGTGAACCGCATCCGGCATAATTCTCTATCACCGATCCAATGCCTACGAGCTTTTCCCATATTGTTCTTAGCTTATTTACTTTTCCATTGCTACTGTTACAATCACTACAAAACACCAAAAATATTACTTTTGCTACCGTTATCTTTGTTACCGTTACCACCACTAAAATATTACTCTGCTACTAAATACTTTGCTGCAGATACTAAGTTATCCAGGTGTGGCTGAATTGACAACTCAGTTGCTAATACTTGAGAATATTCTTTGGCTCCCCTTGTGTCGAATCAATAAATTTGGGTTGAATACTCTACCCTCGAAAACTGTTGCAATCCCCTATACTTGTGGGTTATCAGGGCCATATGTTTCACTAGTGGCTTCTCTCAAGATAACATAAGTATTACGATGGGTAAACGAATTACTGTTGAGCAATTGATAGAATTGAGCATAGTTATGAGAATATCTAGGTATGATCATGTATATAGGCATCACGTCTGTGACAAGTAGACCGAAACAATTCTGCGTCTACTACTATTACTCCACACATCGACCGCTATCCAGCATGCATCTAGAGTATTAAGTTCATAAGAACGGAGTAACGCTTTAAGCAAGATCACATGATGTAGAGGGATAAACTCATGCAATATGATATAAACCACATCTTTTTATCCTCGATGGCAACAATACAATACGTGCCTTGCTGCCCCTGCTATCACTGGGAAAGGACACCGCAAGATTGAACCCAAAGCTAAGCACTTCTCCCATTGCAAGAAAATCAATCTAGTAGGCCAAACCAAACTGATAATTCGAAGAGACTTGCAAAGATAACCAATCATACATAAAAGAATTCAGAGAAGATTCAAATATTGTTCATAGATAATCTTGATCATAAACCCACAATTCATCGGATCTCGACAAACACACCGCAAAAGAAGAGTTACATCAAATAGATCTCCAAGAGAATCGAGGAGAACTTTGTATTGAGATCCAAAGAGAGAGAAGAAGCCATCTAGCTAATAACTATGGACCCGAAGGCCTGAGGTAAACTACTCACACATCATCGGAGAGGCTATGGTGTTGATGTAGAAGCCCTCCGTGATCAATGCCCCCTCTGTTAGGATGCCAGAAAAGGCCCCAAGATGGGATCTCGCGGTGTAGGATCGAAAGTATGTCTATAGGGATTGATTAGACTACTTGACCAAATAAAAATCTAGCCTTTTCCCAATTTTAGTTCTTGGCAGATTTTAGCAACTTTAGAACAAGTCAAGCAATCTTAACACAATTCAAGCAACCATGCAAAGAGTATATGAGCAGCGGATAGTAAAGCATGCAACTTGCAAGAATGTAAAGGGAAGGGTTTGGAGGATTCAAACGCAATTGGAGACACTTATGTTTTTTTCGTGGTTCCGATAGGTGGTGCTATCGTACATCCATGTTGATGGAGACTTCAACCCACAAAGGGTAATGGTTGCGCGAGTCCACGGAGGGCTCCACCCATGAAGGGTCCACGAAGAAGCAACCTTGTCTATCCCGCCATGGCCGTCGCCCACGAAGGACTTGCCTCACTAGCGGTAGATCTTCACGAAGTAGGCGATCTCCTTGCCCTTACAAACTCCTTGATTCAACTCCACAATCTTGTCGGAGGCTCCCAAGTGACACCTAGCCAATCTAGGAGACACCACTCTCCAAGAAGTAACAAATGGTGTGTTGATGATGAACTCCTTGCTCTTGTGCTTCAAATGATAGTCTCCCCAACACTCAACTCTCTCTCACAGGATTTGGATTTGGTGGAGAGAAGATTTGAGTGGAAAGCAACTTGGGGAAGGCTAGATATCAAGATTTATGTGGTTGGAATGGAATATCTTGACCTCAACATAAGTGTAGGTGGTTCTCTCTCAGAAAATGTAGGTTTGAAGTGTAGATTCATTTTGATGGCTCTCTCCATGAATGAGGAGGAGGTGGAGGGGTATATATAGCCTCCACACAAAATCTAACTGTTACACACAACTTGCCAAACTCGGTGGGACCGAATTGTTAAACTCGGTCGGACCGATTCAGGAAATCTAGTGACCGTTAGGATTTTTGGTGGGACCGACATGCAACTCGGTAGGACCGATATGGTTAGGGTTAGGGAATAACGTAATCTCGGTGAGACCGATTACACAAACTCGGTGAGACCGATTTTGGTAATAAGCTAACCAGAGAGTTGGTCAGGTAAACTCGGTGGGACTGATTCGCTCATTTCGGTGAGACCGAAATGTTACAAAAGGGAAACAGAGAGTTTACATTGCAATCTCGGTGGGACTGATCGGTCATCTCGGTAGGACCGAAACGTTACGAAGGGAAACAGAGAGATTACGATCCCATCTCGGTGAGACTGAGATCCCTATCGGTGAGACTGATTTGCCTAGGGTTTGTGGCAGTGGCTATGACATCTAAACTCGGTGGCACCAGATGGAAAGAATCGGTGGGGCCGAGTTTGACTTTTGGTTTAGGTCATATGTGGAAGTGAGAAAGTGGTTGAGGGCTTTGGAGCATATCAGTAAGCACTTTGAGCAAGCAAGCCATAAACAACACCTCATCCCTCCTTGATAGTATTGGCTTTTCCTATAGACTCAATGTGATCTTGGATCACTAAAATAGAAAATGTAGAGTCTTGAGCTTTGAGCTTGATCCAATCCTTTTGTCCTTAGAATTTTGAGGGGTCCACTTTTCTCATCCATGCCATGCCAATCATTGAGCTTTCCTGAAATATTAGTCAGGAAATAGTGTTAGCTCAATGAGCTATATGTTGTTAGGAATTACCAAAACCACCTAGGGATAGTTTCACTTTCAATCTCCCCCTTTCTGGTAATTGATGACAACATATAGATCAAAGCTTTGACAAATGATAATAAGAGTGAAACACATTGTCGCTTTGAGAAGTATGTGAAAAGCAAGAGCTCCCCCTAAATTTGTGCATAGTTTAAGATTTGCTTTGGACTGCAAATGCACAATGAGTTAGGATCATGGGTTACTCTTCCATGCCACATACATCTTGGTGGAGCGCTCAAAATGATAATAAATAAATACATGCACTCATCACCAAGCAAAGTGAATGATCATATGGGATATATAAGGATAATGTCATCCAACAAGTATTAAGGTAGCATATGATCAAACACATGATCATCCAAGTATCACACGCAAGCATAAAGTATCTCAAACAAGCAAATAACAAAGTTCAACCACCAAGGAGAAACGCAAGAGAGAACAAAAACAACACTCTCTCTCTCGAAGTCTATGATCTATACATTTTCTCCCCCTTTGGCAACAAGTTACCAAAAAGTTCATAAAAATGCATAGTGCTAGATCGACACTCAAGCTTGATCTTCAGGTGGTGGTGTAGACAGAACTCCGAGAATGAAGGCATCAGTCGATGTAGATGGTGCTGGAGGAGTAGATGCTGGAGCTGGTGGCACTGAAGCTGTAGCTGGTGCAGATGAAGTTGCTCGGGTGTCTGTGACAGGCATAGCAGTAGACCTCTGTCCTCGGGGCACTCTGGCAAAAGCATCAGTGGTTGTCTTGCCCTTCTTCTCCTGCACTTCCTCCTGAAGTTGCTCAACAAGAGACTGTATCTCAGTGACCTTCACATCTAAGTCATAGAACTTCTACTCCATGATCCTCTCCAAGCTCTCCTGGTTTTGAGTTAGGGTGGCCAGTCCCTTCTCAATTCTTAGAGTGGAGGCAATCAAGTAGCCAAGATGATCTTGCTTGCTCTTTAGAAGATACTGAGATGCCTCATCCATGGTTGGGATCTTTGCACCTTTTCAGCCTTTGCCTTCCCCCTCTTCGCTTGTGCTTGCACAGAAGATGGTTCATTTTCATCCATCACAACAGTGTTATCCTCAAAGTCTGGGTAGATGGGCAGGTGCTCCTTGTCCAAGAGATATGTGCCAGTGCCCATCTTGGAGTTGATCAGCTCCTGAATCTGTGGGGCATACCCACAACTCCTCTTCTGATCTGCAGCTGTCCTCTTTATGGTTTCCACAATTAGGCTCATGACCTTGAACTTTTGTGGGACATAAAAAATGTGCAGCAAATTGATGGAGTGACCTCTGATCATTCTGTGATCACCTGACTTTGGCAGAAGTGTGTGCCTTAGAATCTAGTTGATTGTGGGTAGTCCTGACAGCAAGTGTTTCACAGATCCTAGCTGGTGAGTCTCAAGATCTGCATCAGGAATCTCCTTGTACATGCTAGCCATGGAGTTGTTATCCTTCTTCTTCTTGGCATAGACATCCAAGTCATCTTCTTGTTCTTCTGGGACATTGATCAACTGAGCCCATTCTGCAACTGTTGACTGGTACCTAGTGCCTTCAGACATCCTGATAATCTTTCCATCTAGGTAGAAGTGAGTTGTGGAGTAGAACTGCATGATAAGCTCATCATTCCACTCTGTGAGCTTCTGAGCCACAAACTCATCAACTCCACACGCCTTGAAACTATCATAGACTCCAGGATAGTGTTCTTCGTTCTCCTTGATGTACTCCCAGTTGACCCATCTCATGTCACACACTATTGGCTTCTTGTCAAGCAACACTGTCTCATAGAAGTCCTGTTGTTCCTTGGTATGGAACCTGTAATCCACAGCAGTTCTCCTTCTGGTGGTATATGGATCTGACTCTCTCCATAGCCTCAATCCCGAGTCCTTTCTTAACTTCATGTTCTCAGCTACTGGATGAGCATCATTGTGATCTGGAATTTTTGGCTTCAGCTTCCTCAAGACATGTGACTCATCATCTTCTTCTTCTATAGCAGCTTCAGGCACTGGGGCCTTGTTCTTCTCTATAGCTGGAATGTTCTTGGTGCTCCTCTTGGGTGCAGTTTTGGATTTTGGAGCAGCTGTCTTGGGAGCTTCTTTGGGCTTAGATGGAGCAGCCCCTGATCTTATGGCATCTCCCATAAGCTTCATGCCTTAGGTGCTGGTGCAGCAACCTCTTCCTCTTCATCTTCCATCATTGAGGGCTTCCCAATTACTCCGCCATGGTCTTCTTGACCCTTCTTTTCTTTTCTTGCCATCTCCAGCTTCTTCAAAGAATAGTTTTGAGGCTTCAACAGTTGAAGCTCTGGCTTTGGACATTGGAACTCTTCTTGCTGCCATTTTTGTTTTCAGACCTAGCTTTAGTGGAGCTGTTGTGCCAACTTCTTTCCTCAGCACTTTCCTCTTTGAGGTAGCTTCTTCCTCTTCAGCCACATAGTCCTCATCCTCTGAATCTGAGGTTCTTTTCTTTTTGGCTCTCGTGGCAGCCTTTGGCAAGTTGCTGGGTGTGCTCCTGCTTCCATCATCTGAGCTGCTAGAGGGACTAGTGCCCTCACTCATGTGAACCTGCTCCTCAGACTTGTTCTGACTGTCACTCTGATCTGACATGATGCAAACACTGACAGCTGACCCTGTGAATAGTTTATAGATGAGGTAGAGTGGATGAGCATCACAAAGTGCAGAGGTTTTTGCAAAAGAATGAATCAAAAAGTTAGTTTTAGTTTTCCACAGGAAGTATTTTGGATCTACCGATTTGAAATCTCGGTGATACCGAAGCAGCTGTTGGAACCTAAACTAGTGAACTCGGTCAGACCGAGCCACAGTTTGGTGGCACCGAGACTGCTAGGGTTTCATAAAGACTTGAACTCGGTCACACCGATTTGCATTTCTCGGTCAGACCGAGAATCACATGTGCAATGGCCTGAGCCAAATCGGTGGAACCGATTTCAACAATTCGGTCGGTCCGAGATGGTTTCGGCGGAAACCTAACCCTAAATTTTCAATCCACAACTAATCTACGGAGTGTTTTCATTGGATAGAGCGATCTCAATCGTGGCAAGATACATGGCAAAACAATGTGCTGGGGAATCGGAAAGAGATCAGCACAAGGATCAAGTCCATACCCTAGTGCGGCGATGGACTTGCTACAGTGGCAACGGCGGAGACGATCCCCTTGACAGCGGCGGAGACCAGCGACTGGAGGCGGCTGGAGACGAGGAGGACAATCCGGAGACCACGAAGGCAGAGCAGGCTGAGCGCGGGCGAAGAGGTTCGGAAAGTTTTCCAAATTTTGGCCCGTGGGAATATATAGCCTGACCCTGTCGGTGTGACCGAGTGGAACAACTCGGTGGCACCGAGATTCATAACTCCAAGCAGTTACTGAAACTCGGTGTGACCGAAAAGTTCAAATCGGTTGCACCGAGATTGAAAACCTAGATCGACTTAGTGATCTCGGTATGACCGAAATGGATGAATCGGTCAGACCGAAACGCGCAAAGAAGTTTTGGAAGTTTAAGTCTATGATGAATTGGGGACTCCGAGTGCTCCTCACACAGAGTGGTTTGAATCTGACTTGATCAAACTTTGTGATGCAGCATGAATAGAGTTTGAGACGAGAAGAGCATAGATAGCTAGAGAAGGTTCTTAGGCATTCTTGTCCATCCACTTGGCAAAAGAAAAAGAGGAGCCAAACAATCAAAACAATAGGTGGATGTCCTTGAATGAGTAAATTATGCAACCAACATGCATGCTCACCCAATAAAATGGCAAATGAAATATGTGGCAAAGCGTGCACAAACAGTTCTAGCATCTATCAAGCAATTGGCGATGACTAGGTCATCTATATATGAGTATATTGACTTAGGAGTCAAATGAGAACATTTGATCATAGGTCATACTCATCGTTTAAGCACAAGTGGGGTTACCACTTTTACATAAAGTGTTGTTGTGTTCACACCATTAGAGTTGCTTTAGCTCAATTCTTAGAGTAAAGCTCCCCCTAAACGTGAGATCCCCCCTAAGAGGGATGAACTAACCTTGGGTTTTGTCGATGATGACTTCATGTAGGTGTTGAAGATGTAGATGCTCAATGTTGATGTAGATCATTTGGAGCAATCCTTTGGAGTGAGTTGCACTTTCAATACCTACACGGGTTAGTCCCACAAGGAATATCCATAGACATAGAGTGATGCATACACAAGATGATGTCTATGAAAGCATTTGGTTACCTTGTCCCTTGTCTTACCAACAAGAGGGTTTGTGACTCCTTGAACTAGTGCAAGATGTGGAGGTTGATTGCACTTGTTCTTGCCAAAATGATAAGAGTGAAGTATGTTGGCGGAGTCACCCTCAAGAACTCTCTAGTTATTCTTCTTTGGGATCCACACCATCTTGATGGGAATCCTCGGAGTTGTAGTCGTACTTGATGAAGTGGAACTTGATGTAGTCTTGGGAACCCACTTGACCAAGGCCTTAGGAGCTTCTTCAAATGCATCAATTTCTTCTTAAAGCTTGTCCTTGCCTCTTTCCTTGTGGTCTTGTGGTGGAAGATCATCTTGAGCTTGTGTCCCTTTGAAAGAAGTAGGATCATACTTCTCTTGTTGAGCAACAAACTTCGTCTTGGGGTATTGATCTTCTTCCCACTCAACTCCATTGGCATTGAACTTTCGTTCAAAACCAACACCTTGGTTCTTCCGGTGCCTTCCTTGCTTGCGTACAATTTCCTCGAATTGCTTACTCCCGGCAAGGCTCTTGTAGACACCTTTCTCTATAATTCCCTTCAATAAGCTATTTTCTTGCTCAAGTGTAACTTGGCTAAGAGAATCATTAGTGGAATCAAGAGAACTACTAGAAGCAACAACATTGGATTTAGCATGATTATTGTTACTACTAGAGGAAGAATCTTTTTTGTTCTTGTTACTAGACTTGACTTGAGGCATGTAAGTGGATAAGAGTAAACGCTTGGCAATGTAAGAAGAACTTTTCTTGCGAAGATCATCATTGATTGCCTTTAAGAAGTCATGGTCTTGCTCAAGGTTGAGCTTTTCAAAACGTAATTTATCATGAGCCCTTAAAAGTTCTCGATGATCTCCTAAGATAGTTTCATGAGCTAACTCAAGAGTGTTTAGTTCTTTAGTTAGAGACTCAATCTTCTCCTTATGATTGTCATTTGTTTTATATTTATTATCATGATTAATTAAAGTTTCATCATAGTATTCATCACTAGAGTTGTCAACAAGTAAATCATCATCACCTAACAAGTCATCTTCATCACTATTGAAATCAACATACTCGGGGTGTGATACCTTTGGACCTTTGGCCATGACGCATCTTCCAATTCCTTCATTTGGTGAATCAAATATGTCGTAGGAGTTGGTTGACACAAGTGCTAGACCGGCAACACCTTCATCTTGAGTATATTCGGAGTCGGAGTGATAGCTTCTCTCGGAGTGATTGTCAAAGTCGGAGCCGGATATCCATTCACCAACATGAGCTTGATGTCTTCGTTTTGTCTGGCTCCTTGATGACTTGTCCTTCCTTTCCGAATCCTTGCTTCTCCGGGATGTTCTTCTTTCATAACGATCATCTCTACTCCTTCTCTCTCTTGATGGTGATTCTTATCTTCTATTTCTTATTTTTGGAGAATTTTCTCTTCTCTTGTAGGGTGTCGTACACTCATTGGAATAGTGTCCGGGTCTTCCACAATTGTAGCAATTTCTCTCTCGACTAGAAGATCTTTTGTCATTGTAGGACCTTGACTTGGAACTTCTCTCTTTGCTTCTACTCTTGTAGAACTTGTTGAAGTTATTCACCATTAGGCTCGATTCTTCATTGAAGGTTTGTTTCTCACTTGATGATGTGGGAGCTTCACATGAGGCTTTGTAAGCACCACTTGACTTGTTATGGATCTCCTCCTTATCCTTGAGTGACATCTCATGAGCAACAATTCTTCCAATGACTTTCGTTGGCTTGAGATCTTTGTAATTGGGCATCATTTGGATCAATGTGCATACGGTATCATATTTTTCATCCAAGGCTCTTAGGATCTTCTTGATGATGAATCTGTCGATCATCTCTTCACTTCCTAAGTCGGCGATCTCATTTGTGATAAGAGCAAGCCTAGATTACATTTCAGCGACACCTTCACCATCCTTCATTTTGAACTTGTCAAGTTGACTTTGAAGCACATCCAATTTGGATTCCTTGACGGAGTCGGTACCTTCGTGCATATCAACTAAAGTATCCCAAATTTCCTTTGCATTCTCAAGACAGCTGATTTTGTTGAATTCTTCGGGGCACAATCCATTGAAGAGGATATCACAAGCTTTAGCATTGTATTGCAGCATCTTCAACTCTTCCGCGGTAACTTCACGGTTCGGTTCTTTCCCATCGAAGAATTCACCTTGCAAGCCAATACACACAATAGCCCAAACGGCGGGGTTGTGTCCAAGAATATGCATTTTCATCTTATGCTTCCAACTAGCAAAATTAGTACCATCAAAGTAAGGACCTCTACGGTGGTAATTTCCCTCGCTAGACGCCATACTCTCCTAGGTTGTGAAACCAAGGCTATGACCACCAAAAGCTATGCAAATCAAAGCAAATAGAGACCAAAGCTCTGATACCACTTGTAGGATCGAAAGTATGTCTAGAGGGGGGTGATTGGACCACTTGACCAAATAAAAATCTAGCCTTTTCCCAGTTTTAGTTCTTGGAAGATTTTAGCAACTTTAGAACAAGTCAAGCAATCTTAACACAATTCAAGCAACCATGCAAAGAGTATATGAGCAGCGGAAAGTAAAGCATGCAACTTGCAAGAATGTAAAGGGAAGGGTTTGGAGGATTCAAACGCAATTGGAGACACAGATGTTTTTGTCGTGGTTCCGATAGGTGGTGCTATCATACATCCACGTTAATGGAGACTTCAACCCACGAAGGGTAACGGTTGCACGAGTCCACGGAGGGCTCCACCCACGAAGGGTCCATGAAGAAGCAACCTTGTCTATCCCACCATGGTCGTCGCCCACGAAGGAATTGCCTCACTAGCGGTAGATCTTCACGAAGTAGGCGATCTCCTTGCCCTTACAAACTCCTTGATTCAACTCCACAATCTTGTCGGAGGATCCCAAGTGACACCTAGCCAATTTAGGAGACACCACTCTCCAAGAAGTAACAAATGGTGTGTTGATGATGAACTCCTTGTTCTTGTGCTTCAAATGATAGTCTCCCCAACACTCAACTCTCTCCCACAGGATTTGGATTTGGTGGAAAGAAGACTTGAGTGGAAAGCAACTTGGGGAAGGCTAGAGATCAAGATTTATGTGGTTGGAATGGAATATCTTGACCTCAACACAAGTGTAGGTGGTTCTCTCTCAGAAAATGTAGGTTGGAAGTGTAGATTCGTTCTGATAGCTCTCTCCATGAATGAAGAGGAGGTGGAGGGGTATATATAGCCTCCACAGAAAATCTAACCGTTACACACAACTTGCCAAACTCGGTGGGATCGAATTGTTAAACTTTGTCGGACCGATTCAGCAAATCTAGTGACCGTTAGGATTTTCGGTGGGACCAACATGCAACTCGGTAGGACCGATATGGTTAGGGTTAGGGCATAACGTAATCTCGGTGAGACCAATTACACAAACTCGGTGAGACCAATTTTGGTAATAAGCTAACCAGAGAGTTGGTCAGGTAAACTCGGTGGACTGATTCGCTCATTTCGGTGAGACCGAAATGTTACAAAAGGGAAACAGAGAGTTTACATTGCAATCTCGGTGGGACTGATTGCTCATCTCGGTAGGACCGAAACGTTACGAAGGGAAACAGAGAGATCACAATCCCATATTGGTGAGACCGAGATCCCTATCGGTGAGACCGATTTGCCTAGGGTTTGTGACAGTGGCTATGACATCTGAACTCGGTGGCGCCGGATGGAAAGAATCGGTGGGGCCGAGTTTGACTTTTGGTTTAGGTCATATGTGGATGTGAGAAAGTGGTTGAGGGCTATGGAGCATATCAGTAAGCACTTTGAGCAAGCAAGCCATTAAGCAACACCTCATCCCTCCTTGATAGTATTGGCTTTTCCTATAGACTCAATGTGATCTTGGATCACTAAAATAGAAAATGTAGAGTCTTGAGCTTTGAGCTTGAGCCAATCCTTTTAACCTTAGCATTTTGAGGGGTCCACTTTTCTCATCCATGCCATGCCAATAATTGAGCTTTCCTGAAATATTAGTCTTGAAATAGTGTTAGCTCAATGAGCTATATGTTGTTAGGAATTACCAAAACCACCTAGGGATAGTTGCACTTTCACACGGGTATAGAAGGTTGCGGCGGTGGAATTAGGTTTTTGTGGTCGCTTCTGATAGTTTGGGGGTACGTAGGTATATATAGGAGGAAGAAGTAGGTCGGTGGAGCCACGAGGGGCCCACGAGGGTGGAGGGCACGCCTGGTGGGGGTGGGCGCGCCCCCCTACCTCGTGGCCTCCTCGTCTGTTGCTTGACATCCACTCCCAGTCCTCTGGATCACGTTTGTTCCGAAAATCACGTTCCCGATGGTTTCATTCCGTTTGGACTCCGTTTGATATTCTTTTTCTACGAAACACTGAAATAGGCAAAAAAAACAGCAATTTGGGCTGGGCCTCCGGTTAATAGGTTAGTCCCAAAAATAATATAAAAGTGTATAAATAAGCCCATTAAACATCCAAAATAGAATATATAATAGCATGGAACAATCAAAAATTATAGATATGTTGGAGACGTATCAAGCATCCCCAAGCTTAATTCCTGCTCGTCCTCGAGTAGGTAAATGATAAAAACATAATTTTTTATGTGGAATGCTACCTAGCATATTCCTTAATGTAATTCTCTTATTTGTGGTATGAATATTCAGATCTGAAAGATTCAATATAAAAGTTTAATATTGACATAAAAGTAATGATACTTCAAGCATACTAATAAAGCAATCATGTCTTCTCAAAATAACATGGCCAAAGAAAGTTATCCCAACAAAATCATATAGTCTGGCTATGCTCTATCTTCATCACACAAAGTATTTAATCATGCACAACCCTGATGACAAGCCAAGCAATTGTTTCATACTTTTGATGTTCTCAAACTTCTTCAATCTTCACGCAATACATGAGCGTGAGCCATGGACATAGCACTATGTGTGGAATAGAATGGTGGTTGTGGAGAAGACAAAAAAGGAGAAGATAGTCTCACATCAAATAGGCGTATCAACGGGCTATGGAGATGCCCATCAATATATATCAATGTGAGTGAGTAGGGATTGCCCTGCAATGGATTCACTAGAGCTATAAGTGTATAAAAGCTCAACAAAAGAAACTAAGATGGTGTGCATCCAACTCGCTTGCTCACGAAGACCTAGGGCATTTTGAGGAAGCCCATCATTGGAATATACAAGCCAAGTTCTATAATGTAGAATTCCCACTAGTATATGAAAGTGACAACATAGGAGACTCTCTATCATGAAGATCATGGTTCTACTTTTGAAGCACAAGTGTGGTAAAAGGATAGTAACATTGTCCCTTCTCTCTTTTTCCCTCGTTTTTTTCTTTGAGCCTTTTCTATCTCTTTTTTTATGGCCTCTTTTTTCCGTCCGGAGTCTCATCCCGATTTGTGGGGGAATCATAGTCTCCATCATCCTTTCCTCACTTGGGAAAATGCTCTAATAATGATGATCATCACACTTTTATTTACTTACAACTCAAGAATTACAACTCAATACTTAGAACAAAAATATGACTCTACGTGAATGCCTCCGGCGGAGTACCGGGATATGCAATGAATCAAGAGTGACATGTATAAAAATTATGAACGGTGGCTTTTCCACAAATACGAGGTCAACTAGATGATCATGCAAAGCAATATTGCAATGATGAAGCGTGTCATAGCAAACAGAATGGTGGTAAGTTGCATGGCAATATATCTCGGAATGGCTATGGAAATGCCATAATAGGTAGGTATGGTGGCTGTTTTGAGGAAGGTATATGGTGGGTGTATGATACTGGCGAAAAGTGCGCGGTATTAGAGAGGCTAGCAATGGTGGAAGGGTGAGAGTGCGTATAATCCATGGACTCAACATTAGTCATAAAGAACTCATATACTTGTTGCAAAAATCTATTAGTTATCGAAAAAAAGTATTAAGCGCATGCTCCCAGGGGGATAGATTGGTAGGAAAAGACCATCGCTCGTCCCCGACCGCCACTCATAAGGAAGACAATCAATAAATAAATCATGCTCCGACTTCATCACATAACGGTTCACCATACGTGCATGCTACGGGAATCACAACTTTAACACAAGTATTTCTCAAATTCACAACTACTCAACTAGCATGACTCTAATATCACCATCTTCATATCACATAACAATTATCAAGCATCAAACTTCTCATAGTATTCAACGCACTTATAAGAAAGTTTTTACAAATCTTGGATGCCGATCACTTTAGGACTAATTTCTCAATTTAAGAAAATTACCATGCTGTTTTGTAGGAATCTCAAAATAATATAAGTAAATCATGAGAGAACAATAGTTTCTATAAAACAAAACCACCGCCGTGCTCTAAAAGATATAAGTGAAGCACTAGAGCAAAAACTATATAGCTCTAAAGATATAAGTGAAGCACATAGAGTATTCTAATAAATTATGAATCATGTGTGTCTCTCTCAAAAGGTGTGTACAGCGAGGATAATTATGGTGAACTAAAAGCAAAGACTCAAATTGTACAAGACGCTCCAAGCAAAACACTTATCATGTGGTGAATAAAAATATAGCTCCAAGTAAAGTTACCGATGGACGAAGACGAAAGAGGGGATGCCTTCCGGGGCATCCCCAAGCTTTGGCTTTTTGGTGTCCTTAGATTTACCTTGGGGTGCCATGGGCATCCCCAAGCTTAGGCGCTTGCCACTCCTTGTTCCATAATCCATCAAATCTTTTACCCAAAACTTGAAAACTTCACAACACAAAACTTAACACAAAATCTCATGAGCTCCGTTAGCGAAAGAAAACAAAACACCACTTCAAGGTAATGTAATGAACTCATTCTTTATTTATATCGGTGTTAAACCTACTGTATTCCAACTTCTCTATGGTTTATAAACTATTTTACTAGCCATAGAGTCATCAAAATAAGCAAACAACGCACGAGAAACAGAATCTGTCAAAAACAGAACAGTCTATAGTAATCTGTAACTAACGCAAACTTCTGGAACTCAGAAAAATCCACCAAAATAGTATGACCTAGATAATTTATTTATTGATTTACTGCAATTGGAATCAGTATTTTATCACGTTCTGGTGATTTTTAACAATTGTTTTCGTGAATAGAAAGTTTCCGGAATTTTCAGCAAGATCAAATAACTATCATCCAAGAAGATCCTATAGGTTTAACTTGGCACAAACACTAATTAAAACACACAAAAAAATATAACCAGAGTCTATATCAAAGATTTATTCCTAAACAGAAGCAAAAAGCAAAAAACACTAAAATAAAATTGGGTTGCCTCCCAACAAGCGCTATCGTTTAACGCCCCTAGCTAGGCATAAAAGCAAGGATAGATTTAGGTATTGCCATCTTTGGTAGGCAATCCATAAGTGGCTCTCATAATAGATTCATAAGGTAATTTAATATTCTTTTTAGGGAAGTGTTCCATGCCTTTCCTTAACGGAAATTGGAATCTAATATTCCCTTCCTTCATATCAATAATTGAACCAATCATTCTAAGGAAAGGTCTACCAAGAATAATATGACATGAAGGATTGCCATCTATATCAAGAACAATAAAATCTATAGGCACATAGTTCCTATTTGCAACAATAAGAACATCATTAATTATTCCCATAGGTTTCTTAATGGTGGAATCCGCAAGGTGTAAGTTTAAAGAGCAATCATCAAATTCGCGGAAACCTAGCAAATCACACAAAGTTTTTGGATTCGTGGAAACACTAGCACCCAAATCACACAAAGCATAGCATTCATGATCTTTAATTTTAATTTTAATAGTAGGTTCCCACTCATCATAAAGTTTTCTAGGGATAGAAACTTCCAACTCAAGTTTTTCTTCATAAGATTGCATTAAAGCATCAACGATATGTTTGGTAAAAGCTTTATTTTGACTATAAGCATGAGGAGAATTTAGAACGGATTGCAACAAGGAAATACAATCTATCAAAGAGAAATTATCATAATTAAATTCCTTGAAATCCAAGATAGTGGGTTCATTGATATCTAAAGTTTTGACCTCTTCAATCCCACTTTTACCAATTTTTGCATCAAGATCTAAAAACTCCGAATTTTTGGGACGCCTTCTAACTAAAGTTGAATCATCACCAGTCCCATCATTATCAAGATTCATATTGCAAAAAAAAATTTAATAGGGGACACATCAATAAATTTTAGATGTTTATCTTTATTCTCATAAAAATTAGAAGAACACGCTTTTACAAAGCAATCTTTCTTAGCACGCATCCTAGCGGTTCTTTCTTTGCACCCATAAATGGAAATTATCATAGCTTTGAGAGACTCATTGATATCATGCTTAGGTGGAATAGATCTAAGTTTCAAAGAATCAACATCAAGAGAAATTCTATCCACGTTCCTAGCCAATTCGTCAACTTTAAGCAATTTTTCTTCAAGCAAAGCATTGAAACTATTTTGAGAAATCATAAATTCTTTAACACTACTCTCAAATTCAGAGGGCATCTTATTAAAATTTCCATAAGATTTGTTGTAGGAATTACCATAATTATTACAAGAATTAATAGGGAACGGCCTAGGATTAAAGTTTCCTCTATACACGTTGTTACCAAAATTATTCCTACCAACAAAATTCACATCCATAGATTCATTATTATTCTCAATCAAGGTAGACAAGGGCATATCATTAGGATCAGAAGAAACACTCTTATTAGCAAATAATTTCATAAGGTCATCCATCTTTCCACTCAAAACATTAATTTCTTCTATCGCATGCACCTTTTTACTAGTAGATCTTTCAGTGTGCCATTGAGAACAATTAACCATAATATTATCTAGGAGTTTAGTAGCTTCTCCTAAAGTGATTTCCATATAAGTGCCTCCCGTGGCCGAATCTAAAAGATTTCTAGAAGCAAAATTCAATCCGGCACAAAAAATTTGTATAATCATCCACAAATTCAAACCATGAGTAGGGCAATTATGTATCATTAATTTCATCCTCTCCCAAGCTTGTGCAACATGTTCATGATCAAGTTGCTTAAAATGCATAATATCGTTTCTAAGAGAGATGATTTTAGCGGGAGGAAAATACTTAGAGATAAAAGCATCTTTGCACTTATTCCAAGAATCAATACTATTTTTAGGCAAAGACAAAAACCAGGTTTTAGCACGATCTCTAAGAGAAAACGGAAATAGCTTCAATTTAACAATATCATTGTCCACATCTTTCTTATTTTGCATATCACACAAATCAACCAAGCTATTTAGATGGGTAGCGGCATCTTCACTAGGAATGCCGGCGAATTGATCTTTCATGACAAGATTTAGCAAAGCAGTATTAATTTCACACATATTTAGGGGTGCTAAGAAAATCATTGTTGTTGGTATTGGCAAATTCACACATATTTAGTATTATCTTGAGCCATTGTGACAAGCAAGCAATCCAACACACGAGCAAACAAGAAGCAAGCGAAAAAGAGGGCGAACGGAAAAGAGAGGGCGAATAAAACGGCAAGGGTGAAGTGGGGGAGAGGAAAACGAGAGGCAAATGGCAAATAATGTAATGCGAGGGATAAGAGTTTGTGTTGGGTACTTGGTATGTCTTGACTTGTGTGTAGACTCCCTGGCAACGGCGCTAGAAATGGCTCGTTGTCGGGAGTTCAAATCTTGACTTGACTTTGCGTAAGCCTCCCCGGCAACGGCGCCAGAAATCCTTCTTGCTACCTCTTGAGCACTCCGTTGGTTTTCCCTTGAAGAGGAAAGGGTGATGCAGTAAAGTAGCGTAAGTATTTCCCTCAGTTTTTGAGAACCAAGGTATCAATCCAGTAGGAGACTACGTTCGAGTCCCACGCACCTACACAAACAAATAAGAACCTCGCAACCAACACGAAAAAGGGGTTGTCAATCCCTTCACGGTCACTTCGAGAGTGAGATCTGATAGAGATGATAAGATAATATTTTTGGTATTTTTATGATAAAGAGTAAAAGTAAAGAAAGCAAGTAAACAGTAATGGAAATAACGGGAGATTAATATGATGGAAAATAGACCTGGGGGCCATAGGTTTCACTAGTGGCTTCTCTCAAGATAGCATAAGTATTACGGTGGGTAAATGAATTACTGTCGAGCAATTGGTAGAATTGAGCATAGTTATGAGAATATCTAGGTATGATCATGTATATAGGCATCACGTCCGTGAAAGTAGACCAAAACGATTCTGCATCTACTACTATTACTCCACACATCGACCGCTATCCAGCATGCATCTAGAGTATTAAGTTCATAAGAACGGAGTAACGCTTTAAGCAAGATGACATGATGTAGAGGGATAAACTCATGCAATATGATATAAACCCCATCTTTTTATCCTCGATGGCGACAATACAATACATGCCTTGCTGCCCTCAACATCACTTGGGAAAGGACACCGCAAGATTGAACCCAAAGCTAAGCACTTCTCCCATTGCAAGAAAGATCAATCTAGTAGGCCAAACCAAACTGATAATTCAAAGAGACTTGCAAAGATAACCAATCATACATAAAAGAATTCAGAGAAGATTCAAATATTGTTCATAGATAATCTTGATCATAAACCCACAATTCATTGGATCTCGACAAACACACCGCAAAAGAAGAGTTACATCAAATATATCTCCAAGAGAATCGGGGAGAACTTTGTATTGAGATCCAAAGAGAGAGAAGAAGCCATCTAGCTAATAACTATGGACCCGAAGGTCAGAGGTAAACTACTCACACATCATCGGAGAGGCTATGGTGTTGATGTAGAAGCCCTCCGTGATAAATTCCCCCTCCGGCAGGACGCTGGAAAAGGCCCCAAGATGGGATCTCACGGGTACAGAAGGTTGCGACGGTGGAATTAGGTTTTCGTGGTCTCTTCTGATAGTTTGGGGGTACATAGGTACATATAGGAGGAAGAAGTAGGTCGGTGGAGCCACGAGGGGCCCATGAGGGTGGAGGGCGCGCCTGGTGGGGGTGGGCGTGCCCCCCTACCTCGTGGCCTCCTTGTCTGTTGCTTGACGTCCACTCCAAGTCCTCTGGATCATGTTTGTTCAAAAAATCATGTTCCTGAAGGTTTCATTCCGTTTGGACTCCGTTTGAGATTCTTTTTCTGCAAAACACTGAAATAGGCAAAAAAAACAACAATTTGGGCTGGGCCTCCGGTTAATAGGTTAGTCCCAAAAATAATATAAAAGTGTATAAATAAGCCCATTAAACATCCAAAACAGAATATATAATAGGATAGAACAATAAAAAATTATAGATACATTGGAGACGTATCAACTACTAGCTGACGCTCTTGGTGTTCAGATGCAGGACAAGCAACAGAGATAGGCTCGACAAAGAGGGGCTCTGTGGGAGCAGCCCTATCCTTCTTCGAAGACTTCGTCTTCCGCTTCTTGGTCTGTGGTGCATCATCAGTGGCGTTCTTGTTCTTGCGCTTTCTGGCTTCGGCCTCAGCTGCCCTTGTCTTATTAAGTTCGGAAGCAACTGTGGGGGCCTTAGGCTTCACGCGTGTCATGCTGGCAGGGAAGATAATGCGAGGTGCTTCCCGCCCTAAGGCTTCGGCACGGACCACAGCAGGCTTCTTCTTTTTGGCAACCATCTTGGGGTCGATGCCAGGACGCCCAAGTGCCTTGCGCTTTTCAGCTTCGTTATGAACATGAACACATTTGCTAGCGGAGAGCTTCATCCGTTCTCTTGATCCTCTTGCTGCTTCACGTTTCTATTGAAACTGCTCTTTGAGCTCATGCAGCATCTGCTTGGAGCGTTGGACATCAGCCACACTGAGATTGGCCACGTTTCTCTTGAATTAGGCTTTCTCGTGATCAATCTTGTTCTTCAGTTCGACAATCTTCTGAGCCAGAGCTAGCTCATTTGCAATGGCACTATGGAAAGAAACACTGATGCCAATTGGAAGATGAAGATCATCAATACTGAGGCTTGGGTTGTCAAACCACTCATCAATGAAGTTATTCAAGATGTCCACATTGAAGAGAGGCAGATCATTGAAGATCTCCGCCTCTTGCTTGCTCTTTATCAACAGCTCAAGAGCATCATCGCCAAGATCTTCGTCACTTGATAGATCAATGGCTTCATTCTCGTTCCTCAGAACGGTAGCTGGGGTCAGTGCTTGCCCAGAACTCTGGATGGGATTCCTCTTCTTCTCAGTCTTGGAGATGCGAGAAAGATCTTCAGACTGCACACTTGCTACATGAGGTGCAGTGGCCAGAGGCTTCGCACATGAAGCTTTAGGTGTAGCATAGGGCTTTGAAGCCTTTGATTTCTTCTGCTTCTGTGGCCTAGGTGGAGCAGGCGCTTCATCAGAATCAGCATTGTCAGCAGAGTGCTCCACGGCTACCCCCTGAACAGCAATGTGTGTTATGAGACCTTCGAGGTTGTAGAAGGGCCCGACAATATTGGGTTCAGCATCACGGGTGCCATCAGCCCGAAGAGCAGATGGACCGGGGTTGAAGTCTAATCCAAGCGTTTTCTTGTTCTCTTTGGCAGATGCTTTGCAGTCTGAAAGTTGCGCTTGAACAGATTATTGTCACGACACCATAGCAATGATGATGGGTCGGCATTAGCAGGTTGTGGTCCACGGACCATACAAGGGTAGAAACCCTGAGCAATAGCTTCAGATCTGTTCTTGGGTTGAAGATTTTGAAAGAGAATATCACCCCAAGGACACTTGATGGCATTCTTCTCAGCATACTCCTTGGTCACGAACCTGTATTTGAACCATTTCTCGGCCCAATATCTTCGAATCCATTGGATTCGTGTTTTGCGCTGATTGTAATCCTCTTCGGGATCAGTCTTGTATAGCTCATAGAGATCTTCGGGCAAATCCTTTGATGTATCCCCACGACGCTTCCTGCCGCCCTTTCTTGCTGACTTTTCTGTGGCCATTGTACTCAAGCATAATGGCTTCAGTACAGTGAATGGCTTCCGCTTGCTGGTCAGGCAGGAACTTGCTGATGGTGAATGAATGTGATGTTGTAGGAACTCTGCAAATGAATGCAGACTATTAGAACCAAGGGATTCTCCCACGGACATGTACCTGTGACAGCATTAGAGATGCGAGGGAAGGGGAAGAGGTCATATGCATTCTCAGAAGATTTTGAAGATAAATCAGTTTGAAGACATTGACCTCATAGCGTGAAGACATTCACTTATATGTTGAGAGTTGGTTCCAGATTTGTACGAATCCAAGAATAGGTACAAGTGAGGAATCTAACTACTTGTGAAGCATAAGTGAATATACTAGGCATGATATGAGATGCAGACAGGATATATCCAAATTTGTAGGCACAAAAACCACTTTTGGTGGAGAATGATGAATCTATCGGATCTAAAAGACAGTAAAAAGGAGGTTTTATTTACCACACGAAGAACTTCTAGACAGAGTTGAGTAGGAGGCCGAGCAGTTCAATCTCCCGTGCCCTAACTTGGCAACGGAAGACACCTACGGCAGCGGCGGAGGATACGAGGTCCGCGGCCGGCGTGAGGACGGCATCGGTGAGGTCGCGGCAGCTAAGCGCTTCGTCGCCGGCGTCGTCGAGAGCTAGCGGTGGCGCTAGGGTTTGTGCGAGGTGGAGAGGTGGGAGAAGGACTTTGACCGCGATGAGATGTGTATTTATAAGGAAAGGGACAGCACAGCGCAATTCCGCAGGTGCCCCTGGCGGTTCACATTTGAGGGACACGTGGCAAACATGCAACACATTGGAAGTTGTTCCATGTTCCCACGCATGCTTGGACTGTCGGGTGGTCGTTCCGGCTTCTCCGGGTTCCAAGCAATAAGGATATAGCATTTAAAATAGATTCAATTTTTGTCTCTGTATCTTCTGCTGATAAGGACACAGAGAAGACATTTGACAGTTTCAATAGAATGCATATGATTTGGATAGATAGAGTTTGAGATAGAAGCATAGAAGAGGTTAGAGTCCGATCACATTCACTTAGATCAAAAGATTCAAGCAAGAAGACATAGCTATAAGTGAATGTTGTAGAGGACAGAACACAAATATATGTATATATCTGAGTAAGACCAAATCAACAATGTGAAGATAAACATGAAGACAAATCAATGTTGAGATAAATCAAATGCGAAGACTTAGCAAATGTAACGCCAAATGAAACACTCCAAACAAAAGTTTGGTGGTGGCGTTACCCACCGTATAGGAAGTATTAGACCCAAACACGGCGCACAATTATCATGGCGCTCCAAAGTCAAATTCCGCATTAATGTATTCACACTTAGAGTGTATGTCCTCATTGATTGAAGATATACTTTACTTTGTGTGTTGCACATCTAAGTCATCAATATGCATAAGTGTCAGGATGTGTGTCCAATTACAGGACATTTGAGGATTCTAAGATATTTAGCTCACACCGCAACTTGCAAAACCTTTTCTCATCCAAGGGCTTTGTGAAGATATCTGCCAATTGCTCTTCAGTGTTGACGTGAATGATATCAATATCTTCCTTCATGACATGATCTCTGAGAAAGTGATGACGAATTTCAATGTGCTTTGTCTTCGAGTGCTGAACTGGGTTGTTGGCAATCTTGATTGCGCTTTCATTGTCGCAGTAGAGTGGTACTTGCTTCAGATGGATGCCATAGTCCTTGAGAGTTTGCTTCATCCATAGAATCTCAGGGCAGCAAGATCCAGCAGCAATGTATTCAGATTAAGCAGTGGAGAGAGACACACAGTTCTGCTTCTTTGAAGACCAACAGACAAGTGATCGTCCCAGAAAGTGACATGTGCCTGATGTAGACTTGCGATCCACCTTGTCACCAGCATAATCAGCATCCGAGAATCCAACTAGATCAAACTCTGAGCCCTTTGGATACCATAATCCTAGTGTTGGGGTGTAAGCCAAATATCGAAGAATTCGCTTCACAGCTAAGTGATGCGATTCCTTTGGTGCCGCTTGGAATCGGGCACACATGCAAACACTAAGCATGATATCTGGCCTAGATGCACATAAATAAAGTAGAGAACCAATCATGGAGCGGTATACCTTTTGATCAAACTCTTTACCATTGGCGTCAGGACCCAGATTACTTTTGGTTGGCATTGGTGTCGTGTAACCTTTGCAATCTTGCATTCCAAACTTCTTCACGCAGTCTTTGAGGTACTTTTCTTGAGATATGAAGATGCCATTGCTTTGCTGACGAATTTGAAGTCCTAGGAAGAACTTCAGCTCACCCATCATGGACATCTGATATTGCTCTTGCATCATGTGCCCAAACTCATCACTGTATTTCTCGTTAGTACAGCCGAAGATAATGTCATCCACATAGATCTGGCACACAAACAGTTCTCCATCATATGTCTTCGTGAAGAGTGTGGGATCTAGAGAACCAGGTTTGAAGCCTTTGCTCTTCAGGAAGTCTTTGAGTGTGTCATACCAAGCACGAGGGGCTTGTTTGAGGCCATACAGTGCCTTGTTGAGCTTGTATACCATGTCAGAATGTTTTGGATCTTCAAAGCCAGGTGGTTGTCCAACATACACTTCTTCTTCGATCTTGCCATTGAGAAAATCACTCTTCACATCCATTTGGTACAGAAGGATGTTGTGATGGTTGGCATAGGCTAGCAGTATGCGAATGACTTCAAGCCTATCCACGGGAGCAAATGTTTCATTGAAGTCAATCCCTTCAACTTGAGTGTACCCTTGGGCAACGAGACAAGCCTTGTTTCTGACAACTTGACCATGCTCATCTTGCTTGTTGCGATATATCCATTTGGTGCCTATGATGTTGTGCTTGCGAGGATCAGGACACTTGACCAATTCCCACACATTGTTCAGCTCGAACTGTTGAAGCTCTTCTTGCATAGCTTGAATCCATTCAGGTTCCATGAAGGCTTCAGCAACTTTCTTGGGTTCAGATATTGAGACAAATGCAAAGTGCCCACAGAAATTAGCTAGCTGTGTTGCTCTTGAATGAGTGAGTGGACCAAGTGCATTGATGCTATCAATTATCTTCTCAATCTGTACTTCATTTGTAACACGAGGACAAACTGGACGAAGATTTTGCTCTTGCTGATCATTGTCTTCATTTTGAGCATTGACTTCAGACTGAGCATTGTCTTCAGGTTGATTAGGTGCAGAAATGATAAGTTCCTCTTCATATTGTGCCTCAGAAGGTATGATTTCTCCAGTTCCCATAAGCTTGATGGATTCACTAGGTGGAACTTCATCTAGCACATTTGGCAGGTGCCCTCTTTGCGAGTCGTTAGTCTCATCGAACCGCACATCTGCAGTTTCAACCACTTTATAGTGAAAGAGGTTGAAGACTCTGTAGGAGTGTGAATCCTTTCTGTAACCAAGCATAAAACCTTCATGTGCTTTCGGTGCAAATTTCGAAGTGTGATGTGGAACCTTGATCCAGCACCTAGCACCAAATACTCTGAAGTAACTGACGTTTGGCTTCTTACCAGTTAGGAGCTCATAGGATGTCTTCTTCAGAAGCTTGTGAAGATAAACACAGTTGATGACATGGCATGCAGTATCAATGGCTTCAGGCCAGAACTTCTTTGGTGTCTTGTATTCATCAAGCATCGTCCGAGCCATCTCAATGAGTGTCTTGTTCTTGCGCTCCATGATGCCATTCTACTGAGGTGTATATGGAGAAGAGAACTCATGAGTGATGCCCAACATATCAAGATAAGTGTCGAGGCATGTGTTCTTGAACTCTGTGCCGTTGTCACTTCTGATGTGCTTGATCTTGATGCCATAGTTTTTCATGGCACGATTTGTGAAGCGTCTGAAGACATCCTGCACTTCATTCTTGTAGAGAATTATATGCGCCCATGTATATCTTGAATAATCATCAACAATGACGAAGCCATAGAGGCAAGCAGTGGTAGTAAGAGTAGAGTAGTGAGTAGGGCCAAATAAGTCCATGTGTAGCAGCTCGAAGGGTTGAGATGTTGTCATGATTGTCTTCGAGGGATGCTTGGCCCTAGTCATCTTTCCAGCTTCGCAGGCACCACACAGATGATCTTTCTTGAACTTGACGCCCTCGATGCCTACGACGTGTTTCTTCTTAGCGAGAGTGTACAAATTCCTCATGCCAACATGCCCTAGCCTCCGATGCCAGAGCCAACACTCTGAAGCCTTTGCTAGAAGACATACAGCCAACTATGGTCCTGCTGAGAAATCTACCATATATAGATCATCTTTCCGGTACCCTTCAAAGACTAGAGACTTGTCAGATTCCATTAGAACAAGGCAACGATATTTTCCAAATATCAAAATCATGTTCAAATCACAAAGCATTGAGACAGACATTAAGTTGAAACCAAGGGATTCAACAAGCATCACTTTATCCATGTGCTGATCCTTTGAGATTGCAACTCTACCTAGACCCAATACCTTGCTTTTACCAGTGTCAGCAAAAGTGATGTAACTCTTGTCAGATGGACGTAAGGTTGAGTCCATGAGAAGACTTCAATCACCAGTCATGTGATTAGTGCATCCACTATCTGTTGGGGATATAACTATTTGTGTAACCCGCCCAGGAGGGGCCGGGTTATGTAAAGAGTTACCAGACAGAAGCCCAAGTCCAAGCATGAAGATGGCGTCTCTACAAGGGGCCTAAGGCCCACAGGCGACTTAAGGCCCATTGTAGTAAACCGCCATAATGGCATGACTTGTATCATAAGGTAGACTTGACTAGTCACCGAGCCGGAGACTGTTTATGAGCAGGCCGGGACTCTGTAAGCCGCAGGGCGTCAACCCGTGTATATAAGGGGACGACCCACCGGTGGCTTAGGGCAAGAGGACAACCAATCGAGAACCGGGCATAGCGTATCTCGCTCCCTGGTCATCGAAACCTCAAGCAAAACCAAACCAACTAGACGTAGGCCTTACCTTCATCGTAAGGGGCCGAACTAGTATAAACCTCTCGTGTCCTTTGTCCCGATTAACCCCTTTAAGCTTCCTAGTTGCGATGGCTCCACGATTAAGTCCTTGCAAGAGGACATCTGCCGTGACAATTCCACGACAGTTGGCGCCCACCGTGGGGCCAGTGCACGGTGGATTTGAGTTCTTGAAGGGCAGCTTCGAAGGGCTCAAGGGATATGCAGTGGGCCGGATGACCAAGAGTCGTCGCGGAAAGATCTACATCGACAACGAAGGCTGGGGCCCCGAGGCCGACTCAATTGAGTACGGGTGCCGGGTCCCCTTTGGCGAAATTCACGTCTTTATCGGCCGGATTGGTGAGCCGGGCCCAGAGCCGGACAGCTGTACCGACCTCATTGAGACGGCTCAGCGTGCGAGACCCGCTCAGATTCAACCTGTGATGAAGCGTGCCTTTGTGGGTTGTGTTCATGGAGAGGCACTTTCGGAAGTATCTAAAGATGGCGAATAGATGGTCGTCCCATCAGATGATGATTCGTCCTCCGGCTCAACAGATTCTCTTTATCAGGTCCAAGAAGGCATGCTAGGGGGCTGTTCTGACGGCTCTAGCGTTCCGGATTGCTATGAGCCGCCAAGCTGGGCAGGAGTCTTCATGGCTGGTACCCAACCCGGCCAAAACTCGACGGCTGCGACAACAATAACGTCGGGTTAGGAGCGGCCGGGGCAGGAGGCCCCGCGCGCCCGCCGGCTCAGGTGCTGATAGATCTTATGGACAAGTTGACGGCCTTGTTAACCTCCACGGTTATTCCTGCAAATCCAGATGAGCATAACGCGGAGGTGGCAAAGGTGCGTGAGGAGATAGCCCAGGCCAAGGAGGCCTTGGCGGCTGAGGACACCAGGCTAGCTGCGAAGCGGGCGGCTTTAGATGCACGGGCCCAACGACTCTAGTCAGAGGCTTTCCAGCTTAACATGAATCTGAATGCATCCAATGAGGTGATGAGAAGGAGACATCAGAAAACCCAGTCCCGTCTGCCTCCGGTTTAGGATCCTTGGAATCTTTTCACGACACCCGGAGCTGGTCCTAGCAATCCGCCCGAAGCCAATCAATTTATGACACCCGGAGCAGGAGGGCCGGTTCAGCCTCGAGAGACGGCACCTCTTCACGGGAGCATGGCCCGCCCGATACATACCAACACCTCCGGCCACTTTTCCAACCCCATGGAGAACCCGATAGCAGCATCGGCGCGTCTGGCGGCTCTTCCAAAGGATGATGACGACCGACGGTGGTGGAAACCGGAGGGTTAGGAGCTTCTTCAAACGGCCTTGGCACAAAGAAGAGGCCTATTCTTCAAAGCAGGGACAGGATTCATTCCACTCCTCAGCCTTGGGTAGCACCTCGACCAAACCGAGTCTCGAGTTACTGACAAACACATGGAGTCGAGGCTTTATCAAGTATCGCCCAGCGTCCGCAACCAACCCAGCGGCTATAACCAGGTGCAGGATCGATTGCGTCAGGAGGAAGAACGGGCGGCTCAATTAGCGGCTCAGCAGACGGCGTATGATGGTTTCCCAGAGTATCCAATGACTTCGTTGGGCAGGGTGGCCACTAGAACCGGCGGTGTCCCTTGTCCAGTGCCGGCTCTTCGAGATGTGCGTCTGCCCAAGGATTTCAAGGGTCCTCGAAAGGTGCTGAATTACACGACTTACAACCGGGGGCGTGGATTGAAAGTTACGAGATGGCCATGGAATTATTGGAAGTCAGCGACGCGGCGATGGCTAAGTATTTCACCATGAAGTTAGATGGAACGGCCCGAACTTGGTTGAAAAGCTTGCCTCCCAATTCCATCAGTTCATGGGCGAGTTAAAGGCCGGTTTATCCGTAACTTTAAAGATACTTGCAAGCAATCTATGTCCATTGTGGACTTGACCAATTGTAAGCAGGAGGAGGGTGAGTCCACAACTCATTGGGTGCGCCGTGTCAAAGAAATAATACATTCATCTGATAAGATGGATGCCGTCTCTGCGGTACTTATGCTCCATCGTAATTGTCGTTTTGTGCCGATGAAGCGAAGTCGGGCGCTTTAAGCGTGATTGCAATGACATGGGTACGCTGATGGCGGCTTTGGTTAAATATGTCGATTCGATACTCTTCAAGATCCCGTGTCTGAGGAGGAAAAGACAGGGAAGGGAAAGAAGAACGGCAATGGAAAGGGTCAGCAGCAACAGCCGGCAAGTCAAGGTGGTAACAAGCGTAAGCCGGACGGTAACCCGGCGTTTGTGGCCAATGTTAATGCTCAAGGTAATAACAAGAAGCGTAAGGGGAGAGGGCCTCCTCGATCTGGTGGCTCAGGTTCATCTCTTGAGCAGCTTCTGAATGAGCCTTGTCCAAGACACGGTACTCGAGAAAATCCTGCCACCCACTTATGGAAGGACTGCGCGATCATGAAGGCTTTCAAGAATTCAAACATGTTTGATGGCAATCACGGGTCAGGCGGCGGTTCAGGAGCAGGTGGTTTCCATGGCCCGGGTGGCGGCTCAAGTTCCGGTTTTCAAGGTGGTCAAGGTGGCTATAATCAGCAGCAGTCCGGTCAAGGAGGGCAGCAGCAGCAGCAGTCAGGTTATCAGAGCCATCCAAAACAGTTAAACGGTGGGCAATACCATGTGTTTACCACTAACTTGTGTAAACGTGACCAGAAGGTTCATAAAAGGGCTGTGAATTCGGTTGAACCGGCGGTTCCCCGTTATCTGAGGTGGTCAGAACAGCCTATCATTTGGAGTAGAGAAGATCACCCCCCCCCCCCCGGGTTGATAACCCGGGTCAGTTAGCCTTGGTGGTAGCCCCTCAGGTTGGTGGATATAAATTCACTAAGGTGCTGATGGACGGCGGAAGCAGCATCAATATTCTCTATTATGAGACCTTTCGCCGTATGGGTCTGACTGATAAGGACTTGAGGACGTCTAACACTGTTTTCCATGGGGTGGTACCCGGTAAGTCGGCGTATCCTGTTGGAAAGATCGAGCTGGAAGTGGCTTTTGGAGACGAATACGATTCCAGGGCTGAGAAGTCGACGCTTGAGGTAGTCAAAATCGAAGCCCATATCATGCTCTCTTTTGGACGGCGGCTTATGCCAAGTTTATGGCACGGCCGTGTTATGTTTATCTGCAGCTCAAGATGCCGGGTTACAAGGGCACCATCACTATGCATGGGAGTCGAAAGGTGGCCTTGGAGTGCGAGGAAGGAGATGCGGCTTATGCTGAATCCGTTTGTGCTGAAGAGGAGCTGAAGTTTTATCAAACTAATGTTGACCCGGCAGATATGACCTCTTTGAAGAAGCCAACCACAGAGCAAGACTCGGCTTTGAAATTTAAGTCGGCCGCCGAGACAAAACTGGTTGACTTCACTCCAGGTGACTCTTCCAAGCAGTTCAGCATCAATACCAATTTGGATCCCAAATAGGAAAGCGCGCTCATCGAGTTCATCTGTGAGAACTGGGACATCTTTGCATGGAAACCTTCTGACATGCCGGGTGTCCCGAGGGAACTCGCTGAGCACACTCTTAATATTGATCCAAAGTATAAGCCGGTCAGGCAGTTTCTCCGGCGATTCAATGAGGAACGGCGAAAGGCTATAGGTGAAGAGGTCGCTCGACTCTTAGTGGCAGGGTTCATCGTGGAAGTTTTTCACCCGGAGTGGTTGGCTAACCCGGTGCTTGTGCTCAAGAAAAATGGCACATGGCGGATGTGTGTAGATTACACGGACCTAAATAAAGCTTGCCCGACTGATCCCTTTGCTCTGCCCTGCATTGATCAAATCATCGATGCCACTGCGGGTTGCGAGCAGTTGAGTTTTTTGGATGCTTACTCTGGTTATCATCAGATCAAGATGGCAGTTAAGGACCAGGAGAAGACGGCTTTCATTACTCCATTTGGAGCCTTCTGCTATGTGTCTATGCCGTTTGGGCTCAAGAGTGCCTAGGCGACTTATCAGCGGTGTGTGCAGAATTGTCTCCACAATCAGATCGGGCGCAATGTTCATGCTTATGTGGATGACATTGTGGTGAAGTCCAGAGATAAGGAAACCTTGATCTCCGATTTAAAGGAAACCTTTGATAATCTCCGGGTCTACAAGATGATGCTTAACCCGGATAAGTGCGATTTGGTGTACTGCGCAGGCAAAATTTTGGGATTCTGGTCTCAAACAGGGCATTGAAGCTAACCCAAGAAGATCAAGGCGATTACCTCTCGGCTAAGCCGGCGTGCATCAATGATGTTCAGCGATCAAGGGTCGCGTTGCTGCTTTAAGCCGATTCATAAGCCGGCTAGGGGAGAAGGCTTTACCGTTGTATCAGATGATGAAGAAAGCAGACACCTTTGTCTGGAGTGAGGCTGCTGATGCTGCTTTTGAGGACTTAAAGAGACAATTGGCTGAGCTGCCGGTTCTCGCAGCTCCGATTGACAAAGAGCCATTGCTATTGTATGTTGCGGCTAACTCACGTGTTGTTAGTGTGGCCATTGTGGTGGAGCGTAAGGAGTCTGGCAAGGAGCATCCGGTTCAGCGGCCAGTTTATTACATCAGTGAGGTGCTCATTGAATCCAAGCAAAGGTATCCGCATTGGCAGAAACTGGTTTATGGGGTGTTCATGGCGAGCCGGAAGCTAAAGCAGTACTTCCTGGGTCATCCTATAAATGTGGTAAGTTCAGCCCCCTTGGGAGACATTATCCAGAGCAGGGAAGCCACAGGACGAGTTGCCAAGTGGCCATCGAGCTTGGGCCTCACGGTTTGAAGTATATGCCGCGCACAGCTATCAAGTCTTAAGCCCTAGTGGACTTTATTAATGATTGGACGGAGTTGCAGGCACCAGAGGAAAAGACGGATAACACGTATTGGACTATTCATTTTGATGGGTCCAGGCAGTTGGAGGGCTCGGGGGCTGGGGTTGTTTTAACTTCCCCCCGAGGTGACAAATTTTGTTATGTGCTCCGGCTTATGTTTCCCTGTACTAAAAATGCAGCGGAATATGAGGCTTTACTCCATGGCCTCCGGATGGCCAAAGAGATGAATTTGAGCCGGGTAAGATGTTTGGGCGATTCAGACCTCGTCGCTCAACAGGTGTCAGGCACATGGGATTCTAAGGATCCCCTCATGGCGGCTTATCATCGTGAGGTTGATGCGGTGGCTGGGCACTTCAAAGGTTATCAAGTAGAGCGCATTGATCGAAGGAAGAATGAGGCGGTTGATGCTTTAAGCCGGCTGGGGTCTCAGCTTAAGCCGGTGCCGCCTAATACTTTTCTTGACATTTTGCATAACCCTGCTGTCAGAGTGCCTACAGAGGAAGAACTCGCAGTGCCATACCCGGAGGCACAGCTGGTGGCGGCTCTCCATGCCATCCCGGATTGGACGGTCCCATACTTGGCCTATATGACCCGGGGAGAATTGCCGGAGGATGAGACCTTGGCAAGACAAATCGTCAGGCGGTCTAAATCCATGACGATTGTTCATGGCGAGTTACATCACCGCAGCGTCACTGGGGCGTTTCAACGTTGTGTATCACCTACGGAGGGTCAGGAGATACTTCGTGAGATTCATGAAGGTGATTGCGGTCATCATGCCGGTTCAAAGTCTCTGGTGGCCAAGGCTTTTCGTCACAGTTTTTATTGGCTGACGGCTCATGCTGATGCGGAGGATCTGGTCAGCAAATGTGACGGATGTAAAAAATTCTCAAGACGAGCTCATGTGCCGGCTCAAGAATTGAGGATGATTCCAATTACTTGTCCGTTTGCAGTCTTGGGGCTTGATATGGTTGGACCTTTCAAAAGGTCTAAAGATAAGAAAACACGCCTGTTGGTGGCAGTGGATAAATTCACCAAGTGGGTTGAAGCAAAGCCGGTCAGTAAGTGTGATGCAGCCACGACGGTTCAGTTCATCAAAAAGGTGATCTTTCGTTTTGGTTTTCCGCACAGTATTATAACTGATAATGGCACTAATATCTCCAAGGGTGCCATGGAAGAGTTCTGTCAATAAGAGCACATCCGGCTTGATGTTTCGGCTGTTGCTCACCCCCAGTCTAATGGTCAGGGAGAAAGAGCTAATCAAGAGATCTTGAAAGGTATCAAACCCGGCTCTTAGTTCCTTTACAAATAACTCCGGGTTGTTGGGTGGAGGAATTACCTTCGTGCTATGGAGCATCAACACAACGCCCCAACAGTTCATCTGGTTATACACCTTTCTTCATGGTGTACGGAGCAGGCGGTTCTGCCAAGTGACATCCGGCATGATTCACCCCGGGTGGCGGCTTACGTTGAGGCTGATAACGAAAAAGCTCGTCAGGATGCACTTGACTTGTTGGATGAAGAGCGAGACTTGGTTATAGCCCGCTCGGCGATTTACCAGCAAGACCTGCGCCGTTATCACAGTCGTCGGGTTAGAAGCAGAACTTTCCAGGAAGGTGATTTGGTGCTCCGGCTCATCCAAGATCAAACTGATATGCACAAGCTGTCCCCTCCTTGGGAAGGACCCTTCGTGGTCAGCAAGAATCTTAACAATGGGTCATATTACCTCATCGATGTTCGAGAGCACAAAGACTCACGTAAGTCGGAGGAGGAGACCCGCCGGCCGTGGAACATAGCGCATCTCCGGCCCTACTATACTTATGCCGCTGGCTTTCAGAGTATATTTATCTTTTCATTTTTAGCAATGTATATATTATATAAAGCAATAAAGCAGTACCTCTTTCTTTTCCATCCTACAAGGTTTATGTGTCTTCTTTACCAGGTGATGGAAACGACTAACAGGGAGCGGATCATATCTGAATCCGATTTTCCCTTTGGTCCGGCTTATGATCATATCTGAATCAAGCCATGGTCATTTGGGGGCTTCCTGTTCAAACATAGGTCGTATTCGAACCAAAGAGAACATAGCTGTCGATACCCAATTGATTGGCACACTGCCGAACCCACTAGGGGGCTTCTTGATCATATTTGAATCATAGCTTAACCTCTTTGGGCCCGACGTGAATCGATTCTAATCAGCGCCATTAAACAACTCTCATGGTCACTTGGGGGCTTCTGCTCAAACATAGGTCGATTCAACCAAAGAGAACATAGCTGTCGATACCCATTTGATCGGCATCGCCAAAGCCATTGGGGGCTATATGATCGTGTCTCAATCTTAGCTTAAACCCTCTCGAATGGTTCTACCGATCGTATTCAATCGAGGCCTTTGAAAATCAGGTTTACTTTATTCTATAAGAATAAATAATACTAAGGGCCGTAAACATTATATGTGCCAATTTTCGAAGTTAAGTATAACTGTCGCTTTTTGGAATCAAGTAAGCGGTAAGGTGCGCCTTAAACCGGTGATACTTATGATGTTTTGGTTCCTACTCGGGTTAATGTTATCTTACATGACCCCGGATGTGGTGAGATGCCAAAGGAAGTTTTGTTTTATACATGTGGTAAAGCGTAAAGCTTTTGGATGATTCAAGCAAGCCGGCAGTACACATTGCTGGCGGCTTGAAACATTGTTAAGCACCGCAAAACATGCGCGAAGGCATGACAGAGTTAAGAAGTTTTTCTACCCTATTACAAGACTCCACGAGTCTAAATAATGAAGTATTGTTTTCGTTAAAAGACTTAAGTGCCAGGCGGATTACTCCTTTGGTGGACTTGACGACTTCGGATTATCCTTCTCCGCCTCTTCGTCTGCTGCTTTGTCCTGGAAGGTTGACGAGGTCCAGTCAATGCCGCTTAAGGCTTCAAATTCAGCTCCATCATCTATTAAACAGGCCGGGTCAACTTCAGGAGCAAAGGTATGCTTACGAGTTGGAGGGATTAGGCTGACATCATCATAATGCGGAGTTGGAATCCTCCAGTTCTCGTTGTCATAACCCGGCTGGTACTTGGTAAGATCAATATCGTTGCCGATGATGGTGGCCACAGGACGTACGACTCTCACACAGGTGGTGAAGTCTGATTGATCAATGCGAGCCGCCCTCCTTTAAGCTGGGGTATCCAAGAGCAACATCGTTTAAGTCTAGCTCTGGAGCCAATGCTTTGGCCCGGCTTAAGGCGGCTATGGCCCCGGCTCTACCAGATGCTCGCCTTAACTCCTGAATCCGTTGAGATAACACGGCAAGCCGCTTGAGTACATCTTGCAGGAGATAAGGAGCATCATTTGATAAAGCCACAACGGCTAAAGCACGCCAGACCCGGTGTATAGTTGTTCCACCGAGTGTACACCGCCTTAAGCTTGACCAGCATATTCTGCTTAAGGTTCGTGCTCGGTGTTGGGGAACGAGTAATTTCAAAAAAATTTCCTACGATCACGCAAGACCATGGTGATGGCATAGCAACGAGAGGGAGAGTGTCCGTCCCACGCACTGTGAGACCGAAAGCGGAAGCGTTATAACAACGCGGTTGATGTAGTCGTACGTCTTCACGATCCGACCGATCCAAGCACCAAACGTACGGCACCTCCGAGTTCTGCACACGTTCAGCTCGATGACGATCCCCGGACTCCGATCCAGCAAAGTGTCGGGGATGAGTTCCGTCAGCACGACGGTGTGGTGACGATGTTGATGCTCCACCGACGCCGGGCTTCCCCTAAGCTCCGCGACGATATGACTTCTCCGGCGTAGGGCTTCGCCTAAGCTCTACGACGATATGACCGAAGTGGAATATGGTGGAAGGGGGCACCGCACACGGCTAAGGAACGATCCGTAGATCAACTTGTGTCATGGGGTGCCCCTGCCCCGTGATATAAAGGAGGGAGGGAGGAGGAGGCCGGCCCTAGGAGGAGGGCGCGCCAAGGGGAGTCCTACTCCCACCGAGTAGGACTCCTTCTTCCTAGTCCAACTAGGAGAAGGGGGAAAGGGGAAGTGGAGAAGGAAGGAGAGGTGGGCTGCGCCCAAACCCCTTGTCCAATTCGGACTGGGCTTGGGAGGGCGCGCCACCTCCCGGCTCCTTCCCACTAAGGCCCATTAAGGCCCAATACTCTTCCCCGTATTCCCGTAACTCCCGGTACTCAAAAATACCGAATCACTCGAACCTTTCCGAACTCCGAATATAGTCGTCCAATATATCGATCTTTACGTCTCGACCATTTCGAGACTCCTCGTCATGTCCCCGATCTCATCCGGGACTCCGAACTCCTTCGGTACATCAAAACTCATAAACTCATAATATAACCATCATCGAAACCTTAAGCGTGCGGACCCTACGGGTTCGAGAACTATGTAGACATGACCTAGAACTATTCTTGGTCAATAACCAATAGCGGACCTGGATGCCCATATTGGCTCCTACATATTCTACGAAGATCTTTATCGGTCAAACCGCATAACAACATACGTTGTTCCTTTTGTCATCGGTATGTTACTTGCCCGAGATTCGATCGTCGGTATCCAATACCTAGTTCAATCTCGTCACCGCAAGTCTCTTTACTCGCTTCAGTAATGCATCATCCCGTAACCAACTCATTGGTCACATTGCTTGCAAGGCTTATAATGATGTGCATTACCGAGAGGGCCCAGAGATACCTCTCCGACAATCGGAGTGACAAAACCTAATCTCAAATACGCCAACCCAACATGTACCTTTGGAGACACCTGTAGTACTCCTTTATAATCACCCAGCTCGCCAGTGACTTTGGTAGCACCAAAGTGTTCCTCCGTAAACGGAGTTGCATAATCTCATAGTTACGAGAACATGTATAAGTCATGAAGAAAGCAATAGCAACATACTAAACGATCAAGTGCTAGGCTAACGGAATGGGTCAAGTCAATCAGATCATTCTCCTAATGATGTGATCCCGTTAATCAAATGACAACTCATGTCTATGGTTAGGAAACATAACCATCTTCGATTAACGAGCTAGTCAAGTAGAGGCATACTAGTGACACTCTGTTTGTCTATGTATTCACACATGTATTATGTTTCCGGTTAATACAATTCTAGCATGAATAATAAACATTTATCATGATATAAGGAAATAAATAATAACTTTATTATTGCCTCTAGGGCATATTTCCTTCAGTCTCCCACTTGCACTAGAGTCAATAATCTAGATCACATCACCATGTGATTAACATCGATAGTTCACATCATCATGTGATTAACACCCATAGTTCACATCGCCATGTGACCAACACCCAAAGGGTTTACTAGATTCAGTAATCTAGTTCACATCGCTATGTGATTAACACCCAAAGAGTACTAAGGTGTGATCATGTTTTGCTTGTGAGAGAATCTTAGTCAACGGTCTGCATCACATTCGAGCCGTATGTATTTTGCAAATATTCTATGTCTACAATGCTCGCACGGAGCTACTCTAGCTAATTGCTCCCACTTTCAATATGTATCCAGATTGAGACTTAGAGTCATCTGGATCAGCATAAAAAGATTGCATCGATGTAACTCTTTACGACGGGCTCTTTTATCACCTCCATAATCGAGAAATATTTCCTTAGTCCTCACTAAGGATGTTCTTGACCAATGTCCAAAGGATCTACTCCTAGATCACTATTGTACTTCCTTGCCAAATTCAGAGCAAGGTATACAATATGTCCGTACATAGCATAGCATACTTTATAGAACCTATGATGAGGCATAGGGAATGACTTTCATTCTCTTTTCTACTTTCTGCTGTGGTCGGGTTTTGAGTCTTACTCAATTTCACACCTTTGCAACACAGCAAGAACTTTTCTTTGACTGCTCCATTTTGAACTACTTCAAAATCTTGACAAGGTATGTACTTATTGAAAAACTTATCAAGCGCCTTGATCTATCTCAATAGATCTTGATGCTCAATTTGTAAGCAGCTTCACCGAGGTCTTTCTTTGAAAAACTCCTTTCAAATACTCCTTTATGCTTTGCGTAATAATTCTACATTATTTCCGATCAACAACATGTCATTCACATATACTTATCGAAATGCTGTAGTGCTCCCACTCACTTTCTTGTAAATACAGGCTTCTCCAAAAGTCTGTATAAAACCATATGCTTTGATCACACTATCAAAGCGCTTATTCCAACTCCGAGATGCTTGCACCAGTCCATAGATGGATCATTGGAGCTTGCACATTTTGTTAGCTCCTTTAGGATTGACAAAACCTTCTGGTTGCATCATATACAACTCTTCTTTAATAAATCCATTAAAGAATGTAGTTTTGACATCCATTTGCCCGATTTCATAAAATGTGGCAATTGCTAACATGATTCGGACAGACTTAAGCATCGCTACAGCTTGAGAAAATCTCATTGTAGTCAACACCTTGAACTTGTCGAAAACCTTTTGTGACAAGTCGAGCTTTGTAGATAGTAACACTACTATCAAGATCTGTCTTCCTCTTGAAGATCCATTTATATAATATGGCTTGCCGATCATCGGGCAACTCCATCAAAGTCCACACTTTGTTCTCATATATGGATCCCATCTCAGATTTCATGGCTTCCAGCCATTTTATGCGAATCTGGGCTCACCATCGCTTCTTCATAGTTTGTAGGTTCGCCATGGTCAGTAACATGACTTCCGAATAAGATTACCGTACCACTCAGTGCGGATCTTACTCGAAGACCTCGAGGTTTGGTAGCAACTTGATCTGAAGTTTCATGATCATCATCATTAACTTCCTTACTAATTGGTGTAGGAATCACCGAACTGATTTCGTGATGAACTACTTTCCAATAAGGAGAAGGTACAATTACCTCATCAAGTTCTACTTTCCTCCCACTCACTTCTTTCGAGAGAAACTTCTTCTCTAGAAAGGATCCATCTTAGCAACGAATAACTTGCCTTCGGATCTGTGATAGAAGGTGTACCCAATAGTTACCTTTGGGTATTCTATGAAGACGCGCTTCTCCGATTTGGGTTCGAGCTTATCAATTGAAAACTTTTTCACATAAGCATCACAACTCCAAATTTTTAAGAAACGACAGCTTAGGTTTACTGTTAAACCATAGTTCATACGGTGTCATCTCAACGGATTTAGATGGTGCCCTATTAAACGTGAATGCAGCTGTCTCTAATGCATAACCCCAAAACGATATTGGTAAATCGGTAAGAGACATCATTGATCGCACCATATCAAAAATAAAGTACGGTTATGACGTTCGGACATACCATTACGTTATGGTCTTCCATGTGGCGTGAGCTGTGAAACTATTCCACATTGTTTTATATGAAGGCCAAACTCGTAACTCAAATATTCTCCTCCACGATCAGATCGTAGAAACTTTATTTTCTTATTACGATGATTCTCCACTTCACTCTGAAATTATTTGAACTTTTCAAATGTTTCATACTTGTGCTTCATTAAGTAGATATACTCTTATCCGCTCAAATCATCTTGTGAAGGTCAGAAAATAATGATACTTGCCGTGAGCTTTAACACTCATCGGACCGCATACATCAGTATGTATTATTTACAATAAGTCATTTGCTCGCTCCATTGTTCCGAGAACGAGTCTTTAGTCATCTTGCCCATAAGGCATGGTTCGCAAGCATCAAGTGATTCATAATCAAGTGATTCCAAAATCCATCAAGATGGAGTTTCTTCATGCGCTTTACACCAATATGACCTAAACGGCAATTGCCACAAATAAGTTGCACTATCATTATTAACTTTGCATCTTTTGGTTTCAATATTATGAATATGTGTATCATACGATCGAGATCCAACGAACCATTTTCATTGGGTGTGTAACCATATAAGGTTTTATTCATGTAAATGAACAACAATTTATTCTCTTACTTAAATGAATAACCGTATTGCAATAAACATGATCAAATCATATTCATGCTCAACGCAAACACCAAATAACATTTATTTAGGTTTAACACTAATCCGAAAATATAGGGAGTGTGCGATGATGATCATATCAATCTTGGAACAACTTCCAACACTCATCGTCACTTTCCTTCAACTAGTCTCTGCTTATTCTCAAACTCCAGTTTGAGTTACTAATCTTAGCAACCGAACAAGTATCAAATACTCAGGGCTACTATAAACACTAGTAATGCACACATCAATAATATGTATATCAAATATACTCTTGTTCACTTTGCCATCCTTCTTATCCACCAAATATTCAGGGCATTTCGCTTCCAAAGACCATTTCCTTTGCAGTGTAAACACTCAGCCAGGCTATGGTCCAGCTTTGGGCTTCTTCAAAGAGTGACAACTTACTTGTCTTTCTACTTGAAGTTCCCTTTCTTTCCCTTTGCCCTTTTTTGAAACTAGTGGTCTTGTCAATCATCAACACTTGATGCTCTTTCTTGATTTCTACCTTCGTCGATTTTCAACATCACGAAGAGCTCGGGAATCTTTGTCGTCATCCCTTGCATACTATAGTTCATCACGAAGTTCTAGTAACTTAGTGATGGTGACTAGAGAATTCTGTCAATCGCTATCTTATCCGGAAGATTAACTCCCACTTGATTCAAGCGATTGAAGTACCTGCATAATCTGAGCACATGCTCACTAGTTTGAGCGATTCTCCTCCATCTTTTAGCTATAGAACTTGTTGGAGACTTCATATCTCTCAACTCGGTATTTGCTTGAAATATTAACTTCAACTCCTGGAACATCTCATATGGTCCATGACGCTCAAAACGCCTTTGAAGTCCCGATTCTAAGCCGTTAAGCATGGTGCACTAAACTATCAAGTAGTCATCATATTGAGCTAGCCAAACGCTCATAACGTCAGATTCGCTCATATTGAGCTAGCCAAACGCTCATAACGCCCGCATCGCTCCTGCAATAGGTCTGTCACCTAGCGGTGCATTAAGGACATAATTCTTCAAGCAGCAATGAGGATAAACCTCAGATCACGGATCCAATCCGCATCATTGCTACTAACATTTTCAATACAATTTTCTCTAGGAACACATATAAAAATTTAGGGAAGCAACAACGCGAGCTTATTGATCTACAACATAATTTGCAAAATACTACCAGACTAAGTTCATGATAAATTAAAGTTCAATTAATCATATTACTTAAGAACTCCCACTTAGATAGACATCTCTAGTCATCTAAGTGATTACGTGATCCAAATCAACTAAACCATGTCCGATCATCACGTGAGATGGAGTAGTTTCAATGGTGAACATCACTATGTTGATCATATCTACTATATGATTCACGCCAACCTTTCGGTCTCCGTGTTCCGAGGCCATATCTGTTATATGCTAGGCTCGTCAAGTTTAACTTGAGTATTCGCGTGTGCAACTGTTTTGCACCCGTTGTAGATGGACGAGAACTTATCACACCCGATCATCACGTGGTGTCCGGGTACTACTTAACTTTGGCAACGGTGCATACTCGTGGAGAACACTTCTTGATAATTTTAGTGAGAGATCATCTTATAATGCTACCGTCAATCAAAGCAAGATAAGATGCATAAAGGATAAACATCACATGCAATCAATATAAGTGATATGATATGGTCATCATCATCTTGTGCTTGTGATCTCCATCGCCAAGCAATCGCCATGATCACCATCGCCACCGGCGCGACACCTTGATCTCCATCGTAGCATCGTTGTCGCCTCGCCAACTATTGCTTCTACGACTATCGCTACTGCTAAGTGATAAAGTAAAGCAATTACATGGCGCTTGCATTTCATACAATAAAGCGACAACCATATGGCTCTCGCCATTGCCGATAACTTCGGTACAAAACATGATCATCTCATACAATAAAATATAGCATCACGCCTTGACCATATCACATCACAACATGCCCTGCAAAAACAAGTTAGACGCCCTCTACTTTGTTGTTGCAAGTTTTACGTGGCTGCTACGGGCTGAGCAAGAACCGTTCTTACCTACGCATCAAAACCACAACGATAGTTTGTCAAATAGACTCCGTTTTAACCTTCTCAAGGACCGGGCATAGTCATACTCGGTTCAACTAAAGTGAGAGAGACAGACACCCGCGGTCACCTTTAAGCAACGAGTGCTCGGGCGGTGAAACCAGTCTCGCGTAAGCGTCTGGCGTAATGTCGGTCCGGCCGCTTCATCTCACAATACCGCTGAACCAAAGTATGACATGCTGGTAGGCGGTATGACTTGTATCGCCCACAACTCACTTGTGTTCTACTCGTGCACATGACATCAACGCATAAAACCTGGCTCGGATGCCATCATGGGGAACGAGTAATTTCAAAAAATTCCTACGATCACGCAAGACCATGGTGATGGCATAGCAACGAGAGGGAGAGGTCCGCCCACGCACTCGTGAGACCGAAAGCGGAAGCGTTATAACAACGCTGTTGATGTAGTCGACGCCTTCACGATCCGACCGATCCAAGCACCAAACGACGGCACCTCCGAGTTCGCACACGCTCAGCTCGATGACGATCCCGGACTCGATCCAGCAAAGTGTTGGGGATGAGTTCCGTCGACGACGGCGTGGTGGACGATGTTGATGCTCCACCGACGCCGGCTTCGCCTTAAGCTCCGCGATGATATGACTTCTCCGCGAGGGCTTCGCCAAGCTCTACGACGATATGACCGAAGTGGAATATGGTGGAAGGGGCACCGACACGGCTAAGGAACGATCCGAGATCAACTTGTGTCATGGGGTGCCCCCTGCCCCGTATATAAAGGAGAGAGGGAGGAGGAGGCCGGCCCTAGGAGGAGGGCGCCAAGGGGAGTCCTACTCCCACCGGGAGTAGGACTCCTTCTTCCTAGTCCAACTAGGAGAAGGGGGAAAGGGGAAGTGGAGAAGGAAGGGAGAGGGGGGCTGCGCCCCAAACCCCTTGTCCAATTCGGACTGGGCTTGGGAGGGGCGCGCGCCACCTCCTGGCTCCTTCCCACTAAGGCCCATTAAGGCCCAATACTCTTCCCCGTATTCCCGTAACTCCCCAGGTACTCAAAAATACCGAATCACTGAACCTTTCCAAACTCCGAATATAGTCGTCCAATATATCGATCTTTACGCCTCGACCATTTCGAGACTCCTCGTCATGTCCCCGATCTCATCCGGGACTCGAACTCCTTCGGTACATCAAAACTCATAAACTCATAATATAACCGCCATCGAAACCTTAAGCGTGCGGACCCTACGGGTTCGAGAACTATGTAGACATGACCTAGAACTATTCTTGGTCAATAACCAATAGCGGGACCTGGATGCCCATATTGGCTCCTACATATTCTACGAAGATCTTTATCGGTCAAACCGCATAACAACATACGTTGTTCCTTTTGTCATCGGTATGTTACTTGCCCGAGATTCGATCGTCGGTATCCAATACCTAGTTCAATCTCGCCACCGCAAGTCTCTTTACTCGCTCAGTAATGCATCATCCCGTAACCAACTCATTGGTCACATTGCTTGCAAGGCTTATAATGATGTGCATTACCGAGAGGGCCCAGAGATACCTCTCCGACAATCGGAGTGACAAAACCTAATCTCGAAATACGCCAACCCAACATGTACCTTTGGAGACACCTGTAGTACTCCTTTATAATCACCCAGATACGCCAGGACGCTTGGTAGCACCAAAGTGTTCCTCCGTAAACGGAGTTGCATAATCTCATAGTTACGAGGAACATGTATAAGTCATGAAGAAAGCAATAGCAACATACTAAACGATCAAGTGCTAGGCTAACGGAATGGGTCAAGTCAATCAGATCATTCTCCTAATGATGTGATCCCGTTAATCAAATGACAACTCATGTCTATGGTTAGGAAACATAACCATCTTCGATTAACGAGCTAGTCAAGTAGAGGCATACTAGTGACACTGCTTGTCTATGTATTCACACATGTATTATGTTTCCGGTTAATACAATTCTAGCATGAATAATAAACATTTATCATGATATAAGGAAATAAATAATAACTTTATTATTGCCTCTAGGGCATATTTCCTTCACCTGGGGCCTGTGTTTATACATATAAGGTGAGCCGGAGTTAACAATTAAAATAGACATCAAAGGAACCATTGTGATATTCAGAGTTATACATCGTAACTTACCAAAGATTGCTGAGACCATTTGAGATATCTAGCGCTTTAAGCCGGACAGCTCGGCGGTTGCCTCGGCAAGAGATGCCTCTGCTGTTTCAGCCCGAGTCACCAGTGAAGCCCTCTCCTCAACCCAAGTTTTCTTCTCCGATTCAAAATTTTGTTCAGTTTCTCTTGTTCGGAGACAATGAATTCAAACTTGGAGTTGGCTTTTTGAGTTTCAAGCTCTTGGGTTTTCAACTGGCTCTTCAGATCAGCAATCTCCGCCTCAAATTGACTTATGGCGGCCTGCATCGACATCAGGTTATGGTAAGAATCACGATAAGATTACATTCAAGTCCCAAACACTTTACAAGTAAAGATACTTGGCACTTGGGGGCTAATGTATGCTTAAAGAATTCTTAACCTATTTTACAGGGTCATGTATATTAAGTCTCAAGCACTTTACAAGTAAAGGCACTTGACACTTGGGGGCTAATGTGTTACCCAAATTCAAAGTTTCATGCTATCACCGAGTTAAATATATTCAATTTAAGCCGGACAAAACTAACGATAGTAGATTTCTAAGTCTACAAGATATTCATTCATAAGCAATAGACTTGGGGCTGATACAAGAAGTAAGGTTAAAGGTATACCTCAGATTTATGTTGTATTTGCTTCACCATGTCAATTTCCGTGTCACGCTATTGTGCACTTGGTTCAAATAGCCGAGACTATATCACCAATGCTTAGGTGAGTATAATCAGTGATGTCCTGTATGGTTTTCTCGACGTTGGGCAAACTCCTCCTTGGCGATTACATCGAGCAAGGACGATGAGGGCTGGCCCGGTTCAACATATTGGCTTTTCGTAAATTCAACTTCGTTCACTGCCTTGACCGGCTAGGAATTTCGCTTATCGTAATCGTGGACAACGCCTTCTGCGGCGGTCGAGGTTGACACCGAATATCAAAAGCCGCTTCAGCGGTGGCGATGAGTGGAGCTATCAGAACGGTCAATTGCGGTTCAATGATCACCGGTCTCGGGACAAATTATTCTTTTGGCCTTCTTGCTAGGCTTCACTTGCGGCTGTCACCAAAGTGGAAGGATGAGTACCAATGAATAAGTATGGAAAAACTTAAAGTAAGAAAGGTGGCATTACCCGGGAGCTGTTTTAAAAGCCGGCATGTTTGATTGCATCGACTCGCCGGAAGACGGAGAGGTATCCTGATAATTGGAGTCGATGAATTGAGGGTCGATTTAAATAAACCCGCCAAAGGATAAACAGAATGCAAAGCGGAGATGACCTCAGTTCGACGCTTCCTGGTTATATCGGGTAAGCCGGAGGAGAGTTCTGCGTCTTGAGTGGCCCGAGTTTGCCTCTGGTTCTCAAGTTGTTGTTGCTTCAAAAGAAATTGAGGATCTTGGTAAGCTAGAGGGTGTGAAAACCTTACTTTCCGGGTCACCCTTCGGATTTTTTGTGTTGGCAAAGGCTCTGAGTCGGAGAAAATTATAGTTACCTCTTCGCCAGCTGCTTGACTGTTTCTAGTATCCTCCTGAAAGGATCAAATATTAGTAAAAGTAATGGCAAAGGAGTTAAAGAATATTGAAAAAGATTACCTCTTCCTCATCCGAAGAAGAGTCATCCAATTTAAACATATCAGAGGCGCTGGGTTTCTTCTTCTTAGAGGTGCCCGTCCTGGCGGCTTTTCTTTCAATATTCTTGGCATACTGGCCTGTTTAGCAGCCTCATGGTCATACTTGACCTTCCGTAAATCATCGCCGCCTGTGGAAACAGATAAAGAATCATAAGTATAAGAAGGTAACATATAAAAGAGTATTTGTGAAGACTAGTAACTTATCATAGAGCCGGGTTCTTCTTACGAAGGGAAGTAAGTCAAGGCATTCTCGTTACTGATGCCTTCCTTCAACAGAGATTGGATCAGTAGCATCTACCGCATCGTCGATAAATCATCGAGCTATGGCGATCGAGTCATCCTTTTCGCTCAGATAAGTACACATTAAGCGAGCGGCGGCTTAATGGTAGTATCCGCCAGTGACCTGCACTCAACCGGATCGATGCCATTTAAACCGCTCCTAGAAGAGCTTTGATCTTCTTGATGGTGGGGTTGAGAGGCGAGCGTTCCAAAGCGGATAACTTATCTCGCCAATGGATGATTGGATTCGAGACGCAGGCGCGAAAGCCGGCAAAGGCTTCTCATTAGCCGGTGATGTATCTTGGCAGAGAACCACGTCCCGTTCCAGCCTTTTCGGGTGACTTGGCAGCTCAAAGATAAGGAAAAGACAATCTCTTCGCCGCTGGATGGAGATGCCGCCAAGTTCAAGACTAGGCCCGTTGGCACGTTCGTTTTGCCGGTTCAGATAAAAAAGTTCTCTGAACAAAAGCAGATTCGGTTCTTCTCCCAGGTACACTTCGCAGAAAACTTGAAAATTGCAGAGATTTGACACGGAATTGGGCCCGATGTCTTGAGGTCTAAGGTCAAAGAAATTCAGAACTTCTCTGAAAAATTTTGAGCCGGGAGGGGCAAATCCCCGGTTCATGTGATCTGTGAAAACTATCACTTCCCCGTCTTTTGGTTGAGGGTTTTCTTCGGATGGGTCAGGAACACGATAAGACATGACCTCCGTTTTTGGCAAATGATCAGATTTCACAAACTTAGCTAGCTTGCTTTTGGTGACAGTGGATGGGACCCAGTTGCAGGTTACAGGAGCTTTGGTCGACTTAGGCGCCATAACAACAGATTGGCCTATTGCAAAATAAAAAGTTTCGGCTTAAATTTTAAACCGGAAGAAAATATTCAAATTGCTGAGTGGTAGCGGCTTAAAGGGGCCTAATGATATAAGGGTGATTGTGCAACAATATTTAAGCCGCTACAAACATCAAGAGCGATTCAAAAAATTTAAAGTCATGAGAAGACGGCAAGGATTACAGCTCAGTATCACTTATTTAAACCGGACACCTGGACAGTTGTGTTTAAGGGCATTTACCAGAAGAAGCTTTCCAGGTGATAGAAACAAGTTTCACAGATGACAGCTATTGTTTTGGATCAAATTATTGTTCTAAAAGAAATTTTTTCTAGACCTAAAACAGAGCAGAGGAGTTCATGCATCCTAGTGAGGATTCCTTGCAAGAAAAGAAGATCTGCTAGTATATAAAATGGATGCGGAATAGGCACCGCACGAGATTTATGCTACTATGGGATCACAAGAAGCCACGACAGAGGAAATACGAAGAACGGGGGATGAACTACGAACTGTACAGAAGAACTGTCAACCCTAGCATAGATATAAGATGCGTAAAGGGAAACTTACAAGGCTCTTTGGATCTGCTATGAGGGCGCTGCCGCCGTTCTCTGGTCGGATTCAAGTTGATGCAGCGGCCAAGGTTGACGGAGATAAGGTGCACTGCAGCGGTGGCGGAGCTTGAGCGACAGGGAGAGAGCGAGCGGAGGAAGACGACTGGAAAGGGGAAAAAATGAAAACCTAGGTCGCGCCTATTTATAAGGAGAGAATAACTGAGACGGCACGGGAAACGAGGAGATAAGAATTACTATCCGGCGGCCCCGATGCCTCGATTCTCGAAACGGGCAATAAAGACAAAGATCCGTTGGGCCGATTCGGCGGGATAAAAGGAAAGATGACGTCATGACGGGTTAACACGGATCCAAAGAGTGACGTCACGCCGGGTTAAAGAAAGTCTTTTTGCGCAGTCTGAAGACTGAAGATTTATGTTTTAAGTTATTTTAAGATAGACATGAGCAGGTTCAAATCAATCTGGGGCCTAATGTTGGGGATATAACTATTTGTGTAAGCCGCCCAGGAGGGGCCGGGTTACGTAAAGAGTTACCAGACAGAAGCCCAAGTCCAAGCATGAAGATGGCGTCTCTACAAGGGGCCTAAGGCCCACAGGCGACTTAAGGCCCGTTGTAGTAAACCGCCATAATGGCATGACTTGTATCATAAGGTAGACTTGACTAGTCACCGAGCCGGAGACTGTTTATGAGCCGGCCGGGACTCTGTAAGCCACAGGGCGTCAACCCGTGTATATAAGGGGACGACCCGCCGGCGGCTTAGGGCAAGAGGACAACCAATCGAGAACCGGGCATAGCGTATCTCGCTCCCTGGTCATCGAAACCTCAAGCAATACCAAACCAACTAGACGTAGGCCTTACCTTCATCGTAAGGGGCCGAACTAGTATAAACCTCTCGTGTCCTTTGTCCAAATTAACCCCTTTAAGCTTCCTAGTTGCGATGGCTCCACGATTAAGTCCTTGCAAGAGGACATCTGCCGTGACAATTCCACGACACTGTCCATAATCCATTCTGAAGCATGTGGTGTCATACCCTACAATACAGTTAGGGGGATAGGCTTCACCAAGAGTATTGTGAAGCATAAACATTTGACGGACAAGAGGATTATCAAAGCTCAGATCAAGGTTAGGACTGGTAGGATGATTGGCAAGCGATCTAGGAACAAAATACATAATAAGACCATTTGGGCATTTTATCTTGCGCCCCACAAGATGTTTTAGGTCCCCAGCATGAGCATCGGACGCCTTTGATTTCCGGCTGGAGACCTTTCCCTGCAAAAGAAAGTTAATTTTTCTTAACCACCCACATTTTTAGGGGTGGCTTAGAAGTAATGAGTCTAAGCGCAGCATCTGAGAACTTCGGCTTTGGAGCCCTAGCAAATAGCCTTGCAGGAGGTGAATAATACTCATATGAATAAGCTGAATAGTTCTTAGTCTTATGAACGTAATGGTTTGAAGAAACACGCTCATATTCATAAGTCTGAGTATGATTTCCCTGCAAAACATTGGCGTTAGGGTGACTCTTGTGAGTCCTCTGTCTGTATGAAGCCTTTGGACCATATGAAGCCTTTGGTCTGGGGTTTGTCTTCTTCCCTTGTGGTGTCATGATGACATTCACGGGAAGATTCTCAAGACACCTTTTGGGCACCCAGATCTTCTTCAAGGGTGATCCATTCCTGCAGTTAGTACCAATATACCTAGCAAACACTTCGTCGTTCTGATTCTTAAACAATTTTTAGTTTGCATCAAAGGATTCATCAATGATAATCGGGTTAGCACAAGTGAAGCCAGATAAGGTGGATGGGTCTATTGAAGGTCCCTTTGCAGCAACCCATGTGGTTTTGGGGTGCTGCTCAGGCTTCCAGTAAGAACCATCAACATTCAATTTCCTCTCGAACCCAACACCCTCTGTCCTAGGGTTTCGGTTCAAAATCTGCTTTTTGAGGACATCACATAGTGTCTTATGCCCATTGAGACTTTTGTACATCCCGGTCTTAAGCAATGTCTTCAACCTAGCATTTTCATCAGCAATAGTAGTGGTATCCTCAGCAGAGGGGTTCATTACCACATCAGCAGTTGAAGATATTGTGACAGTAGCAGCAGCAGAACATTCAGCAACAGAAGTAGCGCTATCACGCTCAAGGCATTTTAGACATGGTGGTTCAAATCCTTCCTGAGCAGGACTGATCTGTTGAGCGTGAAGTGACTCGTTCTCTTTTTGAATATCTTCATGAACTGCTCTCAATTTCTCAAGTTCTTGCTTCCTTTGAAGATAATCATAGGAAAGCTTTTCATGAGTTGTTGAGAGCGTTTCATGACGACTTTCAAGATCCTCGTACTAAACATGAAGATTTTTTATGTCTTCAATTAAGGACTGAGATCGGGTCATTTCCGCGTCCAACAGGTCATCGCTTTTTTCTAACAATTTTTGAATGTGTTCCATAGCTTTCTGTTGTTCAGTTGCAATTTTAGCAAGTGTTTTGTAGCTAGGTTTGGATTCACAGTCAGAGTCATCTTCACTTGATGTTTGAAAGTAAGTGATACGTCTCCGTCGTATCTACTTTTTCAAACACTTTTGCCCTTGTTTTGGACTCTAACTTGCATGATTTGAACGGAACTAACCCGGACTGACGCTGTTTTCAGCAGAATTGCCATGGTGTTATCTTTGTGCAGAAACAAAAGTTCTCGGAATGACCTGAAACTTCACGGAGATTATTTTTGGAAATAATTAAAAATACTGGCGAAATAATCAAGGCCAGGGGGCCCACACCCTTTCCACGAGGGTGGGAGGCGCGCATGCCCCCCTAGGGCGTGCCCCCTGCCTCATGGGCCCCCTAGAGCTCCACCGACATCAACTCCAACTCTATATATTCGTGTTCGGGGAGAAAAAAATCAGAGAGAAAGATTCATCGCGTTTTACGATACGGAGCCGCCGCCAAGCCCTAAACTCTCTCGGGAGGGCTGATCTGGAGTTCGTTCGGGGCTCCAGAGAGGGGAATCCGTCACCATCGTCATCATCAACCATCCTCCATCACCAATTTCATGATGCTCACAGCCGTGCGTGAGTAATTCCATCGTAGGCTTGCTGGACGGTGATGGGTTGGATGAGATTTATCATGTAATCGAGTTAGTTTTGTTAGGGTTTGATCCCTAGTATCCACTATGTTCTGAGATTGATATTGCTATGACTTTGTTATGCTTAATGCTTGTCACTAGGGCCCGAGTGCCATGATTTCAGATCTGAACCTATTATGTTTTCATGAATATATGTGACTTCTTGATCCTATCTTGCAAGTCTATAGTCACCTACTATGTGTTATGATACTGCAACCCCGAAGTGACAATAATCGGGACTACTCCCGGTGATGACTATAGTTTGAGGAGTCCATGTATTCCCTATGTGTTAATGCTTTGGTCTGGTACTCTATTAAAAGGAGGCCTTAATATCCCTTAGTTTCCAATAGGACCCCGCTGCCACGGGAGGGTAGGACAAAAGATGTCGTGCAAGTTCCTTTCCATAAGCATGTATGACTATATTCGGAATACATGCCTACATTACATTGATGAATTGGAGCTAGTTCTGTGTCACCCAATGTTATAATTGTTGCTTGAATAGTCGCATCCGACATAATTCTCCATCACCGATCCAATGCCTACGAGCTTTTCACATACTGTTCTTCGCTTATTTACTTTTCCGTTGCTACTGTTACAATCACTACAAAACCCAAAAATATTACTTTTGCTACCGTTACCGTTACTATCATATTACTTTGCTACTAAATACTTTGTTGCAGATATTAAGTTATCCAGGTGTGGTTGAATTGACAACTCAACTGCTAATACTTGAGAATATTCTTTGGCTCCCCTTGTGCCGAATCAATAAATTTGGGTTGAATACTCTACCCTCGAAAACTGTTGCGATCCCCAATAGTATTGAAGATGGACTTGGCAACGTAGGCAGTGGCTAGAGCCAGACTTGCAATGCCAAAGTTGGACTCCTCCTCAGACTCCACCTCTGCCTCCTCAGAAGCAGACTCCTCCTCTGAATCCATCTCCTTGCCAACAAAAGCATGAGCCTTGCCAGATGAGCTCTTCCTATGTGATGAAGACTTGGACGAAGACTTGGAAGAAGACTTTGAGGATTTCTTCTTCTTGTCATCAGGATCATACTCCTTGCTCTTCTTATTCTTCTTCTTCTTGTTCTCATTGTCCCACTGAGGACACTCAGGGATGTAGTGACCATGTTTCTTGCACTTGTGGCATGTTCTCTTCTTGTGGTCATTTAACGCCCTCGATGCGTCTATATCTCCCACGTGTCGAAGCACGACTTAGAGGCATAACCGCATTGAAAGCAATGTCGCAAGTGAGGTAATCTTCACACAACCCATGTAATACATAAGGGAAAGAGATACATAGTTGGCTTACAGTCGCCACTTCACACAATACATAACCTTCGGAAATCGTGTACCTCGACCTTCGAAAAGCATCCGTTATACGAGTCATGGCAATACTCCCAAGCTCGCCCATCTTTCAAGTTATCGGGGTTATCTCACCAACAAGCTGTACAAAAGAGATTTTCGATGTCGGCAAAGCTCGGTATTCCGAATCTGCAACGATAAAATTGTGACGACAACACCTCGGAGCTCAACTCCCGGACACCGCCACAACCCCTAAATGTCAGGAGGCACCAAGAACAATGTTCTCATCACAAAACCATCGGAACGATTCCAAGATACCCGCGTGATCCTAAAAAAATTTTAGTGAAATTTGAGGAGAGGAGGGTCAAAACTTCTACGTCAGGAGACCTAAGGGACTGGGGAGTAAAAAGAATCCTACTCTCCGATATATATAATCCTAAGACTCAAAATATTTTGTTCTAGACTCAACAACGCCAGCAAACAATCAAGCAGGGGCTCCTAAGTCGGGGATGGCTCTGATACCAACTTTTAACGCCCTCGATGCGGCTATATCTCCCACGTGTCGAAGCACGACTTAGAGGCATAACCGCATTGAAAGCAATGTCGCAAGTGAGGTAATCTTCACACAACCCATGTAATACATAAGGGAAAGAGATACATAGTTGGCTTACAATCGCCACTTCACACAATACATAAATAAACATCCATCATCCAGAATACACTCAAGGTCCGACTACGGAACCAAAATGAAAGAAGACTACCCCAAATGCTACACAGATCCCGATCGTCCCAACTGGCTCCACTATCGATCATCGGGAAAAGACACATAGTAACGACCATGTTCCTCGTCGAACTCCCACTTGAGCTCGGTTCGTCATCTGACCGCATCGTCGACACTGCAACTGCTTTGGTAGAATCTGTGAGTCACGGGACTCAGCAATCTCACACCCGCGAGATCAAGACTATTTAAGCTTATAGGAAGGACAGAGTTGTGAGGTGGAGCTGCAGCAGCGACTAGCATATATGGTGGCTACATTCGCAAAAGAGAGCGAGAAGAGAAGCAAGGCACGATCGTGAAGCTAATAGCGATCAAGAAGTGATCTGAAACTACTTACGTCAAACATAACTCCAACACCGTGTTCACTTCCGGACTCCGCCGAGAAGAGACCATCACGTTACACACGCGATTGATGTGTGTTAATTAAGGTCAACTTCGGTTTTCTACAACCGACATTAACAAATTCCCATCGCCTCATAACCGCAGCACGGCTTTGAAAGATAATACCTTGCGGGGTGTCCCAACTTAGCCCATTATAAGCTCTCACGGTCAACGAAGGATATTCCTTCTACCGAAGACCCGATCGATCTCGGAATCCCGGACTACAAGACATTTCGACAAAGAATAAAACAAGACCAGCAAAGCCGCCCGATTGTGCCGACAAATCCCGATAGGAGCTGCACATATCTCGTTCTCGTGGCACATCCGGATAAGTCAAGCTACGAGTAAAACCAAGCCGCGAGTTTCCCGTGGTGGCCCCATGAGTTGCTTCGGTTCGGGCCAAGACTCGAAGGAGCACCGGTCGGGGGTTAAAATAAAGATGACCCTCGGGCTCGCGAAACCCGGTGGAAAAGGCTTAGGTGGCAAATGGTAAAACCAATGTCGGGCCTTCTGGAGGAGTCTTATTCAAAGCGAACTATCAAGGGGTCCCATAAATCACCCAACCGTAAGGAACGCGAAATCAAGGAACATAACACCGTATGACGGAAACTAGGGCGCAAGAGTGGAACAAAACACCGGGCATAAGGCCGAGTCTTCCACCCTTTACCAAGTATATAGATGCATTAATTAAACAATAGATATTGTGATATCCCAACAAGTAAACATGTTCCAACAAGGAACAACATCTCCATGTTCCAACAAGGAACAAACTTCATCTTCACCTGCAACTAACAACGCTATAAGAGGGGCTGAGCAAAGCGGTAACATAGCCAATCAACGGTTTGCTAGGAAAGGATGGTTAGAGGTTTGACATGGCAATATGGGTGGCATGATATAGCAAGTGATGGGCATCGTAGCATAGGCATAGCAAAAGAGCGAGCATCTAGCAAGCAAAGATAGAAGTGATTTCGAGGGTATGGTCATCTTGCCTGCAAAGTTCTTAGAGTTGTCGAAAGCTTGATCCTCGTAAGCGTTCTCAACAGGTTCCTCGTTCACGTACTCGTCTCCCGGCTCTACCCAAAGCAAGAACACAAACAATGGAACCACAATAAATCACGGGCGATGCACAAACAACAAGATGCAATACATGGCATGATATGCGAGATGTGAGATGCAATGCATATCGTGCTCGGAAGGAAAATGATGAACCAGGCATCAACTTGGCAAACCAAGTATGCCGCTGGAAAAGTGAGATGATTTCGGTTGAAATCGATATAAAGATCACGGAATCGGATGCACGGTTTGCAAATGACAAGCAAAACAAGAATGGCACAAATCGCCATTAACAGCATGATGCCACATAGCAAGCAACAAGAAATTAAGCTACTGCACCCAAACGTACCAACAAAGCATATGGCAGTGATCTACTCAAGATGCTTGACAAAAGATGAACACTGAGCTACGGCTAATTCACACATTAACAGGTCCAAACAAGCATGGCAAAATTGCAAAATATATCAGCTTCACAGACTTAAGAGAAAATACTGAACATGGCAGAATCAGCATCAGGAAGCAATGTTCAGAGCAAGCAAACAACATGCTACAAGAACTTATAATAGCAAAACAAGGCATGGAATGAATCTATTCAAAGCATAGAACAAAAGTCCCTTACTGACCATGAGCCAAAAGGGATCAGAAAATGTAATAGCAACCATGTCAATATAGCAAGTTTCGTTAACAGATTCAGACTTGGTGAAATTTCAGGACATAGCAGAAACAGATTCATGTTGGCATGTTAACAAGCTTGTTTAACTCAAAATAAAACATATCATGGTAGGAGCTTAATTCCAGAAGCAAGTAGGCATGATGAAGAACATGTTCATGTGCAAAACTACCTCATAGCATAATTGCATAAATATACACATGAAAGACAAAACAGCAACATGATGTAAAATGACATGTTCATGAACTTGCTCAAATGCATAAACTAATGCCACCACTGGATTGGTGGGATTTTTCTACCCCAAAAACATATATAATATGTTGGGGTTGCTGTAGAAAAATCATCACGAGTGCAATAAGTTAAAACCTGCCCTAAATGGAAACCTCAGCATATGCCAAATCTGGCATGTTCCGAATTGGAATAAAACAGAAGTCATGCGGGGAAAACTAGGTGCACCCAAGCTGTACCGAGCCGTTAGACTGACTGGTAGGGCCGTGGTCCACGTGACTGGGTGTGTGGATGACAGTGGGACCAAGGCGTCATAGTCATAGTGAAAATAAAAGCCACCACTAAAAAAGCGTGGAACACAGGACTCGAACCCAAGTCTCCTAGGTAGGAAAGAGGCAGGCTAACCAAAGTGCGCTAGAGGAGGTGTGTTTACCAGAGAGGCGCTGGCTCCTTTTGAACCAGGGCGGAAGGCCGAGCCTTTGGTGTTGGCAACACGAAATCACCGGCGCTGCGTTGACGAGCGAGAAGGCGGCGGCTTGCGATCTGCAGAGCAGCGGCGGGCTGCAGGCGGTGCAAGGGAGTGCGGTTGTAGGGGTGCGCGAAAGCAGACGCCGAGCACGAGCTCATGAGCATAGCGGCGTGTGCGTCTGCAGACAAAACATGCGCAACTAAAACTACAGAGATTGACAGCACCGAGAGCACGGGAAAGATTGAATCGAAGCGGCGCCTCGGTGATCTATCGGCGACAGGAAGGAGCAGGAGGAAGTTGGGTATACCTCCTTACCCAAGGACAAGTATCTGGCGGCGACGGAGTCGAGCTGCAAGGCGACGCCGACGAGCTCTGAACCAGCGAGGCTGCTGTCCGGGAAGAAGAGGTAGAAGACCGGTCGAGAAGTCGTTCAGAGGCTGTAGAGTACGTGCGATGAGGTAGGATGAGAAGGGGAACTTGACGGTCTTCTCCGCGGCGTCCGAGGTGGTGGGAGGCGCGGCGAGCGTCTATCCCGAGCCGAAGCTTGAGCTCAGCCAGAGCATGGTGGGCAGGGCGATGGCGTGGGCGCGTAGAGACTTACTTGGCGGCGAGGGAAGGAGAGGAAGGGGATCGGTTGAGGGGAGACCCTAGGGCACCGGGGACAACTTTATAGGGGTCTAGGGACGAGCTCCGGCCGTCAAATCAACGAGGTTGTCGACGTGGACATGCTGGATGCGCGCCGTACAGGAGGTTGACGACGCCTCTGTACGTGTGGGCTGGATGGGCTCTTTGGATCATGCGCTTTGGCTGCGGGGGCCTAGGTGGGCTCTTTGGGTGGAAAAGGCCTTGGCTGGGCTGCTAGCTCTCTTGCTTCATTTCCATGTTTATAACCAGAAATAGAAATGTAAAAGCTCAGGAAAAAGGAGAGGAGTTAGAGCATAAAGAAAATACTCTCCAACTCCTGGAATTATCCACTATTATAATAAATTGCATTGGGCATTTTAGAGGTAGAAAAATAAGACAAGTTTGAATTATATTCAAACTTGTGTCATTGAACCTGACCAAAACAACTTCAAATAAGGAGATCTTTGGCAGAGAGGTTTAGGGCAAGGAGCAAGAATATTGGGGAAAAGATGAACATTTATGGTGGAGGCAAACTGGCACTCGCAAAGAATGGAAGAAAAGGGAAGGAAGGAGAAGTGATGGTGCAATGGTTTGAAAGGGGTACAAGGGTCAGGCGCTTGATGCTCATGGCAACAACATGAATGACAAAATGCAACATGAGATGACATGAGATGAAAATGCACTATATGATGATGACAAGAAGCACAAATGCAATATGGCTAAAAGGAATATGACAATGAAAAGAATAAAACCACACAACCAAACAAGATGAGGCCAAACATGAAAAAAAAAACCCCACAAGAATTGGATGAGGTCAAGTTGATATATTGCCAAATTAGGACATGATACATCTGGGGTGTTACAACTCTCCTCCACTACAAGAGGATCTCGTCCCGAGATCTAGGACTGAAAGAACTCCGGATATTCGGAACGGAGGTGGCCCTCGCGCTCCCAGGTGGCTTCTCGGTCGGAATGGTGTGACCACTTCACTTTCAGGAATTTGATTGACTTGTTGCGAGTCTTGCGCTCGGTTTCTTCAAGAATAGCAACGGGGTGCTCATGATAAGAGAGATCTTCTTGGAGGTCAATTTCTTCGAAGTTGATAGTGCGCTCAGGAGTCTTGAAGCACTTGCGAAGCTGTGACACATGAAACACATCGTGCACGTTCGCGAAGTTGGACGGAAGCTCAAGTTGGTAGGCGAGATCGCCTCTTTTGCCAATGATCTTGAAAGGACCCATGTATCTAGGGGCAAGATTCCCTTTGATACCAAAGCGACGAGTGCCTTTCATTGGAGAGACGCGGAGGTAGACATGGTCTCCGATTTCAAAAGCCACGTCACGGTGCTTGTCATCATAATAGCTCTTCTGGCGCGATTGCGTGGCTTTGAGATTCTCACGAATGACTTTGCACATTTCTTCGGCTTCTGTGATCAAGTCGTTGCCAAGAAGTTGGCGTTCACCTGTCTCGGACCAATTGAGAGGAGTACGGCACTTTCTGCCATAGAGAATTTCGAATGGGGCCTTGCCTGAACTCGCTTGGAAGCTGTTGTTGTAGGAGAACTCGGCATATGGAAGACAATCTTCCCACTTCATACCGAAGGAAATGACACAAGCCCTGAGCATATCTTCAAGGATTTGATTGACTCGCTCGACTTGGCCACTTGTTTGAGGATGGAAAGCTGTCTTTGAAACGAATGTTGGTGCCCATGGCCTTCGAAAAGAATCCCAAAACTTGGAGGTGAAGATGCTGCCACGGTCGAAGAGATCAATTGTGGAATGCCGTGCAAGGAGACAATCTCGAGGTGTATAGCTCGCCAACCGAGCTGCTGTGATAGATTCTTTGATAGGAAGAAAATGAGCCACTTTAGTAAGCTTGTCAATGACAACGAAGATAGCATCATTTCCACGCTTGGACTTAGGAAATCCAGTCACGAAGTCCATCTCGATATGATCAAACTTCCATTCTGGAATAGCAAGAGGTTGGAGGAGACCAGCTGGTCGTTGGTGTTCTGCTTTCACTCTTCTGCAGACATCACACTCATCCACGAATTGAGCAATTTCTCGCTTCATTCGAGTCCACCAATATGACTACTTGAGGTCATGGTACATCTTCGTACTTCCGGGATGAATGGATAGAAGGGAATTGTGTGCCTCGTTCATAATGACTTTAGTAGATCACCCTTTGGAACCACAATCCGGTCCTCGAAGAAAAGAGTATCTTTGTCATCAATGTGGAAGCACTTGTACTTGGAAATGCCCTTGTCGATACCACGTTTCACCTTTTTCACCATGGTATCCAGGAGTTGAGCCTCACGAATTTGATCTTCCAAAGTAGGAGAGACTATGAGGTTGGCAAGAAAGCCTTGAGGAACAACTTGAAGATTCAGCTTCGGAAAGCTTCACGAGATCCGGTTGGAAGGGCTTGAGGATTAAACTGCTGCGATAAGCCTTCTGCTCAAAGCATCTGCAATCACATTGGCCTTGCCCGAGTATATTCAATACTTGGGTTGTACTCTTGAATCATTTCGACCCATCGAGTTTGCTCGAGGTTGAGGTTGGGTTGAGTGAAGATATACTTGAGACTCTTGTGATCGGTGAAAATGTCCACTTTCCTTCCCAACAAGAGATGTCTCCAAGTTATCAATGCATGGACAACTGCCGCCAACTCAAGATCGTGAGTGGGGTAGTTATTTTCGTTGGGCTTCAGCTGACGAGAGGTATAGGCCACAACTTTTTTCTCTTGCATTAACACAGCACCGAGACCTTGAAGAGAAGCATCACGAAAACTTGAATGGCTTGGATTCATCGGGAGGAGTTAAGGCAGAGCTGTGACGAGTTTCTCTTTGAGAGTATTGAAAGCAACGTCACACTCGGGAGACCGGACATACTTCACATGCTTCGGAGGAGGTTGGAAAGAGGCTTTGCAATCTTAGAAAAATTCTCAACGAATCTTGACAATAGCTTGCAAGTCCAAGAAAATCGCGAAGCTGCTTGACATTCGAGGAGGTTCCCAATTCACAACTGCAGACACCTTCTGGGATTAACAGCGATGCCCTTGGCGGAGATGATGTGACCAAGGTAAAGCACTTCATCAAGCCAAAATTCACATTTGGAAAACTTCAGATAGAATTGATGCTCTCGAGCTTGTCGAGCACCAATCGCAAATGTTTGGCATGATCCTTCTTATTCTTGGAGAAGACCAAAATATCATCAAGATAGACCAAGGCGAATTCATTGGTATAGGGGTTGAAGATGAAGTTCATCATTCGAGAGAATGTTGGAGGAGCATTGACAAGGCGAAAGACATGACAAGATATTCATAAGAACCAAAGCTTGTTCGAATCTGTCTTGGGAATATCTTGTTCACGAATGCGGTTTGATGATAACCCATACGAAGGTCAAGCTTGGAGAACACTTTAGCACCTTTGAGTTGCTCGAAAAGCTCATTGATGTTGGGAAGTGGATACTTGTTCTTGATTGTCTTCTTATTCAATGGATGGTAATCGGCGCAAAAGTCGGTCCGTGCCATCCTTCTTCCGGACAAAAGAACACCACAACCCCAAGGAGATGAACTCGATCCGATCGAGACCAGACGCTCTTGTTCATCGAGCTGCTTCTTCAATTCCTTCAGCTCATTATGTCCAAGCTTGTATGGAAGCTTGCAAGCGGGTTCGATGCGGGCTCAAGATCGATAACGAACTCAAGCGGCGATGAGGAGGCATACCCGGAGCTCTTCCGAAAGACATCTTGGTACTCACAAACGATCGGAATCGAGAGATAGCATCCAATTCGCCCTTCTCATTGAGAGAAAACAACCAATGGTTTCATCACGAGCGGCATAGATGATCACATCATTAGAAGAGTGTGTCAATTGAATTTCCAGGCAGCACAATCAAGCTGAGCTTTGTGCTGCAAAGCCGATCCATCCCGAGAATTAGATCAATATCCGAGTCACCAAGGACAATTGGTTTAGCCAGAAATCTATAGTCGCCCATCTTGATAGAAACATCCGGAACCATGTAGCTTGCGTTCATGCATTTACCCGGAGAGACAACTGCTAATGGTCTAGGCAAATCTTGGAATGACAACTCATGCTTAGATGCAAATGGTTTTGAGATGAAACTAAGCGATGCACTAGTGTCAAAAAGAACTTTTGCAGGAATATCATTAACTGGAAGATTACCCATTATCACATCAGTAGATTCCTCCGCTTGAGCTGCATTCATCATGTTGACCTTTGCAAACTTGGAATTATGCTTAACCACTGCATTGCTGGAAGATCTCACAGGAGGAGGAGGCGGAAGGCGCCTTTGGTTGAAGCATTTGTTCGCATAGTGACCTTTCTGCTGACACTTGTTGCAAGTCACCTCTGAGAGCGGACGGTGATAAGGAGCATTTGACCTTGGAGCTTGAGAATTTGACTTGTTACGATAGCTTTGGGTTGGGTGGGTGGGAAGATCCACGACCACCTGAGTTCTTCTCATATAAGGCTGACGGAACGGAGGAGGAGGAAGGTAGAACTTCTGCTGCTTAGCTTCCACTTGAGAGGAAGAAGAAGACTGAACTGCATCCCTGATTCTTTTCTTAGAAGCCTCACATTTGAGCTGGGAAGCTTCTTGCTTCAGTGCCAGGTTGTAGAATTCATCATACTTTTCTGGCTCAAAAAGCACGAGAGCTAATTGCAGATCTTCTCTGAGGCCACCTCTGAATTGATAGATCATACTCTTTTCATCAGGGACGTCTTGCTTAGCGAAGCGAGCAAGTTTCTGGAACTGGATATTGTATTGATACACAGACATGTTGCCTTGCTTGAGATTGCGGAACTCCTCACGCTTGCTCTCAACAACACTTTTCGGAATGTGGTGAGCTTTGAAGTCTCGGCGGAACTCATCCTGTAATTACGACCTCCTCTGGAATCTTTGTATTGCTTGATACCACTCGGCAGCTTGGTCCTTGAGTTGAAGCGAAGCAAACTTGACAAAGTCCTCGGGTTTGACATTGCTACATTCAAAATGTTTGCAGATGTCCACAAGCCAATCGTCGGCGTCTGTGGCCTCGACACGTAAGTGAAAGACTTCGGTGATTAGCGAGGAACCGATTGAGGGTAGCAAAGTCGCGGCTGGTTGTTGCCTGGGCCTTGATTTCCTTGGTTGCCTTGCCCTTGGGTAAGCTCTTGCAAGAGTTGCAAAATCATCGAGCATTGGCATTGGTGGCTGCCATGATAGCTTGCCATGCCTCCGGAGGCGGAGGTGGAGGTGGAGGTTCGATGACTCCCATCATTGCGATCCGGATTCGACGCGTTGGCGGAGCCATCTGAAGAGGGTGACATCCGTTAGCACTTTGATAGACAGATAGACAAGTTGAATCAACGGATAGAAATTGCAACATATAGTCTTCACAATAAACATTCGAACAAGGATGAACGAATGAATTCCAAAGCTAACATCACACGACCATTAAGGTGAGAAGCCACTTGATTAAGGGTTGATGAAAAAAATAACAAGGTACGACTGGAACAAATAAGTGGTAAGGATTACCCAATCGCAAACCAAATATCTGCAGGAAGAAATGCTAAGAGCTACTTGAATCCCACCTATAAACTCCCAAACTTTACGGTTATGCAATCTGGTGTTGGGGATCAGGGACACAAAATATATCACCCAAACTAACAATACCTAGATCCATTTGTATCCATCCGTCAACACATAACCAAGAAACCTTCGAAATCGTGTACCTCGACCTTGAAAAGCATCCGTTATACGAGTCATGGCAATACTCCCAAGCTCGCCCGATCTTCGGGTTATCGGGTTATCTCACCAACAAGCTGTACAAAAGAGATTTTCGATGTCGGCAAAGCTCGGTATTCCGAATCGCAACGATAAAATTGTGACGACAACACCTCGGAGCTCAACTCCCGGGACACCGCCACAACCCCTAAATGTCGGGAGGCACCAAGAACAATGTTCTCGTCACAAAACCATCGGAACGATTCCAAGATACCCGCGTGATCCTATTTTAGTGAAATTTGAGGAGAGGAGGGTCAAAACTTCTACGTCAGGAGACCTAAGGGACTGGGAGTAAAAGAATCCTACTCTCCGATATATATAATCCTAAGACTCAAAATATTTTGTTCTAGACTCAACAACGCCAAACAAACAATCAGCGGGGGCTCCTAAGTCGGGATGGCTCGATACCAACTTTAACGCCCTCGATGCGGCTATATCTCCCACGTGTCGAAGCACGACTTAGAGGCATAACCGCATTGAAAGCAATGTCGCAAGTGAGGTAATCTTCACACAACCCATGTAATACATAAGGAAAGAGATACATAGTTGGCTTACATCGCCACTTCACACAATACATAAATAAACATCCATCATCCGAATACACTCAAGGTCCGACTACGGAACCAAAATGAAAGAAGACTACCCCAAATGCTACACATCCCGATCGTCCCAACTGGGCTCCACTATCGATCATCGTGAAAAGACACATAATAACGACCATGTTCCTCGTCGAACTCCCACTTGAGCTCGGTTCGTCATCCTTGACCGCATCATCGACACCTGCAATCTGCTTTGGTAGAATCTGTGAGTCACGGGACTCAGCAATCTCACACCAGAGATCAAGACTATTTAAGCTTATAGGAAGGACAGAGTTGTGAGGTGGAGCTGCAGCAGCGACTAGCATATATGGTGGCTACATTCGCAAAAGAGAGCGAGAAGAGAAGCAAGGCACGATCGTGAAGCTAATAGCGATCAAGAAGTGATCTGAAACTACTTACGTCAAACATAACTCCAACACCGTGTTCACTTCCGGACTCCGCCGAAGAGACCATCACGGTTACACACGCGATTGTTGTGTGTTAATTAAGGTCAACTTCGGTTTTCTACAACCGACATTAACAAATTCCCATCGCCTCATAACCGCAGCACGGCTTTGAAAGATAATACCTGCAGGGTGTCCCAACAGCCCATTATAAGCTCTCACGGTCAACGAAGGATATTCCTTCTACCGGAAGACCCGATCGATCTTGGAATCCCGGACTACAAGACATTTTGACAAAATAAAACAAGACCAGCAAAGCCGCCCGATTGTGCCGACAAATCCCGATAGGAGCTGCACATATCTCGTTCTCGTGGCACATCCGGATAAGTCAAGCTACGAGTAAAACCAAGCCGCGAGTTTCCCGTGGTGGCCCATGAGAAGTTGCTCGGTTCGGGCCAGACTCGAAGGAGCACCGGTCCGGGGTTAAAATAAAGATGACCCTCGGGCTCGCGAAAACCGGGGGAAAAAGGCTTAGGTGGCAAATGGTAAAACCAATGTTGGGCCTTCTTTGGAGGAGTCTTATTCAAAGCGAACTGTCAAGGGGTCCCATAAATCACCCAACCGTAAGGAACGTGAAATCAAGGAACATAACACCGTATGACGGAAACTAGGGCGGCAAGAGTGGAACAAAACACCGGGCATAAGGCCGAGTCTTCCACCCTTCACCAAGTATATAGATGCATTAATTAAACAATAGATATTGTGATATCCCAACAAGTAAACATGTTCCAACAAGGAACAACATCTCCATGTTCCAACAAGGAACAAACTTCATCTTCACCTGCAACTAACAACGCTATAAGAGGGGCTGAGCAAAGCGGTAACATAGCCAATCAATGGTTTGCTAGGAAAGGATGGTTAGAGGTTTGACATGGCAATATGGGTGGCATGATATAGCAAGTGATGGGCATCGTAGCATAGGCATAGCAAAAGAGCGAGCATCTAGCAAGCAAAGATAGAAGTGATTTCGAGGGTATGGTCATCTTGCCTACAAAGTTCTCAGAGTTGTCGAAAGCTTGATCCTCGTAAGCGTTCTCAACAGGTTCCTCGTTCACGTACTCGTCTCCCGGCTCTACCCAAAGCAAGAACACAAACAATGGAACCACAATAAATCACGGGCGATGCACAAACAACAAGATGCAATACATGGCATGATATGCGAGATGTGAGATGCAATGCATATGCGTGCTCCGGAAGGAAAATGATGAACCAGGCATCAACTTGGCAAACCAAGTATGCCGCTGGAAAGGTGAGATGATTTCGGTTGAAATCGATATAAAGATCACCGGAATCGGATGCACGGTTTGCAAATGACAAGCAAAACAAGAATGGCACAAATCTGCCATTAACAGCATGATACCACATAGCAAGCAACAAGAAATTAAGCTACTGCACCCAAACGTACCAACAAAGCATATGGCAGTGATCTAATCAAGATGCTTGACAAAAGATGAACACTGAGCTACGGCTAATTCACACATTAACAGGTACAAACAAGCATGGCAAAAGTGCAAAATATATCAGCTTCGCAGACTTAAGAGAAAATACTGAACATGGCAGAATCAGCATCGAGAAGCAATGTTGAGCAAGCAAACAACATGCTACAGGAACTTATAATAGCAAAACAAGGCATGGAATGAATCTATTCAAAGCATAGAACAAAAGTCCCTTACTGACCATGAGCCAAAAGGGATCAGAAAATGTAATAGCAACCATGTCAATATAGCAAGTTTCGTTAACAGATTCAGACTTCGTGAAATTTCAGGACATAGCAGAAACAGATTCATGTTGGCATGTTAACAAGCTTGTTTAACTCAAAATAAAACATATCATGGTAGGAGCTTAATTCCAGAAGCAAGTAGTCATGATGAAGAACATGTTCATGTGCAAAACTACCTCATAGCATAATTGCATAAATATACACATGAAAGACAAAACAGCAACATGATGTAAAATGACATGTTCATGAACTTGCTCAAATGCATAAACTAATGCCACCACTGGATTGGTGGGATTTTTCTACCCCAAAAACATATATAATATGTTGGGGTTGCTGTAGAAAAATCATCACGAGTGCAATAAGTTAAAACCTGCCCTAAATGGAAACCTCAGCATATGCCAAATCTGGCATGTTCCGAATTGGAATAAAACAGAAGTCATGCGGGGAAAACTAGGTGCACCCAAGCTGTACCGAGCCGTTAGACTGACTGGTAGGGCCGTGGTCCACGTGATCGGTGTGTGGATGACAAGGGACCAAGGCGTCATAGTCACAGTGAAAATAAAAGCCACCACTAAAAAACGTGGAACACAGGACTCGAACCCAAGTCTCCTAGGTAGGAAAGAGGCAGGCTAACCAGTGCGCTAGAGGGAGGTGTGTGTACCCAGAGAGGCGCCTGGCTCCTTTTGAACCAGGGCGGAAGGCCGAGCCTTTGGTGTTGGCAACACAGAAATCACCGGCGCTGCGTTGACGAAAGCGAGAAGGCGGCGGCTTGCGATCTGAGCGGCAGCAGCGGCTGCAGGAAGTGCAAGGAGTGCGGTTGTAGGGGTGCGCGAGCAGACGCTCGAGCACGAGCTCGCGGAACGCAAGCGGCGTGTGCACGTGCAGCAGCAAAACATGCGCAACTAAAACTACAGAGATCGACAGAGCACCGAGAGCACGGGAAAGATTGAATCGAAGCAGCGCCTACGGTGATCTATCGACGACAAGAAGGAGCAGGGAGGAAGTTGGGTATACCTCCTAAACCAAGGACAAGTATACGGCGACGGAGTCGAGCCTGCGGCGACGCAGACGAGCTCTGAACCCGGCGAGGCTGCTGTCCGGGAAGAAGAGGTAGAAGACCGGTCGGAGAAGTCGTTCCAGAGGCTGTAGAGGTACGTGCGATGAGGTAGGATGAGAAGGGGAACTTGACGGTCTTCTCCGCGGCGTCCGAGGTGGTGGGAGGCGCGGCGAGCGTCTATCCCGAGCCGAAGCTTGAGCTCAGCCAGAGCATGGTGGGCTGGGCGACGGCGTGGGCGCGTAGAGACTTACTTGGCGGCGGCGAGGGAAGGAGAGGAAGGGGATCGGTTGAGGGGAGACCCTAGGGCACCGGGGACAACTTTATAGGGGTCTAGGGACGAGCTCCGGCCGTCAAATCAACGAGGTTGTCGACGTGGACATCTTGGATCTGCGCCGTCAGGGGAGGTTGATGACGCCTCTGTCTGCGTGGGCTAGATGGGCTCTTTGATCGCTTTGGCTGCAGGGGCCTAGGTGGGCTGCTGGGTGGAAAAGGCCTCGGCTGGGCTGCTAGCTGCTGCTGCTTCATTTCCATGTTTATAACCAGAAATAGAAACAGAAAAGCTCAGGAAAAAAGGAGAGGAGTTAGAGCATAAAGAAAATACTCTCCAACTCCTGGAATTATCCACTATTATAATAAATTGCATTGGGCATTTTTAGAGGTAGAAAAATAAGACAAGTTTGAATTATATTCAAACTTGTGTCATTTTTGAACCTGACCAAAACAACTTCAAATAAGGAGATCTTTGGCAGAGAGGTTTAGGGCAAGGAGCAAGAATATTGGGGAAAAGATGAACATTTATGGTGGAGGCAAACTGGCACTCGCAAAGAATGGAAGAAAAGGGAAGGAAGGAGAAGTGATGGTGCAATGGTTTGAAAGGGGTACAAGGGTCAGGCGCATGATGCTCATGGCAACAACATGAATGACAAAATGCAACATGAGATGACATGAGATGAAAATGCACTATATGATGATGACAAGAAGCACAAATGCAATATGGCTAAAAGGAATATGACAATGAAAAGAATAAAACCACACAACCAAACAAGATGAGGCCAAACATGAAAAAAAAACCACAAGAATTGGATGAGGTCAAGTTGATATATTGCCAAATTGGGACATGATACATCTGGGGTGTTACAGGTCATGAGTATAAGCTTCATCATTTCTCGAGCTGGATCTTGAAGACTTTCTGAAGCCTTTCTTCTTGGTGAATTTCTGGAACTTCTTCACAAGCATAGCAAGCTCCTTTCTGATGTCTTGAGGATCCCCAGAACTGCAGTCAGATTCTTCTTCAGATGAGGAAACAACTTTTGCCTTCAAAGCGCGAGTGCGTCCATAGCTAGAACCATAGATCTCTCTTTTCTCAGATAACTGGAACTCATGTATGTTGAGCCTCTCAAGTATGTCAGACGGATCGAGAGTCTTGAAGTCAGGGCGTTCCTGGATCATTAAGGCTAGGGTGTCAAACGAGTTGTCAAGTGATCTCAGGACTGTCTTGATGATTTCATGCTTGGTGATCTCAGTGGCGCCAAGAGCATTAAGCTCATTTGTGATGTCAGTGAGGCGATCAAACGTGAGCTGGACATTCTCATTGTTGTTTCTCTTGAAGAGGTTGCAAAGAACACTGATCCTTGAGTCTCTCTGGGTTGAGACGCCTTCGTTGACCTTGGAAAGCCAGTCCCAGACTAGCTTCGAAGTTTCCAGAGCACTCACACGGTCATACTGTCCTTTGGTCAGATGACCACAGATAAAGTTCTTGGCAGTACAATACAGTTTAATGAACTTCTTGACATCAGCAGGGGTGACACCTTCACCGCCCTTGGGAACGCCGTTATTGACGACATACCAGAGGTCGACATCAATGGCTTCAAGATGCATACGCATCTTATTCTTCCAGTAGGGGTAATCAGTGTCATCGAAGACAGGGCTCGCAGCGGAGACTTTGATTATCCCTGCAGTCAACATAGCTAAAACTCCAGGTGGTTAAACCGAATCACACAGAACAAGGGAGTACCTTGCTCTGATACCAATTGAAAGTGCTAGTTATCGACTAGAAGGGGGTGAATAGGCGATTTTTATGGAAGTCTTCAAAACATGGGAGATTTGAAGATAAACAATAGAAATGAACCTATTGATATGCAGCGGAAGGTAGACTACACTAGACAAGCAATAGTCAAGCAAGTAATGAAGCTAAAGTACGAAGACTATTGGCAGCTAGGTAGTACGGATCAAGATGGAAGATAGTATGAAGCCAAATAACAATAGTCGTCACACAGTGAAGTCAAAAGATAAGGCAAGCAGGCAAATGACTTCACGAAGACAAATTGTAAATAAGTGAGGGAAGAGATAGAACCAGTTGCTTGGTGAGGACAAGGATTTGTTGGACCAGTTCCAGTTGCTGTGACAACTGTACGTCTGGTTAGGGAGGCTGAATTCAACTCAGAAGACCGCGTCTTCACCTTAGTCCCCTTGAGCTAAGGACACTTAGTCCTCGCCCAATCACTCTCGTAAGTCTTCAAGGTAGACTTCCAAACCTTCACAGACTTCGTTCACCGGCAATCCACAATGACTCTTGGATGCTCAGAATGCGACGCCTAACCGGCTGGAGGATTCACAGTCCTCAAGTGTAACAAGTCTTGAGTCACTTTCAGACGGAAAGACTTGATGATGCCTAACACTCTTTGGCTCTGGGTGTTTTGGGCTTTGTCCTCGCAAGGATCTTTCTCTCAAAGGCTTCGAGGTGGGTTGCTCTCAAACGACAAAAGCCGTGCACTAACTCTGAGCAGCCACCAATTTATGGTGTAGGGGTGGGCCATTTATAGCCACAGGGCAACCCGACCTGATTTGTCCGAAATGATCCTGGGTCACTAAGGAACTCACACGTGTTCCAACGGTCAGAGTTCAAACACACGCGGCAGCTTAACTTGGGCTACAAGTAAAGCTGACTCATCCAACTCTGGATAAGTTTTGCTCTCATTGTCTTCACTCGAAGACTTAGGATTTGGTTGAGCATCACTTCAGTCACTCTGACTTTGTTCGCTTGGACCCCACTTAACAGTACGGTGGTTCCTATGACTCAACAAAGAAGAAAATGAAACTATGAAACAACTATGTCTTCGCACTCCATAGTATTCACATAAATGTCTTCTCGAGTCATAATCTTCGTTGTGAATATCTTCACATACCATCATTGTCTTCAATGTCTTCACACATTTTTAGGGGTCATCTCCGGTAGGTAAACCGAATCAATGAGGGACTACTACCTGTGTTATCCTACAATTCTCACAAACACATTAGTCCCTCAACCAGGTTTGTCGTCAATACTCCAAAATCAACTAGGGGTGGCACTAGATGCACTTACAAGTTGACATGTCGGTCCCACCGAAAATCCTAATGTTCACATTTTGAACTAAATCGGTCTGGCCGAGTTTTGTGATTCGGTCCCACCGAGTTTGGTGATTTGTGTGTAACGGTTAGATATTGTGTGGAGTCTATATATACCCCTCCACCCACTCTTCATTCGTGAGGAGAGCCATCAGAACATGCCTACACTTCCAGCATACATTTTTTGAGAGAGAACCACCTACACTTGTGTTGAGGTCAAGATATTCCATTCCAACCACATAAATCTTGATCTCTAGCCTTCCCCAAGTTGCTTTCCACTCAAACCCTCTTTCCACCAAATCCAATCCTATGAGAGAGATCTGAGTGTTGGGGAGACTATCATTTGAAGCACAAGAGCAAGGAGTTCATCATCAACACACCATCTATTACCTTTTGGAGAGTGGTGTCTCCTAGATTGGCTAGGTGTCACTTGGGAGCCTCCGTCAAGATTGTGGAGTTGAACCAAGGAGTTTGTACGGGCAAGGAGATCGTCTACTTCGTGAAGATCTACCCTAGTGAGGCAAGTCCTTCGTGGGTGATGGCCATGGTGGGATAGACAAGGTTGCTTCTTCGTGGACCCTTCGTGGGTGGAGCCCTCTGTGGACTCGCGCAACCGTTACCCTTCGTGGGTTGAAGTCTCCATCAACATGGATGTACGATAGCACCACCTATCGGAACCACGGATAAAAATCTCCGTGTCTACATTGCGTTTGCTCCCTCCAAACTCATCCCTTTACCTTCATATGCAATTGTTTTACATTCCGCTGCTATACTCTTAGAATTGCATATGTAGGTTGATTACTTGGTTTGTGCTAAGTTGCTAAAATCTGCCAAGACTTAAAATTGGGAAAAGGCTAGATTTTTATTTGGTCAAGTAGTCTAATCACCCCCCCTCTAGACATACTTTCGATCCTACACCGCCGCGGGCTCTTCCCACGCCGCGAGCACTTCCTCTTCCGACGCGACGCTTCTCACCGTGAAGAGGGAGTGGTCGAAGGAGTCGGAGGACCGCGACCTCGTCACCGTCAAGCAGGAGACGGAGGAGATCGAGCGCCGAGAGGTCTTCGGGCCCGAAAATTTCGGGGCCGATGTCGACGCGGCCGCGGCTGCCATTGCCGAACGGAGCTTGCGCGAGGAGGCGGAGGGTTGGCGCCACGACGAGGAGCTCGAAGACCTCACCCTCAAGCAGGCGGTCGCGGCCAACCTTGCCGCGAAGGACAAGGACGACGAGTGGCGGCGCATCCGCGAGGAGTAGAGGCAGCAGTTCATCGATCTTGTCAGCTTCGACGAGGAGGACTGAGCTCCTCCACCGCGTCGTCCTCGGCCGGGAGCTCGTCCATTTTGATACATCGACCTCAGCCTCGCCGCCGCGAGATCCCCCACCCCCCTCTATTAGTAGTAGAAGAATGTAGAATGTATGATCTTGTAGTATGTGATGAACTAGTGTATGATTATGTAGTATTTGATGAGCTAGTGTGGTTGCAAATTCTCCCGCGAAAGTTTTTTTCAAAATATACAATTTCATATACGGGTTCTACTCTGCCGCGCACGATTTCGACCTGCAAAATAGTTCTCCGTCGAACTGTAAACCCCTTATGCGGGTCGCAGTTTTACGGGGTCTGCTAGAGATGCTCTAAAATGAGCCTGGATGAACAGTAAAATCCAAATTTTTGTTTTTTAATTCAAATATTTTGGGTACAAACATAGACAAAATACTTATGTACTCATAAAAATTCGTCTTTAAATCACATTTCTGAAAGTCGTGGCAAAAAAATTGATGCTTCAAAGCATTTTGGAGTGCTGATTTTGTTTTTTTGCCACGGCTTACACAAATGTCTTTTCAAGATGAAATTTTGCGAGCATCTAAAACTTTTGTCAATGTTTTCAACAATTTATTTTCCAGATTCCTTGGAATTGTTTTCACTTTTTTAGTTTACTGTTTATCCTGGGCTCAAATGAGCTCGGGAGTAGAAGATGAATTTTGGGTTTCTATTTGCTACATAAAAAACGGCCGTCCTATTTTTGTTCCTAGTTGGTACACGTCATGTGCAAAAAAAAAGGTACACGTCATGTGCAAAGGCTCGACAATTCTTTTTTTACCCCGTAGGAAAAGAAAAGAGGGGTGTCGAAGGATGTGAACCTGCTATCCTTTTTTCTTCTTCCTTGCATGTTTATCATTTGTTCAATGTAGTTTCAAGGAATTAGCTCATTGTAATGATTTTTTTTATATCTTTCAAATGATTAATTACTATTTTTTCATAAATATGGTCAAACTTCAGAAAATATGACTTAACACAATTCTAATATGTGAAGTAAAAAACGAAAGTAAATATACAATGATACGACTCGCGGTGTGCAGTGGAGGGAGAGCCGGCTATGCCATTTGAAAACTATACTGCTCGTGTATGTGAGCGACTTCAATTATACAATGTTAAAAAAATCTTTCCGCAAAAAAAGAAATATGTACTACGATCACCTCGCGGAGTACTTTTTTCTGAACATTGAGGGGACCGGCAGATCGACCTCGAATCACCCCTGGCTCAAATCTCTACTCTTAATGAAGCAGTTGGTAGTCTCCGCCGGTCAATTTTCGTCCCATCAGAGACGGTTAATTTTCATCCTCGATCCCACCTCCCACTCCCCCTGGATTCCCCCCTTTCACCCTCGAGACCGACAAAAAAAAATGGTATACTACCACGATGCCCGTTGTGAAACACTACGGTTCATTGACAGAAAGTCGTCCTAAAAAAATCTACGAAGGTTAACTTACGAAATTAAACCAGAAAAAAAAAAGCCAAACAAACCGCACGCACGTACGAGCAATGCCTCGTGCTCCTCTCAGTCCCCTCGACATACTATCTGTGATTACAGACGCACGAGATCGCCGCAGCGGCTGCTCCTCCTCTCCTGGGAGGCAGCCGCCACCGCCGAACCAGGGAGACGCCAGCGACCGTCGCTGCCGTCGCGGATCACCAGGAAGCCACCGCCACCGTCGCGCCTCGGATATGTCGTGGATCACCGGGACGCGGCCGTCGCGGATCAGGAACACCAGGACACCGCCGCCGGCGGCCCCTCGGATACCGGCGACCGGCGGCGATCTGAGACCAACGAGTCGGCACCACACCCCTGGTACTTCCCTTCCCCATCCGCCAATCCTCTACCCCCTCCCCCCTCCTCTACAAAGGCCCGTGTGGCCCTGTCCCTACGACCTCGCCGGCCACGACCAGGGATGGCTGTGCATCCCGACGCCTCTCTTCTCCATTGATCCCCCATCTCCTCAAGGTGAATCTTCTCCAAAAGGTACCCCTCTCCTCCCCGACGAGTACTCGCTTCCTTACAGGCAGGGGTGGATCCACCATGGGACATGGGTGTACAGATGCACATCCAAATTCTTTGTGTTGAACACACACGACAGAGTGAACGATGATACTGTGAACTGAATGTCTAGCTACTATTCAGATTCATTGTGAAATCCCAACTGAATGTGTAGCTGCTATTCAGATTCAGAGAGAAAAATGTGTAGATGACACTGAGTGAGGATCTGCTTGATTTCATTAGCAGGAAAAAAATAATTATCTTTGAATTGTAGGCAGTAGGGCATGTCTTGAATTATCTTTGAATTGTAAGTTGTAGATGACACCTGGGTAAGCTTGCACACCTTTTTTCTATGGATTTAATGGAGGAAGATTTGATGCATAACTTGATTACATTAATTGGGACGGAATTCTTTTTTCAAGTGAACGATGATGTTGTCATATCTCGTCCTTAAGCCATGACATATTGTAGTTTTCTCCTTCTATTTTGTAATTTTCTTAATCTTTTCAGATATTGTTGCTATTCTGAAATTCGTATTGCTGTGAACCAATTGGCTTGACTATTAGGGTGCAAAAAAAAAGAGCACTCAATATTGAATTTCTGGATCCGCCACTGCTTATACAGGCACGTAGTATGGGCTGACTGTCAGGGTCCTGACACGGGCTCTCCTTGTCCTGATCTGATCTTGATGCTACTCGGTCAATCTATGATGTTTGTTTCCTGTGTTTACATGGCAGAGTGGTTGCTGCACTCGCTTTTGGATGTGGATGCAAGTTGGGAACTCATTCAGTGATTTGAGGGTGCAGGTAGAGATGATGCTGCGGATGGGATGGGAAGATGCGTGTGTGCTAGCTGCCATTGCAGGGACTTTTTATTTTTCGGATAGTTCAGCGTCTTATTACGAATCTGATAGTGCTATCTGCCACACATACACCATGTTACGAATCTTTACATGCGACTCGGAGAAAGAATTGCTTTGCAGGTACACACTTGCTGCTAACTGATGTATTGAACTTTCAAGGATTTTGATTGGTCGCCCAAATAACCCATTCTCCTTTTGTTGATATTTATGAAGGAGATCATTATTTCTCTTTTAGTTTCAGGTTGCCAACATCACGAATTTCATACTTATGGAGTGGAGCCACCAAACTATTTATGAGGTAAAATCACTATATACATATTGTTTTCCCACTGCGTGCTTGCTTGTGTTTGTTTCTAGCGGCAAGAATCCATCGAGTCCTCCTCTCATGTGTGCAACCTTGCCGGTGTGTGAATCAATCAAGGCAAGGGCAACCAAAGTTAAGTATGTGCGAGTCTTGCGGGATCGATCTATCAACTCCTTGACCGACTTTGCACCATGTGCACATCGTCCATGCTAGAAAAGCACTTGGCAAGTGGGCGGCTCCATTGGCCTGCGTCAACAATTCAAATCCTTATCTATACTCGATAGACACATACTTTTTTATGCAATTCTGAATTTATGGAAGCAGAAGAACTGATTATGTGAATTAAATATCTAATCCTATGTGTAGGTGCTATCCAAGTGTTGTGATTATTTATGCGCATATGTCTTGCAGGTAGTTAACTCTATAGTATGAAGACTTAAAAATACGAGTGCATGCCATTGGTGTTTTTGAATCCATCTTCCATCACTTCTAATACTTTTGTATTACATAATACTATTTTTTCAGCAGTTGAATGACATATCAATGGTATTTGTAATAAATTTCTTTCTTCCATATTACCAGGATATATGTTGAAGCACAGAATATATTCCATTCGCAATGGACAAACAGAACAACACAACACATAAGCAGAGGAAAGTAAGTGCAAACCTTTCTCTCTTTAAATTCTTGAGGATGGTAACATTTTGTTACAGGTGTTCAAGATTCAGTTCTAACATTTTGGGGTTGCTAATCCATTGCAAGTAATCATTGCTTAACTGCAATGTTATCCAAATTTCATGTGACTTGAGTGCTATCTCATTTAGTTTTATGGCTTACAAATAACGTGCAATTTTGAAATTTTGTTTGTTGGCGGCCACATTTTCAATATAACTCAGAAAACTATTGAATACGTTATCGGTATGGCCTCTGAAAATGATGTTTTTTCAGATATGCATCCACCTTCAAGTCCATCCATAGGCATTTTAAGCACTTCATTTTGAAAGGGCTATATAAATAAGAGAGAGACATCTAGTAGCGATAGAATGAAGCCTCCTTGTAGTAACTCGTGTGAAAGAATTGATATAAAACTATAAATATATAAATAATATATAGAAGGTAGAACCATAGAGATGTGTATGTTTAATTGGTATTTTTTGGAGTATATTTACGAAGTGATATATCTTTCTTTTATAGGACATGGTTGCTCTTGCTTCATCTAAATAGGCCGTCTGGAATGCCATGAGACCGAGTTGTACTATCATTTTGAATTTGTTTACTAACACCACAACTACCACATCCTCGCTAAGCAGCGAGAGGTTGCTAGCAATCTGCGTGGAAAGATTGAATGTGATATTACGTCTACTAATCAATAGAGTATTACTAAAACTATATATTGATGACTTTTTTAGTTAAACAACAAATAGTATTGTCCCCAGTTCTACTTGATTTGATTTTATTTCCCATCAGTTTTGTGTTTTGTCAAAGAATGGTTTTTCTTTACCTACGGTAGTCCACATACTCGAGTAAATCCTTTTGCATCATTTCACTATTGGTTACTCGTAATTGTATTAGATTGGGATTGCAACATGTGTGCTCCAACAAACATAATTTCAAAATTGCACGTTATTTGTATGACATAAAACTAAATGAGATATCACTCAACTCACATGAACTTTGGATAACATTGTAGTTAAACATTGATTACTTGCAATGCATTAGCAACCCCAAAATGTTAGAACTGAATCTTGAATGCTTGTAACAAAATTTTACCATCCTCAAGAATTTAAAGAGAAAGAAAGGTTTGCACTTACATTCTGTTAGTCCACCGCCAATTCATAGTATTGTTAGGATTTACGGGATCCTACATTTTGACTATTTAGCCGATCCCAAGTTATTTATATAGTTTTATCCCATTACATCGAGATCTTTTTGGTTGCGTATTAATTTCTTGATTGTGTCTTCGAAGCAATTCTTGACTTGTGTAGTATTTAGCTGATCCGATCCCAGGTTAAGCTTTTAAGTTTTCTCTCATTACACCATTGCATTTTAGAATTTTGTAGCTAAACATTTCCGTTAAATTGGTGCACATATTAGAGGGAGGCATCGGTTAACTAAGCATATCGTCGCACGTATAGAGACCTCCAGTCCAGCATGTCAAGGTTGCTCTGCGCGGGCTCGATTAGAGGGGGCATGGACTTTATTAAGAACGAGTGAGTGTCGTCCTGTATCAAGTGCATGTCATGGGTTTGATAATATTTTAAAGAATCAATTTGTACTACATTATTCACTGGAGGTAGCATCACGATGACACAGAATTAAGGACTCGTGATTGGGAGTGTCTAATAATTTATCAACTATTCTGATGTTCCATAAATCGTTAGTTTACTGAAAAAGGAAGGAGCTACCATCGCGGTTTGATTGCGTTCATCTTGGACTAATCATGATCAATTTGATGAGGCCTCCATCAGTTTCGTATAGGTTGTGCTAAGGATTCAACAAATTATGAGAAACCTGACGTCGAAAGACAGTGATAGACCATCGGATGAAGTTTACTATATGTTTTTTCTAAGCATATCGTCGCACGTATAGAGACCTCCAGTCCAGCATGTCAAGGTTGCTCTGCGCGGGCTCGATTAGTGGGGGCATGGACTTTATTAAGAACGGGTGAGTGCCGTCATGTATCAAGTGCATGTCATGGGTTTGATAATATTTTAAAGAATCAATTTGTACTACATTATTCGCTGGAGGTAGCATCACGATGACACATAATTAAGGACTCGTGATTGGGAGTGTCTAAAAATTTATCAACTATTCTGATGTTCCATAAATCGTTAGTTTACCGAAAAAGGAAGGAGCTACCATCGCGGTTTGATTGCGTTCATCTTGGACTAATCATGATCAATTTGATGAGGCCTCCATCAGTTTCGTATAGGTTGTGCTAAGGATTCTACAAATTATGAGAAACATGACGTCGAAAGATAGTGATAGACCATCGGATGAAGTTTACTATATGTTTTTGTCTTTACCATGTTTTTTCTTATATCATGTTGATTTTCAAATAAAGTGCAAGTTGTGAATGAAAGAGTAGACATTTTCTTATTTATGTCAAATTTTGCAACAAATTTTTTTCCTTACCAATCATGTGGTGTGGGTGCTCACTGGCTACTGAGCCGAGGTGAGGCGAATTCAAAACTTCACCCAAATGTCCGGATTTCTCATATTTCTGGCTTGGAATGCCCAGATTTCTTGTTTCCTTGGCTTATACATTGGGTCTTGCAACTTTTCTTTATAGGTTCTGCGAATTCTTGTTTAGGGATTCGATGGGCGCTTCGGATATGGCATCGCAACCGTTGAGTGATGAGGTCACTTGAAGCTCCTCCTCGGTACGCACGGATTAAATCCTTTGTCATCTTGCCGACGAGCCGCAGTATGATTTTCTTTGGTTGCCTGGTGGTCTTGGCAACATGCGCTCCCGTGATTACAAATTTAAGCGCCAGATGGGTAGGAACATGATAGATTTGGGTCGACATGATATGTTCGGAAGTTGATTCATTAATTCGCCTATTTATACGGTTTCTTTGCCATCCGAGGGTGGTCCATGAAATCAGTCTCTGTATTCTTTATTTTCAATCAAAGAGGAGCTACCTGCCCTTTCATAGAAACGAAACCAAAGGTGTCGTATTCTCGAGAAAATAATCATGACATCATCAACTTTCTTTTTAGGAATGGCTTAATCATATGAGTTTGCACCGTTAAGCTGTTTCACATCATTTCTTTTACCACTTTGCTTCCAATAATTCAAACAACATATTATGGCTTGTTTAGTTATGGGATCCCTAATGTCGGATCTCGACTTAGAACATAGATAGTAGCAAGGTAACAACGAATAGTTATAGTGTTAAGAGTAATATTAGTTCTTGGATGTTTAACTTCTAACTTGGCTTTTCTCGTACAATATTTAGAATTTGGATCCGGAAAGACATATCTGACGGGTACCAATTATCTTTGGTGAAGCCGATGGTGGAGTAATAATTGCACCTCTCATGGAGCGATATTCAGAAATCGATGCGATGAACCGTCATATAGAGTTCTTAATTAGGGTATCATTCATCGAGGTACACTAGTGGTAGCGATTATCTTTACTTAATTGGAATATTTTTTTCTTATTACCATTTTGTTTTGTGTTCTTTGTTACATAAGATATTTAAGAAGGAAGTATTTGATTTACTTGATGATCATGGGTCTCATTACAAAAGTGGCGGCGCTTTGCTAGAGTGCCTATTGATTCGACAAAGCGCAAATGGAAGCATTACACTTCTTTGGCGTGATGGAGGCCGAGGTCAAGTCAAAGAAGATATGGGCCATATGGCCATGCACTTATACGAGGATCTTAAATCACAGCATGGCGAAAGTACAAACATACATAGCCAGGCAAGGTAAGTCGCATATACTGTAGGTGCATCTAGTGCCACCCCTAGTTGCCTTTGGAGTATTGACGAAAAATTTGGTTGAGGGACTAATGTGTTTGTGAGAATCGCAGGATAACATAGGTAGTGTCCCTTATTGGTTCGGTTTACCTATCGGAAATGACCCCTAAAAATGTATGAAGGCATTGACGACAATGGTGGTATGTGAACATATTCATGTTGAAGACTATGACATGAGAAGACATTCAGTGAAGACTATGGAGCGCAAAGACTGTGTCGTTTCGTTGTTTCCTTTTTTTCTTTGTTGAGTCATAGGAACCACCGTCTTTGTTAAGTGGGGTCCAAGTGAACAAAGTCGAATGGTGAAGTGATGCTCAACCCAAATCCTATGTCTTTGGCGAAGATAATGAGAGCAAATCTTATCCAGAGTGGATGAGTCATCTTTGCGTGTAGCCCAAGTAAAGTTGCCGTGTGTGTTTGAAATCGACCGTTGGAACACGTGTCGGTTCCTTAGTGACCCATGGTCATTCCTACATATCGGTCGGGTTGCCTAGTGGCAATAAATAGCCCACCCCTACACCATAAATTGGTGGTCTGCTTAGAGTTAGTGCACGGCTTTTGTCGTTTGAGAGCAACCCACCTCGAAGCCTTTGAGAGAGAAATCCTTGCGAGACAAAGCCCAAACACCCGAGCCAAAGAGTGTTAGGCATCATTGAAGTCTTTACATCTCTGCGTGACTCAAGACTTATTACACTTGACGATCGTGAATCCTCCGGCCGATTAGGCGTCTCGTTTTGAGCATCCAAGAGTCATTGTGGATCGCCGGTGAGCGAAGTCTGTGAAGGTTCGAAAGTCTACCTTGAAGACTTACGAGTGATTGGGCGAGGACTGTGTCCTTAGCTCAAGGGAATAAGGTGAAGACGCGGTCTTGAGTTGAATCTCAGTCTCTCTAACGGGCGTATAGTTGTCACGACAAGCTGGGCTGGTCCAACAAATCCTATGTCTTCAACAAGTGACGGTTCTATCCTCTCCTCCCTTTACTTAGAGTTTGTCTTCATGAAGTCATTGCCTATTTGTCGTACTGTTTGACTTCATTGCTTGACTACTATCGTTGGTTGGCTTCATACTATCTTCCATCTGATCCTTACTACTAAGTGCTATTAGTCTTTGTACTTTCACATTATTGCATACTTGACTATGGTTTGCTTGTTGTAGTTTATCTTCATTGCATATCAATTAGGTCATTTCTATTGTTTGTCTTGAAACTTCCACGTTTGAAGACTTTCATAAAATCGCCTATTCACCCCCCTCTAGTCGATAACTAGCACTTTCAATTGGTCTCGAGCAAGGTACTCCCTTGTTACGTGTGATTGATTTAACCACCGGAGTTTTAGCTATATCATTGCGGGATAATCAAAGTCTCCGCCGCTTGCCCTTGTTCGATGGGCCTGAATATACCTCTTGGAAGAATAAGATGCGCATGCATCTTGAAGCCATGATGTCGACCTACGGTATGTCGTCAAGAACGGCGTTCCCAAAAGCGATGAAGGTGTCACCCTGCCGATGTCAAGAAGTTCATTCAACTAGACTCTCTGCAAAGAACATCATCCGTGGTCATCGACCAAAGGACGGTATGGCCGTGTGAGTGCTCTGAAAGCGTCGAAGCTAGTGCTGGATGGCTATCCAAGGTCGACTAAGGCGTCTCAACCCGGAGAGATCAAAGGATCAGTGTTCTTCGCAACCTCTTCAACCGCTTCAAGAGAAACAACAATGAAAATGTCCAGCTCACGTTTGATCGCCTCACCGACATCACAAATGAGCTTCCTGCTCTCGGCGCCACTGAGATTACCAAGCATGAAATCGTCAAGACACTACTGAGATCTCTTGAGAGCTCCTTTGACACCCTGCCCTCATGATACAAAAACGCATACGACTTCAAGACCTTTGGATCCGTCGATATACTTGAGAGGCTTAACACACATGAGTTCCAGCTTTCTGAGAAAAGAGATATTTATTGTCACAACTATGGACGAACTCGCGCTTTCAAGGCAAAAGTTGTTTCCTCATATGAAGAAGAATCTGACTGCAGTTCTGATGATCCTGAAGACATTGGAAAGGAACTTGCTATGCTTGTGAAGAAGTTCCAGAAGTTCACTAAGAAGAAGGGCTTCAGAAAGTCTTCACGATCTAGCTCAAGAAATGATGAAGCTTCCACTCATGACCACAAGAAGAGAACATGTCACAAGTGCAAAAAACCTGGACACTATATATCTGAGTGTCCACAGTGGGACAATGAGAAGAAGAAGAGGAAGAGCAAGGAATATGATTCTGATAACAAGAAGAAGAAATCTTCAAAGTCTTCTTTCAAGTCCTCATCAAAGTCTTCATCACATAAGAAGAGCTCATCCGCAAGGCTCGTGCTTTTGTTGGCAAGGAAATGGATTGAGGAGGAGTCTCATACGAGGAGGTGGAGGTGGAGTCCAAGAGGAGTCCGACCATGGCGTTGCAAGTCCGGCTCTAGCCACGACCTATGTTGCCAAGTCCATCTTCAACACTAAAGACAATGACTTCCACACCAACGTCAAGGCGATGACAAGGACGACCCTGCTCCCACCTACTGCTTCATGGCACGTGGTGCCAAGGGTATGACACCTCATGCTTCAGAATGGATTATGGACAGTGGATGCACTAATCATATGACTGGTGATCGAAGTCTTCTCATGGACTCAACCTTACGTCCATCAGACAAGAGTCACATCACATTTGCTGACACTGGTAAAAGCAAGGTATTGGGTCTAGGTAGAGTTGCAATCTCAAAGGATCAACACATGGATAAAGTGATGCTTGTTGAATCCTTGGTTTCAACAATGTCATCTCCATGCTTTGTGACTTGAACATGATTGTGCTATTCGGAAAATATCGTTGCCTTGTACTAATGGAATCGACAAGTCTCTAGTCTTTGAAGGGTATCGGAAGATGATCTATACATGGTAGATTTCTCGGCAGGTCCACACTTGCCGTATGTCTTCTTGCAAAAGCTTGAATCTTGGCTCTGGCATCGGAGGTCAGGGCATCTTGGCATGAGGAACTTACACACACTCGCCAAGAAGAAGCATGTGATAGGCATCAAGGATGTCAAGTTCAAGAAGGATAATTTGTGTGGTGCCTGCGAAGCTGGAAAGATGACTAGGGCAAAGCACCCCTCGAAGACAATCATGATGACATCTCAACCTTTTGAGCTGTTACACATGGACTTATTTGGCCCTACTCACTACTCTACCCTCACAACAACTGCTTGTCTCTATGGTTTCGTCATTGTTGATGACTACTCAAGATATACATGGGTGCACATAATTCTCTACAAGACTGAAGTGCAAGATGTCTTCAGACGCTTCGCCAATCAAGCCATGACCAATTATGGTGTCAAGATCAAGCATATCAGAAGTGACAATGGCACTGAGTTCAAGAACACCGGACTTGATCTTTATCTGGATACAATGGGAATCACTCATGAGTTCTCTCGCTCCATACACACCTCGGCAAAATGGCATCGTGAGCGCAAGAACAGAACCCTCATTGAGATGGCTCGAACAATGCTCGACGAGTACAAGATACCAAGAAAGTTACGGCGGAAGCTATTGATACTGACATGTCACGTCATCAATCGTGTTTACATCCATAAGCTTCAACAAAACATCCTATGAGCTCCTTCTTGGCAAGAAGCCAAATGCCGCCTACTTTAGAGTATTTGGAGCTAGGTCTTTGGATCAAGAATCCCCATCACAAGTCAAAATTTGCACCTAAAGCTCACGAAGGCTTCATGCTCGATTCTGGAAAGGACTCGCACTCTTACAGAGTCTTCAACCTCTATCTCTACAAAATCGTCGAACTGTGGGCGTGCGATTTGATGAAACCAATAGTTCACAAAGAGAGCTCTTGCCAAGCACACTAGACGAAGCTTCGCCAAATGAATCTATCAAGTGATGGGAACCGGTGAAATCATGCCTTCAAGCACAGACTTGAAGAGGAACTTATCATTTACGCACCTAAACAACTCGAAGACAATGCTCGGGCAAGACAATCCTCCCAATGATGACAATGATCGGCAAGAGCAAGGTCTTCGTCCGATTCATCCTCGAGTCACAAATGAAGTACAAATTGAGAAGATATTTGATAGCATTAATGCACTGGTCCACTTACTCGCTCAAGAGCAACACAGTTAGCAAATTTACATGGGCACTTCTCTTTTGTGTCAATATCGAACCCAAGAAAGTTCTTTGAAGCCTTTATGGAACTGAATGGATACAAGCTATGCAAGAAGAACTTCAGCAGTTCAAAATTGAACAATGTTTGGGAACTTGTCAAGCGTCATGACCCTCATAAGCATAACATTATTGGCACAAAATGGATATATCGAAACAAGCAAGATGAGCATGGTCAAGTCATCAGAAACAAAGCACGTCTTGTGGCTCAAGGATATACTCAAGTTGAAGGAATTGACTTCGACGAAACATTTGCTCCTGTGGCTAGGCTTGAAGCTATTCGCATACTGCTAGCCTATGCTAACCACCACAACATCTTGTTATATCAAATGCATGTGAAGAGTGCATTTCTCAACGGCAAAATTGAAGAAGAAGTATACGTCGCTCAACCACCTGGCTTTGAAGATCCAAAACATTCTGATATGGTGTACAAGCTAAACAAAGCACTGTATGGCCTCAAACAAGCTCCTCGCGCTTGGTATGATACGATCAAAGACTTCCTGAAGAGCAAAGGCTTCAAAACTGGATCCCTCGATCCCACACTCTTCACGAAGACATATGATGGTTGTAAGTGCATCTAGTGCCACCCTAGTTGGTTTCGGAGTATTGACGACAAATGTGGTTGAGGGACTAATGCGTTTGTGAGAATTGCAGGATAACGCAGGTAGCGTCCCTCATTGATTCGGTTTACCTACCGGAGATGACCCGTAAAAATGTATGAAGACATTGACGACAATGGTGGTATGTGAAGATATTCACATTGAAGACTATGACATGAGAAGACATTGAGTGAAGACTATGGGCCGAACATTTGTTGTTTCGTTGTTTCCTTTTCTTCTTTGTTGAGTCATAGGAACCACCGTCTTCGTTAAGTGGGGTCCAAGTGATCATAGTCGAGAATAAGCAAGTGATGCTCAACCCAAATCCTATGTCTTGACGAAGACAATGAGAGCAAAACTTATCCAGAGTGGATGAGTCGACTTTGCTTGTAGCCCAAGTAAAGTTGTCGTGTGTGTTTGAAATCTCACCGTTGGAACACGTGTCGCTTCCTTCTTGACCGTGGTCATTTCGGACATATCGGTCGGGTTGCCTAGTGGCTATAAATAGCCCACCCCTACACCATAAATTGGTGGCTGCTTTCGAGTTAGTGCACGGCTTTTGTCGTTTGAGAGCAACCCACCTCGAAGCCTTGAGAGAAAAATCCTTGCGAGGACAAAGCCCAAACACCCAAAGCCAAAGAGTGTTAGGCATCATCAAGTCTTTACATGCATGTGACACAAGACTTATTACACTTGAGGACTGTGAATCCTCCGGCCGGTTAGGCGTCGCGTTCTGAGCATCCAAGAGTCATTATGGATTGCCGGTGAGCGCAGATCGTGAAGGTTCGAAGTCTACCTTGAAGACTTACCAGAGTGATTGGGCGAGGCTGTGTGTCCTTAGCTCAAGGGAATAAGGTGAAGACGCGGTCTTGAGTTGAATCTCAGCCTCCCTAACCAGGATGTCAGGTTGTCACGACAAGCTGGGCCAGTCCAACAAATCTGTGTCTTCAACAAGTGACTGGTTCTATCTTCTCCCTCACCTTTACTTAGAGTTTGTCTTCGTGAAGTCATTGCCTATTTGTCATACCTGTTTGACTTTATTGCTTGACTACTTTTGTTGATTGGCTTCTCAATATCTTCCATCCTGATCCTACTACCAAGCTGCTATTAGTCTTGTACTTTCACGTTATTGCATACTAGACTATGGTTTGCTTGTTGTAGTTTATCTTCCGCTGCATATCAATTAGGTCATTTCTATTGTTTGTCTTTGAAACATCCATGTTTTGAAGACTTACCTAAAAATCGCCTATTCACCCCCCCTCCCCCTCTAGTCGATAACTAGCACTTTCAATTGGTATCAAAGCAAGGTACTCCCTTGTTCTGTGTGATTCGGTTTAACCACTTGGAGTTTTAGCTATGTCGACTGCAGGGATAATCAAAGTCTCCGCTGCTTGCCCGTGTTCGATGGGCCGACTATCCCTCTTCGGAAGAATAAGATGCGCATGCATCTTGAAGCCATGATGTCGACCTACGGTATGTCGTCAAGAACGGCGTTCCCAAATCTGGTGAAGGTGTCACCCCTGCTGATGTCAAGAAGTTCATTCAACTGGACTCTACTGCAAAGAACATCATCTTTGATCATCTGACCAAAGGACAGTATGGCCATGTGAGTGCTCTAGAAACGTCGAAGCTAGTCTAGGACTGGCTATCCAAGGTCAACGAAGGTGTCTCAACCCAGAGAGATCAAAGGATCAGTGTTCTTCGCAATCTCTTCAAACGCTTCAAGGGAAACGACAATGAAAATGTCCAGCTCACGTTTGATCGCCTCAGTGACATCACAAATGAGCTTCATGCTCTCAGCGCCACTGAGATCACCAAGCATGAAATCGTCAAGACACTACTGAGATCACTTGACAGCTCCCTTTGACACCCTTGCCCTCATGATACAAGAACGTCCTGACTTCAAGACACTCGATCCGTCTGATATACTTGAGAGGCTTAACACACGTGAGTTCCAGCTTTCTGAGAAAAGAGATATCTATGGTCCCAACTATGGCGAACTCGCGCTTTGAAGGCAAAGTTGTTTCCTCATCGAAGAAGAATCATTGCGGTTACGATGATCCTCGAAGACATTAGAAAGGAACTTGCTATGCTTGTGAAGAAGTTCGAAGTTTACTAGGAAGAAAGGCTTGAGAAAGTCTTCACGATCCAGCTCAAGAAATGATGAAGCTTCCACTCATGACTACAAGAAGAGAACACATCACAAGTACAAGAAAACTGGACACTATATCTCTGAGTGTCCACAGTGGGACAATGAGAAGAAGGAGAAGAGCAAGTAATATGATTCTGATGACAAGAAGAAGAAGAAATCTTCAAAGTCTTCTTCCAAGTCCTCATCAAAGTCTTCATCTCATAAGAAGAGCTCATCCGCAAGGCTCGTGCTTTTGTTGGCAAGGAAATGGATTCAGAGGAGGAGTCATACGAGGAGGTGCGGTGGAGTCTCAAGAGGAGTCCGACCTGGCGTTGCAACTCGGCTTTAGCCACACCTATGTTGCCATGTCCATCTTCAACATCAAGACAATGACTTCTACACCAACGTGAAGGCGATGACAAGGGCGACCCTGCTCCCACCCTCTTGCTTCATGGCACGCGGTGCCAAGGTAAAATCACGCGATGCTTACTTTCAAACATCAAGTGAAGATGACTCGATTGTGAATCAAATCCAGCTACAAAACACTTGCTAAAATAGCAACCGAACAACAAAGAGCTATGGAACATACTCAAAAACTGTTAGACAAAAGCGATGACTGTTGGGCGCGGAAATGACACATTCACAGGTCCTTAGTTGAAGACATTAAAATCTTCATGCTAAGTACCAAGAACTTGAAAGTCGTCATGAAACGCTCTCAACTACTCATGAAAATCTCTCCTATGATTATCTTCAAAGGAAGCAAGAGCTTGAGAAATTGAGGCGGCTCATGAAGATCTTCAAAAGAGAATGAGTCACTTGGCTCAATGATCAGTTCCGCTCAGATGGATTTGAACCACCATGTCTAAAATGTCTTGGCGTGATATCGCTACCTCTGTTCTTTGAATGTTCAATCTGCTGCTCTTGTTGCATTGTCTTCAACTACTAATGTGGTAACTAACCCCTCTGCGGACGATACCACTTTGCTATTGCTGATGAAAATGCTAGGTTGAAGACATTGCTTGAACAGGGATGTATAAAAGTCTCGAAAGGGCATCGACACTGCGATGTCCTCAAAAGCAGATTCGAACCGAAACCCTAGGAAAGAGGGTGTTGGGTTCGAGAGGAAAATGAATGTTGATGGTTCCTCTTGGAAGCTGAGCGGTATCCCAAAACCACATGGGTTCTTTGCAAAGGGACCTTCATGGATCCATCCACCTTATCTGGCTTTACATGCTAACCCTATTATCATTGATGAATCCTTTGATGCAAACTATAAGCTGTTTAAGAATCGAGAATGGTGAAGTGTTTGCGGTATATTGGTACTAATCTGCAGGAATGGACCACCTATGAAGAAGATCTGGGTTCCCAAAAATGTCTTGAGAATCTTCCAGTAAATGTCATCATGACACCACACAGGAAGAACACAAACCCAGACCTAAGGCGTCATATGGTCCAAAGACTTCATACAGACAGAGGACTCACAGAGTCACCCTAACGCCAATGTTTTGCGGGAAACCGTACTCAAATTTATGAATATGGCGTGTGTCTTCAAACCGCTATGTTCATAGAACTAAGAACTTTTCGCTTATCCGTATGAGTATCATTCATCTCCTGCAAGGCTATTTGCTAGGGCACCAAAGCGAAATTCTCGAGATCTGCACTTAGACTCATTGCTTCTAAGCCACCCCGAAGATGTGGGTGGTTAAGAAGAATTAACTCTCTTTTGCAGAAAGGGTCTCGGCCAAAATCAAAGGCGTCGATGATATTCTTTGGGGACCTAAAACATCTTGTAGGGCACAAGATCAAATGCCCAAATGGTCTCACTATGTATTTTGTTCTGAATCGTTTGCCATTCATCCTATCAGTCCTAATCTTGATTTAAGCTTCAATAATCCACTTGCCGTCAAATGTTTATGCTTCACAATGCTCTTGGTGAAGCCTATCCCCTAACTGTCTTGTAGGGTATGACACCTCATGCTTGAGAATGGATTATGGACGGTGGATGCACTAATCATATGATGGTGATCGAAATCTTCTCATGGACTCAACCTTCGTCCATCGGACAAGAGTCACATCACATTTCTTGACCTTTGGTAAAAGCAAGGTATTGGGTCTAGGTAGAGTTGCAATCTCAAAGGATCAACACATGGATAAAGTGATGCTTGTTGAATCCCTTGGTTTGAACTTGATGTCATCTCAATGCTTTGTGACTTGAACATGATTGTGATATTCGGAAAATATCGTTGCCTTGTACTAATGGAATCGACAAGTCTCTAGTCTTTGAAGGGTATAGGAAAGATGATCTATACATGGTAGATTTCTCAAAGAGTCCACGACTTGCCGTATGTCTTCTTGCAAAAGCTTGAATGTTGGCTCGGCATCGGAGGTTGGGGCATCTTGGCATGAGGAACTTACACACACTCGCCAAGAAGAAGCATGTCATAGGCATCGAAGGTGTCAAGTTCAAGAAGGATCATTTGTGTGGTGCTGCGAAGTCGGAAAGATGACTAGGGCAAAGCACCCCACGAAGACAATCATGGCGACATCTCAACCCTTGAGCTGTTACACATGGATTTGTTTGGCCCTACTCATTACTCTACCCTCACAACAACTGCTTGTCTCTATGGCTTCGTCATTTTGATGACTACTCAAGATACACATGGGTGCACATAATTCTCTACAAGGCTGAAGTGCAAGATGTCTTGACGCTTCGCCAATCAAGCAATGAACAATTATGGCGTCAAGATCAAGCATATCGAAGTGACAACGCAATCAATTCAAGAACACGGACTTGATTTTTATCTGGATACCATGGGAATCACTCATGAGTTCTCTGCTCCATACACACCTCAGCAAAATGGCATCGTGGAGCGCAAGAACAGAACCCTCATTGAGATGGCTCGAACAATGCTCGACGAGTACAAGACACCAAGAAAGTTCTGGCCTGAAGCAATTGATACAGCTTGTCACGTCATCAACCGTGTTTGTATCCATAAGCTTCTGAACAAAACATCCTATGAGCTTCTTACTAGCAAGAAGCCAAATGTCAGCTACTTCAGAGTATTTGGGGCTAAGTGCTGGATCAAGGATCCCCATCACAAGTCAAAATTTGAAACCAAAGCTCACGAAGGCTTCATGCTCGGTTACGGAAAGGACTCACACTCTTATAGAGTCTTCAATCTCTATCTCTACAAAATCATCGAAACTATAGACTGCGATTTGATGAAACCAATGGTTCACAAAGAGAGTTCCTGCCAAGCACACTAGACGAAGCTCAGCCCAGCGAATCTATCAAGATGATGGGAACTGGTGAAATCATGCCTTACAAGCACAATCGAAGAAGAACTTATCATTTCGCACCTAACCAACTTTGAAGACAATGCTCGACTGAAGACAATCCTCCCAATGATGACAATGATCGGCAAGAGCAAAGTCTTAGTCCGATTCATCCTCGAGTTGCAAATGAAGTACAGATTGAGAAGATAATCGATAGCATCAATGCACTGGTCCGCTTACTCGCTCTAGAGCAACACACTAGCAAATTTACGTGGGCACTTTTCTTTTGTGTCAATATCGTAACCCAAGAAAGTTCTTTGAAGCCTTTATGGAACGAGAATGGATACAAGCTATGCAAGAAGATCTTCAACAGTTCAAGCTAAACAATGTTTGGGAACTTGTCAAGCGTCCTGACCCTCGCAAGCATAACATTATTGGCACCAAATGGATATATCGAAACAAGCAAGATGAGCATGGTCAAGTCGTCAGAAACAAAGCACGGATTGTGGCTCAAGGATATACTCAAGTTGAAGGAATTGACTTCGATGAAACATTTGCTCCTGTAGCTAGGCTTGAAGCCATCCGCATACTACTAGCATATGCTAACCACCACAACATCTTGCTATATCAAATGGATGTGAAGAGTGCATTTCTCAACGGCAAGATCAAAGAAGAAGTATATGTCGCTCAACCACTTGGCTTTGAAGATCCAAAACATCCTGATATGGTGTTCAAGCTAAATAAAGCATTGTATGGCCTCAAACAAGCTCCTCGCGCCTGGTATGATACGATCAAAGACTTCCTGAAGAGCAAAGGCTTCAAACCAGGATCCCTTGATCCCACACTCTTCACGAAGACATATGATGGTGAACTGTTTGTATGCCAAATATATGTGGATGACATTATCTTGGTGCACCAACCGAAGTATAGTGATGAATTTGGATACATGATGCAAGAACAATATCGGATGTCCATGATGGTAGAGCTCAAGTTCTTCCTTGGTCTTCAAATTAAATCGACAAAGGAATGGCATCTTTATATCTCAAGAAAAATACCTCCAAGATTGTGCGAAGAAGTTTGGAATGCAAGAGTGCAAAGGATACAGCGCCAATGCCGATAAACACCATATGGGTCCCGACGACAATGGTAAAGAGTTCGATCAAAAGGTATACCGCTCCATGATTGGTTCCTTACTTTACCTATGTGCATCTAGGCGGATATTATGCTTAGTGTTTGCATGTGTGCTCGATTCCAAGCGGCACCAAAGGAATCGCATCACTTAGCCGTGAAGCGAATTCTTGATATTTGGCTCACACCCCAACACTCGGATTATGGTATCCAAAGGGCTCAAAATTTGATTTGGTTGGATTTTCGGATCTTGATTATCTTTGGTGACAAGGTGGATCGCAAGTCTACATCGGGCACATGTCACTTTACGGGACGATCACTCGTCTGTTGGTCTTCAAAGAAGCGAACGTATCACTCTCAAGCTGCTGAATCTGAATACATTGCTGCTTTGGATCTTCTTGTGCTCAGCTTCTATGGATGAAGCAAACTCTCAAGGACTATGGCATCAATCTGAAACAAGTACCTCTCTTCTGCGACAATGAAAGTGTTGGGGAACGTGGCGAAATTCAAAATTTTCCTCGTGTCACCAAGATCTATCTATGGAGAAACTATCAACGAGGGAAGGAGAGTGCATCTACATACCCTTGTAGATCGTTAAGCGGAAGCGTTCATGTGAACGGGGTTGAAGGAGTCGACTGCCGTGATTCAGATCACCGATGATCAAGTGCGAGCAGACGGCACCTCCGCGTTCAACACACGTACAGCCCGGTGGCGTCTCCCACGCCTTGATCCAGCAAGGAGAGAGGAGAGGTTGAGAAGACTCCATCCAGCAGCAGCACAACGGCATGGTGGTGATGGAGGAGCGTGGCAATCCCGCAGGCTTCGCCAAGCACCAAGGGAGAGGAGGAAGAGGAGAGGCAGGCTGCACCAAGAGGAGAGGTTCTCATGTGCATTGGGAAGCCCAAAACCTCAAGTATATATAGGGGAAAGGGGCTGCGCCCTTTAGGGTTTCCACCCCAAGGGGTGCGGCCAGCCCTAGATGGGACTTGGGGCGGCCAGAGGGGGAGGAGTGCCTCCCAAGTCAAGTGGAGGCCCTCCCCCAGGGTTTCCCCCTCCCATGCGCATGGGCCTTGGGGGCTGGTTCCCTTGGCCCATTATGGCTAGGGCGCCCCCTACAGCCCATGCTCTTGTATTGGACGTGGTGGAACAATTTCCGGACCTCCGGACCCCTCAGAATCCTCCGGAACCTTCAGAAGCTTCCGGTACAATCTGAAAAAACCGAACTTTTAGGAACCCAACAACAACTTTCTATATATAAATCTTTACCTCCGGACCATTCCGGAACTCCTCGTGACGTCCGGATCTCATCCGGGACTCGAACAACATTCGGTAACCACATACAAGCTTCCTATATAACCCTAGCGTCACCGAACCTTAAGTGTAGAGACCCTACGGGTTCGGAGACAAGCGACATGACCGAGGCGTTCTCCGGTCAATAACCAACAGCGGGATCTGGATACCCATGTTGGCTCCTACATGTTCCACGATGATCTCATCGGATGAACCACGATGTCAAGGACTCAATCGATCCGTATACAATTCCCTTTGTCTAGCGGTATTGTACTTGCGAGATTCGATCGTCGGTATCGATACCTTGTTCAATCTCGTTACGCAAGTCTCTTTACTCGTTCCGTAACACATCATCCGTGATCAACCCCTTGGTCACATTGTGCACATTATGATGATGTCCTACCGAGTGGGCCCAGAGATACCTCTCCGTTTACGGGAGTGACAAATCCAGCCTCGATCCGTGTCAACCCAATGGTCACTTCGGAGATACATAGTGCACCTTTATAGTCACCCGATTACGTTGTGACGTTTGATACACCAAAGCACTCCTACGGTATCCGGAATTGCACGATCTCATGGTCTAAGGAAGAGATACTTGACATTGGAAAAGCTTTAGCATCTGAACTACGATCTTTGTGCTAGGCTTAGGATTGGGTCTTGTCCATCACATCATTCTCCTAATGATGTGATCCGTTATCAATGACATCCAATGTCCATGGTCGTGAAACCGTAACCATCTATTGATCAACGAGCTAGTTAACTAGAGGCTTACTAGGGACATGGTGTTGTCTATGTATCCACACATGTATCGCTGTTTCCGGTCAATACAATTATAGCATGAATAATAAACGATTATCATGAACAAGGAAATATAATAATAACTAATTTATTATTGCCTCTAGGGCATATTTCCAACAGTCTCCCACTTGCACTAGAGTCAATAATCTAGTTCACATCGCCATGTGATTAACATCGATAAGTCACATCGCCATGTGACCAACATCCAAAGAGTTTACTAGTGTCTTAAACTAGTTCACATCACCATGTGATTAAGTCTCAATGAGTTACGGGGTTTGATCATGTTTTGCTTGTGAGAGAGGTTTTAGTCAGCGGTGCGAACCTTTCAGATCCGTGTGTACTCATAATTCTCTATGTCATATTGTAAATGCTGCTTTCACGCTCCACTTGGAGCTATTCCAAATGGTTGCTCCACTATCGTATCCGGTTTGCTTCTCGAGTCACTCGGATAGGTGTTAAAGCTTGCATCGGCGTAACCCTTTACGCCGAACTCTTTATCACCTCCATAATCGAGAAACATGTCCTTATTCCTCTAAGGATAATTTTGACCGCTATCCGGTGATCCACTCCTTGATCACCTTTGTACTCTCTTGCGGATATGTAGCAAGGCACACATCAGTGCGATTACAAAGATAGCATACTATAGAGCCTACGTCGAAGCATAGGGGCGACCTTCGTCCTTTCTCTCTTTTCTGCCGTGGTCGAGCTTTAACTCTTAACTTCATACCTTACATCTCGAGCAAGAACTCCTTCTTTGGTGATCCATCTTGAACACCTTCAAGATCATGTCAAGGTATGTGCTCATTTGAAAGTACCATTGAGCGTTTTTGATCTATCCTCATAGATCTTGATGCTCAATGTTCAAGTAACAATCCAGGTTTTCACTTGAAAACACTTTAACCCTATATGCTTTACTGAAAATTCTACATCATTTCGATCATCAATATGTCAACAACATATACTCATCGAAATTCTATAGTGCTCCCACTCACTTCTTTGGAAATACAAGTTTCTCATAAACTTTGTATACACCCAAAATCTTTGATCATCTCATCAAAGCGCACATTCCAACTCCGAGATGCTTACTCCGGTCCTTAGAAAGGATCATTGGAGCCAAAGATACCTTTTAGCATCCTTAGGATCGACAAAACTTTTCTGATTGTATCACATACAACCTTTCCTTCTGGCGGTAAGGAAACTCATTTTGACATCCATCTGCCAGATTTCATAAATGCAGCTTATGCTAACATGATTCCGACGGACTTAAGCATCGCTACGAATGAGAGAATCTCATCATAGTCAACTCCTTGAACTTGTGAAAAACTCTTTGCCACAAGTCGAGCTTCATAGAAGGTGACATTACCGTCCATGTCCGTCTTCTTCTTAAAGATCCATTCATCTCAATGGCTTGCCGATCATCGGGCAAGTCCACCAAAGTCCATGCTTTGTTTTGATACATGGATCCTATCTCGGATTTCATGGTTTCTAACCATTTGTCGAATTTGGGCCCACCATCGCTTCTCCATAGCTCGTAGGTTCATTGTTGTCTAGCAACATGACCTTCAAGACAGGATTGCTGTACCACTCGAAGTAGTACGCATCCTTGTCACCCTTACGAGGTACGGTAGTGACTTGATCCGAAACTTCATGATCACTATCATAGCTTCTACTTCAATTGGTGTAGGTGCCACGGAACAACTTCCCGTGTCTGCTACACACTAGTTGAAGTGACGGTTCAATAACCTCATCAAGTCTTCACCATCCTCCCACTCAACTTTTCGAGACGAACTTTTCCTCGAGAAAGGACCCGATTCAAGAAACAATCCCTATTGCTTTCGGATCTGAATTAGGAGGTATACCCAAACGTTTTGGGTGTCCTATGAAGATGCATTTTGTCCGCTTTGGGTTCGAGCTTATCAACCTGAAACTTTTCCACATAAGCGTCGTAGCCCCAAACCTTTAAGAAATGACGCTTAGGTTTCTCTAAACCATAGTTCATACGGTGTCATCTCAACGGAATTACGTGGTGCCCTATTAAAGTGAGTGCGGTTGTCTCTAATGCCTAACCCATGAACGATAGTGGTAATTCGATAAGAGACATCATGGTACACACCATATCTAATAGGGTGCAACTATGATGTTCGGACACACCATCATACTATGGTGTTCGGCGGCATTAATTGTGAAACAATTTGCACAATGTCTTAATTGTGTGCCAAAACTCAGAACTCAGATACTTATCTCTATGATCATATCATAGACATTTTATCCTCTTGTCACAATGATCTTAAACTTCACTCTGAAATTACTTGAACCATTCAACAATTCAGACTTGTGTTTCATCAAGTAAATATACTCAACATATACTCGAATCATCATGTGAAGTCGAACATAATGATATTCATTTGCATGCCTCGGCACTCATTGGACTGCACACATCAAAATGTGTTACTTCCAACAGGTTGCTACCTTGTTCCATCTTCTTGAAACCGAGGCATTTCACTCATCTTGCCCATGTGGTATGTTTTGCATATCTCAAGTGATTCAAAATCAAGTGAGTCCAAACAATCCATCTGCATGGAGTTTCTTCATGCATATACACCAATAGACATGGTTAGCATGTCTCAAACTTTTCATAAATGAGTGAGTCCAAAGATCCATCAACATGGAGCTTCTTCATAAATCTTACACCAATATGACTTACAGGCGATGCCACAAGTAAGTGGTACTATCATTACTATCTTATACATTTGGCATGAAAATGTGTATCACTACGATCGAGATTCAATAAACCATTTTTAGGTGCAAGACCATGAAGGTATTATTCAAATAAATAGAGTAACCATTATTCTCCTTAGATGAATAACAGTATTGCGATAGACATAATCCAATCATGTCTATGCTCAACATAAACACCAAATGACAATTATTTAGGTTTCATACTAATCTTGATGGTAGAGGGAGCGTGCGATGTTTGATCACATCAAACTTGGAAACACTTCAACACATATCGTCACTCACCTTTAGCTAGTCTCCGTTTATTCCGTAGCTTTTGTTTGAGTTACTAACACTTAGCAACCGAACCGGTATCTAATACCACAGGTGCTACTAGGAGTACTAGTAAAGTACACATTAACATAATGTATATCAATATACTTCTATCGACCTTTCCAGCCTTCTCATCTACCAAGTATCTAGGGTAATTCTGCTCCATGGCTGTTCCCCTTATTACGAAGCACTTAGTCTCGGGTTTGGGTTCAACCTTGGGTTTCTTCATTTGGGCGACAAGCGATTTGCTGTTTCATGAAGTGCCCTTATTGCCTTTGCCCTTCTTGAAACTAGTGGTTTCATCAACCATCAACAATTGATGCTCCTTCTTGATTTCTACTTTCGCGATGTCAAACAACGCGAATACCTCAAGGATCATCATATCTATCCCTCGATATGTTATAGTTCATCACGAAGCTCTAGCAGCTTGGTGGCAATGACTTTGGAGAAACATCACTATCTCATCGGAAGATCAACTCCCTCGATTCAAGTGATTGTTGCACTCGGACAATCGAGCACAAGCTCAACGATTGAGCTTTTCTCCCTTAGTTTGCAGGCTAAGAAAATCGTCGGAGGTCTCATACCTCTTGGCGTGAGCACGAGCCTGAAATCCCAATTTCAGCCCTCGAAACATCTTATATGTTTCGCGATGTTTCGAAAACGTCTTTGGTGCCTCAACTCTAAACCGTTTAACTGAACTATCACGTAGTTATCAAAAACGTGTATGTCCGATGTTCGCAACATCCACAGCATCGGCGTTTGGGGTTTAACACATTGGCGGTGCATTAAGGACATAAGCTTTCTACGTCCGCATAATCGCTACTTTCAACTTTCAACTATATTTTCTCTAGGAACATATCTAAGCAGTGGAACTAAAGCGCGAGCTTTCGACATAATTGCAAAAGGTCTTTTGACTATGTTCAGGATAATTAAGTTCATCTTATGAACTCCCACTCGATAGACATCCCTCTAGTTATCTAAGTGATTACATGATCCGAATCAACGAGGCCGTGTCCGATCAACACGTGAGACGGACTAGTCATCATCGGTGAACATCTTCATGTTGATCGTATCTACCATACGACTCATGCTCGACCTTTCGGTCTCCGTGTTCCGAGGCCATGTCTTCACATGCTAGGCTCGTCAAGTTAACCCTAAGTGTTTCTGCGTGTAAATCTTGCTTACACCCGTTGTATGTGAGCGTAAGAATCCATCACACCCGATTAACACGTGGTGCTTAGAAGCGACGAACTGTAGCAGCGGTGCACGATTAGGGAGAACACTTCTTGAAATTTGTGTAAGGGATCATCTTATTTACTACCGTCGTTCTAAGTAAACAAGATGCATAAACATAATAAACATCACATGCAATTATATAGTAGTGACATGATATGGCCAATATCATATTGCTCCTTTGATCTCCATCTTGGGGCTCCATGATCATCATTGTCACCGCATGACACCATGATCTCCATCATCATGATCTTCATCATTGTGTCTTCATGAAGTTGTCTCGCCAACTATTACTTCTACTACTATGGCTACGGTTAGCAATAAAGTAAAGTAATTACATGGCGTCGTTTAATGACACGCAGGTCATACAATAAATAAAGACAACTCCTATGGCTCCTGCCGGTTGTCATATTCATCGACATGCAAGTCGTGAATCCTATTACAAGAACATGATCAATCTCATACATCACATATCATTCATCACATTCTTCTTGGCCATATCACATCACATAGCATACCCCGCAAAAACAAGTTAGGCGTCCTCTAATTGTTGTTTGCATGTTTCTGTGGCTGCTTTGGGTTTCTAGCAAGAACGTTTCCTACCTCATAAAACCACAGCGTGATATGCCAATTGCTATTTACCCTTCATAAGGACCCTTTTCATCGAATCCGTTCAGACTAAAGTGGGAGGCGGCACCGCTAGCCACCTTATGCACCAAGTGCATGTCGATCAGTGGAACACATCTCACGTGGAAGCGTGTAAGGTCGGTCCGGGCGCTTCATCCCACAATACCGTCGAAACAAGATTGGACTAGTAACGGTAAGCATATTGAACATCATCAACGCCCACAACTACTTTGTGTTCTACTCGTGCAAAGAATCTACATAATAGACCTAGCTCATGATGCCATTTGTTGGGGAGCGTGGCGAAATTCAAAATTTTCCTCGTGTCACCAAGATCTATCTATGGAGAAACTATCAGCGAGGGAAGGAGAGTGCATCTACATACCCTTGTAGATCGTTAAGCGGAAGCGTTCATGTGAGCGGGGTTGAAGGAGTCGTTACTCGTCGTGATTCAGATCACCGATGATCAAGTGCGAGCAGACGGCACCTCCGCGTTCAACACACGTACAGCCGGTGGCGTCTCACGCCTTGATCCAGCAAGGAGAGAGGGAGAGGTTGAGGAAGACTCCATCCAGCAGCAAAGCACAACGGCATGGTGGTGATGGAGGAGCGTGGCAATCCCGCAGGCTTCGCCAAGCACCAAGGAGAGGAGGAAGAGGAGAGGCAGGGCTGCACCAAGAGGAGAGGTTCTCATGTCTGCATTGGGAAGCCCAAAACCTCAAGTATATATAGGGGAAAGGGGCTGCGCCCCTTTAGGGTTTCCCCCCCAGGGGTGCGGCCAGCCCTAGATGGGACTTGGGGCGGCCAAGAGGGGAGGAGTGCCTCCCAAGTCAAGTGGAGGCCCTCCCCTTAGGGTTTCCCCCCTCCCATGCGCATGGGCCTTGGGGGGGCTGGTTCCCTTGGCCCATTATGGCTAGGGCGCTGTAACGCCCTCGATGCGGCTATATCTCCCACGTGTCGAAGCACGACTTAGAGGCATAACCGCATTGAAAGCAATGTCGCAAGTGAGGTAATCTTCACACAACCCATGTAATACATAAGGGAAAAGAGATACATAGTTGGCTTACAATCGCCACTTCACACAATACATGAGTAAAGCATTACATCATACAGATACAATCAAGGTCCGACTACGGAACCAAAAATAAAAGAAGACTACCCCAAATGCTACACGGATCCCGATCGTCCCAACTGGCTCCACTCTTGATCAACTGAAGCGAAACAACACAAAGAACAAGATCTTCATCGAGCTCCTCCTTGAGCTCGGGTCCATCACCTGCGGTTTCATCGGCACCAAACTGGTTTTTGGAAGTATCATGAGTCACGGGACTCAGCAATCTCACACCATGAGATCAAGACTATTTAAGCTTAAAGGTAGGACAGGGTAGTGAGGTGGAGCTGCAGCAGCGACTAGCATATATGGTGACTAACATACGCAAAAGAGAGCGAGAAGAGAAGGCAAAAGCACGGTCGAACAACTATGATCAAGAAGTGATCACGAAACTACTTACGTCAAGCATAACTCCAACACCGTGTTCACTTCCGGACTCCGAGAAGAGACCATCACGGTTACACACGCGATTGGTGTATTTTAATTAAGATCAACTTCGGTCTTCTACAACCGACATTAACAAATTCCCATCGCCACATAACATGGGCACGGCTTTGAAAGTTCAAACCCCGCAGGGTGTCCCAACAGCCCATGATAAGCTCTCGCGATCAACGAAGGAATAGACCTTCTCCCGGGAAGACCGATCAGTCTCGGAATCCGGCTACAAGACATTCCACAGCAATAAAACAAGACCAAAGCAAGACCTCCGGCGTCCGACACCACGATAGTAGCCGTAGATCTCGTCTCGAGCCACGACCGGATGAACACTACGTGCGACAACCGACGATACCCCAAGTTGCCTCGGGCGGCACCGCAAGTGGCTCTAGTTTGGACCAACACTTAGACAAGCATTGGCCCGGGGGGTTAAATAAAGATGACCCTTGGGATGCGCGACTCCCAAGGGAAAAAGGCTAGGAGGCAAATGTAAAACCAATGTTGGGCCTTCTTTGGAAAAGTCTTATTCAAAGCGAACCGTCAAGGGGTCCCATAAATCACCCGACCGCGTTAGGGACGCAAAATCCGGGAACATAACACCGATATGACGGAAACTAGAGGCGGCAAGAGGGAACAAAACACCGGGCATAAGGCCGAGCCTTCCACCCTTTACCAAGTATATAGATGCATTAATTAAATAAGATATATTGTGATATCCCAACAAGTAACCATGTTCCAACAAGGAACAACATCTCCATGTTCAACAAGGAACAAACTTCGTCTTCACCTGCAACTAACAACGCTATAAGAGGGGCTGAGCAAAGCGGTAACATAGCCAAACAACGGTTTGCTAGGAAAGGATGGTTAGAGGTTTGACATGGCAATGTGGGTGGCATGATATAGCAAGTGGTAGGCATCGTAGCATAGGCATAGCAAAAGAGCGAGCATCTAGCAAGCAAAGATAGAAGTGATTTCGAGGGTATGGTCATCTTGCCTGAAATCCCGCAAGGAAGAAGAACGAATCCATGAAGAAGACAAACGGACGAAGTCGAATGAATCCTCACAACTCCGGAACGAACCCGAAGCTAACGAGAGAAGCAAACCGGAAAGAAGCAAACAACAACATAGTAAACACACAATCATGAACATGGCATGATGCACAAACAAATATGATGCATGTCCGGTTTAATGAGGCATGGCATGGCAATATGCACAAACAACACTACAAGTTAAGTGGAGCTCAATATGCAACGAGGTGCATATTGACGAACACCTCAACACTGATTTAGTTCTCTCTCGGTTAGGTACACAACAATATTAAATGTTGTTAAACATGGCAAGAGGTGAAGCACAACAAAACTACCTATCTAGGCAAGTTTAAATGAGGCCGGAAATAAGAAACAACAATTCCGGAAAATCCCCATGAGCAATATTTTAGATTCGGTCCTGTTCTGCCCTAAACACAATTATAGAGTTGTTAAACAGCAACATAAAGTGGACCAAGTTAATCTAGGCATTTTTCCACCCCATTTACATATAAAGAACATTTAATTCCGAGTTACGGTTATTTAGTTATGAATTAAATCATTTTGGCATGGCATATTAGCAAATTTAAATAAACAGCAAGTTAAACATTTTAAACATGGATGAAAATGGCATATTCTTAATCTACACAATTTTCTGAGCATATTACATATATAAAACATTTTAATCCGATGCACGGTTAATGAGTTATTAAATGCATGAAGTTTAGGGTCCAATCTGTAAAACTGAAAATCACCGGATAATGCTAAAATCGCAAATCTGGAAAAAAAAAGGCTATCGGGCGAAACTGCAGGCTGGCCCAACTGAAAAAAAAAAAAAAGGAGGGGCGCTGGGGTGGCCTCACCCATGGGCCTTAGCAGGCGGTCGGTGGAGAAGCGTGCAGGTAGGCGGGAGCGGCTTAGGCGGATGGGCGAAGGGGCCTTGGCCCATGTGACCACGCAATGATCGACGGGAGGAGATCGGGCTCCTCCCGACCGACCCGGAAGGCGGCGGCGTTGTGGAACGACGGCGGTGGGGGCCCGCGCGGCGGCGGGGCAGCCGAGGGGATCAAGCGGATCCGCACGGGCGCCAGATCCGCGATGACGAGGCAGGCGGCGGCGCGCGAGGGTCGGGCGACGAGGATCTCGGGACGCCAGGCGAGGCAGCGGCGACCTCGGGGAAGAGAGAGACGACGTGAGAGAGAGAGAGACGAGGGAGAGAGGGAGCAAGGCGGAGCTGGCACAGGGGGTCGCCGGCGGGTCGGCCCTTCCACTCGTGAAGGCTGCCGCAAGGCGGGCGGCGGAGGCGTCTTGGGAGTCGGAGGCGAACAGGAGGAGCTGCAGGCGCCGGGCGGCGATCTGCGGGCTTCAGCAGGGCCCAGATCGGCCAGTGGCCAGGCGGGATGGGCTTCCGCGGGCCTCGGCGAAGTGGGCGCAGGAGGCCACAGCCTGCGAGGTTGGCCCGAGGCGGCCCGGGCGACGTGGCGCTCCGGTTGGCCAGGCGTGTGTGGCGGGCGGCGCCAAGTGGCGAGGATGAGGTGGGCCGCGAAATGGAGGAGAGGAGGTGGGAGGTGGCGGTGATGATTGGGAGGCGCTGATTTGAGGAGGAGGAAGAGAAGGCCAAAATGGAAGGGGCTTCTGTTATAGGCGAATTAGGGTTTGGGGGTTAGGAGGGTTTTGAGGCCTCCGATCGCGATCCGACGGATCCGATCGAGAGAGAGGGGTTAGGGGACCTAGGTGGGCTGAGGAGAGAGGGGTTTTCGACTGTGCTAGAGTGGTTGGGCTGAGAGGAGGAGAAGAGTGCAGCCCGGCAACTGTTTCCGGAGACCGAAAACGTCCGACGAAGGTACCGGCAACGGTACCGCTATGTTTAACGGTTGGGCTATCAGATGGACTCGAATGCGATGAAACTTGGCAAAGCGGCCTGTCTACACTATAATAAGACCGCACGACAAGTTGCAACCCATTCGAGAACATTTTATGCCACTAATAAAATAATATTTCGAGGTGCAGCGCGCGCGTGCGAGTGTGGGCGGGCTCGAACGGACAACGGAGAGAACAGCGGAACCCGAGCGGATGCAAGTTTTGAAAAACATGCGAGATGAAATGCGATGATGCCATGAGACTAGATGCATAACAAGAACAAAAAGCAAAACAACAGGCAAAACCCAACCACGAAGGAAATAATAAATCACATCTCCGAAAAGGGCAAGAGTCGGAGTTACGAATATGGAAAGTTGTATCCGGGGTGTTACAACACTCCACCACTACGAGAGGATCTCGTCCCGAGATCTAGGATGGCATCGGAGAGAAAAGGAAGAGGAAGATGAGAGGTAAAACTAAGTTGCTTCTTTGACAAACGAGTGAAACCATGAACCTTGAGAGGTTGAGCAAAATGAAAGAAAGAGAACAACGAAGATGAGCAAGGTTGAAAACACTCCGTTAGAAAAGAGGAACAAGGAACCTTACGATAACTTAAAGGTTGAAAAGGCATGAATCAAGAGTTTAATGGACAAGATAGAATTCGAAATCACTCCGTTTAAAACAAGATGAGGGAGGAAGAATTCGGGCAGCACTCCGATTGAGCATGGAAGGAATATAACATGAACTTGAGAAGATGGGATGATACTTGATGAAATCAACAACATACTGCCTCCGGAACTATTGAAAAAAGCACAAGGGGTAAGAAAGATTTCAGACAGCTCTCCGGTTGAGGAAGCAGGCAAAACTTGATAAGATGAGAGAACTCGAATGAAAATATGACACTCCTGTTAAATGGATAATGCAAGAAAAAGAACATGATCTTGACAAAACGAGGTGATGGGTGAAGAGAGCAACATCACAATGCCTCCGGAAGAAAATAATAGAAGATAGATCATTGGAATAAAAGGGTGGAGAAGAAAATGCCAACTTCTGCCACAAATGAACTTGGAAAAAGCACCCTTGCAAAGAAGAATTGAACGGAGTTGTTGGAAAACCAACAACGAAATGAATAAGCTTGTAGTGGGCTTATGGAAACATCTCCACATTATGAGGTGAGCTTCTGCCACCAACGGAAACAAACGATTGGATTGATATCAACAAGGAGACGAGAAACTTATTTCACCGGGAGGACAAATGAAGAACTTGGGTCCTTTATAAGCACCATAAATAGCAACAATCCTTAGGGAAAGCTTTAGGTGAAATATAGTCCAAGATAAGTCCAATGAAGAGGTTGATGGATTTAAATACCTCATTCTTGACAACTTGTGAATCGTAAAACACGACCTCAAATTGTCGAGAATGACATAACACCACCTCAAGAGATAAGGTAGAAAGAATTGCATTTTGAAATGCAAGAAGAAGAATGCTTGAACTCCTCAAAACAAAACATGTGTTGGAACCATGTTTATTTTGAAGTATGGCTTGGCGGATCATAACTCCGAGAGAAATCTTGAAGAACAATTAATAATTAAAAGAATCCTTGACGAACCATCATGTAGAACCTCCATGATAAACTCCGGTAACCAAAAGGATGATAAAAGAAAGAGAAGTTGACAACACAAGGTGAAGCCTTGCAGTGATAAGATGAAGCTTTGAAATGATATAACCGAGAAAAGTTGGAACTCCGGAAAGAAAGATGAACAGATGAAATAAAGAATTTTTGATGAACCTCCGGAGTAAGGAATTGCACTTACTCGATGAAACAAGAATAAGAATTACATTATGCTCATCCTTCACCAATTAAATTGATGAACAAGCAATGGATTTGGCATACTACTTATTCTCGTAGAAAGGATTAAGATAGATATGGCGCGAACTTGAGAAGGTATTGATGGAACCACCCGTGGGATTTGGAAACAACAAATGAATTGATATGATAAAGAAGGAAGTGAAATCTTGAACAAACCGCCGTAAGAATTGAGAATGAACGAAGAAGGCACAATTCACCGGGAAGAATTTGGAAAATGAATAATGATGCTTGACAAAATTTAGATACATTAGAACGAAGAGATCATGAACTGATTAGAGGATATTTCGACGATTCACCGGTGAGATTTGGAAAACAAGAGTTGAAAGCTGGAATGGATAATTCTGAGATGATGGGCTCCGAAGAATCAAACTGAAAAGACTTCTGAAATGCTCCGGATGGATGAAAAGAATTCTCACAATCAAAACAATTATGAGGATGGCACGAAGCTAGAACCATGAATCTTGAAGAGAAAGAAGCGAGATTTAAGAGAAACTCTTCTTCGGTCTTCAAAATTCGAGAATGACGACGAGAACATCACCATGAATTATTGAAGCACTCCGGAATGAGAATTAGGAAGGTTGAACCAGCAATGAAATAATTTGGAAGATCTTGGAGAAAACCAAGACTGATGATAATTCATTCTTACGTCAAACTTCGGAAAGAATTTGGGAATAGCACCGGAAAATTAGAAGAGTTAGGTAAGATCACTCGAAAAGACACGTGGGTTAGGGCCCACTCAAAAGAACCACCGTTGAACAATTGTTTGAAATAGATATTGCACCGGTAGAGTTTAATGGCTTGAATGAGACAGCATCCTCAAAAGAACTTGAGTGAATTGAGAATGGAGACTAGAATCTTCTGAGATATCTTCAACAATCCGGAACAAATGAATAACGAGAGGTGAATGATTAAGAGATGCACCGACATGAGAAAGCATTAGAAACGAGGAAAGGAATATGATCAACACTGAAGGCTTGAGTTAAATCCACCGAAAAAGAATACGAGAATGAAGAATGATGAACTTGAAACTGTTGAGCAACTTCATGGGAAAACACCGGATAAAACATTGAAAGAAAAGAATGAAGAAACTTCACTCAATAAAATGGATACTTGATTAAGAAATCTGAGTCCTTGAAGAAAAAGGGTGGGAGGGTGGGAAATCAAAACAACTTGGGTCGGATGAAACGAACACCGTTGAGAAAAAGCTTAGAATTGATCTCGCAAATGTTGGAATGATCGGATTCACTTGAAGAGAAGCACGCCGGTTGGGAAAAGAATTGACATGACTAGCTCAGTGATCAAGAAGGATTAGTATTCACATAGCAATATGAGAACACCCATTAGGAAAGGTATGGAATCAACACTTGACATTGAAGCAACTCGAATACCACAAAAAAAACAAAACAAAAACAAAGGATTGGCTTCAAGAATGAGCGGAACAAACACATGATAGAATTTACGCCCAAAGTGTTCGTGGTGGGGCCCACACGGACCGACGTATAGCGGACGTCACGAATGACAAACAAGGCGTCCCGAATCAGCATAGCCAAGGATTCTTTAAGGCGTCTCGCGACCATCGTCGAATCGACCGTGAATGGGCGGACCACTAGACGTTGAACCCCAATCTCAAATCATACATCCGCCGGAAAGAATATCCCGTAAGCTACTAGAATTCCCACCTATAAACTCCGAAACTTTCTGGTTATGCAATCTGGTGTTGGGGATACAGGGACACAAAATATATCACCCAAACTAACAATACCTAGATCCAATTGTATCCATCCGTCAACACATAACCAAGAAAACTCCGAAATCGTGTACCTCGACCTTGAAAAACATCCGTTATACAAGTCATGGCAATACTCCCTTTTCTCGCCACGATCTTTGGGCTATCGGGGTTATCTCACCAACAACTGCACAAAAGAGATTTCGATGTCGGTAAAACTCGGTATTCGAGAATCAGCGATAAAATTGTGACGACAACACCTCGGAGCTCAACTCCCGGGACACTGCCACAACCCCTAAATGTCGAGGCACCAAGAACAATGTTCTCGTCACAAAACCATCGAACGATTCCAAGATACCCACGTGATCCTAAAAAATTTTAGTGAAATTTAAGGAGAGAAGAGTCAAAACTCTCGTCGGGATACCTCACCAGAGCGACGAAGGGACCGGGGAGTAAAAAGAATCCTACTCTCCGATATATATAATCCTAAGACTCAAAACATTTTCCATTCTAGACTCAACAACGTCGAAGAAACAATCAAGTAGGGGCTCCTAAGTCGGGAAGGCTCGATTACCAACTTAGCGCCCTCGATGCGGCTATATCTCCCACGTGTCGGGCACGACTTAGAGGCATAACCGCATTGAAAGCAATGTCGCAAGTGAGGTAATCTTCACACAACCCATGTAATACATAAGGGAAAAGAGATACATAGTTGGCTTACAATCGCCACTTCACACAATACATGAGTAAAGCATTACATCATACAGATACAATCAAGGTCCGACTACGGAACCAAAATAAAAGAAGACTACCCCAAATGCTACACAGATCCCGATCGTCCCAACTGAGCTCCACTCTTGATCAACTGAAGCGAAATAACACAAAGAACAAGATCTTCATCGAGCTCCTCCTTGAGCTCGGGTCCATCACCGCACGGTTTCATCGGCACCGCAAACTGGTTTTGGGAAGTATCATGTGAGTCACGGGACTCAACAATCTCACACCCGCGAGATCAAGACTATTTAAGCTTAAAGGTAGGACAGGGTAGTGAGGTGGAGCTGCAGCAGCGACTAGCATATATGGTGACTAACATACGCAAAAGAGAGCGAGAAGAGAAGGCAAAAGCACGGTCGAACAACTATGATCAAGAAGTGATCCCGAAACTACTTCGTCAAGCATAACTCCAACACCGTGTTCACTTCCCGGACTCACGAGAAGAGACCATCACGGTTACACACGCGATTGGTGTATTTTAATTAAGATCAACTTCGGTCTTCTACAACGGACATTAACAAATTCCCATCTGCCACATAACATGCGGGCACGGCTTTGAAAGTTCAAACCTGCGGGGGTGTCCCAACAAGCCCATGATAAGCTCTCGCGATCAACGAAGAATAGACCTTCTCCCGGGAAGACCGATCAGTCTCGGAATCCGGCTACAAGACATTTCACAGCAATAAAACAAGACCAGAAGACCTCCGGCGTGCCGACACCACGATAGTAGCCACGTATCTCGTCTCGAGCCACGACCGGATGAACACTACGTCTGACGGCAACCGACGATACCCCAAGTTGCCTCGGGCGGCACCGCAAGTGGCTCTAGTTTGGACCAACACTTAGACAAGCATTGGCCCGGGGTTAAATAAAGATGACCCTTGGGATCTGCGACTCCCAAGGGAAAAAGGCTAGGAGGCAAATGTAAAACCAATGTTGGGCCTTCTTTGAAAAGTCTTATTCAAAGCGAACTGTCAAGGGGTCCCATAAATCACCCGACCGCGTTAGGGACGCAAAATCCGGGAACATAACACCGATATGGCGGAAACTAGAGCGGCAAGAGTGGAACAAAACACCGGCATAAGGCCGAGCCTTCCACCCTTTACCAAGTATATAGATGCATTAATTAAATAAGATATATTGTGATATCCCAACAAGTAACCATGTTCCAACAAGGAACAACATCTCCATGTTCAACAAGGAACAAACTTCATCTTCACCGCAACTAACAACGCTATAAGAGGGCTGAGCAAAGCGGTAACATAGCCAAACAACGGTTTGCTAGGAAAGGATGGTTAGAGGTTTGACATGGCAATGTGGGTGGCATGATATAGCAAGTGGTAGGCATCGTAGCATAGGCATAGCAAAAGAGCGAGCATCTAGCAAGCAAAGATAGAAGTGATTTCGAGGTATGGTCATCTTGCACGAAATCCCGCAAGGAAGAAGAACGAATCCATGAAGAAGACAAGCGGACGAAGTCGAATGAATCCTCACAACTCCGGACGAACCCGAAGCTAACGAGAGAAGCAAACCGGAAAGAAGCAAACAACAACATAGTAAACACACAATCATGAACATGGCATGATGCACAAACAAATATGATGCATGTCCGGTTTAATGAGGCATGGCATGGCAATATGCACAAACAACACTACAAGTTAAGTGGAGCTCAATATGCAACGAGGTGCATATTGACGGAACACCACAACACTTATTTAGTTCTCTCTCGGTTAGGTACACAACAATATTAAATGTTGTTAAACATGGCAAGAGGTGAAGCACAACAAAACTACCTATCTAGGCAAGTTTAAATGAGGCCGGAAATAAGAAACAACAATTCCGGAAAATCCCCATGAGCAATATTTTAGATTCGGTCCTGTTCTGCCCTAAACACAATTATAGAGTTGTTAAACAGCAACATAAAGTGGACCAAGTTAATCTAGGCATTTTCCACCCCATTTACATATAAAGAACATTTAATTCGAAGTTACGGTTATTTAGTTATGAATTAAATCATTTTGGCATGGCATATTAGCAAATTTAAATAAACAGCAAGTTAAACATTTTAAACATGGATGAAAATGGCATATTCTTAATCTACACAATTTTCTGAGCATATTACATATATAAAACATTTTAATCCGATGCACGGTTAATGAGTTATTAAATGCATGAAGTTTAGGGTCCAATCTGTAAAACTGAAAATCACCGGATAATGCTAAAATCGCAAATCTGGAAAAAAAAGGCTATCGGGCCGAAACTGCAGGCTGGCCCAACTGAAAAAAAAAAACAAAAGGAGGCGCTGGGGTGGCCTCACCCATGGGCCTTAGCAGGCGGTCGGTGGAGAAGCGGCAGGCGGGGAGGAGCGGCTTGGGCGGATGGGCGAAGGGCCTTGATGGCCTGTGACCCAGCCACGTGATCGACGGGAGGAGATCGGGCTCCTCCCGACCGACCCGGAGGCGGCGGCGGCGAGGAACAACGGCGGCTGGGCGCCGGCGGGCGAAGGCCGGGACGAGGATCAAGCGGATCCGCACGGCGCCAGATCCAGCGATGACGGGCAGGCGGGCGGCAAGCGAGGGTCGGGCGACGAGGATCTCGGGACGCCGGCGAGGCAGCGGCGACCTGGGGAAGAAGAGACGACGTGAGAGAGAGAGAGACGAGGGGAGAGAGGAGCAAGGCGGAGCTGGCACAGGGGTCGCCCGGGGTCGGCCGCACCACTCCGCGAAGGCTGCCGTGGTGGGCGGCGGAGGCGTCTTGGAGTCTGGAGGCGAACAGGAGGACCTGCAGCGCCGGGCGGCGATCGGGCTTGGGGCCCAGATCGGCCCGGCGGCGGGCATGGATGGGCTTCCGCGGCCTCGGCGGCGAAGCGCAGGGAGGCCACAGCACGCGGGTTGGCCGGAGGCGGCCCGGCGACGTGGCGCTCCGGGTTGGCCGGCCAAGGGTGTGGGGCGCCAAGTGGCGGGGATGAGGTGGAGGCGAAATGGAGGAGAGGAGGTGGGAGGTGGCGGCGGCCGATGATTGGGAGGGCGCTGATTTGAGGAGGAGGAAGAGAAGGCCAAAAATGGAAGGGGCTTCTGTTATAGGCGAATTAGGGTTTGGGGGTTAGGAGGGTTTGAGGCCTCCGATCGCGATCCGACGGATCCGATCGAGAGAGAGGGGTTAGGGGACCTAGGTGGGCTGAGGAGAGAGGGGTTTTCGACTGTGCTAGAGTGGTTGGGCTGAGAGGAGGAGAAGAGTGCAGCCCGCAATCGCTTTAGGAGACCAAAAACGTCAAGCGAAGGTACCGCAACAGCATACCGCTATGTTTAACGGTTGGGCTATCAGATGGACTCCGAATGCGACGAAACTTGGCAGGCGGCCTGTCTACACTATAATAAGACCGCACGACAAGTTGCAACCCATTCCGAGAACATTTTTATGCCACTAATAAAATAATATTTCGGAGGTGCAGCGGTAGCGTGCGAGTGTGGGCGGGCTCGAGCGGACAACGTAGAAAGCAGCGGAACCCGAACGGATGCAAGTTTTGAAAAACATGCAGATGAAATGCAGATGATGCCATGAGACTAGATGCATAACAAGAACAAAAAGCAAAACAACAGGCAAAACCCAACCACGAAGGAAATAATAAATCACATCTCCGGAAAGGGCAAGAGTCGGAGTTACGAATATGGAAAGTTGTATCCGGGGTGTTACAGGCGCCCCCCTACAGCCCATGCTACTGTATTGGGCGTGGTGGAACAATTTCCGACCTCCGGACCCCTCCGAATCCTCCGGAACCTTCAGAAGCTTCCGGTACAATACCGAAAAAAACCGAACTTTTTCCTAACCCTAACAACAACTTTCCATATATAAATCTTTACCTCCGGACCATTCCGGAACTCCTCGTGACGTCCGGGATCTCATCCGGGACTCCGAACAACATTCGGTAACCACATACAAGCTTCCTATATAACCCTAGCGTCACCGAACCTTAAGTGTGTAGACCCTACGGGTTCGGGAGACATGCAGACATGACCGAGACGTTCTCCGGTCAATAACCAACAGCGGGATCTGGATACCCATGTTGGCTCCCACATGTTCCACGATGATCTCATCGGATGAACCACGATGTCAAGGACTCAATCGATCCGTATACAATTCCCTTTGTCTAGCGGTATTGTACTTGCGAGATTCGATCGTCGGTATACCGATACCTTGTTCAATCTCGTTACCGACAAGTCTCTTTACTCGTTCCGTAACACATCATCCGTGATCAACCCCTTGGTCACATTGTGCACATTATGATGATGTCCTACCGAGTGGGCCCAGAGATACCTCTCCGTTTACGGAGTGACAAATCCCGCCTCGATCCGTGTCAACCCAATGGTCACTTCGGAGATACCAGAGTGCACCTTTATAGTCACCCGATTCGTTGTGACGTTTGATACACCAAAGCACTCCTACGGTATCCGGAATTGCACGATCTCATGGTCTAAGGAAGAGATACTTGACATTGGAAAAGCTTTAGCATCTGAACTACGATCTTTGTGCTAGGCTTAGGATTGGGTCTTGTCCATCACATCATTCTCCTAATGATGTGATCCGTTATCAATGACATCCAATGTCCATGGTCAGGAAACCGTAACCATCTATTGATCAACGAGCTAGTTAACTAGAGGCTTACTAGGGACATGGTGTTGTCTATGTATCCACACATGTATCGCTGTTTCCGGTCAATACAATTATAGCATGAATAATAAACGATTATCATGAACAAGGAAATATAATAATAACTAATTTATTATTGCCTCTAGGGCATATTTCCAACAGAAAGCGCCATCAAGATTGCCAACAATCCAGTCCAACACTCGAAGACAAAGCACATTGAAATTCGTCATCATTTTCTAAGGGATCATGTCATGAAGAAAGATATTGACATCATTCACGTCAACACTGAAGAGCTACTGGCAGATATCTTCACAAAGCCCTTGGATGAGAAAAGGTTTTGCAAGTTACGGTGTGAGCTAAATATCTTGGAATCCTCAAATATCCTGTGATCAAGCACACATCCTAACACTTATGCATGTTGATGACTTAGATGTGCAACACACGAAGTAACGTATGTCTTCAATCAATGAAGACTTACATTACGAGTGTGAATACATTAATGTGAATTTGACTTCGGAGCGCCACGATAATTGTGCGCCGTGTCCGGGTCTAATACTTCCTATCTGATTGGTAGCGCCACCATCAAATTTCTTTGTTTGAAGTGTTTCACACGTGACGTTACTTCTCAATATCTTCGCATTTGATTTGTCTTCAACTTCAACCTATCTTCATGATTTTCTTCACTATGTTGATTTGGTTGCTTTCTAATATATATATATATATATATATATATATATATATATATATATATATATATATATATATATATATATATATATATATATTATTATTCTGTCCTCTCTGAGATTCACTTATAGCTATGTCTTCCAAGTTGAATCTTTTGAACTAAGTGAATTTGATGGACCCCAATCTCTCTATGCTTTCTATCTCCAACTCTATCTGTCCAAATCATATGCATTCATTAAAACTGTCGAATGTCTTCTCTGCGTCCTTGTCGTGAGAAGACACGAGACAAACTTTAAGTCTGTTTTAAATGATTTATCCTTCTTGTTGAAATCCGGAAGCCGGAACGACCATCAAACAAACTGGCGGGCGTGGGAACGATGGGACAACTCGAGTATGTTGCATGCTTGCCACGTGCCCCTCAAATGTGAACCGCCAGGGGCACCTGCGTAATTGCGCTGTGCCGCACACCTCCTTATAAATACTTGTCCCCTGCCGTAAAGAAGACCTTCTTCCACCTCTCCACCTCGTCAAAACCCTAGCGCCACCGCTAGCTCTCGACGACGCCGGCGACGAAGCGCTTAGCTGTCGCGACCTCTCCGACACCGTCCTCACGCCTTCCGCGAACATCGTCATCTCCGCCGCCGCCGTAGGTGTCCTCCGTCGCCAAGTTAGGGCACGGTGGATTGAAGCTGCTTTCGGCTTCCTATTCTTCCGTCTAGCAGTTCTTGGTGATAAATATAACTCTATTTTACCATCTGCTTGATCTTCAAGATTCATCCTACTTACCAAAATTGGTTTCGCCCATACAATGTTAGATCTATTCTGTGCATCTCATCTTGCCTAGTATATTCACTTAAGCTTCACAACTAGTTAGATTCCTCACTTCTACTTATTCACGGATTCGTACAAATCTGGAACCAACTCTCTGCGTATAAGTGAATGTCTTAGCATCATGAGGTCAATGTCTTCAAACTGATTTATTTTCAAAATCTTACGAGAATGCATATGACCTCTTCCCTTCCTCGCATCTCTAATCTTGTCATAGGTACATGTCCGTGGGAGAATCCTTGGTTCTCATAGTGTGCATTCGTTTGCAGAATTCTTACAAACATCAAACTAACTCTCCGAAGCCGTTCTGTTTGTCCAAAGCATAAGCCTTTGAAGCCTTTGAGCGCATTGAAGCCATTCAGTTTGAAGTTCATGGCTGCAGATAAATCGATCGGGAAGGCGGCGGACAGCATCGTGGGGAACCTCAAAGATCTGCTGATGACCTCGCAGAGCTTTACAAGACAGATCCCGAAGAGAATTACAATCAGCGCAAGACGTGAATCCAATGGATTCGTTGATATTGGGCTGAACAGTGGTTCAAGTACAATTTCGTCACCCAACAATATGCCGAGAAGAATGCTATCAGAAGCCCTTGGGGTGATATTCTTTTTCAAGGCCTTCCACCCAAGAACATGGCTGAAGCTATTGCACAAGGTTTCTATCCTTGTATGGTCCGTGGACCTCAGCCTGAGAATGCCGACCCAACGTCTTTGCTCTGGTGTCGTGACGATAATCTCTTCAAGCGCAACTTCCAGCATGCAAAGGCTTCGGCCAAGGAAAACAAGAAGTCATTGGGATTAGACTTCAACCCTGGTCCCTCTGCTCCTCGTGCTGATGGCTCACGTGATGCTGAACCTAATGTCATCGGTCCCTTTTCAAACCTTGATGGCCTCATCACTTACATCTTGGTCCAAGGTGCCAAAGTGGATCACTCTGATGACGATGCTGATTCTGATGAAGCCCCAGCTCCTGCTCCTGCTATTGCTTCAAAGCCGCAGAAGCAAAAGAAAGTCAAGGCTTCAAAGTCAGCGCTCCTCCAAAAGCTTCACGTGTGAAGCCACAGCTCTTGCACCTCCACGAAGCCGTGTTCAGTCTGAAGATCAATCCCGTATCTCCAAGAAGACGGAGAAGAGAAAGAAAATTTTCAAGAATACTGAACTGACACTGACTCCAGCTGCCATTCTGCGTGAAGAGCACATTGATCTATCCATTGATGAAGATCTTGCAGATGATGCCCTTGAGCAACTTATCAAGAGCAAAGAAGAAGCAGAAATCTTCAACAATTTGCCTCTCTTTGATGTGGCAATCATCCATCACTTCATTGATGAGTGGTTTGACACCCCAAACATCAGCTTTGAAGATCTGCAACTTCCAATTGGCCTCGGCGTCTCCTTCAATGGAGCCATTGCTTCGAGCTAGCTCTTGCTCGGTATTGTTGAACTGAAGCATAAGATTGACTATGAGAATGCTCGGTTCAAGAAGCATATGGCTGCACTCAAGATGCAAGATGTCAAAACTTCAAGGTCATGCTGCACGACCTCAAGGAAGCCTTTGTCAAGAAGCGTGAAGAAGCGGAGGCTCTCGTGGCGCATGAAGAGTCTGGTGACAAGTGTGTGCTTGCCTACAATGAGGCTGAGAAGTGCAAAGCTCTTGGCCGTCCTGGCATTGACCCCAGAATGGCTGCAAAGAGAAAGAAGTCTTCAACTGACCAAGCTGCATCTTTAAGGCAGGAAGAACCCCGCATAGTCTTCCCAAGCAGCATGACTGGCTCGAAGCCAAAGGTCCGGCCAACCGCTTCTGAACAGAAGAAGACGAGGGCTGCCGAGGCTGAAGCCAGAAAAAGGAAACTTCTTGAAGCCTCTGATGTTGCTCCCTCCAAGAAGAAGCATAAGACCAAGAAGAATCGGGCTTCTCCCACAGAGCCCTTGGTTGTTGAACCCATTTCAGTGGTTCGTCCCGCGTCGCAACCCAAGAACTTGCATGATGTTCATGAGCCTGCTTCCACAGAGGCTCTGAAGTGAAGAGAATTCAGCGATTGATCCCATCATCTTTGAAGACATTGGTCACCATGACAATGTTGAAGATGATGAAGTTCTTCCTCAAATTGAATACAATGTGGTATCATCGCTTTGTTAAATGCGAACAGCGAACTCATCGACATTAGTCGTCCTCGGCGCCAATTGCTCGAGATGCTTCATGGGCTGATCGCCCGCAACAACAAGACTCCCCTAGTACTCCCCAACAACAAGTCACTCCCCAACAACAACAACAAGAAGAAGAGGAAGACTTTGAGGCCCAGGCAACCCCATCTCCAAAGGCGTCGCTTGACATTTCGCAGCCGCGCAAAGGTCAAAGGCCTCAAGTACCTCTCTCGAGCATTCCAGAAGGAGAAGTGCACCACCAACCTGTTGCACGTCAAGTGTTTTCAGAAGCCACTCCAACTGTGAATGTCTCCGAGTCTGAAGCCAAAGCTGCTAAAGACAATCCGGCTGCATCAGCCGCAGACACCCAAGAAGAAGGAGAACGTGTCCCTACACCCCCTTAATTGAAGAAGTTATTCCCGATATCAACGTGCCTGTGCTCGACCCTCCAGCTCCTCAAGTGGAGGTTGAAAACAATGAGGCTGCCACCTCCAACACCAATGAAGCCAATGACGTGGTCATGGCTGAAGCAAATGTGGAGCCTGCACCAACAGCTCCTGAAGCAATGAGGCAGCTGCTCCCGAAGCATCTGCTGAGCAGCCTGAAGCCTCAGTTGTTGCCACTGCTCCAGTTCCGCCACCAAGGCCCTACACAATTGAGCATGCATACAACTATGGTGAGCTAGTCATAGTAAGATGGCCTGTTCTGGTCCCTCCGCCTCATGCCTCTGGTCCTCAGTTCGACTATCATATTGAGCATAGGCCTCAGGTCCAGAAGCCGAAGCCAAGACTGCCAAGGTTTCCAGGCACTGCCACCTCTACTAGTTCTTTCAATGCAAATGGCTTCAAAGCCCACAACACTTTCTTTGACAGAGCAAAGAACCCCTACACAAGGCCAAGGATATCATCTGACCGTTTCTGGAGCTATCAACAACGAAGCTATTACTCCTGCGTTCTGTATGATCAAGGGCACATTTTCCCTCATATCGCCTCGACACTTTGAAGCCATTGCGGACTGCCGTGCTTAGAAGAAGCACTTGATTGCTTTCGTGATGCAGTCTCGCTTTCGGCCGTTCTGAGATAAAGAACACTTTGGAATGAAGAACTTGTGCTTCAATTCTATGCTACCATCCACATCATGGCTACAACAGAGATCACGAAGACATGGGTTCTCGAGTGGATGACAGAAATGTTCATCATGAAGCCAAAGCTCTTGGCGTCATTGAGCTCACAGCCTACCCACTCCGGAGAGCTTTTTGAACCTGGTTGTCAACTCCACCGCGATGCACTGGAGAGCATATTTCATAAGCCAGAACCCGACATGAGTCAGATGTTGAGCATGATGAAGCCACTACCACATGACGCTGAATACCCTCAGCACTTCTTTGTTGATGACCTTGAGTATATGTCTCGTACAATATATCACATCATCAGGCGAACTCTATGGCCTATCAAAGGGCATTCATCATCTGCAAAACTTGAAGGAGCAATGAAGACATTGGTCTTTTACATCCTCAATGGCATCAGCTTCAACACGCAAGAATTCTTCATCCGACAATTGGCTGCGTCTGGATCTGATCTGTTTGGTCTGAAATTTTATGCTCCATGGGTCATGCGCCTCATCAAGATGCACTCTGCTATCAACTATCAGCCCTCCGCTCGCAATCATCTGATCTTTCTACCAGAGGTTGATATGTCAATTGAAGCCATATACCCTGAGCCTGCCAAAACGCCACTTTGTCTTCAGAATGCATATCACCATAGCTTCTCTCAAACCATGGAAGGCGTCCAAGCGGTATCTTGTGTCTATCCTCTGGCTGGGAACACACGTCTGCCTCGTCATGCGCGGATTGAAGCCACTGAGAGCACAATTGGCCAAAGGCCACGGAAGCGCTCTCGAGTCCTCAATGATCGAGAACTTCTTGTCGCACTGCATCAGAAACAAGATAAGCATCACTCCTGGTTCAAGCGACAAATGCAAAGCCTCTTGGTGGACGTCAATCGCATTCGAAACCTTGCCACCAAGAATGGTTTTGTCACTCACGAGACCTGTCGGCGATCATGGAAGAGTTTGAACCTGCTTTCGGTCTTTGAAGCGAGATCTTCAAGGCGATGGCTTCATCGAACGCTTCAAGTTTGACTCCACTCCTCCACGGAATGCAGTCCTCGACGAACTCCATCACTTGAAGACTCGACTATTCTTCCTCCGCGACAAGCTGTCAATGCCAGAGTGATCAATGATGAAGATAATGCTACTTCACCGCCCCTCATACGCACGCGCGACCTTTGCACCAAGCTCGCTCGCACCGCCAACCAACAACGACAACCTGCTGCATCATCTACTTACAAGAGGGCGAGTAGATGCTATATGTCTTCAAACCTTTTGGTCCTTACTTACAAAAGGGGAGAAGCATATGAGTTTGATAGTCTTCAAGCGGGTTCATAAGGCGGTTGCATAATATTTTCCTAGTGTTTACAACACTCGCTTTTGATACATTTGGTTCTTTGAGTTGTAACACTTAAACTCGATGGTCGTCTACTACTTATTTGCTTTACTCAGTGCGATGATAAATTCCGCGTATGCGCGATAACTTCCACACTTAGATCATTCTGAGACGTCCATTTTCATTATGCATGTCATTCTCTTAGTTATATCATTGCATGCATGATGAATTATCTTCATAAGTTGAAGAGGATCTCCACAAGTACAACCTGCCATGTGCATTTGCATTCCAAAAGCAAACTACTTATATGCACATCTTGAGGGAGCCTTTGCCACTTATGAAGACAATTCCTATCCTTTACAATTTCACATATTATATCCCGTTGAAAACTTCAACCAGTTTGTCATCAATCACCAAAAGGGGAGATTGTAAGTGCATCTAGTGCCACCCCTAGTTGGTTTTGGAGTATTGACGACAAATGTGGTTGAGGACTAATGCGTTTGTGAGAATTGCAGGATAACGCAGTGGCGTCCCTCATTGATTCGGTTTACCTACCGGAGATGACCCTAAAATGTATGAAGACATTGGCGACAATGGTGGTATGTGAAGATATTCACATTGAAGACTATGACATGAGAAGACATTGAGTGAAGACTATGGAGCGCGAAGATGTGTTGTTTCGTTGTTTCCTTTTCTTCTTTGTTGAGTCATAGGAACCACCGTCTTCGTTAAGTGGGGTCCAAGTGATCATAGTCGAAATAAGCAAGTGATGCTCAACCCAAATCCTATGTCTTGACGAAGACAATGAGAGCAAAACTTATCCAGAGCTGGATGAGTCAGCTTTGCTTGTAGCACAAGTAAAGTTGTCGTGTGTGTTTGAAATCTCACCGTTGGAACACGTGTCAGTTCCTTAGTGACCCAGGGTCATTTTGGACATATCAGGTCGGGTTGCCTAGTGGCTATAAATAGCCCACCCCCTACACCATAAATTGGTGGCTGCAAAGAGTTAGTGCACGGCTTTTGTCGTTTGAGAGCAACCCACCTCGAAGCCTTTGAGAGAGAAAAATCCTTGCGAGGACAAAGCCCAAACACCCAAAGCCAAAGAGTGTTAGGCATCATCAAGTCTTTACATGCATGTGACACGAAGACTTATTACACTTGAGGACTGTGAATCCTCCAAAGAGGTTAGGTGTCGCGTTCGA